>OX940984.1:11856570-12456570 GCA_954871275.1 Leptopterna dolabrata | reverse complement strand
CCATTCGGCTTCAGTTGGCAGTCTCTTCCCAGCCCATTTGCAGTAAGCCACAGCATCGTACCAGGAGATGTGAACGGCAGGATGATCTTTGACATCTGGAACGAGCATGATCGAGAACAACCTGCATAACTACTGGAAATGCGAAGACGATCCGACTGTTGTGAAATTCATTCAGGCAGCTGTTGGTGTAACAAAGCTTAACATGTTTGTGCATCCAGAGGCTTCTGTCGGTCGGTTCATCTCCCTTAAATTTAATCAAAATCAGGTCAAAGAAGCGGTCTTTATACATCGAAGTCGGTCGGTCTGAATACAATGCCTGAAAATTATGCCTGAGGTTTGAAAATAATGACCACGTGAAGGATCTGAAGAAACACAACAGATAAAGCGCGAGTGGAGGTATCGTTTGAGACATACAATAATTTGTCCAATCTTGGATTGAAAGAAGATTTTTACACAGGGACAGGTGCTAGATTCAAAGGTACAATGTAATTTGCACGAAAATATGGAAAAACTGCTGAGGTTAAAGATGAAAGAATACCCATCCCAATACAAGACTTTCGAGTTAGGTAATGGCAATTCTCATGTTAATTCCACACACAGGACACCAAACTACGCTCAGCTTCATTTACAGATGACTTCATCCATAACACTGCTCCCAAACCAACTCATCAACTCTAGTTTGTGACGGGCTTTATAGGTGAACATCACTCACCTGCCGACTACCAACATAACTAACCTATATTGTCTACACATACTCAGCTCTAACAATGCAATCTGCCTAAGAACATCTTGAACTTTATAACCAATATACGTATTTACGTTTTTCGGGTATAAGACCGTTGAATAACAATGAACAGATTGTCATAATACAAGGTGGTCTATGTGGCAAGAGGCATCAACATCCTCCAACTACTGAATGGGAAACATCAAAAGTTAAGAAGCTGGCATTTTCTTTTCAGACTACCTACCATTTTGTGTCGATAACCAACAAACGGGTAAATATCAAATGAGCTAGTAGAAACAGCAATCAGTTTAGTCAGTTCCTGAAAGCACCAGATGACGTCAAATTATGTAGCATCCAAAGAGCACAAATAACAAAATATAACATCTGCCTGCAACACGTTTCACTATCAGTCCTTCAGTTCTCATAATATATCCACTCCAGTATGGTGTGGAAATGATCATGAACTATTATTCATAGCTAAGTTACTTGTATCAACTACTGAACCATTTGTCTGTCATTTTTTACGACTTGATAACTGGATCGCATCTGACCTCCCAACGGCCTTATCAGGTGGAAAAAACCGGTTCCCGAAGTTAATATACCTCCAACGTGGTTAAAGCCGGTTTACACGCGTCGAGTTGGAGGTAGAGTAGAGTGCATTCTACTCTACCAACCACTCTACCACTCCTACTCTGCTCTACCTGGATCATTCACATGACAGTCGAGTCCCATTGCCAGAATGGTGCGGAAGAGTTTGCGCCATCCACCATCATGTCTATTATAAAGAAAACAATGAGAAAGTCGCTGAATGGTGTGCCCAGTGTTTTGCTGAAGAGGTGTTGAGTGAGGAAGCACGGAGTGAAAGAAGGGAATGGGTCAGGGGGTTGGACCAGACGGAAAGAAAGCCATGGAGTATCAGCCGACATACTGAAAGAGCTAATGTTTGAATATCCAGAATAGTTTAAACTTGCTATGAGGCATTGAAAAATTACTAGGCAGGGTGTTGCCATTGCTCAAAAGCAACTATAGACTTGGTGAGGGAAGGGGGGCTCCTAGAGTAATGTTGGAGGAGACACTGGACTACCTTGCCTCTAGTAACAGCTTCCGAACTCTTCAGGTGGTATGGTGCACAGTAGAGTTCAAATTTTGGTGGTGGGGAAGTGAGTCGAGTAGAGTCACTCTACCATCGTGCTCTACTGAAAATGTTCACAGTAGAATTGTTATTCTACTCTACCTGTGTAAACCTGGCTTTAGTACTTGGATGGGTGACAGCCGTGACATGTCCAACTATGACCCACGTAGCTTTTGAGCGGACCCCTCTCCACTGAGTAGCCATGAGTGAAATGATCAGATCAAATTCTGATCCTCTCATTGGAGGACGTGCTGATCACGTCCGCGACAATGGCAGGGCAGTCGGACAAAAAGCCCCAGCCGTGAAACGGCAGTTACTTTACTTTTTTTAAACTGATCACGGTCTGAAATATTCTGCACCAGTTCTGAAGAATGGAACGTACTTGTGACATAGGCGTTGGAATAGGTACCTACCTAATATCGGACACAACATGGCTGCTACATACCATACATCTGTGATTACGCTGAACATTATTTCATAGAGGGGAATATGATCACAGAATCACAGTGGAAGCTTATATAGGTACTCGTAGTATTCAACCTGCCTGTTTATATCGTATCTTGCCTGTGACATTTGAAGCTAAGTACTTCGAAAAACAGTTTAAAATGAAAAAAGACACGTTTTAGGTATCCAGTTCATCATCTCACCTCTCCAAGATGATCCTGGACCGTAAGGATGTTTCCAACTGGCCCCCTTGACATTCATCCACCACGGCACTACCGATACGGGGGTGCCAAGCTTCTCTTTCTTAGCTATCTCCGTCATTTGCTGGATGAACACCATCGAGTCGTTGAATTTCTCCGCGTCTGTCTGATGATTTGTTTCTTCGACAAAGACGGCAAACTGTTCGTTTGTCACTTCGGTTTCATCCATGTAGAAGGCATTAACCTGAACAAAGCAAGGAAAGAAAATGACCGATAAAAAACTGATTCCAATGGAATTATTATGAGCGCATACGCCATAATACATAATATACTAATCGATATGTCCACCAATAACCAATTTTCATTTAAATCGAAGCCTGGCTGATATAAGTTAGATAGACGAAGCTACTACATCAAAGTACTCTACAATAATGATTCTCAATAAAATCGTTGTAAAAACCACAATATTCCACCAAAGGAACAAAAACAACTAGGTATTCAATTTGCATATCTTCATCACAGATTGCAGCCAACACCTAGTTTTGGCCAGGAACCAACTTATCACGGAAAATTACAGATTTTTTCATATTTTTCCATATCAAATACACGTAGGTATTTTAGTTTATAATACCTACCTAATAAAGGTAAATTTTTTAAATTGCCAGCCAGGCTGTATGGCTATAACAGCGAAATTACAAAGAAATATTTGTGTTATTGTGCAAAAAGATGATACAGCGAGAAACCGTACCACTTCTCGTAAAATTATATATTTTTTCGTGATTTTAGCCAATTTTTACCGATTTTTGACCCTTATAAAATCCAATTTGACTCACTTTTTAAAAAATAAAAATACTTTCGTCATCGAATTAGCCCTTCTTTCTGGTGCGAATCACCATTCTACACCACCTCCGGTGCATTAATATTGATTTTAGCCCTTTAACAAGAATAATAATTGAAATGGTCTTTACTCATCCTTTCATATCACTTTCAGTAATTTTATAACAACTGTTCGCGATTTTAGCCGTTTTACCGATTTTTGACCCCTAAAAACTCAAATAAATTAACCCCTCAGAATTTTTGAATACTGCCCATCTTCGAACTTTTCTTTATCATTTACCCACAAAATATATATATAGATAGTTGTGTGTGTGTGTGTGTGTGTGTGTGTGTGTGTGTGTGTGTGTGTGTGTGTGTGTGCACCAGTGGTAAAACACGGGCGACCTCGGGACAACCTTTGGCAGCTCAAAAAAACTCGAAATTTTAGGATTTTTTCTCAAGTTTTTCGCTTATAACACCTAAACGGCGAACTTACAGAAGTTGGTTACAGGCGTGCGAAACTGAGCGCAACAAACTTTTCAGTAAAAACAGAAAAATGTTCACTAACTTTTGACTGCCGATTCATAACAAACCGCTGAACCATATATATAAAGGCACACTATGCGGAATGAGGGTGGGCACCCTCGTCGAATCCGAAAAGGTGAATAGGAACGGTTGGGTCAGCTTGCCATCCACATACAAGAGTAGTGTGGACGGGGCGATCGCCCTCAGTCCGCCTCCAGTCTCCTTCGAGTTCTGTTTTCCTGGGTCCGTAGGATTTCACTGCAGCGAATTTAATTTCTTTATTGAATTTCATTGTTGATCTGTGAATAATGAGTGACGAGGAAGATTTTAGCAGCTGCTGCTGCAATCGTGCTTGGAGTTGCTGCTGGTGAAATTCGCCACGTCCGCCCTCGAAGATTTTGGGTTCGCCCCAGTATTCGATATGGTAGGAAAAAATACAGCGCCAGCACATTTATTTAAGACTAGCATGACCGCTCGCTTCGCTCGCTATCCGAGATTCGCTGTACGCAGTATCGTACTTAATTCCGACGTTCCACAACTTGGGAGCCTACTGGATATTGGTGCCAAATTTGGTCGATATCCGTCCAGCCATTCAGGAGTTGACCATGGTCGACCATATTTCCGCTATGGTGAAGGGGACCGAAAAATTCCGACGTTGCCCAACTTGGGAGCCTACTGGATATTCGTGCCAAATTTGGTCGATATCCGTCGAGCCATTCAGGAGTTGACCATGGTCGACCATATTTCCGCTATGATCAGGGAATTAAAAATGCGCCTACGTTCAACTTAGGAGGCTACCGGATATTGGTGCCAAATTTGGTCGATATCCGTTGAGCAATTCGGGATTCGACCATGGAGGGGCCCATGGATGCGCTATGGTCGACCGCGGGGGTAGTCCGAAGGGTCGATCGTAGATAGAGTTTCACGTAGATTACGAATACGCGATAAAAAATAGGGGTTACCATTTCAATTAACGAAGTTGACCATGGTCGACCATAGTTCCGCTATGGTGAGGGAATTAAAAATGCGACGTTGCACAACTTGGGAGCCTACTGGATATTCGTGCCAAATTTGGTCGATATCCGTCCAGCCATTCAGGAGTTGACCATGGTCGACCATAGTTCCGCTATGGTGAGGGAATTAAAAATGCGACGTTGCACAACTTGGGAGCCTACTGGATATTCGTGCCAAATTTGGTCGATATCCGTCCAGCCATTCAGGAGTTGACCATGGTCGACCATAGTTCCGCTATGGTGAAGGGGACCGAAAAATTCCGACGTTGCCCAACTTGGGAGCCTACTGGATATTCGTGCCAAATTTGGTCGATATCCGTAGAGCCATTCAGGAGTTGACCATGGTCGACCATAGTTCCGCTATGGTGAGGGAATTAAAAATGCGACGTTGCACAACTTGGGAGCCTACTGGATATTCGTGCCAAATTTGGTCGATATCCGTCCAGCCATTCAGGAGTTGACCATGGTCGACCATAGTTCCGCTATGGTGAGGGAATTAAAAATGCGACGTTGCACAACTTGGGAGCCTACTGGATATTCGTGCCAAATTTGGTCGATATCCGTCAAGCCATTCAGGAGTTGACCATGGTCGACCATATTTCCGCTATGATCAGGGAATTAAAAATGCGCCTACGTTCAACTTAGGAGGCTACCGGATATTGGTGCCAAATTTGGTCGATATCCGTTGAGCAATTCGGGATTCGACCATGGAGGGGCCCATGGATGCTCTATGGTCGACCGCGGGGGTAGTCCGAAGGGTCGATCGTAGATAGAGTTTCACGTAGATTACGAATACGCGATAAAAAATAGGGGTTACCATTTCAATTAACGAAGTTACCATGGTCGACCATAGTTCCGCTATGGTGAGGGAATTAAAAATGCGACGTTGCACAACTTGGGAGCCTACTGGATATTCGTGCCAAATTTGGTCGATATCCGTCCAGCCATTCAGGAGTTGACCATGGTCGACCATAGTTCCGCTATGGTGAGGGAATTAAAAATGCGACGTTGCACAACTTGGGAGCCTACTGGATATTCGTGCCAAATTTGGTCGATATCCGTCCAGCCATTCAGGAGTTGACCATGGTCGACCATAGTTCCGCTATGGTGAAGGGGACCGAAAAATTCCGACGTTGCCCAACTTGGGAGCCTACTGGATATTCGTGCCAAATTTGGTCGATATCCGTCAAGGCATTCAGGAGTTGACCATGGTCGACCATATTTCCGCTATGATCAGGGAATTAAAAATGCGCCTACGTTCAACTTAGGAGGCTACCGGATATTGGTGCCAAATTTGGTCGATATCCGTCGAGCCATTCAGGAGTTGACCATGGTCGACCATAGTTCCGCTATGGTGAGGGAATTAAAAATGCGACGCTGCACAACTTGGGAGCCTACTGGATATTCGTGCCAAATTTGGTCGATATCCGTCCAGCCATTCAGGAGTTGACCATGGTCGAGCATAGTTCCGCTATGGTGAAGGGGACCGAAAAATTCCGACGTTGCCCAACTTGGGAGCCTACTGGATATTCGTGCCGAATTTGGTCGATATCCGTTGAGCAATTCGGGATTCGACCATGGAGGGGCCCATGGATGCGCTATGGTCGACCGCGGGGGTAGTCCGAAGGGTCGATCGTAGATAGAATTTCACGTAGATTACGAATACGCGATAAAAAATAGGGGTTACCATTTCAATTAACGAAGTTGACCATGGTCGACCATAGTTCCGCTATGGTGAGGGAATTAAAAATGCGACGTTGCACAACTTGGGAGCCTACTGGATATTCGTGCCAAATTTGGTCGATATCCGTCCAGCCATTCAGGAGTTGACCATGGTCGACCATAGTTCCGCTATGGTGAGGGAATTAAAAATGCGACGTTGCACAACTTGGGAGCCTACTGGATATTCGTGCCAAATTTGGTCGATATCCGTCAAGGCATTCAGGAGTTGACCATGGTCGACCATATTTCCGCTATGATCAGGGAATTAAAAATGCGCCTACGTTCAACTTAGGAGGCTACCGGATATTGGTGCCAAATTTGGTCGATATCCGTTGAGCAATTCGGGATTCGACCATGGAGGGGCCCATGGATGCGCTATGGTCGACCGCGGGGGTAGTCCGAAGGGTCGATCGTAGATAGAGTTTCACGTAGATTACGAATACGCGATAAAAAATAGGGGTTACCATTTCAATTAACGAAGTTGACCATGGTCGACCATAGTTCCGCTATGGTGAGGGAATTAAAAATGCGACGTTGCACAACTTGGGAGCCTACTGGATATTCGTGCCAAATTTGGTCGATATCCGTCCAGCCATTCAGGAGTTGACCATGGTCGACCATAGTTCCGCTATGGTGAGGGAATTAAAAATGCGACGTTGCACAACTTAGGAGCCTACTGGATATTCGTGCCAAATTTGGTCGATATCCGTCCAGCCATTCAGGAGTTGACCATGGTCGACCATAGTTCCGCTATGGTGAAGGGGACCGAAAAATTCCGACGTTGCCCAACTTGGGAGCCTACTGGATATTCGTGCCAAATTTGGTCGATATCCGTCGAGCCATTCAGGAGTTGACCATGGTCGACCATAGTTCCGCTATGGTGAGGGAATTAAAAATGCGACGTTGCACAACTTGGGAGCCTACTGGATATTCGTGCCAAATTTGGTCGATATCCGTTGAGCAATTCGGGATTCGACCATGGAGGGGCCCATGGATGCGCTATGGTTGACCGCGGGGGTAGTCCGAAGGGTCGATCGTAGATAGAATTTCACGTAGATTACGAATACGCGATAAAAAATAGGGGTTACCATTTCAATTAACGAAGTTGACCATGGTCGACCATAGTTCCGCTATGGTCAGGGAATTAGAAATGCGACGTTGCACAACTTGGGAGCCTACTGGATATTCGTGCAAAATTTGGTCGATATCCGTCGAGCCATTCAGGAGTTGACCATGGTCGACCATAGTTCCGCTATGGTGAGGGAATTAAAAATGCGACGTTGCACAACTTGGGAGCCTACTGGATATTCGTGCCAAATTTGGTCGATATCCGTCAAGCCATTCAGGAGTTGACCATGGTCGACCATAGTTCCGCTATGGTCAGGGAATTAAAAATGCGACGTTGCACAACTTGGGAGCCTACTGGATATTCGTGCCAAATTTGGTCGATATCCGTCGAGCCGTTAGGCCGTGGGAAGACGGACAGACAGACAGACAGACAGACAGACTCACAGAGATTCGTTTTTATAATATATAGAGATAGAGATTTGCTACTTGATGAGGTAGATGCTCTCAAATACGAGTATAGGAACGACGTAGGTTTCGCGAACTTTTTCAGGATGAAATGTTCTGACTTTGAAAGTTTGTTGAGCATTATTGGGCCGCAAATCGCGATCGGCACGTCCACATTGTGATCTTTGATTCCAAGCGGATCGCCTTCCTTTGATCCGGACCGACTCGAGTCGGGTTGCGATCGCCCTCAGCCGGGTCGCCTTCCGCACGCGTCCACACTTGGTCACCTTTTCGGATCCGACGAGGGTGCCCACCCTCATTCCGCATCTATGCGGAATTCCACACTATAGTGTGGACGCGCCTTAAAGGCGCGGAATGAGGGCGCGGGTGGGCACCCTCGTCGGATCCGAAAAGGTGACCAAGTGATTGAGGGCGATCGCAACCCGACTCGAGTCGGTCCGGATCAAAGGAAGGCAATCCGCTTGGAATCAAATATCACAATGTGGACGTGCCGATCGCCCCAGTCGGGTTTTTTTTCGCGATTTGCCGCCCAATAATGCTCAACAAACTTTCAAAGTCAGAACATTTCATCCTGAAAAAGTTCGCGAAACCTACGTCGTTCCTATACTCGTAGTTGAGAGCATCTACCTCATCAAGTAGCAAATCTTTCATAAATGTGCTGGTGCTGTATTTTTTCCTACCATATCGAATACTGGGGCGAACCCAAAATCTTCGTGGGCGGACCTGGCGAATTTCACCAGCAGCAACTTCAAGCATGATTGCAGCAGCAGCTGCTAAAATTGTCTCTTCGTCGTCACTCATTATTCACAGATCAACAATGAAATTCAATAAAGAAATTAAATTCGCTGCAGTGAAATCCTACGGACCCAGGAAAACAGAACTCGAAGGAGACTGGAGGCGGACTGAGGGCGATCGCCCCGTCCACACTACTCTTGTATGTGGATGGCAAGCTGACCCAACCGTTCCTATTCACCTTTTCGGATCCGACGAGGGTGCCCACACTCATTCCGCATAGTGTGGACGCGCCTTAATGTTCGAGGAGGTTATTCAACGCAGAATTTAATGCTCTGTAATTCTGGTAAGAGTGTGATTTTCTGTAAGATGCACTGTGCGAAGGAATCGCAACACATACAGATCGACAAAAACTTAACAAAATCAGTTTCTTGACGCCAGAAAAGCCAAAGTCAAGTGAACAATTAGATTCTTTTTTAGGTATATGATGAATGAAAATGTTGATAAACTAAGTCTGATTTGGAACTCGGGAGGTGAATGTGGTCAGTATTAGGAAGTAGAGACCTCGGAAATATACTCGATGTTGTAACTGTGTTATTAGAGATCAGAGACAGACATCTCAATCCCCTTCACATTTCAATGTCGATCCAGCGAGAGCTTGGTCAAGGCAGTTAAAATGGGCCAGCAATGGGGTCACACCGAATCATCGGGGAAACAATAACTGGCTACTTTGAACGCTTCCAGCTCGCTCTGCACAGAGGCGGATTTGGAAGGATAAAAGATTTTTGGGAAAAATAGCTTCATCCAAAAACTTTCCGAATTGCCATTAAGAGTTCATTAAAAGAGTTCTAATGTCTACTTCTTAAAATAGCTAGGGGAATCATTAATTTAGAATTTATTATGGTCTTGACTCACCGGTGTCCAGTAAATCACCACCAGTGACAATCGCAACCAGTCGAGTCCGTTCAAAACTATAGCTACACACCACCTGATCTACCCACCCCACTAACCTATATTGGTTTATAATTCTGTGAATATTCACCTAATGTATTCGCTCAGCAAAAAATGTTCATAACACACCCCTCAAATTTTTTTTTCTTTTACGTTTCAAGGAGCGTAGATCCCAAAAATGCAATATCCGTCCGCTGTACGATCATATCTACTTTATTTTCGGTCTAGAAAATTCGTTCTTTCGCACACAGGCTCCATTTTGGTCCTAGTTGTGTCCCGAAATTTTGCAGCCCGATCGGAATATACCCAAGGGTGTAAAAATAGGGTTTTTTTTGGTGTTTAGTATCGTGAGATTGTGAGGTATCGTTTTCCATGTTTTTCAGGACGGCACAATATTAAGTCGATTTTGACCAACCAGCACAGAACTGAGGTTCTAACGAAGTTTCAGCCTTAAATTTACGTTACATATTGGTCTAAAATCGTCGTTCCGCACACAGTTTGGGTCCCCATTTACGAATACATTTGGGTCCCAGTTGTGCTCCGAAGCTCGGCAGGCCGATCGGAACACACCCAGAGGTGTTATGGGGGAACAATGGGGTGAAAAGAGGGTTTTTCGAGGGTTTTTTGGTTTATTATTCTGTGAATAATACACCTATGTATTCGGTCAGCAAAAAAGTTTTACAACACCCCCTCAAAATTTTTTCTTTTCCGTTTCAAGGTGCGTAGATTCCAAAAATGCAATGTCCGTCCGCCGTATCACGTGTACAGGCTTCATTTTCGGTCTAAAAAAGTCGTTCTTTCTCACACATGCTCCATTTGGGCCCTAGTTGTGTCCCGAAACTTTTCAGCCCGAACGGAATATATCCAGCGGAGTTATGAGTGAAAATGTGTATAAAAATAGGTACTTTTTGCGTTTTAACAACATGTTAGTAACATGAGCTTTTGAGGTATCTTTTTCCATGTTTTTGAGGACGAGAAGACCGAATATGAAGTCGATTTTGACCAAAGACGCGGAAATTGAGGTTTTACCAAAGGTTCAGCTCCCAAAATTGGTTTTTTATGAGTCAAAAACCTGGAAAACTGTCTGAAATCACCATCAATGTGTACAATAACATTGGAAAAAGTGTAAACAGGTGAATCAAGACCATTAAATGCCACTACCAATGATCAAAGATGATCTTAAAAAAAAAAAGAAAAAAAAAGCGTACCTATTTCATGTTTTGGGGGCCAAAATTGGTGGAAATCATCAGAAATAGCTATTTCAATCATTCCACATGAAAGAAACAATACATTTAACAGCCAACAAAAATCTCTAGAACTCCAATAGAATAATAAACCCATGTGACAAGGACTTTGCAGCGTTTTTTTGTTTTTTTTTAAAGGTTTTAGTGAACATGAGTTTGTGAGGTATCGTTTTACATGTTTTTTAGGGCGAGAAGACCGAATATGAAGTTGATTTTGACCAAAGAGTGAAGAATGGAGGTTCTGACGAAGGTTCAGCTCCCAAAATGCATTTTTTTTTATGAGTCAAAAACCTGGGCAATTGCCCGAGATCACCATAAATTTGTATAATAACATTTGAAGTGGTATCAACAGGTGAATCAAGACAATTAAATGGCACTATCAATGATCAAAGACGATTTGTAAAACAAAATAGGAGCCGAATTGGTGTTTTTGGGGGCCAAGTTGGCGGAAACCATCAAAAATAGCTATTTCAATGTTATTGCACATGAAAGAAACAATAAATGAACAGCTAACATTTCTCTAGGTATGTCCAATAGAATAATAAACCCATGTGACAAGGACTTTGCAGCGTTTTTTTACTTAAACGATATAGGATTTTTTTCCTTTTGGAGACCATTTTTTTGTCTAGTCAGACAGAAAAATAACGCAAAAATATTGTGGTGAGCGGTAGTTGAGGGAGTTCTTTAGGTGAGCTAACGCCTCGAGGTTATCACCACGGCAGGCGTTAGAGGAACAGGTGTCCCGCGGTTATCACCACAGCAGGCGCCAGGGAGAAGGAGGCTAGCACCCGGCGGTTATCACCACAGCCAGTGCTAGATGAAGGAGCGTCCCCCGGTTGCCTCCACAGCAGAACGCGTAAGGGGAGGGATGATAGCGTCCCACGGTTATCACCACTGCACGCTTTAGAGGAGGGAGCATCCCGTGGTTACCACCACAGCAGATGCGAAGGGAGGCGTAAGGTGAGCGAGAGAGAAGCTGTAGGTAGGAGTGCGGTCGGTTGGATGAAGAGCTGGGCGAGCCGGTTGGTTTATAAAGGTGCCTCCACCTCGTCCCATGCCTGCCAACAGCCGTTACGACCGCTGAGAGTCATTGGGAGTTCGACGGAGGAGACCCTTCTGGTCTTTTTCCCGAGGCGTCCCATAGCTCGTCTTTCTCCGTGTTTATTGGTTAAATCTATACTTACAAGTATATAATATATACTTGTAAATATATTATTATTATCATATATTATTATTATATTATGTGAGTGGTATTGCAGCTGAGGGGTAACACGACAAATATATTACTACCTACGTGAATTCGTAGCCTGGTATGTAATGAGGGCGACTGTCGCACTGGCAGGCAAAAAGCCCAGCCAAACAGCGTTGAAAGAAATTTCAAGGTTTAGGGGGAAGGAACAGGTTTCTATAAAATGCACCCAGCGTGGTGCGAAGATGGATACCCATCCTTTTTGCAACTGAAGTTTTGTTGGCGGTTGAATTTTTACAACAGGGTTGTGGGGGGGGGGGGGGGGGGATCACATATTTTTTGCATCCGAGCCATCATTTAAAAAAAAAATTCTCTCAGTAGACTCGGGAGTACTTACTCAGTACTACCTACTCATACTACCTACTTAGTACCAACTCGGTAACAACTACTTAGTTCCTACTCATTATACTTAGTACCTACTCAGTTACTAAGTGCCTACTCAGGTGAGTAGGTACCTACTCACCTAAAAAATTTCAAATTGTCTTTTCCTCGTCACTCATTATTCACAGATCAACAATGAAATTCAATAAAGAAATTAAATTCGCTACAGTGAAATTCTACGGACCCAGGAAAACAGAACTCGAAGGAGACTGGAGGGGGACTGAGGGCGATCGCCCAGTCCACACTACTCTTGTATGTGGATGGCAAGCTGACCCGACCGTTCCTATTCACCTTTTCGGATCCGACGAGGGTGCCCACCCTCATTCCGCATAGTGTGGACGCGCCTTTAGACCTATGAATTGCTAAAGGCTCTGATTGGTCGGAGCACAGCACACGGTGAACTTGCGAACCCTCAACATTCTACTGGGTTTACAGTGGTGGGGGGGGGGGGGGGTACTGGGTTCCAGTGGGCCTAAAGCGATTACTGACCAAACTGAAACGAGTTGAGGAAACATAAACAGAGAAAAGGCACAAAAACACAAACCGAAGCGGGAATTTTAGTGAACTCTCCACTCACTAGATTTCGCCAGATTCCCTATCAGCTGTCAGCGTTACAGGGAGGGATCGGTTTCAAGGAGGACATCACGTGACATTACTGTTGGTTTGCCTTGTTACCAGGTGACTATGTATTACAACTACTAAAATAACATCATACATGAAGTATTTTTTTTAAATTTTCCATGCGCATAGCAAGTTATTAATTTTGCTCTCCACTCTTGTGAGCTTTTTAGACTTTGATGAACAAACGAAGCTCGATTATTGGGATTATTAGAATGGGTGCCAGTTTGCTGATGTGAGAAAAGGCACCCACAGTAGGTAGGTACCTACTCCAAGTAGTCATCATGATCATGTAATGGCTACAAGGGACATATCTTGGAAGAAGTTTTTCTCCTTGTCCTGTGTCGCCCTCGCCATGGTCACAGACATCCATGTGACCTGATTGTGCTTCACTGTAAGAGGGGCATTTCAACTCTTAATACAATAAAAAAAAGTGGTGCACAATTTTTTCTGTTCCAAACTCGTGGTTTGGCCTCCTCGAACCTTGTAAGCGCACCAAGATGGCAAATCACAGAGTATTAGATTTTGCCTGTACCCATCCAGCGACCATGGATGGGCTTCTTTCACTTTCAGACCAGTGGGGTGAGTGAACCACACAGGTCTTTTGTAGCTCCGTCATACTTGCTGCGTGACATCCCTTGTGGCATGGCTATCCAGGAGCACAAAGAATAGGAAGGATTTGCCGTATCCCATGTGCTACTCTGATGTCCTCCACAAAG
The DNA here is from genome assembly GCA_954871275.1 of Leptopterna dolabrata. NCBI lineage: Eukaryota > Metazoa > Arthropoda > Insecta > Hemiptera > Miridae > Leptopterna > Leptopterna dolabrata. The sequence continues at coordinate 12,442,567 of OX940984.1, read as the reverse complement.
GACGGAAATCCATTTTCGGACTCCTCTGATAACATCTCTGCTAGAATGTGCGATCTTGCATTAGCAACATGCTAGTGGGGACCTATGTAGTGTAATGGTTAGTGCCATCAACTACTCAGGTTACACTGGCTTGTCACCAGGCGGACCAGGTTCGATTCCCGTTAGGAGCTGAGGACTTTGACCTCTGGTGCTCTTAGGAGCACAACAACTAGAGCGCAGTTTAAAAAGCAAGTTGGGACAGGCTCCGTCCCGTTGAGATATACCCATTGGTAAAACTCAAAGAAATATTACTTTGACTTCACCATGCCTGGGAGCACTTGTGTAATGCGGTTCTTTCCTAGTTAACTGGTTTGGTTGCGAACTTCAAGTCAGAACTAACCACCAGCCAATTTTTATAGGTACTTAGAACAGCTCCCTGACTAGGGTAGAGTTACAAAAGTCCAAGTGGAGGTTCACAGTTCAGACTGATGTCACTATACCCGGACCCAACCCAAACTAGGAGCATTCTGACTTCCGAGTGGCGAATTGAGATACAAGGGAAAGGAACCGCCCGAGTAGAAATGACTGATTGCGCATGTGCTGGGACTTGATTCACAGTGCAGTTCATTTGTCACACAAATAGATTTTTGAGCGGAATTAGATTCCATTCTAAGCATTTGGAGACCAACCACACTCTCCTAAGATGAAAAGTTCTTTTTCTACGAGGTCTCAAAGTTTTGACAACAAGTGACGTCACAGTGGGCAAGGGTGTCACTAATTTCATAATGATTCTGAATCGGACGTGCTGCATGAACTCTCTATTCGCCCCCTTTTACCAACAGGTAGATCTAAGATCACAGAACAGTACCTAATTAATATGAATTCAACATAATTTGCCAGTAAGTGACATAGGTACATATAAGAAAGTAACTTATCGATAATTGACTAACGACGATGTCTGGGATGTGTGATGGAAGTGATCGGCACTCTTAGTGCTACCTACTTAAAGATGAAGTACTAGTAAACCGTTCAAAATCCAAGAATCTGAACTACCGAGGTATATGAACTGCATGACCATGACCAACTTTACTGGGCATTCAAACCCAATCCATATGGGTATTGTAGGTATCTTGCCCATTAAGTACTATCTACTTCCTCACTGCAATCAATCGTCCATCATAACTAGGCAAGTAATCCAGACACAGATTCCACCGAAATTGGTGGTGTGCTGACACAATCCTCCTCGGCCTTTAGGTGTCTCGCTTGTCGGGGTTAAAGCTGCACTATCCCATACCTCTGTTGTCTGAAACCCTCATTTCAGTTTCGTTTATTTTCTCATTATTCTATCATTTTAATAATTTAAATATTAATCCTTTTCTCTTTTCTTTGTCCTCCCTCCTTGCCAGTCGGATCTAGACTTCCAATCCTTAAACAATCATGCTCAATCACCACCCTGCTACAGCTTCTTAGGTATGTCTACAGTTTATGCAGTCTCAATATGGAATGTTCTTGGTGAGTCTCAGGTTCAGGAGGCTTTTATGTTCTCTAATAAAATATTTGAATTTGGCACTTTGGTAGTAGATGGTTACTTACGTAGACCTCGCGCTCCGGGTGTTCGCCGTCATCCCAGTACAAGTCGTCGTCTTCGTCACCCATGATGAACTTCCCTTTGGGTATCAAAACCATTTTACCCCGTTTTAGGTAACTGGCGGCGTTCTCCATGATCTTTTCGTAGGGCATAAACCTGCAGACACCTTCCTCAGTCCGGTTGCCGATATCGAATGTCACAGTCGGGCTGCTGCTGCTTCCGCCCTCGACGTTTCCACGACTGATTTTGCTGCAGTCGCAATCCCCACGGGAGAACACGACTGACAACAGCAACAGACTCACTTGAAGTTGGAAAAACGAACTCATCTTTGACCACAGGTATGGGACCGACTGCGCGACCATTTCACGATCTTCTTATAATCACTTCCGAACTACCATTTGTTTTATTACCTTTAATCACCCCTCACATTACACTTTTACGACAGGACCTTAACAAGACTATTGTTTACAAATTGGCACGGAAAGTTGTCATCCATGACGAGGAGGTCAAATCGAAATCCTCACTTCCTCCCGACACCTGCGATCGAACACCGATATCGAACTTTCGAACCAATGAATCGTATAGGCTTTCGATAGATCGTTCGTAACGTCGAACGTCGATTCAACCGGCGTGTTGTGCTATTGTTCAGATGTTGTTTTGTTTGGTTTTAGTTGATTCGTTGTCGTTTAGGTTGTACTAGTTCTCTGTAAGTTCGCTCTTCGTGTTTGTAATTCTGTCTAATCGGGAAATTATTGTTAGCATTGTGATTGCGAATTTTACTTAAGTAGGTATGTGAGGAACAATCCTCGTTTATAATATTTTCAAAATGTGCATCAAGAAAGCCTTCGATCTCCTCGTAATAGTTTTCGTATTATGTATCACATTTTTCACAGGTTTGTATAGTGTAGAACAAAGTGAACGTTCAAGAAAGTTTCAATTATTGGTACCTAGCTACCTAATTAGGTATTAAATAGCTACCTATAGTACTTACGATAATATTTGACAGTTAATTGAATTATTATAATAATTATGTGGGGTTTATAGAGAATCGATTTTCGTAGTAGCATTGTAGGGATTTATATTTTTCTATCCACTTCATATTATACACACTTTATATTCTTCTATTCAGAATTGTGCCATTATCTGACAGACGTGTTGTTTGATCCATGTTTTTCTATAAATCGTTAGTAATTGTCTCGCTGAATCAATACAATGAGTAATATTTATGCCGCAGTAACGAAATAAGTACCTATATATTTTTATGGCCTGCATAAAATCCTAGGATTGCAAATAGTGGAGGTGGTTTTGTTGAGATGGAAGAATCACATTCTCAACATTCTTCAATATTTCATAGAACTAGGAATGTGCTCCATCTCATTTTACCAAAAACATCTTTGATAAGGCTAGAAAGATAACAGTCTAGATTGTAAGGTCAAAATTCATAATCGAAAAAAGGGCGACTTCGAATAGGGCGGGAACATTTTCAAGGTTACCAACAAATCGATGGTCTTCAGAATCGATGCTAAACTGATTACGATGTCACTGTCACCAGTTGACTTGTTGGGGTGATAATGGCAAACTGCTTGTTTTCCTATTTTCCATTCTGTATTATTTAGTTGTTTTCTCTTTTGTTTTTTCTCTCTCATTTGCAAGCACCGACTTTGTAGTTTGTAGTAGCTACACGTTTTTTGAGTTCTCACCCGAAGATTTTTTGAGTTCTTCCTATTACTTTGACAATCGATCTTGATACCGCAGAACAGGTATGAATTCTTTTGATTTCCCGTGTTTTTCATTGTTTTCCTTTATTTCTTGGTGTTTTTCTCTGGTTACTTATTAGTCAGCATGTATTGGTTATATACCTACCCTAGTAGGTAATGGATAACTTCCTTTTTCTCATCAATCCCCCGACTGGCCCTCGACCTGCCCTCGATTTACGCATGTTCCACTTGTAGGATGTCAGTTTGTTTTTTTGCGTAAGCCAACATCTACTTGTGGAAAATCCATCTCCTGAACTGGCCATGGAACCAGGTAGCTAAATAATCAGCGTTATTTGGCGTAGGGTTTAGTGACCTTGATTTTAAGCTGTAACGCATTTTTTGGGGGATTTTGTTTTCATCTGTGGTTTTACTTCCTTGAACAGGGATTGGGCTGGGCATTCAAGAAAAGCTGCAAGGTATCCTAAGCAAGCTAAATAGGGAGCGGCTGCGGAACAGGGTGACGGATTGGCAGAAAAAGCTGGTTGCTACGGCATCCTCCAAGTTTAGTTTCGAGTCCGCTGCTCCAGAGTCTGCTGAAGTGTTTGAAATCGATTCCGGAGACGTTGCCCGAAGTGGAGGCAGCTCGACCGATCAGGGGAAACCGGGATATGGTCTGGCTCTGGAAGAAGAGGAGTCTTGGGATGAGGTGACCGAATCCGAACCTGGGAAGCGACCAGACAGTTTACGAGAAGGAATAATGGTAAAGGAATGCATTAAATTAATTTTCGTTTAAGGATTAATTGATGGATTGATTGAAAAATAGGCAAGCAATGGCAGCCACCAAGGATGTTCTACAAGGTCGTAAATGAGCACTGCTCTCTGTACTACTTATTCCTAAACTCAAGGAATTGTGACGCTGAGCAATGGGAAATGCACTTTATGATTTTTTGGTCTTGGTGATTAAAAGTCGGTGTAATTCAGGGGTTACACTAAGGCCTGAACTCACTGATATCCACAGGGATGTTGGTTTTTATCCTTGAATGCGTTTATTTTGACTACGTTTCCGCCTCATGAAAAATGCCCTAGTCCTGCAAGGGCAAGGGGTGGAAAAGAATACGGTTCTGACTTAATTACATATTACTGTATTACTAAAACTGATAACTGATTCTAAAAGACACACGCCATGCCTTTGAGTCCAAAACGTTCACTCATGATTCGCATTCAACCTAAAATTCATCTGTTTTTAGTCCAACTAAAGTACTCTACAAACATGACAATATTCATATAAAAACTTACATACAATACCTACATAATATTATTGTGTTACACATGCACTGTATACAAGATTTATCTAAAAAATCAGAAGGCAGGATGATTTCTTTGGCTCGGCTCATCAAGTACCGTGGTTGGCTGTTTCCTAGGTGAAACCAACATTATAATATATAAATATCTTGGGTGGCACTGTCACCACTAAAATGTCTTCTCTGTGAGGAGGGAGTTCCCAGGATTACTAAATTGCAAGTTATCCTGCGATTTCTGCTTGGTCTTGAGTTTATAATATCTAATTTATTTCATTACCTGCCAACATTCATCAAGGTTGACTATCGTGGATGATATTACCTAATGTAATATTCTCCATGATCAATGATTATTGATCGTGGTGAGCAATATAGATCGCCTAAAACCAAAGCGCATCCCATTCGCTCAATCCCAAAACCCCCAGAAACTGCGAGACACTGTCTACATAAAAAATAAATAAAAACTTGTTCACAGGGTACGTAGTGGGCCAAATGTTGCCAGTTGAAGTGAAAAAGTAAAGCTTTATCAACCATGAAATAGAAAAAGGAGAGAAGTAGGTTTTACAGGTGCCTCTTTGATTCTCAGACCTTCATTTGCTTCAGTTTTACTCCATACCCATACGCAGTGGAGTCGCGCATTAATGCAGAATGTTGCGGGATAGTATAACCACACAGTCAAACAAGGTTTTTAAACTCATTTATTGAATAGGTAGATATGTTGTTTTTGAAAACGTTTTTATCGTCACTTAAAATTTTTTGGTGATTACCTACTCATTCAAGAAAACATTAAACACAATAAAACCAGGAAACAGGCTAACAAAATGCAGAGAATGGACGTATTTCCATAAGAAATTCCCCACAGAAGTCGGTACCTACTGCTTATGATCATGGGTGGTAAGGGAGGTTGGTAGACACAAGGGCATTTTGAAACGTTATTTTTTCGATATTTCTGGTTGTGGAACACCTGATTTTTCCTCTTGGCACAGAATTTCCTGGAGTTTCCATCTCAATTTCTCACGCACTTCTTTATCTAATTTGAAAAGTTGAAACCCAAAATCACAGAGACAATGTGCTGCCAAAAACACTAACAGTAGTGGTACAAAGCAGTGTTGCCCCAACGTCCATGTCGTTATTTCAGTAGTTTCAAAAACTATTCACCCTGATATTAAAATTCAAAAAAGCGCATTTTGTTCAAATTAATGGATATACTATCAGAATAACTCAAACATACTAATAAAGCTGGCAAGTAAGGGTTCCAACCTGAATAGTGCCCCCTGGTTGGTCGCCGGGCCACTTGGAGCCAAAAGGTGCATCTAGGAGAAGAGTGTGGTGGAACGGCCCGAGCGCTATCTAGCGAAGATTAGATGAACCTTCCCTTCTTTCCCTGGCAAGATGAATCCACCTCCGTAAATGTCCGTAGGTAATGTCTGTAGAACCCTGCCTAATCTGTAGGGAACCAGAAATTTGCCCTCAATGAAAAAGGAATTCAAATCAGTTTGAGGCATCAATCAAAAAGGCATTCAGTCCGAAATGAAAATCTAATCGTAGGTAGACAAAATTATTTTATAAAGGATTGTTCTAGAAATTTTGCGCTGATCCCGAATATACCAAATTATGTCTTGCATAAAAACTGTCTTTTTCCTGGATATGAAACTTTGATATGGCAAAACCTTTTCATTTTTCATCGCAATTTGACAATTGAGGGGGTCTATCGACGCAGAATTTGATGCTCTACAACTTCTCTTTTGAACGAAAAATGTTATGACTGCTACTTCTTCGATTTTGAAGGGGTTTCCACGGAATTTTGGGCACTATAGAAATTTTCAAACGAGGCAAATAGCGATTTTTTTCATTGAAAATTTGCTAAAAGGTTGTTCAGCTTACCAGCGAATGAGGGAGCTGACTGTCTGAGTCAGATCCAAGTCGATTTTGTTTGGTTTGAAGTTACTATACGAACATGTTTCGGAATAGGTCGTCTTCAACAATGACAGAGAGAACTTAAAAAGGTACCTACTACCTCAAGATGGGGAGAGGAACACATAAAAAGCGGGGGGATTTGAATTTACAAAAGCACCATTTTTATTAATACTAGGTACCTACCTAGATAATGAAAAACTTATGGTACTTAACTGAGGTCTCTTACTGGGTACAGAAAACTCATTTTGCCAAACTCAACCACGCCTCTTTGGATTACAGAATTCAGTCTTCTCCCAAATTAGAAAAAAAATGATATAAAAATATCAAAATTGCATTTTTTGTGTGTCAATGTTATGATAAGTTCATACATGATTCAGCCGAAACCAAAATGAAAGCCGTCATAAAAATATTTATTTATACATTTTTTCTTAGCCCTCTTTGTAGAAAATAGTGGTTACGGAAGCTTTATCTCGGTGTTTTCAGAAGCGATGTGTCCGAAGAGAGCTGCTCTCCTCTTATATTTTGTCACATTTACTACACCGAAACACTGCACTGAATCATGAATTATGAACATTATGGAATATTTAGGATCTTTTAGGAATTAGGAATACGGGAATAATTTTGACACGATACACATCGGCCGACTGATAAGAGATAACTAGCGATAACCCAGGTTCTTGAGCTCCGGTAGGTTCATCTAATCTTCGCTAGGCAGTGCTCGGGCCGTTCCACCACACTCTTCTCCTAGATGCTCCTGGAGCCAAAGCCATCCATTGGATAGGACACACTTTGATTCCAAACGTCTGAATTCTCTATCATCTCCCTCTCTCACTCTCTTTTTTTTCTTTCTACAAAAAGCTGGTACTTTGGATGCGTTTTGATTCTGGCCGACTTGACTTTTTACCAATGATGTGGTGACTCAGAGAAGTTACGGGACTCTTCAAATAATGCTTCGGTTTTCGAATGCTTGAATTTCATTTGCTATAATATTTTCGTGCCCTAAAATACTTATGCAGTATATCTCTGGAGTAGTTTTTGAGATAATTCACTGGTCAATATAATAAATTTTTATTTATCAATGCTTGCTTTCTTTCTGATAGATGTGCTGTTTGTTACTTAGTGCTTTTCTGTATTATTATGTGTCCTCCACCCTGCATTTTGAGATCAATACCAGCTCAACAATTTTTTCCCCTGAAAGCACCTTATTCACAATTTTTAGGTAAATATATAACACCAAACGTTTTGTCACATTAACAACCTTTATTGAAATTAGCTTCGTTTTCTATTAGAATGATCAAGAATGTCTTGATAAATTTTCCGCTCATTCGTTACCTACTTACCTTAAATGGGTTTAGGAAATAATTGTGCATGTTTTGTGGTAAGTATATTTTTTATGTTATCGTTGTTACCCTTTTTAATGAAACTCGAAAAATCAATTTTTCTGGCATTGAAATTATGATTTCTAGTATTATACCTAAACGCTGAAGTGAGATTTTGCTTTCATACCTAATAAATGAAATTCATGAAACATTTTCATGTTGGATTTTATTTTTAAAATTTTGTGAGTGTTGGAAACCATAGTTATGAGTCTACAAATGGTCCAACATTATGTAGTGGGTGGGAGGTAGAGGAAATAATTATGTAGAAATGGATTGGATAATATGCGATGGGGGGATAGTTGAAATTATGGAAGATACTTTCCAACTGAATCTTTACTTGAAATTTACTGAGTGACAGATTCTCATAACTCCGTTTATAACGTAATCATTTTATGAAATTCTTGGATATTGCTCTCAGATAAATTCAGCTAGAAGATTCAAGTGAAACTTTTATCTGCACATAAGCGAAAGTGAAATTTTAATTCACATAACTTTGGTTCTATTTGTCCTTTATGCTAATTAGAAGGAATTTCATGAAGATCCAAATAGAACTTCCGTGGCTCTGAAACACCTGTATAGAATTTTCTGTGTTCCATCATGTGGCCATGTTATGAGGTTTGTTCCAGCACCGTGACAGAACATGTACTAGTTCAGTATGAGAACCAAAGTGGTGGGGATGAGTTCATGAATGGGCTATTTGCATGGGTCACAAAAGCGGTTTATATTATTTTTTAAATGAAAGTCGATTCCATACTGAGAATTTTGAGACCATCCGCATGCTCCTACCATAAATAGTTATTTTTCTATGATTTTTCAAAGTTGCCAAAGGTTCCTACATCATTGAACCCCTCGCCTGGGGACCTCCCTGCCCACTGTCACGTAGGAACCTCTGGTAACTTTGAAAAATCGTAGAAACACTACTACTACTACTGCTTATTGTAGGAGCGTGAGGTTGGTCTCAAAATTCTCAGGATGAAATATATTTTCATTAAAAAAAAAAAAGAAACGATTAGCCCATTTTTGGTTTATTATTCTGTGAATAATACACCTATGTATTCGCTCAACAAAAATTTGTATAACACCCCCTCAAAATTTTTCCTTTTCCGTTTCGAAGTGCGTAGATTCCAAAAATGGTCCGTCCGCCGTACGCCGTCCGCCGTATCACGTGTACAGGCTTCATTTTCGGTCTAAAAAATTCTTTCTTTCGCACACATGCTCCATTTGGGCCCTAGTTGTGTCCCGAAACTTTTCAGCCCGATCGGAATATACCCAAGGGTGTTATGAGTGAAAATTTGTGTAAAAATAGGTACTTTTGCGTTTTAGCAACATGTTAGTAAAATGAGCTTTTGAGGTATCGTTTTTCATGTTTTTGGGGACGAGAAGACCGAATATGAAGTCGATTTTGACCATAGAGTGTAAAATTGAGGTTGTACCAGATGTTCAGCTCCCAAAATTGATTTTTTATAAGTCAAAACGCTGCAAAGTCCTTGTCACATGGGGTTTATTATTCTACAGAAATGTTGGCTGTACATTTATTGTTTGTTTCATGTGAAATAATTGAAATAGCTATTTCTGATGGTTTCCACCAATTTTGGCCCCCAAAACACAAATTAGGTAGGTACGATCTTTTTTTTTTTTTCAAATTAACTTTGATCATTGGTAGTGCCATTTAATCGTCTTGATCCACGTGTTGACACTTTTTCTAGTGTTATTCTACAAACTGATGGTGATTTCAGACGGTTTCGCAGGTTTTTGACTCATACAAAATCAATTTTGGGAGCTGAACTTCCGGTACAACCTCAATTTTCCACTCCTTGGCCAAAATCGACCTCATATTCGATCTTCTCGTCCCCAAAAACATGGAAAACGATACCTCAAAAGCTCATGTTACCAACATGTTGCTAAAACGCAAAAAGTACCTATTTTTACACACATTTTCACTCACAACACCCCTGGGTATATTCCGATCGGGCTGGAAAGTTTCAGGACACAACTAGGGCCCAAATAGAGCATGTGTGCGAAAGAACGACTTTTTTAGACCGAAAATGAAGCCTGTACACGTGATACGGCGGACGGCGTACGGCGTACGGACATTGCATTTTTTGAATCTACGCACCTTGAAACGGAAAAGAAAAAAGTTTGAGGGGGTGTTATAAAAATTTTTTGCTGAGCGATTACATAGGTGTATTATTCAGAGAATAATAAACCAAAATGCAATGTCCGTCCGCCGTACGCCGTCCGCCGTATCACGTGTACAGGCTTCATTTTCGGTCTAAAAAATTCTTTCTTTCGCACACATGCTCCATTTGGGCCCTAGTTGTGTCCCGAAACTTTTCAGCCCGATCGGAATATGTGTTGTGAGTGAAAATTTGTGTAAAAATAGGTACTTTTGCGTTTTAGCAACATGTTAGTAAAATGAGCTTTTGAGGTATCGTTTTTCATGTTTTTGGGGACGAGAAGACCGAATATGAAGTCGATTTTGACCATAGAGTGTAAAATTGAGGTTGTACCAGATGTTCAGCTCCCAAAATTGATTTTTTATAAGTCAAAAACCTGGGAAATCGTCTGAAATCACCATCAACTTGTAGAATAACACTAGAAAAAATATCAACAGGTGGATCAAGACGATTAAATGGTACTATCAATGATTAAAGATAATTTGAAAAAAAAAGGAGTGTACCTAATTCGTGTTTTGGGAGCCAAAATTGGTGGAAACCACCAGAAATAGCTATTTAAATTATTTTATATGAAAGAAACAATAAATAAACAGCCAACGTTTCTGTAGGTATGTCCAATAGAATAATAAACCCATGTGACAAGGACTTTGCAGCGTTTTTGGTTTATGAACTGAACTGCTGGAACGCCTGAACGGCTTTCCAGAGGCCTTCCTAATAAACGACTATAACAAAATGCAAGCAACAGTAATTTTTATTTGTATTAGAAGACCAGATGCATGAAACTTTTGGGAGGTTATACATGCACATAAGAGATGTTCTGTTCGAGTTATCAGTTCACAACCCTGCCCTCCGTTTGGAGCAAGAAATTCATGTACCGGTTCAAGAACTCGGTGCAGTGAAACTCGAGGTGGGTAAAATATTACGTGAACTTAACCCTGCTGGAACCCTTCACAGACCACCAAGGCCTGCGCAGATCGATTGCGCCGAATTCATGACCTCAAGCACGCTGGAACGAACCTATGGATGATACGAAAAAGCTTTGTGCCACACCGTGGCAGGCCTCTAGATTTCAGTGATTCCTTGAGCTGACCGATTTGGATATAACTTGTCGGATAACATCTAGTCGCTGAGATGGAAAGAAGTATCTGTCAATAATAGTACGGTATCACACTTTGATCTTTTAAAACATGAAAACATTGAAAGTATGATGGTCATGATGTGATGCAATGTACCTACTTACGTATTGGCTCCTAGTTACGTTTCTCATATAGATGCGTATGGCCACCTAGCTAATGTCCGCTGTAAACAGGTCTTTGTGTATATATTCCTCAAAATATTGTTCCTTGGAGAGATTTCACTGTTGTTCATAATTCACGAAAAATGCCTCTCACCTGTCTCGAGCCGATGTAACTGATATCTGTTTTCATCACGTTCCTTGAAATCCATTTCCCAGTCGTTCACTCCTCTTAGTTTCTGTTGACGAAATGATCGAATTAGCGCGAACAACAGAAATAGTTGGCAACCTAGTTGTAGTTATTTAATCTTAATAACGGGCTCGTAATTTGAAATCCGTTTAGTTTGAATGGACGTAGCCGGAAGAATCAGTCGCTCCTTGTAATTCAGCCTGTCACCACAGCTCGTAGCTGGACGGCCTAGTTTTTATTCTGGAGGTTCCAATCTTGGGCAAAGTGAGTTCCAGTCTGGGGCTGGTCCGACTTGTTTAAATAATACTTGGTCGGCGTCTTTAACGATTTCTGAAGAAAAACGCGCTATATCATTGTGTCCTAAATAATTATTATTTAGGTAGGTACTCGAAATTTGGACAATTTCTTAATACCTACCATGAAAAAATCTAAATATGAATAGTTTTGTGTCGCCGTGTGAATGTACAGGAAATTCCAGTTTACCCAATTTTGTAGGCAATAAAGGTATTTTTCCATCGTTTATTGATCGATTTAGGACAGTTAGACAAAAAACAGTCAAATCTAAAAACGCGTCAATATCAAAACGTGGAAATTAAAGTATACTGGTAATTCTGATTTTAAAGTTTGAAGTTTCATGTACAGTTAAAGTTCATTCATTTTTTTCAGGCAAGTAACGCAATTTGAAGGATATTTATTTATTTATTTGAGTACGGGCAAGCCCAATTACACGGATAAATACAGCGTGGAAAAACAAAGAAACAAGAAAATAATATTATTTAACACCATTGGAGTAAACAAATTTAAAAGAAATTACAATACATCAATTTCACAAACTTGGTGAGGAGGCTATGATCGATTTCAATTTTGATCATAGCCATTCATTGTTTTTTATGGATAGTAAAATCCAGAGTTTTTTTCTCCTCACAATGATGGATTTCCATTTTTTAAATTTTATTGTGTATTTTTAGAACTTCGAAAGTGCATTCATTACAAATAGAAAACTTCGTACCTTAGGAGCTGAATTTTGTATCATTCGACGCATAATTTAATTTCCTGCAACGGTTATATCGACGTGATTTTGATTTGATTGATTTGATTTGAATGTTCTTTTTGGTGATTTTTACCCAAAATCTCTCAAGAAACGCAAGTTTCCTAAAAGTCCTCAAAGTTAGTAAGGATAATGTGGGACCACCCCATACACACACACACACACTTATATCAATTGCCATTATACCTACCTACTATACACATACATACACATGGCTGTGACAATGACAATACCGTACACCATTATCATGCTTAGATGGCGATTTTTAGAATTCTCAGGTGCTAGAAATATTTTTATGAGTAGGTATTAACTGATTTTGGGAGTTTCTGTATAGGGTTTTGGGAGTTTTCCTGTTTTGAGTGTTTTTGGTTAACGCGCGGGACGACGCAGAATAATAATAGGACGTCAAGTATACTATACATATATATCTTAGTGTACTTGCTAGTCTTTGTAAAGTAAATACAAGTCGAAATGCGACGCTCACCTCGTTTTTCGTGTAAACATTTGTGTAGGCGAGATGTAACTGATCCCCTCAGTGCTCCGCGAGTGGTCTAATTGTTGTTTGTTAGCCTCAGGAAACTTCTGGAGTCGAGGGACACTTAAGCACTTCACACGCCATTTACCTCCGTAGATCTTCTACTGAGATAAAGAGAAGATTCCTGGCCTAGATCGCTCACCCTTTTGCACTTGTTGCAAACAGCCTATTTGTACGAATTGTAGTACCAGTTTTCCAGTTAATAGAAAAATAGACCTAATGCTCGTGGTTCATTACACATACCTACTCAAGGTAGTAGTTGTTCAAAAATGTATTATAGTGGAGTACGTGCACGTATTTATTTATTTATTTATTTATTTTTAATGAAAGGCTGCGCATTTTGAAACCAGCCGCTCAATACCTAACGATAAGTCCTACGGTAAGAGTAGTTCTGTTTCTATGACTTCAAAGTTTCCACCAATGGGGTGTTCCAGTGAGTCTAAAATTGAGATAATTTTTGGAATATTTTAGTTCAAGTAACTTTGAAAAGGACGAGGAATGTGGGAGAAGGTGATAATTGTGTAATATAAGGAAGGGAATGGGAAATAAAGATATCGGATGTTGAAAAAGCGCGGGTCCTATTTCTGCGTCACGGCCCGTCTATTTTTGTGTGTGTGAGTGCATAGAAGTGGTAAGGTATTATAATATCCATAGGAGATCAATTATTCTGTTTAATGGTACTTTATCGTTCAAGAGTGGTCAAGTAACGTTAAAGGAAAGAGGAAAATTCAGCTTTTATATTATTTCCATCTCGATCATCTGTATTCCGTTTTAATTTTTCCTGATACTCTGTGCAGTTTTGCGAAGCTTGAGGAGGCAGTGAATTATCTGAATTATCTCTACCTCACTCCCCCATTTTTGCAAACTCCCAATTTCTATTTGCTTCTGTAATTTTATGTTAACATTTTCTGGACAAACAGACCCGATTTTGGTTATACGATAGGTATGGATGTAATTTGAGAAAAAAGATTTTAAAAAATGACAGGAATGTCTCATTCTGACGACATTGCACTCTCGCCTGGACGGGACTAGGGCCCACTGAGACGTCAGAATTGGTTGATCTTTGAGAAATCGTAGGAGAAGAACTAGGTACTTACCGTAGGACAGTGCTGTTGGTGTCGAAGTTCGCAGAATGGAATCGATTCATTTGAAAAAATATATGTAAACCGCTTTTGTAACCCATGCACATACCCTATTGAGTGTAAATGTGCCATTCATGGAGATTGACATGGTGGGCGAATTGTAGGGGTTCATTACCTGCTGTACTCAAGCTACTACTTTTTTCCGAGTTTTAAAACTTGAAACTTAGAATAATTATGTTACCTTCCCGAGGAATCCATGGTCACTAGCAAGTTGAGTACTGGATGCGGACACTTTCGAAAGAGCATCATCTTCAGGGCGCCAAGGTAGTTGTATTTGACTGCCTGAAGATCATGTCCTTACTCGACTAGCCAGTGACGACGGATTCCTCATGAAGGTCTTCTCCTACTACCAGGTAACCGATCAGACGTTTCTCCTCATTCAGTTAATTGTTGTTTAGAAACCTTCTACCACAGATGTTGGATCCGTTGTAATGCGTAGCGTCAAAACATCTGATCCAGGTTTTTCTTCGGGTTTCGTTTGTTGGAAAGTTGATGTACTAGTAGAAAATCATTGAACTAGTTCCTTACGGCCCTCTTTATTCGGGGTCAAAGTTTTCATCCAAGAAACTTGAAGATGTTTTATCCAAGATTTTGGTGAACTTGTTACAGGGTAATTTTAATGACCAAGCGATGCATGTACACTCAATATTTCACCTCACTTTGGTCATCCACTCGTTTATGTATGAGCGTACAAAGGAAAATACGTTGATGAAATAATTCATGTTGAGACCTCCTGGGCATTGACCTTTGCATTCCCTCAAAATACCTATTATTTCGGCCATTTTATCGTTTATTAACGACGGTTGTTTCTTCAAGGAAAACACATTTGTGTTCGCGCGGATGAAGTTACATACTGCTTAGGTCACTCCTCTCTCTAAAAATATCTGTAGTGTCACACATAACTTTTCACTCTTCAATTATTGTCTTAATAAGATGTTGTATAGTGTGGAAATAGTCCCTATGTAACCATGGCAATTTGTAGATTGTTGTAGATTTGTAGATAATTTTCCCATTGCTATTGAGTTGAGTTGGTTGGCTCATTATTATTATTAACAAACTCATAATATGTGCCTAGTTGTATGGCTATGTCAACGGAATAGGGTATAGCTATAGGGTGTCTAAACTTTATTTAGACATCCCAAGAACCTGCTAGGTAGGCTGTGCTGGAAGAACTTTATTGTCAAAGAGCGAGATAAGATTTGGACGAGTAACATTTATCTTTACGCGTTTAGATTGGATTAGACAAACTCCGCTGATCTATGTAATCGTAGTGACATACGTTTTCTAGACAGTGTAACCACCTGATGCCTTCCTTTTTATTTGGGTCGCAGGAAGGAGAGGTTGTGTTCGAGAAGAAACTTTTAACCCCCGTCACAGAGGAACCGCCAAGGAACAAGTCCCCCGTTCAGCAGTGGGTCGATTCATTGATTGATGAACACGAAAGGTAAAGATCTTGATGTTACTTCTTATTGGCATGTTGATATTTATATTGGGTGTCCCCGAACCTCGTAATTTTGGGATTGGATTTCAAAACCTTTGTTGTGGACAGAAAGATTGTCACAGAAATGAGGAGGAGCTATGTATTAAAAAAATCAAACCAATCGTTGAATGTACAGATTGAGAAGAGTTAGTACATTCTGTCGGTTTGCAGCTGACATTCATAATTTGATAGAAAAATCCGTCAAGATCAGACACCGTCACTGGCAGCTACTAGTGAGTACATTATACCTGTATGGTACCCATATAGGTATAATGCATGACTTGGTTGAGACAGGAGTGTTCGTTTTGGTTCGTTTATTATTGACAATTGCTTTCAGAGCTTAACTAAATGGATAGCAATTAAATAGTTTGAACAAATTTGAATGAGTTGAAGGTCGTAAAAACGAGCTTAATGTTATGTTTGGGCCAACTGAAAACCGTGGCCTGGAAACTTCATGATGTTTCAACACTGGATACCTATTCACTAAGCAAAAGAGATATCTGTTTGCAGTCCAACTCACCCTTTTGGCAAAAGAGGTTTTTATAGTATCCATGACAGGGTTGTTCAGTAAATTCTGGAAGAGATAGCGGCCATCTTGGCATTGTGGACCTCTTTTAGAAGAGACCTAATTAGGTGTCTTTTCTGGAAAGGGATACTCTCTTATTTCTCGTTTGTTTGATAGTGATATCATGTATCATCCTTTGTTCATCCACTACAACGTCTTGTCATTTTGATCATTCATCGCTAATTTTTTAAATCTTGTATGTTTTTGTTTTTCATCTCAAAGGTAAGTCGATTGTTCATTAAAAATATATATACATATTACCGATTGCGTAAAAACGTCTAAGTACTGGTTGAGATAGATCACGGGGAGCAGTAAAATAGACGAAGCCGGGAGACGTCAGATGAGGCTGTGTCCCGCGAGATTTTCAAAATAGATAATCTCGTTTCATTATCTCTTTTAGTGAACAGGCCCCCAGTATGTCATTCTGGAAACCAAGTGAATATAGTCGTTATTTTCCGTCCCTGTCGTTATTGAAAAGATATCAATGAACAGGTTTAAAAAAATATTGGGTTAAAAGCCGATTTCAGGCCTATAGGTACTCATCATTGAATTCTGGGACACCAGTGACTGGTAAATACATAGCGAGATGAGAGAACGTGTGCATTGATTGGACTTGGTTCTACAAAAAACTTGGAATGTAGCTCGATAAATTTGGTGTTTGATCAAATCGAGTTCGATTATCAACAACTTGCCTTCGAAACGTCATTGAATATCAAGTTAGATTACTTTGTATCAAAACCGACGAAGTTTACAAAAATCTGTAAGGAAGTTCATAAATTTTTATGAACTAGAACTCGCTTAACCAAAATTTATTGGGTTTAGCTGGATTTTGAATAGAGAATAATGCCTAAGTTTGCGAATTAGGAATAAGTATAATTTTCATCAACTCGTCTTTTGTTATTTAAATAGTCAGTTATGTTATTTATATGCTTGCTGTACACTTTGGATTGTACCTCATACACTTGATTCCCAGTTGCGCGGGAATGAAGATCCAAATCAATGTGGAATGCGTTGACGATTTCGAGGATCACGGGTATTGATGAAAAATACAATTTTATACGCACTGAATTCATTGCACAGGTTTTGAATTTGGGTCTTTAGTATGGAGGTCGAAACACATATTTCTTATAATTAGTGGATGGTGAATATCAGGAGTAAAACCCTGCCTGAGTAGGACCAGCTATTGACGGTATTCAGTTTAGGTGCTTAATTAAACATTTCAAGTGAAACTAAACTTTCGTTGAGATGCCTGAGAGTTGGCTTAGCCATTTCTTCCATATAGTCGAAGCTAGCATAACTTAGGATGCTAACTAAACAATAGGTACAGATTTATGTAATTGCACGTGCGATTAACAAGTCGCTTGTGGGAGTTGGATGCATTTTGTATGGAACCCTTAGTTCATTACTTCAAATTCTAAATTTTGGCATCTGTTTCGTTTCATGTAAATATTAGCTTTCGAAGAAGTGGTTTGCACCTCGTAGCCTTATTTGCCACTTTTTAGGAGGACACGGCCCAAACGTGTATGGTTGATGGTTAAAGCTAGCGAGAGTCATGCATTCCATCGAAATGAAGACATATATTTCGCCTATAAATGCATTTCTGCCTCCACACTACCCTCCAGAAACCTTATATTGCAGGCCAAATAACGTTAATAAGTACGTAGTTCATCATTCCAAGCACCGGATTTGCCCTCCAGTGGGATTTGACGAGTTCTCTGACAATGTTGCACTGTTACGGCGGCTCTTTGGTAATGAGTGATGCTGCTGTATAAGGCTATAGATATTGCTATAGATCTGATCAGTCAGTGTGTTTCAATTTTAGTCACGCACAAGAGTGTTTACAATAGCGGTTAGAGTGAATCATTATAACATTAGTAATATTTACAATATATTACATCGCTACTTCACTATTTATTCTGTACATAGCATAGTTAATTGCTGATGTGTAAATAATCAATATTTTTTTTAGGAGTGTCGAGTTCGACTTGGTGCGGATTGTCGCTAATTTAATGTGCACGTTATCTCTCATGTTACCAAAAGGAAAACAACCGTGATTAGGTGATGAATGACAAAATGTTTTGGTGAGAATCTGGGATAAGAGCTGGCAGCATCGTTGGGACCAAATTTAGTCTACTTCTCATTGGAGATTTCTCATCAAGATTCGAGTAGAATGGGGAATTATCATCAACAAATTTTCTTGGAAAAAAAATTCAGAACTCTTGGAAAAATGGTAGTTTGAAGCCCATTTTCATAAATCAACGATATTTTTTTAAATAAGGGTGATTGGATGTAAAAATGCGGCAAGAAATGACGTATCAGGTCTCTTAATATCTGATTGACTATTGCCCCGAAGGAGTCAGAGCGAAGTTTCGGAGGTGAAGGTTCTCACTCCTGCCAACCCAACATTGGAAATGGCAGACCTTCTTGACAACCTTCAAGAATCTTTGCTGTGAATATTCGAGAATCCCTGTTCGATTTTAAGGACCTGCTTTTTAAATTTATTTAATACATTTGCGGTCTTCTATCCATCCATCCATTGCGGTTCTGTACATGGTCTAAAGTCATTCACTAGTGCTCCAAGCGGATTTGAGTTGAACTACTCGGTGATTTACCTGTTACGTCATTTCTAGCGGGAACTCAGAAATTCAAATTTCACCATCGTTTTCTACCTATACTTTCCGACGTAAACACCTCTGTATGTCGTAAATAAGTGTTAGTTTCCATTATTGAACAGAATTTGGCAAAAAAATGGGAATTTGTAACCAACGAAAATTTCCCACTTCGGGTAATTGGTTCAAAACGTGTGCCAAAATGTTTTGCCCACTGTTCCAAAAAATTATTTATATTTTGAACATTTTCAAAAAACGGCATGTAAGTTAGACTGGCTGGATGCGGTAGCCACGGTCCGCACTGTGTCGTGCTCGAGACACTCATTTAGCGAGTTTTCAGAGAAAATGTTGGCGAATTTTCAAAGAAATTGAAGCTATTGCAATGGGTCAACAATTTTCAGAACATGAATTTTTGAAATTTTTTATAGGCAAATCTGTTTCAGAGCATCTTGAATGCATCCCTAGATTTCAACAAAAATGTATATACATATATTATATTGTATTTATTTATGTGTCACTCCAGACAACAAAAATGTTTGTATTGCCAAACAGCAGGATGATTCGAATATGAGCAATTTTCTGAAATTCTAAGGGGGGTCAAATTTGGTGTTTGGGGGTCAGAAATCTGTAAAAACGGCTAAAATTGTGAAAATGGTATGGACGGGTGAATGAAGACAGAAAAATACCATTTCAGTTGTTTTTCATACGGAATAGGAGTGAAATTTGGGTGTCAAAAATTGTTATTGAGGGCTAAAATCAATATTAATTCACCTGACGTTGTGTGGGATGGTGATCCACGACGGAGGGACTATTTCGATGATAAAAATATTTTTCTCAAAAAAGAATGGGTCAAATTTGACTTTAAAAGGTTTGGTCACTATCGGAATTGACCACATACAGACAGACTGACGATTATGTTCCTTTATGTCTGAAAATAAAATGCTAGTGGAAATTTTCATTTCGGAGGACATAAATTTTTTCGACTCTTGCCCGAATACAAAGCTTCCCTACCTTTGGTAATGAGGAAGCAAAATCATGTTCTCTTAAATAAAAATTTCCACTTTGGTCGTTTGTTGGACTTTAACCTAAATTAAGGGAGTTAGCGATCAGAAAATATGTTTTTGGTTTATAATTTTCAATAATGAACCTTTGGAATCAACCATCAGAATTTTTTTAATCCCTCCCCCTCCCCCTCAAAGTTTCATGGTTCACGTTTCAAGGGACGTAGAACGCGAATATCAAAATATTTCGTACGCCGTCCGCGGCGTTTACCTTAGTTCCCATGAACTAAAATTCACGAAATTTGGCATATGGGTCCCGTTTGGGCTCTAGTTGGTTCTCGAAGCTCGGTGTTAATGTCGCTCAACTCTAAGTTGTGAAAAATAGGGGTTGAAATATCCATATCTAGGAAAATTGTATTTTTAAATAGTTCGTTTTTTTCTGAATTTTTGAGACCATCCGGAGCATTCTACGATGGCGCCATAAACTTTGCTGTAAAATTCCCTAAAGAGCAGCGTGTATGCAGGCTGGGCACATCGCTTGTCTCTCGGCCAGGTGGCCGCTTTATATTATTAGCGGAGTGGTCTAGGCGTCGGGCTTTTACACTTGAAATCAGAGGTTCGAATCCCGTTTCCGGGACCGAATATTGCTTCCGAGTCTGCGAAGCAGCGGAAGCCTTGTGTTCACTTTCGTGAGCCAAAAAATTTTTGTCTTCAGAAATCAAAATTTCCACTTGCATTTTGCGTTTCAAAGCCTACTGAACAAATTTGGTTCCGTGT
Source organism: Leptopterna dolabrata (assembly GCA_954871275.1). Lineage (NCBI taxonomy): Eukaryota > Metazoa > Arthropoda > Insecta > Hemiptera > Miridae > Leptopterna > Leptopterna dolabrata. The sequence goes on along the minus strand of OX940984.1, from coordinate 12,421,951 downwards.
CTGTCGGTCTGTGAGTCTGTCCGCATTTCCTTGTTACAGCCATAACTTCCACGATTTTGGATTGATTCAGCTCAAATTTTGAGGGATGGTGCGGATAAGGCCCCTTGAGGTCCCATACAAATTTCAACATGATTGATCCAGCGGTACGCCCTGCGCATGCGCTAACGTTAAATTCAACAAACACGCATAATTTTCACAATTTTGATTCAATTTCGCTCAAATTTTCAAGGGTTGTTTGGACAAGGCCTAGTGAGTTCCAGTATGAATTTCAGCATGATCGGACCCTCGGTGCGCCCTGCGCATGCGCTGGCGTGAAATAGATTCAATTTCCTTGTTACAGCCTTAGTAACCAAAGATTTCACCCAATTTCAATGTAATTCTCAGGGATTAAGCGGGTAGGGCCCATTGAGGTCCCATATAAATTTCAACATGATAGAGCCAGCGGTTCGCCCTGCGCATGCGCTCTGTCTGTCTGTCTGTCCTTCTATGCACGGCCAAACGGCTCGACGGATATCGACCAAATTTGGCACGAATATCCAGTAGGCTCCCAAGTTGTGCAACGTCGCATTTTCAATTCCCTGACCATAGCGGAACTATGGTCGACCATGGTCAACTCCTGAATGGCTTGACGGATATCGACCAAATTTGGCACGAATATCCAGTAGGCTCCCAAGTTGTGCAACGTCGCATTTTTAATTCCCTGACCATAGCGGAACTATGGTCGACCATGGTCAACTCCTGAATGGCTTGACGGATATCGACCAAATTTGGCACGAATATCCAGTAGGCTCCCAAGTTGTGCAGCGTCGCATTTTTAATTCCCTGACCATAGCGGAACTATGGTCGACCATGGTCAACTTCGTTAATTGAAATGGTAACCCCTATTTTTTATCGCGTATTCGTAATCTACGTGAAATTCTATCTACGGTCGACCCTTCGGACTACCCCCGCGGTCGACCATAGCGCATCCATGGGCCCCTCCATGGTCGAATCCCGAATTGCTCAACGGATATCGACCAAATTCGGCACGAATATCCAGTAGGCTCCCAAGTTGTGCAACGTCGCATTTTTAATTCCCTGACCATAGCGGAACTATGGTCGACCATGGTCAACTCCTGAATGGCTTGACGGATATCGACCAAATTTGGCACGAATATCCAGTAGGCTCCCAAGTTGTGCAGCGTCGCATTTTTAATTCCTTGACCATAGCGGAACTATGGTCGACCATGGTCAACTTCGTTAATTGAAATGGTAACCCCTATTTTTTATCGCGTATTCGTAATCTACGTGAAATTCTATCTACGATCGACCCTTCGGACTACCCCCGCGGTCGACCATAGCGCATCCATGGGCCCCTCCATGGTCGAATCCCGAATTGCTCAACGGATATCGACCAAATTTGGCACGAATATCCAGTAGGCTCCCAAGTTGTGCGACGTCGCATTTTTAATTCCCTGACCATAGCGGAACTATGGTCGACCATGGTCAACTCCTGAATGGCTTGACGGATATCGACCAAATTTGGCACGAATATCCAGTAGGCTCCCAAGTTGTGCAACGTCGCATTTTTAATTCCCTCACCATAGCGGAACTATGGTCGACCATGGTCAACTTCGTTAATTGAAATTGTAACCCCTATTTTTTATCGCGTATTCGTAATCTACGTGAAATTCTATCTACGATCGACCCTTCGGACTACTCCCGCGGTCGACCATAGCGCATCCATGGGCCCCTCCATGGTCGAATCCCGAATTACTCAACGGATATCGACCAAATTTGGCACCAATATCCGGTAGCCTCCCAAGTTGAACGTAGGCGCATTTTTAATTCCCTGACCATAGCGGAAATATGGTCGACCATGGTCAACTCCTGAATGGCTTGACGGATTTTGAAAAAATTGGGCACAAATACCCGGTAGGCTATGGGATTTTTCCGTCGTTTGTTGGTTCCACGATACTGCGTACAGCGAATCTCGGATAGCGAGCGAAGCGAGCGGTCAGGCTAGTTATGTATAATGGACGTAATGTATTATGGAAGTCATGTTATGTATAATATGTATAATATGTATATTTCATGTAATGTTATGTAATGTTATGTTATGTAATGTAATGTTATGTAATATGTATATTTAACGTTATGTAATGTTATGTAATGTTATGTTATTTTGCTTCCTAGTCTGTTCTATTTTATAATGGCTCACTCTGATTGTGACGAGGAAGCTCCTGTGCCATCACCTTGGCAGTGTATTTTTCACTACAGTTTCCCTTCAGACCTACATTTGTGTTTCTTTTTGCCATTTTAGCTACTGCTTGAACATTCAACGCATGGTTATTAATTTGTAGTGGCGAATAGGTTCTAATCTACGGAGGGGCTGTGATTTATACAGAAGCGTTATCCATACAGAGAGCTGTGATCTGTAATAGAAGGTTGTTCTATAAAGAGAGCTGTGATCTGTTAACTGAAGGGTGATCTATACAAAATAATAAACCGTTGTGCAGGGCTTTGCTGCGTTTTTCACTCTTGCATGAATTCAAAGCTGAAGGAAAATCTAGAAGGAAGGAATGTGATCATGCTCAAATCTCGTTCCGACCTGTGTAAGTACATTATACGTACATGGTTCGAACAGTGATCTTTCATACTGCTGTACAACTTCGAAATGCATCATATATCACCATGATCCTTGGGAAACAGTTTGTTGGTCAGAAACCCCCTCTACTCCCCTATCGTGAATCACTTGAGTTGTGATTGAAAATGCGGTAAGTATCCCCGTTGCGGTCAGTCAAACTAAAACCTACTTTCGTTTTCCCAGAGCCACTTGTTCTCACGTAGTGATTAACACCTTATTGGACAAGCCTTGTTATAAAGCTGTCAGCGTTTGAGTCAGTTCTTCGGTTTCGGTAGTGAAATCAGCTGCAGTAATGGTTCGCCTTGGTTTCTTATTGGTTCATCGGCACGGCAGCCTCAAATACAGGTTTGGGCTCTCCATTTGAATCAGTAGCCGATGTCTTATAATGCTTAACGTACAGTTGATTCTCGGGTAGTCTTGAAAATCGCTAAATTGTTTGGTATCTGCTATTCCTCCCCTGGTCACTGATTCATTATGAATTATGAAAATTTGATTTTTCGAGAAAAATGGTGCAGTTTTGGACATGTCAGTACCTCCGACCAGTCAGAATGACTTGAATGAGCGCTTTGAAATTTATCGTATTCTCTGAGATTCGTCAAATTTCTATTTTCATGTGACAATTTCATGGGTGAACACCACTCGGAATTCTTCAAATTAGCATATTCTGAAAGGCGATTTAACGAGCTTTCCGACGGTAGCCACCAACTGTTTTTTATGATTTTACTAGAAAAAACTTGCAGTGGCAAAAAACACTTATAAACTTAAGTGTTTCAAAGAAAATCGCTAGGTGATATTTTGGACCTGAAAATCAATGCCTACCACCTACCTAGAGGTTTTTTTTGCGGAGGATGGGTCCGAATTTTGACCAAAAATGTCCAATAAATATGCAGTGATTACGTTACGGATAAAGCGAGAATGAAGGTAAAGCTAGGTTTAGCCGGTTAAAGTTAGAATTACCAGTCCTAACCAATCCCCTAACTTTAACCCTTCATTCTTGCTTTATCCGTAACAAATACACGAATCCTCGTTGTTTTGGCTGGATCCCGATTACCTGCTGATCAGAAATACGTTTAGATGGATGGCCTCCAGTGTTGCTTATATTCGTCGTTATGATTAAGGTAGCATAAGTCGTTCCACATTGAACCCCATAGGTTTTTACGAAGAGATCCAAATAACAAATGAGGAAAATTATAAATCTTCATCGTTGCAAGTGCCGATTCCCTCCCAGCTTTATCTTTCTAATACCCTGAGGCTATTGAAAACGGTACAGCCCCAGGTCGAACTACGTTTTGACTGCATCGCGTGCGGCATTCGTCCCTCACCCTATTCATATTGATAGGATTGCCCCAATGGAAAATCTGCATATTTTGAGGTTGCCTAGCAACTACAGCAGCTATTAATTTTCCAGTCGTGGAAGAAGGGATAGATTTGTATTCGCCCTTGCGTGAGATTCACAGTGGTTTCGTCCTCGTTTTTCTTGATATTTCCAGTTGTACAAAGATGGTGGAAATTAGGTAGGTAATGTTTTCTTGAACCCAGCATAAGGATTACATCCATTTTGACTTGAAGTTCTTTGAGTTAGTCGTTGAATAGATCATTACATTCATATTGGGACCAAGTTACACTCCTTCAAGGCCTCCAGAGCTAAATTTTCTGATAAGAAAATTTAGAATAAGAATCTTCGCTGACTATAATAGTTAAATTTGCTGATTTGAAAAACAGAGGGCGTGGGTAGGGCACATCGCTGAACCAATTATTTTCTGTATTTTTCTGTTCCCTGACACATTTTCAAAAAAAAAAAAAATCCCTTGCCAGTCCCAATGTTGAATCTGAAGGCAGCGTATGAATGGCTTGTTAACGTTTTGTACAATAGTTTACATAGATTTCTTCTAATTCATTTCCCCCGAAGCGAGAACGAAAAAGTATGTCTCGCACCTGATGCTTCAGCTTAGGTGTTGCAGTTTGATTATTTAATAACCTGTTTATTGTAATTATGACGTTGCAATAAGGCAACGTCATAATTAATTAATTATTAATTAATTAATTAGGTTTAATGTTACTAGACGAGACGAGGACATGCCTCCCATAGCCGAGGCCGATCAAAATGACGCTGAAGTAGAGAGCTTCACGCTGGGCGCAGAAGGTTCGTTTGTTATTTATTTTATTCAATTTTTTCAAAGAATCTACACTCGAAAAATATCTTAGAGCCTTATCTCTATTTGTCTTTCGCTTCTGACAAATATTACTGACGCCCCCTCCCTCTCACCTTGAACGTAGTTAGATCGTCGTTTGGTGGAGATTGTAGTTTTTCCAATATCAGTTACCTGGCAACTTGATTCTCTTTCTTTTTTGCAAAATGCTTCGTGTGACAACCTTTGCTAGCGGTTAAATAGAAAGTCGAACATTTAATCGGGAGATAGTTATAATATTAATTTTTGCGGAAACATGTTGAAATAATAACGGGTCTGAAATGTTTGGAATATCCTAGAGCTACAAGCAGGTTTAGCTGGTTTTTGAACAAAAAACGTTTTTGAAATGGTTAAATCCTTTTTGATAGGTACGAGCAGTTTCTAAAATGTGGGTCAGAGCACAGTAAAATGTGGGTCAGAATTCTCACTGTTTCTAAAATGTGGGGGCCACACACGAAAATGTGAGCCAGAACACACCAACTACCTACAGTAAAACGTGAAGTTTCTAAAATGTGGGTCAGAACACACTAAAATGTAGGTTAAAAATCTCATAAAATGTATATATTAACTAATAGCTTTAAATCACCAGAAATGTGTATAGTGACCCAAAACAAAACGATTTGCCAAAAACTGAGTGTTTTATTGCAAAAACTCTTCTACTAAAATTGAAAATTAGAAATGAAAATATGGGATTTTTTCTTCAGAAGCTGAACAAATTCCGAAAAATCAACAAAAATAGAGGGAGGTGCTCATTTCGTATCTTCAACAATAATTTGGAATAACAAAAACGTTTCGTAGGCCATTAATGGTAGAATTTTGACGTTTTTGTAGTTGAAAACTGTGGAAAATGTTCGTGAGGTGAATTGAAAGATGAATCGAGTAAGTAGGTACGATACTTCGCAAAATCGGATCATGCTGCATGACTGGAAGTGTTTTCAAGATACAATTTGAGATATTTGTTGCTACGTCGTTTTTTCTTATTAAGCCACATTTGAAAAATTGTGCTACTGAAATTTAAAAAAAGAAGTATAAAAAATGGAAATAATAGATCTGCGATATTAAATCTGGTTTATCAATTCTGAGTGAGCAATTTATATTTTCTAGAACAAATTTCTGAATTTAGTAACCTTGAACCAACAGACTTTGATAGTGGAGGGGGGGGGGGGGTACAAAATTAGGTATGTTTTCTTGTTCGACTACAAAGATTGATTATTGAAAATGATTAGGTAGGTACATGAAAGCTTCTGGGGCATAAACTGTTTCAATTTGAGTTTGCATAGATACCTACTTCAGAAACCGCGAAAATTGCTTAAAATGGTATTTCTTTGCATATCTAAAACCTAGATAATATATTTATGTATATATATATTTTTTTTTAAAACAATTTATTAACACGTTTTTAACAATGATTATCAATTATTAACAAATTATTAACAGCATTGAAAATAGATACCTAATCCAGAATAATACCCACCTCCACCACCAACCGCCATTACTAGCTCTTAGCTCTCAACCAAACCATCAAAAATGAATTCGATGTGATATTAACCTCAAGGAACTACTGTAATGTATATGTCCAACTGTGTATCTCTTGTTGATTTTTTTTTTTTTTTTCAGCACCCGGCGTTGTCTGTCCGAGACCCTACCCTTTCGTCCAAGTCACTGCGTGAGTAGGCTATAATTATTTAAGATCTAGGTTTCTCGGCTCTTCATCATTCTAAATTGATTCCTTCTCATTGTTATCTCATCTAAGCGCATCTACTCCATATTCCGGAGAACAATCCTTCTGTTTAAATAGGACCAGTTACATAATGTCAACCAGTCTCATTTCGCGAAGCGACCGCACAAACTCATTAGCGATTCACAGTTACAGTTTGATGTTTGTTCAGCTCCTTCATTACCGATGCCGTTTATGGGATGTTGCCAATATCATAGAGAAGAGCTGTGCAGGTTCCCGGCCTACTCCCGGCTCTTGCGCCGTAGTTACATTTTGTTTGATTATCGCGATTTCGTCAACAGGCACTGCAGCGGGAGTGACGCTGGCAGCCATTGCTCCTCTATGGAATCGCTTCTCGAAGCGAGGAAGCCCGACCCGGAAGAGATGCTGTTGGAGCTTGGTTTTGGCGGTTGTGAAGAACCCGACATCATCTCACGGTAACATTCATAGGGATTTAATCGAACTCTGATGTTTTAATAGCATAGTCGATATTGCCTACCATAATAATTATGGTAGGCAATCTCAAGCTTTGAAAATCCAAGCGGAATAATTCTGCTGAGATTTTCAAAATGATATGAAGCCCATTAAAAACTGACTCACTTGACAATTTTAATTTACAAGCATTTTGTTCTTCAACCGAATGCACGTGGATTATGATTTACATTGGATCGTGAATTATGCGATTCTTTCGAAAAGGCAAATGGGAATTCGAAAACGGTTCAGGCTAGTTGGGTTTCAGTCCGCTGTATCAAGTACCTACATAGGTAAAAGTTCTCCTACTAACACTTCTGCTCTGGTCTTCGGTCACTGGCTATAATAACTGCCTCTAAACCTAGGTTCCTTCCCATAAATTTTATTGAAGTTACATCACAAAATATCCCCTGAAAGACAGAATATCGTAAGCGCTATTTTCCGAATTTTGCAGGAGAGACGAAAAACTGTGGAAGGATCTCTTTATTGAATTCTGAATTGAGTTCTGATTGAATGGTGGATACGATATTTTACCAAACTGGTGGTTACGATTCGAACACTTTGAGGCTGTTTCTGAATGCCTCAGAGGCGTGCGTGGTGTACGATAAATAGCTAGATAGATGCGCCTTTTAAGACGAATCCAACGGTTACAATAACTCACAATCGCAAAAAATGGCGCTTCTGCCTTTTAGACGGTGTGTAAACTTACATTTACGGCTTGTGTTGATACACGATAATTTATTTATTTAGTTATTTATTTAATACGGTCAAGCCCAATGCAGTACAATACAATACAATAGGAAGAAAAAAACTTGAAAATAAATAAAATGAACTGAAATATCCGCGCGCAAATAGATACGCTCAGAAAAATACACTTGCAATAATACAAACTCAGATTTAATTAATGATGGTTACTTAGTAATATGGAGGAAATGTGACGACGTAGTGTTGCAGAGGATTGTGAGAGGAAGTCTAATTCATGGCATCTGTTCAAAATCCAGTTGGCTTCTCTTGGTAGTCTAGCCAGGGGACGGTTGTACATGTAATTAGTAGGCGAGAATGGGACCCAGAATGAGTTGTGACAGCGAGATTGTGGGCTAGGAACCAGAAAATTGATCCGGGCCAGAAGTGGTGGCGAGTCAACATGACCCATCAAGATCTTATGGAAGAATAATAGATCCGATATATATCTCCGATCCTGGAGCCCAAGCAAGCCGAACCTCCGGCCCGTTGTCGCATAGCTGACCCCATCAGGCGAGATACGGAGTTCAAACGCGACGTAACGCAGGAAAACATGGTGCACTCTCTCGAGCTCTTATGTGGCACCTGTGGAACGGGTTCCATACAACCGAAGCGTACTCCAGAATAGGTAAGATGAGGGATTTATAAAGAGTGACTATTGCAGGGATCTGGTCGAATTCTCTGGTGTTCCGAATCACTGGATAACAACTACCTACCTACCTATTCAAAAGCTACCAACTTGATACTTATAGCGAGGCAATAATCATCAAGGGGGGTAAACAGAATTATTGTGTTATAGTTAATAGAGAGGACTAGTAGGGGATGAGGGATTATGATAGCGAGAAGTTTTGAGATAAATTGATATACTGTAGACCAGGTCATTTAACCAGGTTTTTCAGTTATCCGTTTTTTAATTTATCCAGGTCAATAATGATGAATCTGTCAATTAAGCAGGTTTTGAATGAAAAACGACTGCATCAAACATTTTGTAAGAAAAATCGTTGATTATGGTCATAATAACACCGATGACTGGGAAGGAGGTCCAGCAGTTGCAGAGGTCACGGTCTGTCGATTGTCAGTTGTGGGGGTAATGGGGTGGGGGTGGGGGTGGGGTCGAGGGGGGAACCTGTCAGTTATAGAGGTCGAATTGTCATTGTCCAGTTTGGGCACGAGTTGAGGAAGCCCTGTAGAAACAGCAATGCGCCTCGTCCCTTATCGAGGGATTCAAAGAGGGGAAGAAGTAAGGGATTCAAAGATGGAGAAGAAGTGTGGGTAAAGAGAGGGAAATAAGAGAAGATGTTTTCCAAGGCTGTCGTTGAAGAAAAACGGTACCTCTCTCTTACGTTGTTGTCTTGGATGGCGTTGAACGCGGGTGCATGCCGTTCACTTGCGCAAGAGTCTACAGCCTGGGGGGAGGGCGAGAGAAATGTTGTCACCTCACCCCAATAATGACACCTGGAATCAGCCTGGTTGAAAACAGGTGGTTCCCGTTGTAGTATTATGTACAATTTCCAAAATATAGACTTTTCCATTCTTCTCCAAGCCAGCGAATTGTATCAGTACGGCATACAAAAACACAGAAAGAATCAAGTAGAAATCACAGGAAAACCTTAAATTTTGTGATAACTTTCTGATGAATTTTCACTTACAGGATCCCAGATAGATTTCTCCGCCCGTCATCAATGAAAGGCGTTGTCATCGATGACTTCATTAAACATCAACAAATGATGGTCCATCAATTCCAATCCGGCTTCAGCGGTTACCGGGGGCTAACCGGTAAGATTTGCTTAACTTAATTAATGTAGAAGTTGTCCTTAAGGTTTCCATTCATTTTTGTGGTGTATGGGTATTGTTTTCTTAAATCGCAATTGAGATTACAGGGCCACACAAAGGCTTTGTTGGGACTTAGGGGTTTTGTTTGGTTCTACCATTGTTTCTTCTCATCATACTACTTCTTATTTCTTGTGTACCTGTAAGGCTGCGGTTACATTTGATACATTGGATCCGGTTTTTCGCTCTACTACTGAAGGTCGAACATTCCACCAATTTCTGCCTGTCGACACAGTCCCATTTGTGTAAAGGTTCGTTCAGACAGTCCTGGACCGTTCTGTCCGAGCCACGCCTCTTTTTGTGCGTTTGGACAGTGCCAGAACTGGTCCTGGAATCGAGAGTTGGCTGTTCGGACAGACAGTCCAGTACCGTTCGGGACTAGTTCTAGTAGTCCTGGATTTTTTCGAGAACTGTTGATCCTGCACATGCGCACTCGATGCTTCTACCTTCAGCTTATGTGGAAGGTTACAGTGCTTCAGGTTATCCTTTCAGAATCATCAGCGCGCTCTCGTACAGGCAGTTTTGGACTCAATACTGGACTTGTCCAGGACTGTCTGCCCGAACAACATAAATATGGCAAATACATTTTTTATTATTAGGTATTATCATCATAACTTACACTCATCAGTCATATAAGTCCCCTCCATTCAAGCTCCGTTTTGTGTACCTAAGGTTTAATTTTTTGTAAATTTTAGATCATGCCTTAGCTTAATAGGTAGGTACACTAATTTTTTTGTCTTTACCAGTATCAGCCCAGAAATCGTGTAACTATTTCTATCTCTAATAGAAATCTCATCTGGTCTGTTTAAAAACGTCTGAATTACCTCTTAACGCCATGTTTGTTTTTCCACTTGCTGGCCAGGACCGACAATGATGTTTTTGTCCTGTCGCGGAACGTAAGTACTTACACCTCGACTTGTGTCATGTCCGGTGCTTTGTTTTAGTTTTCTCATCCGTCAACGTTGAATAATTTATTCATTTTTTTTATTTTCTGTCAATAACTTCGAGTGTAATTAACCTTTGACTGATAACTGTTAGCAGTAGTGTTGATATTGAGCTGTTCTTTATTTTAAACTCAATTCTTCCCAACATAATGTAATTTTAAAAAGCTTTTCTAATGTAATGTTTTTAAAAGTTTTCTTTTGCCATGCTTTGTTTTGAATATCCATTTTATCACTGTTTTTTCATTGTACAATTCATTCGAGGTCGAAGTGATTTCTGTAGAAATTATTGATGTTCGACTTTATTTCTGATTCTGATCAAGTCGTATCTTAAAATTTGAGGTACCTACGTCCATTACAAGCTTCCAATTTGCCTTCCAATCTTCCCATTCATTCAATATTTTTTCAAACCTTTGAGAACCGATTTGGTGTCTTTCTGTGTGTGAAAGTCATTACATAGCTCACCTAAAATGAGAAGCACCCATATTTCTGAAAATGGTTGTTTTCCAGTGATATTCGAATTATTCGAAAGAAATAACGAATATTTGCTTGGTTCCCAAAATTACCCCCTTCCAAGTCGGGACTCTGTGAAGATTTTTTCTCTATTCTACTCTTAAAGGATGATCAATGTATATGCGCCTTGTTATGCGTTCCGGAAGTGGTTGTTTGATAAAGAACCTGATTCAATAACACGGGTGCACTAAGTGAACTTGATTACTCCTGCCTTAATCGAGTCATGGATTGTAATCTATAGAAATTTTAGTGAAATAGGTATGGAAGTCTCTTCCAAAACTTGACTGGATAAATCTCAACCTAGGCGCCATATACGTAACTCTTCAACTCTCCTGTCTGTCTCTCTCTGTACTTTAAATGTGAAATTTCCATTTCTGCTAGGCCCATCTCACGCAATGCCCTCGGGGATCGTTGGGAAGATCATGGATCGTTTGCTCGAGGCGGAAGTCGGGCGTCAGAATCAGGAGGCTTACAACCGAGCTCAGCAGCAGGCCCTCATCATGAACGCAGCTGTACATCACTGTCAAGCAAGTCGGACCCAGGGAGGGTATAGCCCCAAACTGGCTCGTCTTGCCCACAATCTTATGATCAAAATGAAGTAAGGCCGTCTACTTGTTGGTAAATGGGTAATTTCGGTCAAAAATTTTGTTGAAAAAACTCTTTGGAACTCTTGGAAAAATGGTAGTTCGAAGCCCGTTTTCAAAAATAAGCGTAATTTTTTAAATGCGGGTGATTAAAAGTAAAAATATGGCAAAAAAGTGACTTATCAGGTCTATTGACATCTGGTGATCTGATTGGCTATAGGCCAAAGGATGCGGAGCGAAGTTTCGGAGGCGAAGGTTCACAGTGTCAGAAATGACAAACCTTCTAGAGCCTTGTTGTGATGTTGTATCCTTCTAGAGCTTTTGCTGTGACCTTTTGCGAACCTTCCCTTGGTTTGATTTTAAGGACGTGTTTTTTAAATTTATTAATAAACTAGCTGTGTACCCGCGCTTCGCAACGGTAGAACAGACACCCCCTTTAGGACAGGCCCCACTCATAACAGATACCACCTCAGGATTGACAAAGAGTGGTTGTTTGCTACCGTAAGCCACGGTTCAAGGGTGCGTCCCAAGTGAAAATTTGAAATTTGAAAATACACTATTTACATATATTTACAGCACTATTTACATATATACAGCACTATTTACACTTGTGTAATATACACTATTTACATATATTTACAGCACTATTTACACTTGTGCTGTATCCTATGAACCCTCCCTACCTGGTTAGAAACATTCCTCAATGTTCACACAACAAATTCCCAAAGTTGCACTCCAATTGGTCAAGTAGTTTTGAAATTTCTGTAGACCCCCCCCCCCTCTCATAACCTGTACCCCCCTCCCACTAACATCCTGATTGAAGTACCACTTGAATGTACTCGTCGAGCTGAATCCAGAATCTAATTACAATCGGATTTACGTCCAACCGTTCAAAGTTATTATAAGCATAAACGTCCTCATAGAAGTGATTATAACACGTTTTTTAGTAGTATTTCATTCATAGCGTTTCAACGGATGGACAGATTCAAATGCGGATTTTTCATAAACCTTCCCAGATAAATTCTGCGTCAAATGGTACCAGCCGCAACTTTCTACGTTCAGCCGTTCTCAATTGATGCCGAGACAAACAAACAAACAGACAAACAAACAGACACTGTTTTATTATATGTATAGATTTGCGGTTCCATCCATTCATGCATTGCGGTTCTGTAAGACTTTTTCAAAGTGATGCACTAGCTCTCTAAGCAGGATTTGGGTCTAACTACTCGGCGGTTTAACTGATACATCATTTCTAGCAAAAACTCAGAAATTCAAATTTCACACTTGTTTTCTGCCTAGGCTTTCTGACGTAAACATTTCATTATGTGTTCAGTAAATGTTAATTTCCGTTATTGATCAGAATTTGGCTTAAAAAAAGGAGAATTTATAATTCACAAAAATTACCTATTGTTCTTATTGAAGTTCCAGTTCGTTACTTCTAATGCGATTTTCCAGGGGCACCAAGAAGGAATTGAGCGTTCTTAGCCCGGAGAACAGGAATTGGTATGAAAGTCAAGGGGACAAGTCGCCTGAGCCAGCTGGGAGGCGAATAATTATTGGTCATCACTCTTACACTTTAGCCAAAGACGGGCATTTAGTGGAAGAATCTAAAGGAAACTTTATCGGGTGAGTGGTTTTTGAAATTCACGTTTTACGGAAAAGCTCTATACCATTTGTATACCATTTGATGCGGATGATTGGAATATTTAAATTCCCCCATAAAAGTAGCTATAACCTTCTTTTGAGAATTCTGGTGTTACGAATTTGGAAAAATTTCTTCCTACACTTTTCACCCCTCCCAGTAGTGGTTCACCCAGGGTTATGAATGGTGAAAGGCCCACCAGCAGTGGTGGTGAGCAGGTGGAGACACAATAGACTGTTTTTGTTCTTCCCGTGCTCTTTAAACGTTCACCCATGGTAGTGATACGCCAAGATGATACGGGAAGACGAACCAATGAGCTTCAAGCATTCTCTACATGTATAGGTGTAGTTCTTCCCGTGTACGTGAAGAAATAGCTCTTCCCCTGTACGGGAAGAACTACACGATATGGGAAGATAATGCTTCAGGCTTATTGGTCCGTCTTCCCATATCACAGTTTCCGCGGCTGAACGTGTAAAGACGGCAGGAAGTACAAAAACTGTCTTATATTTCGAACAGCTGTCCCAGCTCTCAAAAACTCGATATGTCGAACGACTGGCCTGATATTTACGTTATATTTCTCAGAATGGGAGTTGGTTCAACGTTTCTGTGGACTTTGTCGGCTGAAGGACACAGGTTGGTTGAATGTGAATAGGGTTTTCATGTCAACGTACTCCGAACCGTGCAATGGCTCCGCGTGTCTTAAAAGAATACACGTACCTTATTTTGATTTGTATTTGATTTACATACATCTCCCACATTTTCCTGTTTCTGTTACAACCGTTATCTCGAACTTCCAGTGCGATAACTTGAGTTAACGGTAACTCAAACAGTTTTGCCTGGTCCCGAGGTGTTAGACTTATAGTTGCGACTGTATATTCTATAATTAATTACACAGTCTAAATGCTGTATTTTAAACCTTAAATGAATTTCAAAAGGACTAAGTACCTGGTTCAAATGTTCATTATTAAAAATTATAAATAGGTAAAACTGGTACAATGATTGCATTCCAAGTATAAAATTGCTTGAAATTGTCAAAAATCATACATGTCTGCCTGCCTGCTTCACCATATCAGTTATCCTTTGCATATTACGGTTTTCATTTTAGGGAGAAAGAAGACAAGACAGTAGTGCGTGAAGAGCAGCAAACTAATATGAATGGAAGGAGTCCTGAAAATAATGGGGTATCCTGTGATGATAATCAGGAGATGGCTAGCCAGCCAAAGGCAGTTTCTCGAGTTTTATGTGAAGTAGTAGAGGAAGAGGATGAAAACGAATTCAATAAAGAAGATGAAACGGGAGAATCGAGTTTGTCAATTTCTCTGAGAGCAGAATCGGCCCTGACAGACACTCAGCCGTCGTCTGAGAACTGGCCTTCTTCTATGTCGGTGTACGAAGGTTCGACCGAAGATCAGTTGAATTCAGGAGCTGCAAAGGATATCCGGAGAAGGTCGCTTCCTGAGGGCGGGAGATCATCAATTGAAAAGCGCCGGGCGTCGTTGTTGGAAGGGAGGAGAATCCACGAAGAAAGGCGGGGTTCTGTGGATGTGAACAGATGTTCGTCCTGTGGGAGTAGGAAGAGCTCTTCGGCTGAATCCAACGAACCCGTCGTCAAACGGAGTAAGTCTCCCGTGCCAGAAGTCGTGGTAACGGAACGCGGAATGTTTTCCGACCTGTTGGAGCGGTCGATAGCCGGAAACCCGGAAGGGCGCGTTCCTAAAATCATGAAAGAGTACAGCAACGATACGGAAGACAGCGCAACGTCTCAAGTCGAAGCTGACATGCTGATGGCGACGTGTTCTGCAGTACGTAAGAGACCTTCTCTCACGGAGAGTGAGTTGCAATGGATGAGTTTGAGTCTGGACGAATCTCTACCACCTTATCACAAACCAGAGGTTCCAAACAAGCCGGAAGAAACGCCGTCTCTCATGATTGAAATGGACCTGAAACCTTCAATAGAACTGGTATGTTTCTGGACTATAATTGCTTACCTAGTAGCCTAAGGGTTGAACATTCAACATTTACCTGTAAGTAGACATGTGCTGTTGTCTCTTATACTCTTGTGTTATATTTGTTCCATAAAATGATTGACGAATTTTATTTTTGACGAAATATAGACTTCCTCGGATATGTATGGGGCGGACTCAGCTGGAGACGGGGGTTTGTATTCAGCTCATCTCGAACGAAGGAGGAGTTCTGACGCTTCTTACAGCAGAAGTCAGTCGGAGGACAAGTTGTCTGTTGCTGGCTCATCTAGCCCTAGCTCTCCTTCGTCGCATAGTTTCGATCAGGTGATTTTCACGTATAATTCTCGAAATTGTTTAAATAGAAATCCGTCATATTTGAATTTCGACGGAATCAATAATAAATAATAAACAAATCAATTCGCTAACTGCCGATACGTTTCAGGAGGACGCTGAGGTGGAGTACAGGAATTTGTATCTTCTCTTGACCCAACTCCAGGTATTCTAACCTTCCCCTGAAATGTCAAGTGCTCTAAAACCTGGCTTCCAAGTACTCACAACATAGATAAAGCCAAGCGAATTATATATATTATATATAGGTGGAAGGAAATTTGTGAATATCTGGGCTTTCTTACCCTCCGAGGTTCCCACCAAGCTGAAATGTAATTCAAGGCGTTTGACATACGAGTCAAAGGACTCCTCATCTTCTTTAAATGGCTCGAATTTGACATCTGAAGTCGACCTGGAACTAGATTGTTGCTGTTCCATTGCATGTGTAAGTTGCAAAATGCTCTCAGCCATTTGGCGAAGCAAGGCTCCATCCCCTTGCGATTGATCACTGGGCGGATTGTTTGGCATAACGACGTTACTAATGGACTAATCGGAACTTATCTGAGCATGGAATTAGCAAGCAGGTGGTTAGGTGACAGTGTAGTACTTACTGAAATGTGGACTAGCACTGTACTCACGATGTTGTTTCCTTTATATTTCACTTTTACCTATTTCAACTGCGCCACTATAGTGTATTGAATGGAAAACCACATTCAATAATAGGCTTTATAATAATGAAAACACTAATGAAGGAAAAACGATACTCTATATTTCAATGGAATAATACACAATGCGAAAATGGATACTATAAATCATAATAATCCCCTTGTGTTGACTGCTTTCCTCCATTTCCTTGTCTACGGCTAATGTACCCACGACACTCTTGACCCAACTCCAGGTATTCTAACCTTCCCCTGAAATGTCAAGTGCTCTAAAACCTGGCTTCCAAGTACTCACAACATAGATAAAGCCAAGCGAATTATATATGAGTGTTCATTGTTCCTATTGAAAATGACGCTGTCCATTTTTGCAGGACCCTACCACGCCTATTGAGATTGGGTCTGAAGAGGAATTCCTCGCTCTCAGTCCGAAAGGGGTATGCTTTATGAAATATCAAGCGTTTTTGTAAGAAATACATCAATTACTCTTACATTGCTTAATTTTAATATAATTTGCAACTTTTGCGAACCTGCTGTGTATAAAGGGGCTTTGTTAAAAAAGGTTGACAAATGACCACTTGTATAAAATCTAAAGGGTTATTTTCCGCTAGTGTATAAAGTAATCTTACCATAAGATAATTGACCATTGAATTCTTTTAGAGCCAGTTGCCATAGGTTATTGTCGTGAGAACGAGTGTTGACGTATTAAAAAAAAGACTTCGGTGAAGAGAATGGTTAATGTCAGAGACCAATTTGCTAAAGGAGATGTTGCTAAGTGAACCAGATGATTATTAAACTTAGTTCCTCTTTTTAAAAAAATATAAAATGGTAATATTAGTTCCCACAATAGTGTTAAATCGCGATAAAATGAAATAAACAATAAAAAGATTCTTTTTCGGCATTCTCTTTACTGCAACTTGGCACTGACTCTAAAACATCTGTCATGATCAAAATATAAATGTTCTAGTGTTAATAAATACTTTGAAAAGGTTTGACATGGCGGAAGCGTTGAGGAAAGATAATATTATACCAGAGCTGGTATTGATGTTAATAGCTCAACTTACAACTGTTTACTGATACCTAATTATTTTACAAACATCTCGTGTAAACCTTCAAACTTGTTTGCCAACACATCGCCAATCTAACTTCCTCTCAAACACTTCAAACAAGTAGGATGTTCGACAAACACCTCAAACAAAGGCGCATCTATGCAGTCAAATTCTCTTTCACACTCGTCAAGTTTGTCAAATTGTTTGATCATTTATGGGCACCTTAAGGGGGGCACTACGGTCCCGATCCTGGGGTCAGGATAAAAAAATTTATTGATTCTTTATGTTCATTCTCATGGTGTGAATAGGCTCTACCAAGCCTTAGTTATGAAAGTATGACGTGAGAAAGCTTGACAGAGGTACCTCATTCCACATCTTACTGACAAATATAACCTAATGATGAATGGGTTTGTTTGGCTGAATTGCATAGGGAGCGCTGTATGTCTCGAATCTCTTACTTGAAAATGCTCTCGCCTCGAATCGTAAGCCTTGAGTAGGTTTCTTCACTTAACGAGATGTTCCCCAATCCATAGAGGAGACATCTTCAAGTGTTGGTGATCGAGGAGGCTCTGCGAACGTACCAGAAGAGGTTGAAGGAGCTGGACCTCCGAGGACACCTCCGGGACCTACTAACCGGCCAGTTGCATAGAGTCACAGACCTTTTGGACGCCTCTACCGCCCCAAGCGTCCTCACTATCATGAAACAGGTTGGTCAACAAAACTTAGTACGTGTTCTGTGGTGGGAACAGAATTTCATAGCTTGAATGGGAGAGTGTTATTGCGGTGGGAGCTCTCCATGAAAATAAATGTAGATACATTTAATCAGACTGTACGTTAGGTAGGTAGCTTCTCCCAAGTGATGCCAACGCGGATTAATCTGCAGAAATGATTAAATCTAGGGAATTACCGTAGGAATGATTTTTTCTGAGTGCAGTAGAACCTCTGTTAACCGGCCTCTGATCAACCGTTCCTCGGATTAACCGGCGTATCCATTAATCCATACGCCGGATTAACTGGCGTACGAAACAGTGTTTTTTTCCTCTCTTATGTTTTAATCGAAAATGAAGCTGGGTGACACGACTTTCGGTGAGCTGCAACAAGCTTGTAATTAGATGATATAGCTCTGCTCACTAATTCTCTGGCTTGGCCAGCGTTAGCGTCCAGCACCATGGGATATGGAGTAGTTAATAAAGACACCTTCTTTTCTCCCTCAAGATGAGGACTTGTCATTTATTCATAGAATACCGGTTTTGGTGTTGAAATCCACACCATCAGTTCTCTTCTATTCTTTCAACAAATTCTTTTAGGATGGGTACAGTTTATGTTTACGACCAACAGTCTTTTTGCAGAACAGCAAAGCTTATCCCCTAGCAATTATGTTTTTTCCAGACTAGCGTATTTCGTTACTTCTGTTTAGTTACATCTGTTCAACTCCTTTAATTCCTTTACCTGTTGGTCGTCCAGGCACACCTTTCTACTTCCCTGTGGAACAACTGTGCAGCTCAAATATACAAGTTTTGGGACGTCTAGTCTGGGAAAATAATAACGGTTGGGAGACAAGCTTTGTTGTTCTGCAAGAAGACTGTTGGTCGCAAATGTATATTGTATGTACCATTCTAGGAGAATCTGTTGAAGAAGAATAGAAGAAGAGAACACTGATGGTGTGGATTTCAACACCGAAATCGGTATTCTATGAACAAATGACAAGTTCTCACGTCGAGGGAGAATAGTAGAAGGTGTCCTTATTAACTACTCATCTCCCACGGTGCAGGACACTAACGCTGACCAAGCCAGAGAATTAGTGAGCGGAGTATTAACCTTAATCAGCAGATGAATTTAATTTTTTTATGGGTTGGCATATGCATAGCCCTATATAAATATCATGAAATTCCTACTCTAGATCTCCTACGTCTAGATTATTTTAGGGCTTGGTAATATTGGCAGCACAATTCCAGGGCGAGCAAAGTAATCCGTCAGTCACTTATGACACGTGGTGACCCATGTTTATTTGATGTAGAGAGGAAATTATGATTACCTTGCTACGCATTTGGTTTTGCAGGAGATCGTCGTAGCTGTTCCAAATTCGGACACTCCCGTAACTCATTATTCAGAATCTATTCCGTTTCCTGTAGGAATCGAGAGATTTAGTGTTAAAATACCCATATTTATTTCTTTTTACTCGTGCACACTGTCCGCTAACATGTAACCATAATTTTTGGCGGTTTTAGGTGTAGGAACATTGGGTATGTTCAGAATCAGCGAAAAATATCTGATATTTTCTGATTACCCTGAAATCCTCTCCACCACCAATGTAACCACTTGATTCATTGGCTACTTCAGGATCAGTTCCAAAATAAATCACTGAAATCTGTTCTGAGTCAATCAGGTATCACGCGAGACCTGCTACAGTACAGCTACTAGTGTGACGATTCACCTTCTCAGAGAGGTCTTTGATGTAGAATCGTTCAAGTTGTTGTTGTTGATTTCCAGATGACGACTCTCCTCAGATATCAGGAAAATCTGCGACAAGAACTGGAATCGCACGAAGGGGAAATCGCCAAACAGTCAAAAAGGCCTTCTTGATCCAACCCCCTGAGGATCATCGCCTGGTGCCCAAGAAGGATGGAAGTCGATGCTCGTAACTCGAGGATACACCGGCTGGTCTAGCGGGTCTAGAAGTCCTCTTAAGCGACTCGAGGGATTGGGACCAAATCCGACCGGTACATTTTTTTGCAGGGTCTTCACTATAATCAAGATGTAGATTTTAGAGATGAATAGAGTAAAAACGTAATAGGCAATCACCGAGGGATCAAATCGAGAAATGAATACATAACGACAGGGTAGAAAAATGGAATTTTATGTACCTACAAGGGCTGACTATACGTCCTTTTGGTAAATACCATATCATGAAAAATTTGCATTTATATGAGTCATGTCGCATGAGGGGATGAACTGAAGGGCATTGAGAGGAAGATGCTGGGAGGAAAATGTTTCTCAAAAATTTGCCACCCTACTGACTCGTCATGTTAGGTCGGAACATACCCAACCTCTTACTAACATGAGAAAACTCCTAGTCTTTGTTAAGCAGCTTTAAGCAGAATGTTAGTTTTGAGGTTTATTAGGTATTTAGAAAAACCATATTGGAATCATACATTCTAAAAGACAATCAACATCCGTGGTTGAAAATCGATATTTAGATAGACGTATATATCATTAAGTTGAAATACAGCAACTCATACGAACATACATACCTACTAGGCAACTGGTTTTTCACTATGCTTCTTCTTAGGCTAATTAGCCTCAGCACACTCGGGATTTTTAGAACTTTATTTTAGAAAATATAGTTTATAATATTATGTACGTTTTGAGAATATTTTCATGTACAGTCGTGGTACAGAGGGCTCAAATCTAGTTAAATGTAGTACAAACTGAAGCCAGTTACCTCTGTGCTAATAGTGTTTGTAGCAGGGGACTACTAATTTTGCGTGGAAATCGAGCTAACCGTTTCCTTCAGAGTTACACATTACATTCTTTGGGTATTAGGAAAATCTTACCCCATGAATTTCAGTGATTAAAAAAAAATATTGTTGGTAGGATTCTTGAGGGTTGGTCAAGAATCCTACCAACAGTATTCATACTGAGTGGTCAAGAACGTTAAACATATTTTTTTTAAACGTAAATTCAAACAGGACCATGTTTTGCGGCCTAATAATTCACCAATTAGGTCTTTCTTTTTACCACTAGAACATTGTTGGTGGTTAGAATTCCTTGATCTCCTGTTGGTTGTAAGTTTGGTTTAACGGTAACGTCATAAATCTTCTTCTCAATGTCCAAAAACTTGAATATGGATCTGGCATGGACCGCTCTTCCCGGTTAGAAAAAAATAAATAAAATAAATGTATCAAGGTAATATAGGTAAGAGTAAATGACCAATAAAGCGGTGTTAGTGGGAATCATTGCAAAAATGTATTATATTTTAAATATCTGTGTACTTATTATGGACTACCCAAAAGTTGGAGATAGTGATATTTTCACTAAAAATTGGTTGTCTGTAGTTCCAAAGGAGGTTTTAGGTAGGGAACTTTTCTTGCATCTAGAAACAATAACGAGGGAGCACCTGATCAATTGAGAGGGTAGGTTCAGTCGACGTGGAGGTCAGTTAGTAGTTTTCCCCCAATATAATGAAATTAGTCGGGTTATGTTCCAGAAAAGCATTGGTAGAGGGACTCTAGCTCAGTTTGGCTTCTTTAAAAATTGCTGCTACCCCTCAGGAGAAAGCGGCAAACCACCGACAAGTTTTTTGTTAGAAGGTGATTGATCAGGCTAGAATTGTAAGCATTACAACTTGATGTCTTGAAAGACAAATTGTTGTTGAACAATGCAACAGCAACAAAATGAAATTAGATACAACAAATTAATAATAAAAGGGCTCCTTGGCATCCAGCAGAATCTTGAGATAACCGTACATTTTGTATAACAGCATGGAACCTACCTCTCTGCCGGAGAGAAGACATGAGGCAGATGTTCTTACGTTGTTGGGTTGGCATCCCCTCATATTAGCAGTGCTCAAAACTCGAGACGTGCACTTAGGTAGGGCCTACCACTTGCCCACTTAGGTGGGCTGGTCCTACCACTTGCCCTACATAACAGCAACTCCCAGGTGTGATCCATGGAAATGCATAAAATAAGTGAAGAAAATACATGTAGGGTAGGTGGGCAAGGGCAAAAGTTCCCAGTTCAGACATATCGATTTTCCCCCCAAGGTGGTCCTATTGGTCCGACAGCTGAATGGTGTTGTAGAAGGATATCTCCTATACCTTTGCTTAAAAAAATGAATCGTTTCCCAAAATATTTAGAAACTGAATTTTTAATTCTACCACAAAGCCTTATTGGCAGCTTTTGTCCCACCGAATGAGGCAAAAGTTGCCAGTGGAAACTTTTGCCGCATTCATCAGTTTAGAGCTGGGAAGGCATAGATAATCACCAGTTAAAATGTATACCTACCTATTTTTATTTCTAAAAATGTTGAGAAAAATAATGAGCTATCGTTTTTTAGGAATATTTGGCAAGATTTTAGAAGGAGCCCTTTTACTCATAACAAAATTACTATTAAAACCAAAAACAAGGAAAAATGATTTTTTAAAGGAATATTTAGCTAGATTTCAGGATTAGAAGAAAAATCACATATTAACCCGTACAAATTACTTAATAGGTAGGTACTCATAGCACAGTTACAATTAAGATCACTTCAACCTAGCTATTCTCCCTGAAACGTCCAAGCTTTGGCACCCCCCCCCCCCCCCCCTTACCTGTCGCTGTCTTTTCATTAATGCGGTGTGTGATAACCCAATAGCACCAGCTGCCTGATGGCAAGATAGTGCTTGGGCCATCAAACGTGCGTGTTCATAGAGAGTATGGGTGAGCGTCCGGTCACCCTTTTCTAATTTCTGAAATGATAGGTAACCCAAACTATCAATATAGTGTCACCCAAACCCAAACTATCACTGTTAGTATCCCAAACTCAAACTATCAATATATTATCACAGTTTTCAAGAAGTAGTAACACAGACTATCTATTACTTTACTTAAGAGCTAACAGAAGTGCAACCCAAACTATCAATATAGTGTCACCCAAACCCAAACTATCACTGTTAGTATCCCAAACTCAAACTATCAATATATTATCACAGTTTTCAAGAAGTAGTAACACAGACTATCTATTACTTTACTTAAGAGCTAACAGAAGTGCAAAAATAATTATCCTAAATACATAACTGGTATAAAATAGGAAAAATGTACAGTGAGTGGCAAAAGTTTCCACTGAGGGGCAAGAGTTTAAGTGCAACCTGTGGAAACTTTTGCCCCACTGTATGTGGAAACTTACCCCATTTTAGGTTACATCAGTTTAGGTGAAATGGCCACCATTTTACTCAAGTAATCCAAAATCTTGTGGAAGAGTTTGAAAGGTTATTTACCGCCAAAACAAGGGAAAATACGCCCAAAATTGTTCAGGCCTTCGTGTTTCGTGTACATCTTTCTCAAAAATGGCGAAAAATGACATCAAAAATAGGAAAATCGCCTCGTTTTCTCAGCTCGAGGACATCTGACCTTCATGAGGTTTGATAAGGATACTTACTGATAGGAAGTAGGCGAATGCACTGCCACCTTGATTTCTATGGTAACTCTTCCCGTGGAAATTGTTGCCCCATGGCAACTTTTGCCCCCACCTACCCTACTTTGGTCATTGTGGATTATTTGTGGTTATTGATTTTCTCACACTTGCTCAAACAACCAGTAAAATTGAGGTTTACTGCTCTTTCAAGTAAAATATATTTTCCCCCTATTCGCCCACATAATTTGTTGATACAGGTACTTGAAGATAGTACTGGAGAAGGGCAGGTAGGTATGTAGTCTGATCATTTCGGTTATGAGAACCTTCAATGTCTTTGTTTTAAATCTACGATTAGGAAGGCGACTCACGAAACCAGAAGGACACTTTTTAACAGTCTTATGAGTGTTTTCCGCCTGCTGCTATTCTTGCTCAGGGGATCGACTATCCCAACAAATCCGATCACTGTATTGTCGTTGGTTTGATCATGTCCATGTTTCCTAAAACCTTAAAATATTCTGAAATCCAGCGATATTCAACTTGAATCACAGTTTTCCTGTGTAAATTATGCTTATTCTACTTGTACCAAATATTTTCAAAAATAAATAGATATAAATACGTTACATACTCGTACCAACTATTTTCAAAAATAAATATATATATGCGTTACGTACGTAATTTTATTTTCAGAAATAAATAGGTAGTTACGTACCTAACTGCTGCTGTGTAACGTTTTTTCTATTTACGCATTCGCCGTTGTTGTTATTTTGTATCTAAGTATGTTTATATATTGAAAGAATTTATTGATTGACATTTTTTACAATTTTTTCTTTCTTTTTCACAAAGTGAACGATGCTTAAGTTGTTAATGTATAATAATAATAAAGGATAATAACAATAATAACAATGAAAAATACGAGTTAAGGATAACAAAATTTTCGTGTTACCGTCTCATCCGAGTAGTTTATAATTCTTGTTCTTTGAAGCGTAATGCATGGAATACTTAAGAAAATAAATGTTCGTTGCAATTTATATCATCATCACTACACATATAAAAATTAACTTTGAGACGCACAATCTTCGCAGGTTGTTACACAATTTTGTAACCTAATTCGGATTTCGTGATAGTGAAAAATGATGTTACTAACTTCCATATATTAAATACGCCATGCTTTAATGGCATTTTACCTGTGTACCTATCAATTCCAACGGTTTACATTGTTATAAAATGCTTCAGTTACGTTCAGTGCAATACTACTTGGGATACCCCTCAGATTTCGTAAGAAGTTTAGTTGCCTATAATTTTCGTGTTTTTAATTGCTTCTTGTCGCAAGTTTACCTATTATTTAAACTAGCGTGATAACACAAATATTGAGTTTTGCTCAAATTTATTATGTCTCTAGAAAATTTCAGCAGAGGTCTCGAGTCATGTTTTCAGCATGAGCCTTCCAACAACAGTTTTCCACAATTAGAATGTTAAGTATTAAGCTTTATGAAGAATTGTCTTGTTTAAAATTGTTAACTTTTTTTACTGTTATTTTGTAAATTGTTTACGTAATATCAACTGATGTTTCTTGCGCGTAAAATACTTTCTGTGATGGCTATTCTTTCGTTGTCTAACAATAAGTTGTAGGTACCTGGGTATAATGAATTGATAAGAATGTTGATATTGTTAATTGAAAAGATTAGTTTAAAAGTTTCGATATTCTCGATGGAACGTAATTTTGCTCGGTAGTAACTTCTGACACTAATCGTACCTACCTGTTCAGTTTTTTTATTCGAAAATCTTACATGATCGTGCAAATTAAAACTCCCTAAGCAAGTTGTTACAAAAATGAATCGCCATTTCACGTGTGTTCATATTTTTCTCATTCGAGTCGCGCAAAATCGATTCCAAACAACCAAGTTATTTCTCTTGAGTTTCCTAATATTGTACTTCACATATAAGACGAATTCCGAATAGTCCAAATCTTCGTTAAATTCCAGTTGTTTTCCCCATTGTAGAACAATATGCATAGTGAAAACAGATACTTCCATTCCTAATTCTTAAGCTGGGGTCACTGGGTTACAAATTACCTATTAATATAATAAATTCGACCCCGCTATATCTCAGGAATTAAATCCACCATAATTTAAGATTAAATTTAATTCAGTTTCATATTTTCGTCTGTTTTTATTTTATGTTGTAATACTCGTATTCCATATGGAAATTTGACACCCCCCATTTTTTGAAATACCTATATAATCTCATCCTTCCAAGTTTGGCTCTTAAAACAGTTGATTCTTCCTGGTGACGTGGTTATACCCTGGGTTTCTGCCAAATATGGAAAAATGGATACGTTGTTTGGAAATATTTTTTGGATGGAGCTTTTCTTACCTAAACGGTCACTATCAGGTTTCCTATTGATATGACCCGGGTTCACTGTCTCTACCGGACTTCTTCCATTCCTAATAGCTTCTTTGTGGCGGCTTATATCCCTTCTGTATCGAATTAAAGTTTATGTATTTTATAGGTACCTTCTAATATTTTCGAAAAATGCGTTTTATTTTTACTCCGTAAACCACTCAGTTTTCGTAAAACTCGACTACAGTAATGATCAAGATAAATGTGGTGGTTCATAGGTTGTTCACCATTTCTTCTTCTTCTTCCTTGAAGATAATATTTCTGATTGTACTGTCATTTTAATTTAACCACCCAATTGTTCATTTTTTTTTTTAATCTGACGCCGACTGTACAATCATACTGACAGTACAGTTTTATATTTCTTTTCATTATACTTACGCATTGTTAAGAATCTCCTGAACTTCTCGATGTTTGTTTCATTGCTGCTGTTACCCACGTTGTTTTACTCATTTTGTACTCTACCGTACTTACATAGATCGATAACATACCACGTTGACTGATGGATTTTACATCTTGGGGAAAACAGTTGTTAATTGTCTCCCACTTCTTACGCTTACTGGATGGTTTTGAGGTATCCGGATTCTGCTGTACTTTGAATCCCTTTGTGGAAGTTGTTAATTTCCCTATTAGTTTGTCGATATTCATGTTCGAAACGATCGTTGTTCAAAATAGCGTTGTACTTCTGAAAATAAATGTAATTATATATTATGAATTATACATGATGATTGCATAATATACCTATATCAATTGTTTTCTGAACGCCTTCCATATTGCTTTGTTGCTCGGGCATCGAACGAATTAGCTATCTTACGTCGGTAGGTATCGAATGATACAGGAGTTTTTCAAGGAGGACTGCTGCACTGTACTGTGATTTTTCGAGGGAACTAGAAGTTCTGCTGCATAATTCATCAGATGATGCACTATTAATATAGCATTCACAATTTGAATTAAACCATTCGTGAATTGAATTAAACTTTACCAAATGGATTAAGCTTTACGCAAATTGAATTAATCTTTCCGCAAGTTGAATTGAACCTTTTTGCAATTTGAATTAAACTATACGCAATTTTAATTAAACCTTGGGTAACTCTTTATTTTTATTTTTTATTTTTACACAATGTTCCATAAAAGTCGTTGAAGAACATAAAAATTTATAAAAAATTAAGGGCTAATAGAAAAATAAAGTTCCACTAACGAATATTTCTTGGACAGTTACAGGATAAAGAACATGGAGGCCCTGAGAAGGAATATAAAGATAGGTACCTAGATAAGACGGAGAGGGGTGGGACTTTTTTATCTTTTCAGCTACCTATGTAGGTTGAATTCAAAACCTGAGAAGTTCAATTCAAATTGCGAAAGGGTTAATTCAAATTGTGAATGGTTTAATTCAATTCGCGAAATGTTTAACTCAATGTGCGAATGCTATAATGTACAGGGCTCGAATTCACGGATCATCCTCAGTAAGTGATTTTGTAGATTTGTCAACGATGAGTATCAAGTTTTTACCTTCTTACTCACCAGTGCTTAACCCAGTGGAACAGGCATTCTCCAAGATAACGTCAAGAGCAAGAGAAATACTTAGTAGGCAAGAGGATCATAACTTATCTGACGTTATACAAGCAAGTGTGCCTTCAGTAACTGCACAAGATTGTGCCAACTACGTGATGGATTATGTTCCTCGTTTTACCTGCCGCAGCTACAGGGCAACCGTTACCTACATTAGCTAAGCTAAATGTATTTTTGGTTTACTATTTTCAATAATGAACCATTGGAATCGAGCAAGAAAAAAAATTCTTACCCCCCCTCAAAATTTGATGGTTTTTACGTTTCAAGGTATATGTAGAATCCAAAAATGCAATAAAAATATTTCTGTCTGTACGCCGTACGGGCCACTTTTCTTAGTTACCATGAAAAAAAATTGATGAAATTCGGGTTATAGGTTCCATTCGGGGTCTAGTTGGTCCTCGAAGCTCGACGTTACTGTCAGTCATCTCTAAGGGGTTCAAAATAGGGGTTGAAATTTTCAGAACGCCGTATCTCGAAAACTTTCGAATGAAGGGTATTGTTTTTTTTACGTTATTAAATTTGTCTTGAGCTAAACAATTTTTTGAGACCACCCGGAGCATTGTACCTCCAGCCGTTCATGTGCACCAAAATGCTTCGTCAACACGATCGTGAATCAAACGGTATAAATCCGGCCGGGATATCATCACTAAGGAGCACCTGATTGTAATCAAGGATGGCTGTATGAAGTCGAGTTGGTTGTTCTGCGATAATTTCATTTGATAAGTGATGGACTATTGGATTTTGTTGGTAGGTACTTGTGAAACTTGAACAAACGTTGAAGTATTATTGATGGGTAAATTATTAAACAATGGCAAATTATTACACAACGGTAAATTATGACACCACGGTAAATTATTACACAACGGCTCATCTACCAAGAAGGGGCTAGATTTTGTTGGTAGGTACTGTTGCAACTTGAACAACCGTTGAAGTATTATTGATGGGCAAATTATTACACAACGGTTCATTATTCTATCTCCGTAGAAGGGGAACCTATACAGGTAAATTATTACACAACGGTTTAGGTAGGTACCTAGTAACGAGTACGGGGTTAGGTACTAACCTACGGAGGGTGTAGAATAGTACATATGTTATATAGAAGGGTTATCTATACAGAGAGCTGTGATCTGTAACAGAAGGGTATTCTATACAAAATAATAAACCGTTGTGCAGGGATTTGCAGCGTTTTTTTTTTCTCGTTAGATCAGTTGAAGGGTTGGGTTGAGTTAAATTGGTGAACAGTTGAATAGAATTTGTAAAAAGCTGAATTGAATTTGAAAAAAGTTGAATAGAATTTGAAGAAGGTTGAATTTGTAAAAGGTTTACATGAATTTGTAAAAAGTTGAAATAAATCTGTAAAAGGCAGAATTAAATCTGTAAATGCTATATATTATATATAATTATATTATATAATGTTAATTTATATATATAAGTTACATGCGCAACATACCTCACCAATACATATTTCCACATTAACGCTGACATCAGCAGCAAAACACTATAAAAGCCTCGAGCATTCAGCTCTCAGCAGTCAGTATCCGCCCTCTCCCGTCCACGTCACGCGCAGTGCTCTTATTCCCAAGTTATATTTCCGTTGTCACGTGAAATAAAGTGTTTTTAATAACTCATCTACTACTCTCATTCTATAACTGGCGCATTCGGAACCGACGAGATTTATTTTTGCCCCGCATACGCGGAAGTAAATCGAAGTACCTACGGGTGTTCAAAACCAAGATTTGTGTAAATCAAACAGCTGTCCAGTCTCCAGTGAGAAAATTGGGATTAGGGGAACGGAACTACTCCTTACAGCGGAATGCACGTCCAACTGTAAGTAGGTAAAAGCCTGCGCAAAATTTATGAGTACACTACTGGTCAACACACCCAGCAGATGACTCACAACGTAATCGTAAGCGACCACCATACACGGTCTTCGCACACTTCACCAGCCATCCGGAAAATAACGAATTTCTAACCGGAGACCTCACCTACACCACCCCTACCACCTTTTTCATCTTTCGATTATTGAGGCCATCCGGAAGGAAAGAATAACCAACCTGAAACCCTTCACCCACATTTCTTCGCCACTCGCCCTATCATTCAACCTTGACGCCGACTAGGGATGGGATATCGAGGGCTCGATATCGATATCGGTATCGATATTGACATCGGAAGAGTGGTATCGATACCAGGTAGATATCGGCTTCATAATAGCGATATCAACCGATATATATCGATATCGGTTATAAAAACTCCTACTTCGTTTATTTTAATTTTACCTACTTATTTTAATTTTATTTCCTTTTCTCCGAACATTTTTGCACTTGCAGTTCCTACCTAGATACCTACTGGTCAATAATTTACCGTGGACAAAGTAGGTGTAGGTGATTCCATGGTAGAATAAATACGAAGGACTTGGAAATACGAAGTGGTTCAAAGTAGTGACCTCTAGTGTTGATACCTACCTAAAGCCTTTTTGTTCAAAATTCCTTTCTAAAAAAAAATTCTTCTGATTAGGTACCTATTTTTTTATTTTGATTATTATTTTTTTTTCAATTTCAACAGGGGCTCAACACAACACAAAAACGCGGATACTTTTTAGCCAACAACAGCACGGAAACGGAATGATGGCCACAAGAAGAACTTCGCGGTTCGATCGGCTGTCAGAATATCGATATATCGATATTATCGCCAGTGCTGATATCGATATCAGAATTCGGATATCGGACGCTAGATATCGATATTTCGATACTATCGGATATCGATATCCCATCCCTAACGCCGACACCGGCTTATCGCTCAGGAACTAGAGTTTAGACATAATGTACTATTCTACACTTAAATATACAGGGTGTCTCACTTATGATCCGAAAATTTTTAACTCCGTGTTCTACAACCAATTTCCAACAAAACTTTTCAGCCCGATCGGAATATACCCAGGGGTGTTATGAGTGAAAATGTGTGTAAAAATAGGTACTTTTTGCGTTTTAGCAACATGTTAGTAAAATGAGCTTTTGAGGTATCGTTTTCCATGTTTTTGAGGACGAGAAGACCGAAAATGAAGTCGATTTTGACCAAAGACGCGGAAATTGAGGTTTTACCATTGGTTCAGCTCTCAAAATTGTGGTTTTTTAGCCAAAAACCTGGAAAACTGTCTGAAATCACCATCAATGTGTATACTAACATTAGAAAAAGTGTAAACAGCTGAATCAAGACCATTAAATCGCACTACCAATGATCAAAGATGATCTGGGGGGGAAAAAAGTGTACCTATTTCATGTTTTGGGGGCCAAAATTGGTGGAAATCATCAGGAATAGCTAATTCAATCATTCCACATGAAAGAAACAATAAATTTAACTGCCAACAAGAATCTCTAGAACTCCAATAGAATAATAAACCCATGTGACAAGGACTTTGCAGCGTTTTTTCAATGTTAAGATTTTTTTCGTGTTTTCGACCTTTGGTCACTGAAAAGGCCATAACTCCCTCAATATGAAGAGTAAAACCAAATCTAAGTAAACCGTTGGAAATAGCGTTAAATTTCCCGTCTTTTCAGCCTCTAACAATAATTTTTTGAAGGGAACCTGAGAGTGAAAAATGAGCCCGAAAAGTTAATTCTGTCAATTCTTGAAAACTGCCTGTTTTTCAAACGATCATTAGTCCCCCATAATTCTGGTGATTGGTAAGCCACCAGATTGGGCCTGTAAGCCTTAAAAATGCGCAAAAGCCTCAGCTTTCCAACGGTATAGTCAGTTTTTATTTTTTAGAGGAAACTTTTTTGAAAAAATTGAGTTTTTACGCGAAAAAACGTGTTTTTTCAGGGTGTAGGGAATTTCCATTTCAGGGTGTAGGGAATGTCAAGTCAACGGCATTACTTTGGAAATTTATTTTTCAGCGACGGCCTTCACAAATTAAAACAATTATATCAACTGTTCAAATTGTCCCCCGTTCTCGCGGATACAAAAGGTCGCTCGTCTGCGAATGGAGTCCACCGCATCTTGAAGCTCACGGTGGTTCTGGATCTGGAATCAGATCCCCGCACTCGAGAATTCGGTCGACTAAAAAATGGTCCCTCGTCTCAATTCTGACCTCATAAACCTTGGATTTCAAATTTCCCCAGAAGTAGAAATCCAAGGGTGTGAGGTCAGGACCGCGTGGTGGCCACCGGACTGGTCCATTTTGGCCGATCCACCTACAAAAGTGAACCACAAACGCATCAGTTCAACCAAGATAAATGAGAGAATACGGTATGGCTGCTACTGTTTGAGGTTGGCATAGTTCTGTTGAATCAAGTATTTATCGAAATATTCATCATCCTATTAGTTCATCATTTCACAGGAAACCTAAATATTTCATTTTTGTTAGGAGATGGTGAAGCGATTTTTTTAAATATTTTTTTTACTGGTTTTCAAAGTGGGTGTTCATCCACTCTTTTACGGCACGACCTCGGTGAGCAGGGCATCCATCCATCTGGAACCATAGTCCCCTCCTCTGATGCAGGGGCATATCATCCAAGTAATCAAATACTTCATTGTCCAGGAGCTGCAATAACAAGTCTCCATAAATAAAAAACACCTTCTTTTTGATTGGGGAGTAGATGGTCTTCGGTGGAATTTGGAAATTTCGATATTAGCCACTACTCACCCTTCGAAATTCTGCACTGTTGAGCCGGTTTAGGCAGCACTACCGGCCCAAAAAGTTGGTTCCGCGTCATGCCAGCCCATACGTTGGCACGGAATTCGTACTGGTGGTGGGACACAACCGAAGCATGAGGATTTCCCTCAGCCCACACGTGACTATTCCGAAGGTTTATGTATCCGCTTCTTGTGAAAGTCGCTTCGTCTGTCCACAAAACGTTGTCTCTTCGATATGGGAATTCAGCCTGATACCAATTGCAAAACTGCACCCTGAGGGGAGCGTCGCGAGGCAATAATTCTTGAACCTTTGCAAATAATACAAGAAGAACGCTTTAGATTTGAGAAAATGAAAGGGAACTCCTTGATGGAGTGAGTTCGTAAAATTCGTGGGGCTCTCAGCCCACAAAATAGCTAAAAAATACATAAATAATTATTTCACCTTTGTAAGGTGGTACGGGTGCAAATTTTGAGTTCTCAATACTCTATGAACTGACGCATGTGGCACCCCTAGCTGCAAGCCCAATCGGCGGGTGCTGGAAGTGGAATCCTCAGCTATTGCGTCCAATATCGCCTCTTCACGAAATTCATCGCGCGCACCGCTTGCTCTGTGAGTGACCATTTGGAACAATTCCCCGTTCCGTGCACGTGTGCATACCTGCGTTAATATTTGAAAAATGTTTTTTTATTTATTTATTTATTTATTTAATTTACACGGGAATTTTCTTCCCTTTTCTATATAACCATAAATTCCAGCACTTTTTTTTTTTTTTAAACACAAGTCGAGGAACATTTATTATAACCAAGCATATTAAAAATGGCCATAAACACAACTTATAGCACTCAAGGCAGAAAATAAGGCACAACAACACAAACAACAAACAAAACAAAACAACAAACACAAAATAACATCAAAATTATTCTTCCTTATGGACCACTCAACGGCCTATAATTGTTTTAACATCCAATTCGTTATGACCTCAATGACGCCTTGAGGTTTTCTGTAAAGGCATTTACAAAACGATGGGCTATAATTTTGCTGACTGTCATGCAATGGGCCAGCCATTCCACAATAATCGCGTAATATAGAAATAAACAAGGTTCATCCTTCAATTAGAAATCTGTGGCCACACGACGGGAGAACCTGGCGGGGTTGGATTGCTGCGGAGGAAAAATCCTCCGAAATCCACCCTTATGTCCTTATCCACACAGCCGCTCAGATCCCCAGTTGAAGCGCCCCACCTCCATCGAAGCCTATGATGTCGTCGCAAGAAATCCACTTCTTTCTTGCACCGCGCATACACATGGAAGCTGCCCGCACGATTGCAAAGCCAATAAGGACCCTCAACCAGGCTCTGACTTGATGTATTGAGGTCATCCATTTGTCTGATAGACGTTCGGCCAGGATTTTCCAGCACACTTTGCATAGAAATAAAAATAGACATTCGTACCTTGCTACAAATAAAATATACAAACAATACAAAAACAAAACAAAAAATACAATAAAATAAACAAACAAACAAACAAGCAAATGAAAAGAACAAAGTGGTAACTCATCTACGCATTTTGAACCATGACTTGACTTGAGCGGGGGAAGCCTCACTAATGTCAATAGACTGGGCAATAGAGTTGGCAGACCGCTGCATTCTGACGACGGAAGAGTTGCTGCCGTAATTGGTCCTGTGGTACTCTAAAATTCGCCATTGCTAATAAAGCTGGAGAGTCGTACTGGTTTCGTATTATCTTGCTCAACGTGGACAAATCAAGCAGGAGCCTCCTCTGTTCAAGTGTGTCTAGCCCCATCAACCTCCTCATGCCAATCTCACAGTACTCGTCCAGCACATCAGTCTTGTGGAAGGCCATCCTTAAAAATTTATTTTGCACACGCTCCAAAGACTGGATATACGTGGAATACACAGGGTTCCAGACCACCGAGGCGAACTCCAAATGGCTCCGCACCAAGGAGCAGTACAGTATCTTCATCGTACCCAGATTCCGAAACGAACGCGACGCGCGATATAGGAAACCAAGCTGTCTGAAGCCCTTAGAGACAATGTTAAGGATATGAGATGAGAATGAGAAATCAGAATCAATGGTAACACCCAAATCCCTCACCCGGTCAACCCTCTGCAAAGGGACGCCGTCAACGCAGTATGTTAGCTACAATTCACCATTGCTGGTCGTTATGGCTGAATAAATGTCATGAAGCTATTACGTAGGCGTAGAAAACAGAATTTACCTTGTGAGTAATTTCCAGTTGTTAACCTCATACCATCAGGCTTCTTCACAAATGGGTGGTTTAAACAAGGGTGTTAGCACAAACAACACTTCATTCCGAACATGCCGAAATCCAAAACACAAAAACGAACACCTTTTGATATGGTGAAGTGCATTTACCCTACTGAAGGTTTCTCTGTGAGGAGGGCGTCTGTTGGGGAAACGCCGCGAGTACCTCTTGCCGCTGCTGATGCGTTTCCGTTAGCTTAACCATATACGAAAATCATGTCGACGCACTCTTTTATGGTATAGGTGAATGGAGCCATAGTGGAAAGAAAAACTTCGAAAAATTTCAACACAGGAAACTGGATCGAACACAACGGATTGAACGTGATGGTGAACTCGGTCGAATAGAGAGACTGTACGTAACAGATGTTTTCCTCATGACGATTTTCTTATCAACGCTAAGAAGAGGGCATCACAACAAACAACAGAAACAAACCGCACTCTGTTTAACGCACGTTTTTTCGCATACAATCCCATCGACAGACGAGCGGCGTTGCTAGGAAGCTCTGGGTATGTCACCACTAGATTCAGCGTAAAAAATCACGTAAATCCGCCTCCAAATCCTGTTAGTCATGCAGTACTTTTTCCCCCAAGGAAAAACCCTCAAATGTGCCTGAAAACACACGTTTTTCGCATAAAAACTCAATTTTCTCAAAAATGTTCCCTCTAAAAAATAAAAACTGACTATACTTACCGTTG
Source organism: Leptopterna dolabrata (assembly GCA_954871275.1). Classification (NCBI taxonomy): domain Eukaryota; kingdom Metazoa; phylum Arthropoda; class Insecta; order Hemiptera; family Miridae; genus Leptopterna; species Leptopterna dolabrata. The sequence goes on along the minus strand of OX940984.1, from coordinate 12,387,006 downwards.
GAAAGCTGAGGCTTTTGCGCATTTTTTAGGCTTACAGGCTATGACCAATCACCAGAATTATAGGGGACTAATGATCGTTTGAAAAACAGGCAGTTTTCAAGAATTGACGAAATTAACTTTTCGGGCTCATTTTTCACTCTCAAGTTCCCTTCAAAAAATTATTGTTAGAGGCTGAAAAGACGGGAAATTTAACTTTCTTTCTAACGGTTTACTTAGATTTGGTTTTACTCTTCATATTAAGGGAGTTATGGCCTTTTCAGTGACCAAAGATCGAAAACACGAAAAAAATCTCAACATTGAAAAAACTCAGGTTTTTAGTGGTTTAAAAAAAAACTTTAAGGGACACTTTTTGTTGGAAATTGGTTGTAGAACACGTGGTTAAAAATTGTCGGATCATAAGTGAGACACTCTGTATATATATGGTAAAAAATTCGTTCTTGCGCAGAAAAATCCGTCTCCGCAAGACTAATGATGAGTTCGTAACCCAGCCCGATCGCACTGTGCACAGCGGTCCATATTTCCAATATTTTGGTCCAAAAAAATCAAAACACGGAAAATTTCAGCAACGTAGGCATGAGATGTTGTCAATCATGTTTTTTTCGGGGTCGCTGAATCGACTGCAACCAGTCCCAGTCCGATTAGACTCACCCAGCGTACCAAATTTACAGAATTGTCTGAAATCCAAACAAATTGCATATTTTTTATGTAGGCATGTGTCGTTAGCCATGTTTTTCGGTCGCTGAATCGATTGCGAGTAGTTTCAGCAGGTTCAGACTGCATCGAGTGATCAAAAATCACAAATTTTTGGTTCAAAACACCCAAAAATGATTTTTTGACATCATTTTTCTGCTCGACGTGCCACTAGTCTCAACAGTTGCCCAGTCAGGCCGTAATGAGTGCTCTGGCAGATGTCCATTAGTTTATAGTCTTAATTTCCCGAACTATTTCTTTGAAAATTCGCTCCTTGAGCCGTGCTGCATGAATTTTTTTTAAAAAGGTTTCCTCATCTTTTGCAGTGAGGAAGCCATAAATTGGTTTGTATTGCAGCGAAATGCGAAGAGAGGTCACATTCAGAACAGGCCTGTAAGGTCGTCGACAGTGGCCAGCCATGGTTTCCAACTTCAACCTTTATATATACACATTTCCAAAAAATGTGTGGAACCACAAATGTCACACACTTTCAATCTGGTGAACTTTTTTTTTTTTTTTTTTCTTTAACGAAAACTGTATAAGTAGTACCTAGCGGATAAGTTTTTGAAATGGCTGAGGTAATTGGGACGGCACTAAACACTACCTAGGTTTCGCCTTGAAATTTGATTAAAAAAATTGTTAATTAAAACCGAAATGTTAGCTCTTGCGTTATAAGTGGCAGTCGGAAGTTATACTTAACATACTATTTATAATGATAAACGCCCTATTTCTACGGCGCAGGTAGATATGAGGAGGCAGTTGATTTTGTGTCGTACCTGGATTATTAAGAGTACCAACACCAGTAGTAATAAATTGATTTCTGGTGTCCCCCTTGGAGCCCCAGAGAGCAGTGAAGTAAGTAGACCTCCCTCTAAGTATTATTGTAGTCAGCCTGTCGAAATTCTGGATTTATTACGTCCAGGCAAGTTGCCGCTCAACGTTTGTTGTCAAGCCTTTGCAGATCCACTTCGATGTACGCTTCTGAGGTCTGGGGTGGTCATACTGTGAGAGCATAGAACGAGTACAGATTCGTTTTTATAAGAGCTAGTTGTTCCTGCTACCCAATATCCCTGTTATCTTTATCCGCACCACGGACACTAGACTACACGGTAGGGGTCATGGGCTGATGTAGATGAGGAAAACCCTGTCCAGCCACTGGGCACCCTGTCCAGCCTTTCCCTCAGTTACAAGTCAGGTGTTCTGTGTGATAGTTCTATCTAGTCTATTTTCAGTGATTGTTTTTCATGTTGTAATGGTGGATTGTGCTTTTGCTGGAAGCACTAATAACCAATGACATCGCGTAATCATTTTCCATAGTTTCCTAAGGAAAATAAAACAAGGAAGAAATGGATAAATGCGTGTAAACGTGCCGATTCCTTGACAGTTGCTTCTGCGCGAGTTTGCTCAAGCCACTTTGACTTGAACGAGATTTAAAAGAAGAGCTGTAGAAGTTACTCCTCAAAAGAAAACTCTAGTCTCACGCAGTCCCACACCTTTCTGTAGGTACTTACCAACAACGACATAAAAAACGCTGCAAAGTCCTTGTCACATGGGTTTATTATTCTTTTGGACTTTTGGACATACCTACAGAAATTTTGGCTGTTCATTTATTGTTTCTTTCATGCGCAATAATCGAAATAGCTATTTCTGATGGTTTCCATTAATTTTGGCCCCTAAAACACCAATTAGGTATGCTCCTTTTTTTTTTTTTTTTTAACTATCTTTGATCATTGGTAGTGCCATTTAATCGCCTTGATCCACGTGTTGACACTTTTTCCAGTGTTATTATACAAACTGATGGTGATTTCAGACGATTTCCCAGGTTTTTCACTCATAAAAAATCAATTTCTGGAGCTGAACATTTGGTAGATGTCAATTTTCCACTCTTTGGTCAAAATCGACTTCATATTCAGTCTTCTCGTCCCCAAAAACATGGAAAACGATATTTCAGAAGCTCATGTTACCAACATGTTGCTAAAACGCAAAAAGTACCTATTTTTACACACATTTTCACTCATAACATCCCTGGGTATATTCCGATCGGGCTGAAAAGTTTCGGGACACAACTAGGGCCCAAATGGAGCATGTGTGCGAAAGAACGATTTTTTTAGACCGAAAATGAGGCCTGTAGACGTGATACGGCGTACGGCGGACGGCGTACGGCGTACGGTGGACGGCGGACGGACATTGCATTTTGGTTTATTATTCTGTGAATAATACACCTATGTATTCGCTCAGCAAAAAATTTTTATAACACCCCCTCAAAATTTTTTCTTTTCCGTTTCAAGGTGCGTAGATTCAAAAAATGCAATGTCCGTCCGCCGTACGCCGTACGCCGTCCGCCGTCCGCCGTATCACGTGTACAGGCTTCATTTTTGGTCTAAAAAATTCGCTCTTTCGCACACATGCTCCATTTGGGCCCTATTTGTGTCCCGAAACTTTTCAGCCCGATCGGAATATACCCAGGGGTGTTATGAGTGAAAATGTGTGTAAAAATAGGTACTTTTTGCGTTCTAGCAACATGTTGGTAAAATGAGCTTTTGAGGTATCGTTTTTCATGTTTTTGGGGACGAGAAGATTGAATATGAAGTCGATTTTGACCAAAGAGTGGAAAATTGAGGTTGTACCAGATGTTCAGCTCCCAAAATTGATTTTTTATAAGTCAAAAACCTGGAAAATCGTCTGAAATCACCATCAATTTGTAGAATAACACTAGAAAAAGTATCAAGAGGTGGATCAAGACGATTAAATGGTACTATCAATGATCAAAGATAATTTGAAAAAAAAAGGAGCGTCCCTAATTCGTGTTTTGGGGGCCAAAATTGGTGGAAACCACCAGAAATAGCTATTTAATTATTTTATATGAAAGAAACAATAAATAAACAGCCAACGTTTCTGTAGGTATGTCCAATAGAATAATAAACCCATGTGACAAGGACTTTGCAGCGTTTTTGGAATCTAATCACCTTGAAACGGAAAAGAAAAAAGTTTGAGGGGGTGTTATAAAAATTTTTTGCTGAGCGAATAAACCAATAAAATAATAAACCAAAACAGTGATATTCAGTGACAGAAAAGCTAGAGCAGAGAAACGAGACAACAGGAAAGAAGTCCTAAGAGTATTGCAATCATCAAGCAATGAAGAAGTCCCCACAGATCCTGCACCTGAGGTTCGTACACCGAATGAGGAGTTTACAGACACAGTGAAGAAGATGGAGGAGGAAATTAAAAGTCACCACGGCAATGATGTTAATCAGGATCCGGGAGATTTTACAAGGTTGACAGGCAAGATTAACGAGTAAATCTCCAGAACTTGTTGCGTTTTGTAATTTCGTCTTATGTAAGAACACGAACCTTTATCCGCATCAAAATTATCAACGAGAGAGCATTCGAAATAAAACTGACCAAAAAGCGTGGAGTGACAACAGAAAAAAATCAGAAAAATATGAAAAAATCGTGAACCAGTTTCAGGTTGCTGATTGTTTTCTATTCCATTTTTCTACCATTTACATTTTTGAGATAAAATTTTTCACATTTACGTGTCTTTACTTTGGCACACAAACTCGAAAAGCGTTACCAACAAGCGACAGGATATGCGTTATGCACCATTTCTGATGATTTTCGCTTAGGTATAACCAATTCGTTTCTACGGAACTTCATATTTGCCATTTTTCATCGCACAAAAATCGTTCACCACTCGTTGAAATCGTGTGATTTTTATGGAATATTTTCTTGTTAACCGTACCCCAGCAGCTTGCTCGGTAGCTGAGCTGAGCATGATGGAAAAAAGTTGGGTAAAATTACATTTGACTTAACAACGGGTACATAATAATAACCTATAGGTACCACCTACCTAACTCAAGAGTTGAATCTTGCTAAAATAATTCTGTCGATGACAAACAGTAACTAAAATGGCAAAAACAAACGCAAATAATGAAGTTCTGAAGGGAAATAGTTGATGTGGAGTGAAAACCGTTGTGTAATAATTTACCTGCATAGATGACCCTTCTACGTAGACACTATAATGAACCGTTGTGTAATAATTTAGCGTTGTGTAAGAATTTGCCCATCAATAATACTTCAACGATTGTTCAAGTTCCAAAAGTACTACCAACAAAATCCAGCCCCTTCTACTTAGATGGTATAATGAACCGTTGTGTAAAACTTTAACGTTGTGAAATAATTTACCACTGTCTAATAATTTATCCATCAATAATACTTCAACGGTTGTTCAAGTTTCAAAAGTACCTACCAACAAAATCCAATAGTCCATCACTTATCAAATGAAATAATATCCCAGGACAACTAACTCGACTTCATACAGCCATCCTTGATTATAATCAGATGCTCCCTAGCGATGATATCTGGGCCGGATTTACACCGTTTGATTCACGATCGTGTTGACGAAGCATTTTGGTGCACACGAACGGCTGGACGTACAATGCTCCGGGTGGTCTCAAAAAATTGTTTAGCTCAAGACAAATTTAATAACGTTAAAAAAAACCATACCTACTCTTCTATCGAAAATTTTCGAGAACGGCGTTCTGAAAATTTCAACCCCTTAGAGATGACTGACAGTAACGACGAGCTTCGAGAACCAACTAGACCCCGAACGGAACCTATAACCCGAATTTCATCAATTTTGTTTCATGGTAACTAAGAAAAGTGGCCCGTACGGCGTACGGCGGACAGACAGAAATTTCTGGTTTATTATTTTCAATAATGAACCATTGGAATCGAGCATGAAAACAAAAAATTCTAACCCCTCCTCAAAATTTGATGGTTCTCGTTTCAAGGTATGTAGAATCCGAAAATGCAATTAAAAAATGTCTGTCTTTCCGCCGTACTCTGTACGCAGTACTGGGCACTTTTCTTAGTTACCATGAACAAAAATTGATGAAATTCGGGTTACCTTCGTTCGGGGTCTAGTTGGTCCTCGAAGCTCGACGTTACTGTCAGTCATCTCTAAGGGGTTCAAAATAGGGGTTGAAATTTTCAGAACTCCGTAGCTCGAAAACTTTTTATGGAAGGGTAAGGTTTTTTAACGTTATTAAATTTGTCTTGAGCTAAACAAAATTTTCAGACCACCCCGAGCATTGAACGTCTAGCCCTTCTGGCCAAGCTCTTCGTTCGACGAACAGACCCCCGACTTGCGACTTCCCCCTCGACCCTTTCTCTCTCACCCGCTGCTGTGGTGAAAACCGCGGGCTACCGTCCTTGTATCGGCTGTGGTGAAAACCGCGGGACACCTTCCTCTCAACTAGTACCTGCTGTGGTGAAAAGCGCGGGGTACTAGCTACAATAAATTTAAAAAATCACTCTATTATAATAATGGGAAGGCCTTACGTATACTCAAGCCTGGACGGTTTTACGTTGCAGCCATGGAGCTACTCACTTTTGACTGGGCAGAGTACGTAGCATTCGCTCTAACTCTGCTGACATCAGTAGCCATCGGCATCTACTTCGCTACGATGGAAGACCAAAACACCATAACCGGATACGTCCTTGGCGGTAGGAAGATCTCGGTTATCCCGATCTCCATTTCACTGGCCGCAGCGTGAGTGAATTTATTTAGGTTTCATTAGCCACAGTAGAGGATTTTTGAGTTCATTCACGTAATAATTGGTAAAAAATTGATTATAGTAGGTATCTATAAAATTAACTAATAACCTTCCTACCGGAAGAGATTTCGTCATGCTGCATAACCAAATGAGCGAATTTTCTAAATGATACCCCAAAATTCCTTCTTTTCAGTACCTACTACCTACCTCCTTCATTACCTATTGCAAAATTTCCACAGTTAAGCCTTAATAATCAAAGTTTGAACTCCTATTCAAATTAATTGTTTAGTGGATAAAATTATCATTTTCTCCAATTTTGTTACCCCCCTTCCCTGTTCACCATACTGTTTATACTGGTGTTATAGTTGTTCTTTTAATCTTGTGCTCATCAATGTTGCTTCATATCAATGAACAAATGTCGTGATATTGACAGTTACGTATCAGGAGTGACGCTTCTGGGACTTCCAAATGAAGTATATCTATATGGAACCCAAGTCATGGTTGCAAATATCTTCCACATTTTTGTCGCTGTTTTTTCGTGCTTCGTCTTCCTTCCTGTTTTCTACAAACTTCAGTTGATATCGACGTATGAAGTAAGCTCATCTTTCCTTTTTTCCGCACCAAAATCAAATTTTCCGAGCTTTTGGCAGTTTAAGATTTGTTCCTGTGGTTGGTTTGTTTCCTTAGTTTACCTACTTAGAGTATCATCAAAATTATTTAGGTACAGTAGTATCGAAAAGCTGTTGATCGAATGTATCGACACTGGAGTGGGTTGTTTTTGTACCGCATTTCTCAACAGACAGATTAATATTAATTTATCAAGGAGAATTTTTTTTGGTATTAATTTCACTTGATTATGTTATCGATTTTACTAATTATAATATTGACGTGCGGTGTATTATGCAATTTTTTGTGTTGGCAAATAACTTATTGATTAATTGAGATTAACCAGGAATAACACGAGACATGATCATTCCCGTAGATACCAGCACATCGCTTTCTAGAACAATATAATCCTACCTAAGTATATGATAATTTCACTGTGACTGTAAAAGGTAATGCTGGTGAGAATGTAGTACTCTACCTAATAAGTGTATGATAAAGGAAAAGTGCAAAGCGGATTTCACCTCCTCGCTACCTTTTTGAGTTTTCTTATTTACAGTACCTGGAGCTGAGATTCGGGCATGGAGTGCGAATCGTCACGTCCATCTTGTTCACATTGCACCAGGTAATTAATTACATAACTATAGCCAATACCTACACCTAGAAACTCCCCGTCCCTGAGCAATAGACCTAATTTGTCAAGGAATTGGTGGTACATAGTTAGGCACCTACCGACATAATGTTCCGGCCATGAAGCGAGACCACATGAGCGAATTTCGGAGTACCATTCTGCAATATTTTGATGATTTAATAGCAAGTTTTAGTGATTTATTACACGATTTTAGCGATTTTTTGACTTCGACTTCTTCGTTTTCGAAAATCGCGCATAGCTCCTCCTTTGATTTAGATAGGTACCTGCTAAGTATTACAACCATTTTGGCTAAATTTTGCCACCGTTTTATAGCGATGATGGTATACCTAACTTTATTTATCAATGTTTGCACATCTCTCAAAAATTCGTCCGCAATTTTGGATTCATTGCAACAGCTTATTTTCATTGTTGCTGCTGCGTTATTGTTTGCTCCTGACGATTGTTTGATCACCAAAACCACTATTTTACAGTGGTATTTTTTTTAGCGAATTTTCAAAGAAAACGAAGGTATTGCAATGGGTCCAAAATTGTCTGAACATGAATTTTTGAAATTCTTTTATAGGCAAAGTTTCAGAGCATCTTGAATTCATCCCTAGATTTTAACCGACATTTTATGTATATATGAATGTATATACGTAGGTATATATATTTATTTATGTGTCAATTGTCACTCCAGGTATGTGTCCTTGAGTACATGATAAAAATACCAAATTTCGCCAAAACGTTTTTTATTGCCAACAATAGGATAAGTACGAAGATGAGCAATTTTCAAAAATTCTAAGGGGTTAAACAAATCTGTAAATTCAGCTAAAATCGCGAACAATTGTATAAAATCACTGAAAGTAATATGGAAGTATGAGTAAAGACAGAAAAGGACCATTTCAGTGGTTTTTCGTACAGAATAGGGGTCAACTTTGGATTGTTGGGGGTCTAAAATTCGTATTAAGGGCTCAAATCAGTATTAATTCACCTGACGTTGTGTGGGATGGTGAATTGGTATTTTAGTTATTAAAAACGTTTTTCTAAAAAAAAAAAAGTGGGTTTGACTTTTTTAAGGTCAAAAATCGGTAAAAATGGCTAAAGTCACAAAAAATTATATCATTTTACGAAAGTGCTATGGTTTCTCGCTATATCATCTTTTTACACAGTAGCAGGAATGTTTCTTTGAAAATTTGTTGTTATAGCCATGCTGCATGACTGGAGCTTTCATTTTGAAATGGGTTTCTACGATTTCATCGCGAGTGATTTAGATCGTACAGAAAAATTCGGATCACAAAATGTGGTCAAGTTCTTTTAAATTATTTTCCAAGTAGATAGGTTACCTAGGTACCTACCTAATAATAAAAAATTTAACGTAATTCAACTTCGTTTTTACAACTGGCCAAAGGTCAACAAAAATTTAAAAACTTTGTTGTAAAGCCTTTGAAATAACAGAAGTTTCGAAGTATAAAATAATAAACCCATGCGACAAGGACTTTACAGCGGTTTTGTTCCATTTTTATTTGTAAATGTAAATATACATCTTTATAAATTAATACACCTATGTGAATAATGTAGGGTGTAGTAAACATAACTACACCATAACTTAATCCGGTCTTGAAAAGTTTCGCGCAATAAGCCCATTGTCGCCCTTGAATTGTATGGAACCACATGCTGTCAGTGTCGATGTCAGATTATTCCAATTCACGGATTAAAAAATCTGTTAGTATTTGTCTGTACGGTTTCCCATCGACAGTGACAACTCTTTGCGGATGCAGTTGGTGTTCCTGTGTCTCCTGAGGGTTCTCCAATCCCCAGAACCTACAGTTTTGCTTGTTTACAAAACCACGTAAATGAAAGTGAACTTCATCACTGAAAATGATTCGTGAATGAAAATCCGGGTCTTGCAAAATTTGTTGGAGCGAGTGGACGCGTGTCATTGGGCTAGAGGTGCCCTTATGCCGGATATTATCTTCCATACCTAAATCGGAGATGTTTAACTACATAATGACGAAAATATTATGTAAATATACCTATTTTGAATAAAGTTATGGGAAAACCAAAAAGATACCGACTTTTGCTCAGCAAAAACATTGTATAACACCTGCTCAAAATTTTTTTTCTTTGACGTTTCAAGGTGAATAGATTCAAAAAACGCAAAGCCTTTGTCACTTGGGTTTATTATTATATTGCACATACCTAAAGAACTGTTGCTGTTCATTTAATGTTTCTTTCATGCGCAATAATTAAAATAATTATTTTTGATGGTTTCCACCAATTTTGGCCCCCAAAACACGAATTAGGTTTTTTTAAACAGATTATCTGTGACCATTGATAGTGCCATTTAATTGTCTTGACCCACCTGCTAATACTACATCTAGTGTTATCATACAGATTTATGGTGATTTCAGACAATCTCCCAGGTTTTTGACTAATAAAAAATGAATTTTGGGAGCTGAACCTTCGTTACAACCTCAATTCTTCACTCTTTGGTCAAAATCAACTTCATATTCGGTCTTCTCGCCCGAAAAAACATGAAAACAATACATCAGAAGCTCATGTTCACTAAAACCTCAAAAATCTCTCGAAAACCTCTGTTTTTACACCCATTTTTCTCCCATAACACCCTTGGGTATATTCCGATCGGGCTGCGAAAATTTGGACACAACTAAGGACCAAATGGAGCCCGTGTGAGAATGAACGAATTTTGGTTTATTATTTTCAATAATGAACCATTGGAATCGAGCATGAAAAAAAAAATTCTTACCCCCCCTCAAAATTTGATGGTTTACGTTTCAAGATATGTAGAATCCAAAACTGCAATAAAAATATTTCTGTCTGTCCGCCGTACGCCGTACGCCGTACGCCGTACGGGCCACTTTTCTTAGTTACCATGAAAAAAAATTGATGAAATTCGGGTTATAGGTTCCGTTCGGCGTCTAGTTGGTCCTCGAAGCTCGACGTTACTGTGAGTCATCTCTAAGGGGTTCAAAATAGGGGTTGAAATTTTCAAAACGCCTATACCATTTTTTTACGTAAATATTTTTACGGTTTTAAATAGTTCTTGAACTTGCGAGTTTTTTAAGACCATCCGGAGCATCGTACGTCCAGCCGTTCGTTCACAGTAAGGCCCCGAAGTTTGCACCGACAGGCATTTTCGACTCCAGTGTGAATGAAATTGTATACAATCCAAACCAAATCTCGTAACCAGAGACGCGCCCACAATAGGAATTTGTGAATACGGCCAATCATTGGTAGGGATCACCTGATTATATTGGCGGAGTATGAAGTCGAGTTGGTTGTTCTGTGATATTATTTAATTTGAAAAATGATGGCTCTATTGGAGTTTGTTGGTTGGTAGTGAAACTTGAACAAACGTTGAAGTATTATTGATGGGTAAATTATTACTACGGTTAATCATTACTCAACGGTAAATTATTACAGAACGGTAAATTATACCATCTACGTAGAAGGGGCTGGAGTTTGTTGGTAGGTACTTTTGCAACTTTTTTCACTCCTCATCAACAATTTCTTTTCAGAACTTCATTATGTGTGTTTCTTTTTGTTAGGTACTGTTTGTCATCGGCAGAATTATTTTAGCAACATTTAACTCGTGATTTAGGTAGGTACCTAGTAACGAGTACGGGGTTAGGTACTAACCTACGGAGTGTCTGCGATCTACATAATATGCATATAATAGAATAGTACATATCATATTATATAGACGGGTTATCTATACATAGAGCTGTGATCTGTAACAGAAGGGTATTCTATACAAAATAATAAACCGTTGTGCAGGGATTTGCAGCGTTTTTTAGACCGAAAATGAAGCCGATATGCATGATACGCATACGGCGTACGGGCATTGCATTTTTGGAATATACGCACCTTGAAACGTAAAAGAAAAAATTTTGAGGGGGTGCAAAAAATTTTTTGCTGAGCGAAAACATAGGTGTATTATTCGTAGAATAATAAAAATGCAATGACCGTCCACCGTACACCGTAGGTATCATCCATGTCTATTTTATTTTCGGTAAAAAAATTCGTTCATTCGCACACTCGCTCCATTTGGGTTCTAGTTGTGTCCCGAAACTTTGCAGCCCGATTGGAGTGTTATGAGTGAAAAATTGGTGTAAAAATATGGTTTCTTGATGTTTTAGTAACATGAGCTTGTGAGGTATCGTTTTCCGTGTTTTTATTAGTCAAAAACTTGGAAAATTGTCTGAAATCACCATGCTTTGTATAATAACCCTAGAAATAGAATTAACAGGTGAATCAAGGTAATTAAATGGCACTATCATAGATCAAAGATAATGTGTCAAAAATAGGAGCCTAATTCGAGTTTTTGGGGACCAAAATTGGTGGAAACCATCAAACATAGACATTTCAGTTATTGCACACGGAAGAAACAATAAATGAACAGCCAGAATTTCTTCAGGTACGTCCAATGGAACAATAAACCCATGTGACAAGGACTTTGCCGCGTTGTGCCACCTTCGTAATTTGCATTGTTATCGTTTGCAGCTGTTGATCATGCCTGTATTCGTTCATGGGGTCGCCATGGCTTTGAACCAAGGTTGGTATCGATTATTATTACTATCAATGAATTACTGGAATGAGAAATATCAATGATCCCTCTTCAATCAAATCTATTGTCTGTGTGTATGAAACCCAATTGTAACGAAAGCTATTCTGTGTATGTTGAAAATTTTCGATTATAAAATTACGAGTAGGTACAAAGCTTCAAAAGACATTTTAGGGATGTGACTAACGAATCTACTCATACTTCCTTGCAGTGACTGGGATTGATGAATTAGGTATCGCCTGTTTCATCACAGCAATTTGTGTATTCTACACTGCTTTGGTGAGTACTAAAATTAATATATTTAGTTCTTAGTTATTGATCAATGCGGGTGATGGACACATACCAACAATAAAATGACTGGGAAGCTTCCAAAACCCTGGCTCAGCGCAGTAATGGGTACATATGTACCTACCTATTGTTGTTAGTTGTAGTAGTAGGTACTACGTATAGTATTTGTTGCTTTGTTGGCATTTATTCATTTTTTATTCATTGCATGTTACATTTTGGTAACTAATTCAGAAGATGTAACTAAGTTCATATATAATATGTTTTTACAGGGTGGGCTGAGGGCTGTGGTGTGGACTGACGCGATACAAGGAGCGTTAATGGCTTTGTCGATATTGATTGTTCTTGTTTTGGGTATAGTCAGGGCTGGCGGCGTTCAGCGAGTAATATCTATAGCTTATGAGAGGGACAGGATCGAGTTTGCCAAGTAAGTCGCTAACTCTCGATTTAGGTACCTGCGCATGTGTACAGGATTGTGATGCTTACAGGCTGGTTCCAAAGGAATACGTGGGTTGTGCGTTAACTAGCAAGTTTACGAAGTATTATTAAAACCTGACGGTGAATATTAATTTCTTCGGCTCTGCAATTTACAGTTTCAACCCCGATCCAACACAAAGGTTGACTTTTTGGTCCACGATGTTTGGAGTCGGCTTCCAATCCCTCATTGGAATGGCTTGCAGTCCAGAGACTTTTCAGCGCAGCATTGCTCTTCCTTCACTGCGACATGCTCAAAAGTAGACCTTACCCATTTCTAACTGCACGATTAGATGCACACACACGCACACACACACACACACACACACACACACACACACACACACACACACACACACACACACACACACACACACACACACACACACACACACACACACACACACACACACACACACACAACACACACACACACACACACACACACACACACACACACACACACACACACACACACACACACACACACAAATATGTATATATAATACCTACTGGCAAACTTACCCATCAAGCGAAATTTAATTAATTGGGGAACAACCTTAATTTTACAAAACTCAACCGCAATATAAAATTCTGAACGTTGGTGGTCTAGCAACCACTAACAATGCAAGGACTTCACAGAAAACGCTGCAAAGTCCTTGTCACATGGGTTTATTATTCTGTTGAGCAGAAATTCAACAGAAAAAAAACACGAATTTCTACAGATTGATCATTGAGCGCTAGGTACTACTATATGATTTATGAAATATCGTAATTAGTCGTGAATAATGTATTTAATATAATCATATCCTAATACCTACTGATCTCATGTGGCCATCTCCGTAGGTCATTGCTTCTTGTCATCTCTGGAATGATCTTTTTCGGGGTTTCAAGCGGTCTCAACGGTCTCGTCCTTCTAGCGGAATACCAATCTTGTGACCCGTTATTGTCAGGAGTGAGTTACATTTTTCCATAATATTGTTGGAGTAAGTATTATTTCTTCCTTTTTTTCTCGGTTTCAAAGAAACGAAAGAAGAACTACAAAATAAATACAAATAATTCTTTGAAAATGAATAAACAAATTATGTACCTACTTTTATTGATGCGTTTATTTATTCTATTGCGAATTCAATTCATTTTGGTTTTGTAACAAAACTTCAAAGTGAAGTCCTTATTTATTTTTATGAACTCTACTAGGTAGTTACCTACTAGAAAAATATTAAATATCTATAGCTTACGAACGAGCACGTAGCTAATATTGTAATTTCACGTGGTTTGCATTTAACAAATTGCACTCGCTCATTCGCTTGTGTAGAGTTTGAAAGTAAGAACTGACTTCTCCTCGTGAAGCAGTGTTGCAACTACTGCAAAATAATTGTGTGAGGTGTACTGGGGTCAAGACAAATAAATAATAATGATTGTGCAACCATCAAAACCGTGCGTTAATTACTCACGCTGTTTACGCCTCAAAAATCGAGTGAAGGCTCTTTATTACATGGCACTTTGAAATCTCCACTGAAAAATTGAGGTTCCCGTGTGAAAAACTAACGTGTTCATGATTGTGAAAAATCATTTTTGGATTTGGATTTGGAGAAGTTGCTGAAGAACAAGGTACTTATCGGTTAACGGGAGGCCACTCATTTAACGATTTAAAATTATTTAAATTATTATTTTCTGAATTATTAGTTATCGCTTTCGTTCGTTGTCTGGATGTGTTTTCTGTCAGTGTCGAATGATGGCAAACGTGGAACGTGTGGCAGGCGGTACCAACTTGGGTAAAGACGCGATTTTTTACAATTCTTTCAAATTTGTTTTACAAAAAAAGCTGAAGGTTGTTTGGGACTTCTGAATAGATTAGTGGAATGCATTGTCAAGCGATCTCAAAAAAGATAAACAATCCCAGAAACTATCCCGTGAATGAGCAGGTTGTTTGGAACTTCTGAATAGATGAGTGGCCTCCCGTTAACCGATAAGTACCAAGAACAAACTTTGTAGAACAAACGGATTCTGAAAACTAGATTTTTAACTATAACCTACGAGTAGCTTGCTTCTGAGTCCACTAAGGTAGTGGAAAGCTTGTAATAATATTGTTTAGGAAATTTTGAGAGCAACTTATAAGTACAATAAACAAATATCCGAATGTCTAACAAGCATTTGGGTGTGAATAATGTGTTCGAGAGTGAATAACGGAGGAAAATGTTCCTTAAAATTTAGGTAGGTACGTTGAAAAATAGGTAGGTAGGTGCAAATAGGTTACTTTGAATTATCGCTTATCAGGTCATGCTGCATGACTGCAACATTCAAGCAGTAGGTAACCTACCTATCACGTTTTGCTTCAGAGTGAACCATTCTATGGGGCACCTACTTACCTCCTACCTAATGTTAAACCTATGAATATGCTGTCACTGATGGAGAGAGCTGAAAAGTGAGAAATTCGTGTTCCCAGTTGATCAGCAAACCGGATCAAATAATGCTCCACTTCGTCCTGCGGGTTTGCGGCAAGTTCAGAGGGCTCTCTGGATTGTTTCTGGCCGGCATAGTCAGCGCTGGGCTCAGGTAGAGGTCCTTATCATTTAGCATATTTCGGTATTGGAGAGAAGTATCAAGTTTCAACAGAAAAACTGCATTTGACTGGGAGATGCTATAGCATAAAGAAATTTTACTCTCAACTCGTAAACTTCTGATCGGAGTCTACTGACTTACTTTTTTCGGTTTCATATTTATAATAGGTGAGTTGGCTTTATTTGTATAGACTCATCCATGGAATTTTGTAAAAACAAAAAAGGTTTAGATTTCACGTAGAAGTTTTTCAAATTTCACACTGAAATTTCCCCAGTTACTACCTTCATTAAATTAACGTCATGGTTATTTGCTGAGAAGGATCTCTTTCACTCTACGTAGCTTGGCCCCGACTAGAAACTGCTATGTACACTTCAAAAGACGCTAAAACACGTACGTTCTCACTTAGTACGTATAACACGTTTGTTGTGGAAACCTCTCTACGTACTTACCTGCATGAATGAAGTAATTACCGTTTTGTAGACAAGTACCTACGTGCTTGAAATTTGACGGTTTTTTCTAGTTCAATGTCTTGAAATTTGACGTGTTTTTTTTCAGTTCAATGTCTGCATTGTCGAACACCTTGGCGGCCACATGCTACCGCGACTTGATTCGCCCCTTTTTCAAAGTGAACCCCTCAGAAGGGACAGCCGTCCTCATAATGAAAGGAATCATCGTTATTTTGGGTGCCATTTGTGTGATCAACGTGTACCTGATCAAGGACTCTGGAAACCTGACGGTGGTAGGGTGACTAGCTGATACAGTAGACTGACTTTATGCTGTCATTCGCGCACTAACCTACTTACAGAGACCTACCCAGTTGAGAAATGCCCCATCGACGGGTTCGATAGTTATTGATCGTTCAAGTTCCAGGTTATTCATACGGATTTCAGTTCCGAGGATTTTTCTGTGGACAGGACCCGTCCAGTTTCTTCAAGAATAACCGAACTTCAAAGTGGTGCCCAATTAATTAGGTAGTAGCTACCACCGACAAAAAAAAGTAGACTTCTCAGAACAGCTTAGAACCTTCTCAGAACTAGATTCTCGATTTCACAAACCTAGCGTGAATAATGGTATTAAATCTAAAGGGTTATTTCCGTTAGTGTAAGAAGTATTATTTCCATACCTTCCGGAGGAGTCCGTAGTCACCAGCTGGTTGAGTACTGGAGGCGAGCGCTTTAAGGACATCATCATCAGGAAGTCGAGAGAATACTGGAGTCAGTTCGTCAGTTGGTCCCTGTGGTGGATGCATAGGTGAAGGGGCGAGGCAAGAAGAGGTGCCTGATGCCCCGGTTAACAGCTAGAAGGTGTCCACCACTGGAAGCGTCGGGTGGACCTAACGCCCCCGGTTAATATCCGAAGGATATCCACCACTTAAGGTTAATATCCGAGGGGATCCACCACTGGAGGCGTTAGGAGGAGTTTTGCCCAGTTGGTTAGGACCTGGAAGGCTACCACCACTCTGGGATCTTTTAGGAGGAGGAGAGCGAGAGGAGGATCGAGGTGAAAGATCAGTCAGCGACTTGATGAAAGTGTAGAATGAGTTGGAAGGCGAAGGAGTCGAGTTTTTATAGCCCCTGGGGCTATCTCCCTCCACCCACCATACTGGTGGGGGATGGTGGAGATCCCCACCAGGTCCTTCAGGTCTCCTGCGTCTGCCGTCCCATTACTATGTTTATTGTGAGATCTAATAATTATACAAAGAGAGGTTCTGGGAGGATACCACCACAGCCCCTATTTATGTGCAGGGGGAAATGAGAGGTTTCTAGGAGTTCCTACTCGTTTTGTTTGTTGTGTGGTGGTGTCTTGTGTGTGTTGTTTACGTTTGTGTGGTTGTGTGTGTGTGTATTCAAGTCTCTGTGTTTTGGCTGGTGGGTTGTCATTGTGTCCAGCTGTTGGTCTCGTGCGTTTGTGTATCAGTTTGTGGAGTGGTTTAAATATGGTGTCAGATATGGTGTCAAGTGGGTTTTTGTTAATGATGAGTCCTTTGTTAATCATAACTGCCATATCATAATACATTGATAGTAAGTTAGAGTTTACCATAGTAGGTTTAGCTAGTAGATTATAGCTTACTATAGAAAGAAGTTAGTCCTTATGTTACCCCCGATGTTACTTGTAGCCCAATAGCTGTTTGTAGCTAAGGTACCAATTAAAATGGGCAAAGATCAACTGCCACCCAGCCGACTACGTTCACCTTTGGATCAGAGACTGACAACCCCCACCCTTGGTTCTCGGGGAGCGCTGTCGTTGTTTGTTAACTGCCACCTGAGCAAACATGAATACTGATTTCGTATTCTGGTATTGGCAGACTTCTGTTATTACATTTCAGTTTGTCAGTGAAAATGAACAGCGACACTGTGGCGATTGAGGGGGGATGCCAACGAGGGAGTAGGGTTATATTTCGTGGACAGTTCGAATTTGTCAAAGAAAAACGACCTACAGCAATGCACGTGTGCAGTCTGAAAGCAGAATAAATGTAAGGCGTTTCTGAGGACGGGGGGGGGGGGGGGGGGATGAAGTCTTTGAGTCAGTTGAGAACCACACATACTCAGCAGAAGGCTGTGAAGGTAGTAAAATGAATTTCGCATCTCCCTACCACAACATTTTTGTATTTGTTGACGTCCTTTTGGCTGTGCAGATTGACGTATACGCAAGCATCAAATCCCTCCAAAATGATACTTTTTGAGAACAACGGTATTGAAAAAAAGTCTGTGGATGAAACATTTAATCAAGTATTACGGCGAGCAACAAATAACTTTTACCAGTTTATAAAGACAGCAGCTACAAAATTACAGCCACACTGATAATTATTTATTCATATCATATTTGTGTATTATTACGTTTGTTATATTTATGAAAAATTGATTAACTGACTGTGAATGCGGCAATGATAATTTATTTAAACTTATATATACTTATTCGCTGTTGCCATTGATAATATTATAGTGTTCATCCATATTCATCAAACATTTACTCCCCAGTAGTCATTTTGGGTAGGGGGTGGCAGTTGTCGAACAGGTGGCAGTTTTCACTTTGGGTAGGGGTGGCAGTTGTCGAACAGGTGGCAGTTTTCACTTTGGGTAGGGGTGGCCATTGCCGAATGGGTGGCAGTTTTTACTTTGGGTAGGGGGGCAGTTGTCAACTTTTTAGTAAGGTGGGTAGCAGTTTACGTTTGCCCATTAAAATAGGATTAGTTTTAAGCTCTTCCCACAAGACAGGACAGACCATTCCTTTCACTTCCTTTGTTCCCCTAACGCCAAAACACCTTTCACTTCCTTTGTTCTCCTAGACACCTCTCACTTCCCCCTGCACATAAATAGGGACGAACTGACTCCAGTATTCTCTCGACGGCCTGATGATGATGTCTTTACATCGAAAGCACTCGCCTCCGGTACTCAACCAGCTAGTGACGAGCGATACCCGACTCGGTCCGATCGAGTGAAAGGGGAGCATGGCGTTTGGACAACCCGGTCCCGCTGCGAATTCGAGAGGAAACTCGAAGAGACGAGTCGGTCCCGTCGAAACATGATCAGGAATTCGGCAATGCCCGCCCGTTTGCCTTCCAACGTTTTGCGTTCTGTTATTTCAAGATGAGCGTGGATATTGTTTGTGGTAGAAGCCAGAGACAGAGAAAAACCGCTTTTCACGAACGATATACAGTCGGGTCGCGTTAATCCGAACGCCAGATAGTCCGAACGACGCGGTAGTCCGAACGGGCTTCCCCGACCCTGGTTTTCCCCTGTTTATCACAGTAAGTCTGAAGTCACAGTCTGAAGGATGTCGTTTTCAATTTGGCAAATTGTTGGTCATCCATTTCACAACGCTTGATTCAAGTGTCATGGAAAAACCTGAGTCCCAGCTTGGTGGCAATTGAAGACCCTCCATCTAACGAGAACGAGATCATCCTAAGCCCACTTGTCGCACAGCTGGCTCAAGGCAACGCGACCTTTACTGAAGCTGAGGTTCAAAAATGGGCATCAGGTGGTTGTGATGAAGAAATACGAAATCAGGAAATTCTCACCGATGAAGAAATCGTACATGCTGTTCAAAAAGATGAAATGGAAGAGGAGGATGTCCAAGATGAACCGCCTGCTCCGAAAACCTCTCCTGCTGAAGCTGTTAAAGCCCTAAACACGGCAATTAGTTGGGCAGAAGACAACCTCTGCAGCAGTGAGGAGATTATGTTGCTGAGACGTATCAGGGATAAGGCGTTTGACCAGCACATCGAAAAAAGTGTCCAAAAGAAAATCACGGACTATTTTAGAGCTTAGAGATGCTTATATATATGTACATACATGTCCATAGATGTATGTATCATGAATTTTCCCTCAATAAAAAGGCTGTAGATAATCCGAACGATTTGATAATCCGAATGACCCCTTCCCCCATTTCTGTTCGGATTAACGCGACCCGACTGTAGGTATTGCTTTCATAAAAATTTAGCAGGGGGTATCACACGGTGGAGATGTGGTGCCCGGGACAGATTCAAGCTCAAAAGTTACGTGAAAATGCTAGAATAAGAAGTGTTGCACGTCACTCCACAGCGTCATGATCCCGATTCTGATATCAGAACTTGTGACGTAAAAGCCTCCATAAAAAGAAAAGCGTCTTTGGAGTTCTCAGCTCGTCCAGCAAAGGTAAGTATTTTTAATGGTGACATTACTATGAGTAGTGCTCTTGTTTGCTCATTAATACAAATATTTCGTTGATTCCTTTTTTCATTGGTAGGCTGCAAGAACGGTTTACGTGAACATACTGAAAATGAGGTAACTAACTCATCTCTACCGAACCTAAACAAAATTGCCAACCAAGTGAGAAGGAAGAGGGGGCCTTGTCTCCCTAAATCAAGAAGCAGCGTTATTTCAGTTGTACATAGATGGATATAAAGACTAGTAATGGGGAGGAGTTTTTGGTGTATTGTGATGAGGATTCGGATATAGAAATTTTTCCATGTGGGCGTATGGGGGTAATTTATTATATTACTTTCATTTACATACATATATTATAATATGAATAAATTATTATAGTAAGACAATAATACCAAATTTATGTATTTTCTGCATATTCTTATGCTGAGAGAATTTGTGCCAAATACCACCTTAATTTAAAAGACATTTTTTAAGCTTATTGTGATAATAATGTATTTCATAATTGTGATGACCAACTTACAACGTAAGTGGAACAATCCAACCAAATCCAATTATTATTGTATATTATCACAGTTATCAACTATCCGTGTTTTCTATCTATGGGTGATGGGACCGGGTTGTCCATTTCGTTAGGGGTACCGAGTCGGGATGCAGGACCGGGTTGTCCATTTCATGGTGGGACCGAGTTGGGTAGCCCCCCTAGTGACTACGGACTCCTCCGGAAGGTATGGCAATATTAGCGTGAATAAGC
The DNA here is from genome assembly GCA_954871275.1 of Leptopterna dolabrata. Taxonomy (NCBI): domain Eukaryota; kingdom Metazoa; phylum Arthropoda; class Insecta; order Hemiptera; family Miridae; genus Leptopterna; species Leptopterna dolabrata. The sequence goes on along the minus strand of OX940984.1, from coordinate 12,366,221 downwards.
CACCTATAATAACAATAATAATATATTCATTTTTTCCAGCTAACCGCCACTTTCGTCGGTTTGGTAATTGGGCCAATGACTGGAGTATTCCTGCTTGGACTCCTCTTCCCTTGGGCAACGAACAAGGTAGGTAATTCGAATGATATGGTATTCCCAACTATCAATGAAATTTAGAGAATCCTACCTAATAAAACGCTGCAAATCCCTGCACAACGGTTTATTATTTTGTATAGAATACCCTTCTGTTACAGATCACAGCTCTCTGTATAGATAACCCGTCTATATAATATAGTATGTACTATTCTATACAATATGATATAGATCGCAGACCCTCTGTAGGTTAGTACCTAACCCCGCACTCGTTGCTAGGTACCTAAATCACGAGTAAAATGTAGCTAAAATAATTCTGTCGATTACAAAATGTACCCAGCAAAAAGAAACGCACATAATGAAGTTCTGAAGGGAAATTGTTGATGTGGGGTGAAAAAAGTAGCAAACGTATACCTACCAACAAACTCCAGCCCCTTCTACATAGATGGTATAATGAACCTTTGTGTAATAAGTTACCGTTGTGTAATAATTTACCATTGTTTATAATACTTTACCCATCAATAATACTTAAACGTTTGTTCAAGTTTCACTACCTATCAACAAACTCCAAAAGAGCCATCATTTTTCAAATGAAATAATATCAAAGAACAACCAACTAGACTTCATACTCCGTGAATATAATCAGCAATGATTTTATCTCGGGCCAACTCGATTGTTAGCGCGTCCCTGGTGATGAGATTTGGGCTAAATGTATACAATTTCATTCACCCTGCTGTTCAAATACACGTTAATAGGTACCTACCTAAATCACTAGTTGAATGTTGCTAAAATAATTCTGCCTTTGCCAAACAGTAACTAAAATGGCAAAAAGAAACGCAAATAATAGTTCTGAAGGAAAAATGTTGATGTGGAGTGAAACAGATGCCCCTTCTGCGTAGATCACTGTTTTCAATGGTCAATACCTACCCTCTTGGTCAAGTATAATGAACCGTTGTGTAACAACATGCGAAAGTACCGATCAACGAAATCCAGCCCCTTCTTGGTAGTGAATCGTTGTGTAATGATTTACCGTTGTGTAATAATTTACCATTGTGTAATAATTTACCCATCAATAATACTTCACCGTTTTTTCAAGTTTCACAAGTACGTACCAACAAAATCCAATAGTCCATCACTTATCAAATGAAATAATATCGCAAAACAACCAATTCGACTTAATACAGCCATCCTTGATTATAATCAGGTGCTCCCTAGCGATGATATCCGGGCCGGAATAATACCGTTTGATTCACGATCGTGTTGACGAAGTATTTTGGTGCACACGAACGGCTGGAAGTACAATGCTCCGGGTGGTCTCAAAAAATTGTTTAGCTCAAGACAAATTTATTAACGTAAAAAAAACCATACCCTTCAATCGAAAGTTTTCGAGCTACGTCGTTCTGAAAATTGCAACCCCTCTTTTTAACTCCTTAGAGATGACTGACAGTAACGTCGAGCTTCGAGGACCAACTAGACCCCGAACGGAACCTATAACCCGAATTTCATTAATTTTGTATCATGGTAACTAAGAAAAGTGCTCAGTTCGGCGTATGACGGATAGACAGAAATTTTGGTTTATTATTTTCAATAATGAACCATATGGAATCGAGCATGAAAAAAAAATTCTAACCCCCCCCTCAAAATTTGATGGTTTACGTTTCAAGGTACGTAGAATCCGAAAATGCAATAAAAATATTTCTGTCTGTCCGCCGTACGCCGTACTGGCCACTTTTCTTAGTTACCATGAAACAAAATTAATGAAATTCGGGTTATAGGTTCCGTTCGGGGTCTAGTTGGTCCTCGAAGCTCGGCGTTACTGTCAGTCATCTCTAAGGGGTTCAAAATAGGGGGTTGAAATTTTCAGAACGCCGTAGCTCGAAAACTTTCGATAGAAGGGTATGGTTTATTTTACGTTAATAAATTTGTCTTGAGCCAAACAATTTTTTGAGGCCACCCGGAGCATTGTACTTACAGCCGTTCGTGTGCACCAAAAAGCTTCGTCAACACGATCGTGAATCAAACGGTATAAAAACGGCCGGGATATCATCGCTAGGGAGCACCGGATTATAATCAAGGATGGCTGTATGACGTCGAGTCGGTTGTTCTTCGATATTATATCATTTTATAAGTGATGGACTATTGGATTTTGTTGGTAGGTACTTGTGAAACTTGAACAAACGTTGAAGTATTATTGATGGGTAAATTATTACACAACGGCAAATTATTACACAAAGGTTAATTATTACACAAGGATTACCGTTGTTACACAACGGTAAATTATTACAGAACGGTAAATTATTACACAACGGTTCATCTACCAAGAAGGGGCTGGATTTGGTGATGGGTACTTTTGCAACTTGAACAATCGTTGAAGTATTATTGATCGGCAAATTATTACACAACGGTTCACCACGAATGTAGGTATTGACCACAGAAAACAGTGATCTTCGCAGAAGGGGCATCTATTTCACTCCACATCAACAATTTTCCTTCAGAACTTCATTATTTACATAGTAACGAGTATTTCAACAGCAGGGTGAATGCATTGTATTCATTGAGCCAAATATCATCACCAGGGACGAGCTAACTATCGGGAATTCCGAAATGGCCCGAGAGAACATCATTGCTAGGGATCACCTGATTATATTCACAGAGTACGAAGTCGTGTTGGGTGCTCTGTGATATTATATTATTTGGAAAATGATGGCTCTTTTGGAGTTTGTTGGTAGGTAGTGAAACTTGAACTAACGTTGAAGTATTTTATTGATGGGTAAATTATTACACAATGGCAAATTATTACACAGCGGTACATTATTACTCAACGGTAAATTATTACACAATGGTTCATTATACCATCTACGTAGAAGGGGCTGGAGTTTGTTGGTAGGTACGTTTGCAACTTTTTTCACTCCACATCAACATCACTTCAGAACTTCATTATTTGCGAATCTTTTTGCCATTTTTAGGTACTGTTTGTCACCAACAGAATTATTTTAGCAACATTTAACTCGTGATTTAGGTAGGAACCTAGTAACGAGTACGGGGTTAGGTACTAACCTACGGAGGTTCTGCGATCTACATAATATGTATAGAATAGTACATATTATATGATATAAAGGGTTATCTATACGGAGAGCTATGATCTGTAACAGAAGGGTATTCTGTACAAAATAATAAACCGTTGTGCAGGGATTTGCAGCGTTTTTTATTGCATTTTCGGATTCTACATACCTTGAAAGATAAACCATCAAATTTTGAGGGGGGGGGGGGGGGTGTAGAATTTTTTTTCATGCTCGATTCCAAAGGCTCATTATTCAAAATAATAAACCAGCAGTCAGCTTTGATGTTTTTAATATGCAGTAAATTTCCTGAAGTTCCCAAGTTGCCTGAAGCTTACTAACTTCCCCGTATTCACAGTAGCTAACATTGCAGATGTTCAGAATATTTTGGTAAAAGTAGATTTTTATACTTGTTATAACTAAAAATTTCTTCAAATCAAGGCGAATCGATTTTCATTGAAAATGTGGACCTGGTTTGACAACATCAAAATTAGTACCTAATAGTTAGGTTTTTGAAACTTCATTATCATTCTGATTATTCAAAATTTGAGGCACGAGTAGGCATGAGGTATTAGGTTTATTACACATGCTAATGTTGATTTAAATACTCCAGAAATTGATTTTATTAGGGTGCCATCTGGGGCGGGAGCATCGGCATACTGGCAATGACGTGGCTGAGTGTGGCTCAAGTAGTTTACAAGTCTGCTGGCCACTTCAGATACCCTACCAAACCCCTCAGCGTCGACGGCTGCCTTCACAATTTCACCCGGACCGCATTCCCTATGTGAGCTTTTAATTGGAAAAAAAAAGTTTACTATTCTTGTCGTGATATCCTCCCAGAACATCACCTTGTATTTCAAATAAGCTAGATGAATGTAGTGGCGTACGTGACCGGCTGCAGGCAAAAACCCACTCTCTTCCCCATCCCTTAACAGTCAGAAACGAACGCCAATGAACTGGGGGAGAGTGGAAAGGGCCATATAAAAACCCGCCGTTCTCGCCCGTTTCTTCATTCTACACTCAAACCACAAGTCGATGACTTCTCTCTCTCTCCTCTCACTTCTCCTTACCTTTTACCGAAAAGATCCCAGACTGGTGGAACAGGTAAGGTGATAACCTACCAGGAGTGGCAACCACTGGGCAAAACCCTCTAATGTCTAAAGTGGTGGGAACCTCCCTGGCTCTTGCTATAGATGTCAACCAGGGACGTTGGATCCAGCACCTTCTCCTCCATCACTCTCACCCTCCTCTCCATACCTCGTCACTACCTCATTCTCTTCAAGCCACCACCATTCTATCGGAATGGTTGGTCATTTATTGTTACTTCCATGTTGTGCAATAATTGAAACATCTATTTTTGATGGTTTCCACCAATTTTGGCCCCCAAAAACTCGAATTAGGCTCCCATTTTTGATAAATTATCTTTGGCAATTGATAATGCAATTTAATGAGGATTACCCTTGACTTCTGTTTATATTACTTTCTCATTTTCAAATGAAAGTAGGTTCCATTCTAAGAATTCTGATACCAACCCTACTCTCCTACGATGAATTATAGTTCAACTTTTTACGAGCTTTCAAAATTTCGGCAACGGGTGATGTCATCGCACACCTTCCGCCTGGGTGCCAAAAAATATTATGTGAGGTAGGTAGTGCTGGAATCTTTGAAAAAATCATAGAAAAAGATCTATTTATCGTAGGGGAGTGCGATTCGTTTCAAAATTCTTAGAATGGAACCTACTTTCATTAAAAATATAAACTGATGTCATAGGTACTCCTCATTGTCTTGATTCACCTGTTAATACTACGTCTGGTGTTATTATACAAATTTATGGAGATTTTAGACAATTTCCCAGGTTTTTGACTCATAAAGCATGAATTTTGGGAGATGAAACTTCGTTAGAACCTCAATTTTCTAATCTTCGGTCAAAATCAACTTCATATTCGGTCTCCCCGCCCTAAAAAACATGGAAAAAGGTGCCTCTCAAACCGAAGATTACAAAGACTTTAAAAATACCTAATTTTGCACAAATGTTTCACCCATAACACCCTTGGGTATATTCCGATCGGGCTTCAAATTTTCGGGACAAATAGGGCCCAAATGGAGCATGTGCGAAAGTATGAATTGTTTAGACCGAAAATAAAGGTAGTTATGGATGATACGGCGTACGGAGGACGGGCGTTATTGCATTTTTGGAATCTGCGCACCTTGGTAAATGAAGTTTTGAGGGGGTGTTCAAAAAATTGTTTGCTGAGCGAATACATAGGTGTAATTTACTTTCAATATAAATTAACATTATTCTTCTCTTCTTTTTACAATATCAGAATATAGATACATAAACCTCAAAGTAATTAGAGTACCTACCTCCCATCTTATTATTATATCAGGTACCTACCTAACTCCTTTCATAAAGTGCTTTATTCGTTCAATATGGATGATTGTAACAAGCTTAAGAAATGCTCCGATATGCCAGGGTGTTTCACGAGACGTTCACTGTACCTACAACCTGTACCTACCTACCTGCGTTTTGTTAAGTAGATTCGACGTTTTCTTCGTTTCAAGATCGACTGTTTTGTGCTCCGAAGCTCGGCAGCCCTATCGGAATACACCCACGGGTGTTACGGGTCAAAAATGGGTGTAAACATAAGAGCTTTTGAGGTTTTATTGAACATGAGCTTGAGAGGTATCGTTTTCCATGTTTTTTAGGATGAGAAGACCGAATATATGAAGTTGATTTTGACCTAGAAAGGTGAGGTTGAAACGAAGGTTCAGCTCCCAAAATTCATTTTTTTGTAGCCTGGAAAAATGTTCTGAAACTTATATTTATAATAAATAACAAATTGTTGAGTAATCATTTGCAGCGTTTTTAAAATTTCTACTCAAAATAAAAAATAACCAGAATTTTTGGTGTTTTTGGTTTTTCACTCATTTTCAGGATTATTTTGGAGAGAATAAACTATACATTTATCGTCAAAATAAGTCAACATTTAAATCAAACAATAATTTTTCTTTGGTTTTTAACTTTTTCAGAAGTATTAGTTATAAAATAGAAGTTTTCTGATGTGACGATTCGAACGATGTCGATTAATATCGGAAAATTTGGGAACAGCTGATGTCTACTGAGCGATCTAGACAGAAGGGTCGACATTTAAATACAGAAATTACCTGTGAACCATGGTGGAAGAATTTTCAGCATTCTAGCGGGGAACATGCTTTGACTCTCTTGTGCGAAAATGATCCCCGATGTTCAATGTTATTCTGCCTCCGTACTGTGTATTTTTTTCCATTTTATTGTTTAATTTTCGAAAAAATTATTATTCTTAATTACCATACTTGCTGTTTTGAACAGGCCGTCTGATGATTCAGAAGTTCCCTACATCTATCGGATCACCATCTTCTACAACATCTTCATCGGCCTGATAATCAGCGTAGGGGCGGGCCTCGTCGTCAGCTACCTCACAGGATTCAATAGACTCGAAGACGTCGATCCCGAACTCATATCTCCCGTCGCTCGACGATTCCTACCGAACAAAGGGAAAAACTACGAACCCGTCCCTCTCCAGATTGTTGAGAAATCTACGGAAGTCAATAGCGAAATACAACCTTCGTTACAAAAGGTGGGTACGGTAGGTAGTTGGAACTTGAGCGTAAGCGGTAGAGGAAATGGAGGTGGAGAGCGCTCATCACTTCCATCCTACCCATGTGACCCGTAGCTCAGGATGTGTGGGTTTTTTCACTTTTTACCACGACCATCCTCCCCACAGCTACCCATTCCTCGCCACTATGATGTACCGAGAATGTCACCATGCAATCACTGGAATATCAAAAAAGGTCCTTTGGCTGGTGTTGTATGTATTATATATTATAAATCATATTGTATTGTACATAATTAAAGGGCTTCAGGTACAAAGGGCGTAAGTGCCATAAATCCCAAAAAAGTTATTTATGATTTAATTTTAATTTGTTCGTCATTCTCACAATATACGTTCTAAAGAGATGATTTAAAAAAAATTAAATATTGCTGAAATACGTTTTATTTGTGCGTTGGATTTGTCCATAATGATCTTCCCACAGTTAAAAAAAATGATTTTGTTCACAGTCCTATGAAAAGGGCCTAAATGCCAACTCTGTTTACCACCTGCCTTAGTGCCATACCCACCTACTTCTTCATGGTTTCTCCAAGTGAACAGTTTTAAAAACATTGCTAACCTTTTTTATATAGGTAGGACGGTAGGTAGGTACCTAACGGAATTTTTTGGGGAATTAGAAGAGAAATGATGTACTCACGAAAGTGATCTGTAGTTCCAGTATAACTTTTTATTAATAAAATTCAAAACTAAGTAAAATCTTCTGTAGTTGCAGTAGAACTTTTCATTAATAAAATAATAAATTCAAAACTAAGTAAAATATTCTTGTTCAGATTTCTTAAAAAGTAAAATTCCACCATCCACCCACCATCCCCACCCACCCCGCCATCCACCCGCCATCTTCCACTTCCCTTGCCCCTTCTTTCCATTATTTAAACTTCTAAACATTGAAAACTAAATACTATACCAAACTGAACTAACTTAACGTAAACAACGAGAATGACAAACATAACTGGACATTAAAGGTTTCAAATGCACACTGTTGCACCGTGGCACTTACGCCCTTCCTACCGAAAATACCCCGTGGACTTGGGTAGCATGGAAAAACGGTGAATTTTGGGCGGAGGACGTTGGTAACACTGCGACGTGGCGGTCGATTTAAAAATGATTGGAACATAGGCCCTTTCCAGAAAAATAGGTACCTACTGGTATATAGGTCCAGAAAAAAGTATTATTTGGAAAAAGACGAAAATGGCAGTTACGCCCTTTGTACCTGAAATCCTTCAATTCATGTCAATAAGCATTCTGTATTCTGTATTATTCCGTAGCTCAGTGGGCTAGGGGTCGGAATCCCACACTGAAGGTCGCAGATTCGCATATTTTTCTCATTCGAGTCGCGAAAAATCGATTCCAAACAACCAAGTTATTTCTCTTGAGTTTCCTAATTGTACTTCACATATAAGACGAATTCCGAATAGTCCGCATCTTCGTTAAATTTCAGTTTTTTCCCACTGTGGAACAATATGCATAGTGAAAACAGATACTTCCATTCCTAATTCTTAAGCTGGGGTCACTGTGTTACAAATTACCTATTAATATAATAAATTCGACCCCGCTATATCTCAGGAATTAAATGCACCATAATTTAAGATTAAATTTAATTCAGTTTCATATTTTCTTCTATTTTTATTTTATAATACTGTTTCATATTTTATAATTCATATTTCATTTCATATTTTATTTTATTTTATAATTCAGTTTCATACTTTCGTCTGTTTTTATTTTATAATGCTGTTTCATATTTTCGTCTGTTTTTATGTTGTAATACTCATATTCGATATGGAAATTTGACACCCCCCATTTTTTGGAAATATTTATTAGAAGGAGCTTTTCTTACCTAAACGGTCATTATCAGGTTTCCTATTGATATGACACGGGTTCACTGTCTCTACCTGACTTCTTCCATTCCTAATAGCTTCTTTGTGGCGGCTTATATCCCTTCTGTAACGAATTAACGTGTATGTATTTTATACCTTCTAATATTTTCGAAAAATGCGTTTTATTTTTACACCGTAAACCACTCAGTTTTCGTAAAACTCGACTACAGTAATGATCAAGATAAATGTGGTGATTCATAGGTTGTTCACCATTTCTTCTTCTTCTTCTTCCTTGAAGATAATATTTCTGATTGTAGTGTCAGTCATTTTAATCTAATCACCCCATGCATTAATTGCTCGTTAAAAAAAAACGCTGCAAATCCCTGCACAACGGTTTATTATTTTGTATAGAATACCCTCCTGTTACAGATCACAGCTCTATGTATAGATAACCCTTCTATATAATATGATATGTACTATTCTATTATATACATATTATGTAGATCGCAGACCCTCCGTAGGTTAGTACCTAACCCCGTACTCGTTACTAGGTACCTACCTAAATCACGAGTTAAATGTTGCTAAAATAATTCTGCCGATGAGAAACAGTACCTAACAAAAAGAAACACACATAATGAAGTTCTGAAAAGAAATTGTTGATGAGGAGTGAAAAAAGTTGCAAAAGTACCTACCAACAAACTCCAGCCCCTTCTACGTAGATGGTATAATGAACCGTTGTGTAATAATTTACCGTTGAGTAATGATTTACCGTAGTAATAATTTACCCATCAATAATACTTCAACGTTTGTTCAAGTTTCACTACCTACCAACAAACTCCAAAAGAGCCATCATTTTTCAAGCGAAATAATATCACAGAACAACCAACTCGACTTCATACTCCGCCAATATAATCAGGTGATCCCTACCAATGATTGGCCGTATTCACAAATTCCTATTGTGGGCGCGTCTCTGGTTACGAGATTTGGTTTGAATTGTATACAATTTCATTCACACTGGAGTCGAAAATGCCTGTCGGTGCAAACTTTGGGGCCTTACTGTGAACGAACGGCTGGACGTACGATGCTCCGGATGGTCTTAAAAAACTCGCAAGTTCAAGAACTATTTAAAACCGTAAAAATATTCACGTAAAAAAATGGTATAGGCGTTTTGAAAATTTCAACCCCTATTTTGAACCCCTTAGAGATGACTCACAGTAACGTCGAGCTTCGAGGACCAACTAGACGCCGAACGGAACCTATAACCCGAATTTCATCAATTTTTTTTTCATGGTAACTAAGAAAAGTGGCCCGTACGGCGTACGGCGGACAGACAGAAATATTTTTATTGCAGTTTTGGATTCTACATACCTTGAAACGTAAACCATCAAATTTTGAGGGGGGGTAAGATTTTTTTTTTCATGCTCGATTCCAATGGTTCATTATTGAAAATAATAAACCAAAATCTAACGCCGACTATACAATCATACTGACAGTAGGTACTATTTAGCCGAAATTTATATTTCTTTTCATTATACTTACGCATTGTTAAGAATCTCCTGAACTTCTCGATGTTTGTGTGTGTTTCATTGCTGCTGTTACCCACGTTGTTTTACTCATTTTGTACTCGACCGTGCTTACATAGATCGATAACATTCCACGTTGACTGATGGATTTTACATCTTGGGGAAAACAATTGTTAATTGTCTCCCACTTCTTACGCTTACTGGATGGTTTTGAGGTATCCGGATTCTGCTGTACTTTGAATCCCTTTGTGGAAGTTGTTAATTTCCCTATTGGTTTGTCGATATTCATGTTCGAAACGATCGTTGTTCAAATAGCATTGTACTTCTGAAAATAAATGTAATTATATATTATGAATTATACATGATGATTGCATAATATACCTATATAAATTGTTTTCTGAACGCCTTCCATATTGCTTTGTTGCTCGGGCATCGAACGAATTAGCTATCTTACGTCGGTAGGTATCGAATGACATAGGTTAGTTATGGTAATTAGTATTGGTACAATTTATTAAAAAAAAAAAAAACCTTCCCGACTACTGGGGCATATTTCGTAAAATGATAAATTGCAAGTTTTTAAGTACCACATACAAGTACTTGTGTGATAGTAGTGTGGCGTCATTTATTTCAGTTCTAGTATCAGAATTCAGTTACTCAATATTCCAAATTATCGATCACCTGCAATTATTCCCTCACCTGTTGATGTTGGCACGTTTAAGAAAATATAATTATTCTTGGTTCTGCGATTGAAGAAGTTTCATCTTTAAAAAATTATAATTGCAAATATTATAAAGATACACACTAAAGTAGGTACAAGTGTTGCGGTGAAAGTTAAAATACATGAAAGGTGCAACCATGTTGGATTGATACAGCTTTGATAAAATTGACTTGTAGGTAGCTACCTATTTTGGTTATTATCTATTTTCGACATAATCGAGGTTACCAACTAGTAATTCCGGTGTGAGCCATGGGCCTTTAGGCCTTTTCGCAATAAATGCTTTTGGTTTATTATTTTCAATAAAAAATTTTTAACTCGCTAAAATTTCATGGTTTACGTTTCAAGGGACGCAGAATACGAATATCGAATAAAAATATTTCCGTCCATCCGCGGCTTTTATTTTCCTTAGTTCCCATGAACCAAAATTCACGAAATTTGGTGCATGGTTCCCGGTTGGGCTCTAGTTGGTCCTCGGAGCTCGGCGTTACTCTCACTCAACTCTAAGGGGTGAAAAATAGGGGTTGAAATATCCTAAGGAGCCCTATCTCGGAAAATTTCATTTTGAGGTGTGGGGTTTTTCGCATTTTTAAATACTTTGGTTTTTTGAGATCATCCGGAGCATTCTACGATGTTGCCACACAATTTGCCGTAAAGAGCTGGGCGTTTGCAGGCATCAATCTGCGTTGAGAGCGCAGTAACTTGTCTCTCGGCCAGGTTGACGGAGTAGCGCAGTGGTGTATGTGACGGACTGTAACGCCAAAGTTCCCGAGACGAAACCCTGTCGGGAATTTTCACATCAACAATTTCCCTTTAGAACTTCATTTGTGTTCCTTTTTGCCATTTTAGCTACTGTTTGCCGTTGACATAATTATTTTAGCTGCATTCAAAACGTGATTTAGGTAGGTACCTAGTAACGAGTACCGTGGGGGGGGGGGGGGGGGGGGTTAGGTACTAAGCTATGGAGGTCTGAGATCTACATAGACGGGTTATCTATACAGACAGTTGTGATCTGTAACAGAAGCGTGTTCTATACAAAATAATAAACCGTTTCGTTGGGATTTGAAGCGTTTTTATTATTATTTTCACTTCCTCTTACTGCCTACCTGCAAAGATTTCACTTGGCGGAGACGGATGTGTGTTCCTGCGGTTCCGGTGACGTCCAGGATTGGTATCATGTCTTGTATGACTGCTCGCATTTGGACGCTCCTCGAGCTCGACTGGAGCGGGTATGCGTCCTGCGAGGGGATGAATGGCCTTGTGATGTCGTTGTGCTACTCCAGAAACATACAAGAGACTTGATTTTGTTTTTAGAAACTATAAATTTCGACGTATTATGATTTTATTCATGCATAGTATACTTATTTATTCTGTAATGTCAACACGAAATTAGTTTAGTATAAGTAATATCTTCACTATGTACAGTAGACTTATCCCAGCGTGTAATTAGCCTGTAATCATTTTATGGAAGCAGGCTGCAAAAAAACAAAAAACAAAAAAAAAAAAAACTTCCTCTTACACTAATACTCAAGTTAATGTTGTTTGAGGTTGTTAGGTTTGGGCGTCTGTGTCCGCAAATCTTTGCCACACGCATAATATCCTCAGTTCGCACCCAGTTTCGCTGAAATTTTGAGGAATCATGCGACGGTCCCATATCAATTACAGAGCGATCGGATCATCGGCACGGCCACTGCGCATGCGCAAACGCGAATCCGTGGTATGTAATTAATTTCTTAACGAATCAATGGCCCGATTTTGCTCACATTTGGTGGGTGGTGTAGCCTCTAGACGGAATCCTATGAATTTTCAACTTCCTATGAATACAAATTATGCTTCAAGCATAACAACAAATAAATTGTAGTTAGAATTCTTGAATCCACCGCAAATTATGAAATGCCGGCCAGCTCCGGTAGGTACTCGATTTAGGGCTTTCATGGTGGAAGCACAAGGAGAGTAGGTATTTACACCAGAAAAGAGTGACTTACGCAGAAGGGGCTGTGATCTATTCAGGAAAGTGACAAACCGTTGTGTGATATTTTGCAACTTTTAGCGAATTTTCGAAGAAAATGTAGCTATGCATTTGGCTCGTTCAAAATGTTTAGAGATGCTCCGAGTGAACCGGAAACCCTTCCAAAATCCGTTTCATGCATCAGAGATCTAAGTGATAGAGTTTCACTTTTTCATATATAATATTGCATTTACAGATTTAATTCAACCTTTTACAGATTTATTTCAACCTTTTACAAATTCAATTCAACTGTTTACAAATGCAACTCTCCACCGGACGGGTGGATATGGAAAGTAGCTGATTGACTAGGAGGAAACTTGTAAGTAGTAGGCTACTCGTAGGTAGCTGTTACGTACATAGCTACCAACCTACGTGACCTCAGCGCCTTGCTAATTCAATGTCTACTGTATGGACAGAATCGCTTCTGCATGCCATTGAAAGCGATAACTTTCTCATTAGTCTCTCCGTATCGCTGTTTGCACTTTTTTTTCATAACCTGAAGTAATTTTGAGTGCTTGCGATTCCGATTCGGTCAATTTTGTGCCACCTGCCGCTCGACGCAATACTGGAAGAAGGCGTAGGAAATACGAGTTCGTATCTGTCGAAAAAAGGAGTTTTTCGTGAAGCTGAGTGACGATGGATTTACTGTCAAGGAAGCTGCGTCAAAATCAGGTACCAAATTGAATACGGCAAAAAGCTTACTTTCCAAGTACAAAAAGGAACAACCCAAGGGGGCGCAAAACGAAACTGCTTACACCCACTGACCTTCACAAAAATAAATAGAGGCAGTGGTTGAGAACGACCTTGGCATTACTCTAAAAATCATTAAAGAGAAGTTCTTTCAACAGCATATAAATTTGAGCGCATCCTCTATTCACAATGCTTTACGAAGCTTAAAAATTACTCTCAAAAGAGCTTCAGTAGAGGTAGACCTCTTGAACAGCGAGGAAACTATCCGTCTCAGAAAAAAGTATGCGATGCACTTTAATCAGTCAGTCCCAGAAAGCCGCGAAAAACTAATTTTCATAGACGAAAGTGGGTTCAACCTTCACATCAGGCGATCCCAAGCTCGCTCGAGGGCAGGGCTAGGGCTGTAGTCACTGTCACCACCGTAAGAGGAAGGAATACTTCAACGATTTTTTCGTGAAGCTGAATGACGATGGACTGAATTCATCGTTTATATTTATGAAATAAAGTTATTATTATTATTATTAGTAGTAGTAGTATTATTATTAATCGTGCATCCATTCAAGGAATACTGTTTCGGTGAACAACAGAGGAACCGTGCATTCGAAAATCATTGCTTCCGGAACGACGGCTGCTGCACTTGAAGGGAACTTGAAGAAGTTCTACTGCATTACTCATCAGATGATGCACTATTAATAATGGACAGTGCTCGAATTCACTGATCATCCCCATAGTACCTAAGTGATTTTGTAGATTTGTCAACGATGAGTATTATGTTTTTACCTCCTTACTCGCCAATAGTTAACCCAGTGGAACAGGCATTCTCCAAGATAAAGTTAAGAGCAAGATAAATACTTAGTAGGCAAGAGGATCATTAACTTATCTGACGTTATACAAGCAAGTGTGCCTTCAGTAACTGCACAACAATGTGCTAACTACGCGATGGATTATGTTCCTCGTTTTACCTGCCGCAGCTAATTAGAATAATAAACCAATGTGACAAGGACTTTGCTGCGTTTTTTTTTAACACAGAGTGTTTTAGCCATGGACTAACTAGCCAAAAAAGCTAACGAAATCTGGGACGACAACATTTCTAATGATTTTCACGTACAACCGATTCGTTGCTACGGAACTTTAACTTCGCCAGTTATCATCGTACAAAAATCGTTCACCACTCGTTGGATAGCTCTCGATTTACCTAACCATAATTACGTCAACCACTGCGGAGTGCGTGGCCGACAAGCTGCGGTACGAGCGTGATTGTTTAAATAATTGTTTACACACAGGTGATCATTCTCAATAATTTATATTGTGAACACGATTGCAAGCTTTATATAAGAAGCTGTGTATAAGGCGCCACCAGTTACGACGAAACATTAGTGGGAGGAAGTTAATCAATCTTCAACCGAAGATTGAAGACGGGTTTATGTGAAACGCGTGAGCTAAAACACATTCTGTGTTTCTATAATTTCGTCCGAAGTATGTAAATAGAGGTAACCGGGGGTCCAGGGGGCTTGCCCTCGCCGAGTTTTTTTAAAAATGTTTCCTTATCTTTTGCAGTGAGGAAGCCATAAATTGGTTTGTAGGTATTGCACCGAAATGCGAAGAGAGGTCACATTCAGAACAGGCCTGTAAGGTCGTCGACAGTGGCCAGCCATGGTTTCCAACTTCAACCTTTATATTATATACAATACATATTTCAAAAAAATGTGTGGAACCACAAATGTCACACACTTTCAATCTGGTGAACTTTTTTTCTTCTTTTTTTTTACGCAAACTATATATAGGTAGTAGCTGTATAAGTTATTGAAACGACTCGAATTTGAGATAACTGGGGTGGTGTGCGAATGGAAATGGCCCATTCCCACATTTCAGCAACATCGAACGAACCCAGCGTGAGAAACCCCACAAAGAACGTTTCCCGCTGACGGAGTTTCGTGCCGGGATCAGCAAGAAAATACGGCTGGGACCTTGAAGCCACACGCCTGCGCCCAACTTCACCAAAACTATCCCCACTATCAACAGAGGTGATAAAAACCATCGAAGGATAGAAATCGAGGCCTTTTTCCCAGCAGTCGTCGGAGACGAAGTACTATCGCGCAGTGGCATGAGCACGCACGGTGCCATGCCAGGACGATCAGGAATCTCTCTACATCCGTCACCCGGAGGAACTGGCCAGCCTCTCGGGATATCTGCCGCCTTCACGCCACCAACTCGCCACACTCAAGGTAAAGTGACCTACCGTTGCGCATCTTACCGAGTACGAATCGCGTCGCGTGTGAGATAACTGTGCAATGGAGAGCTTAGGGACCCTTAAAGACGAATTATAGCATAGTAATAGTAATAACAAAAACACAGTAATAATAATAACAATAATGTACGATAATGTGAATTTGCACAGCAATAAACCTAAGTGAATTACAATTTCAAAGTGCCCTTTCTCTCTCCTAGCAATATATCCAAGGCGGCATACTTACTAGTAACGGCTCGAACTCTCCTGAAGCCGTCAGCTTTCAGGTAGACCGACTAGTTAACAAACAAGAACAAATCGAGCTCCTTACAGGTGGCACTAAACACTACCTAGGTTCCGCCTTGAAATTTTTAAAAAATCGTTAATTAAAAACTAACTCTAGCGTTATAAGTGCCATTCTGTTATACTGCCCATACGACCTACTTAACGTTACTGTTTATAATGATATAATTACGGCGAAGGTAGATATGAGGAGGCAGTTGATTTTGTGGCGTACCTACCTGGATTATTAAGAGTACCAACACCAGTAGTAACAAAGTAAATTTATCTCTGGTGTCAGTGGAAACCCGTGAAGCCACAGAGAGCAGTGAAGTAAGTAGACCTGACTCTAAGTATTATTATAGTCAGCCTGTCGAAATTCTGGATTTATTACGTCCAGACAAGTTGCCACCCAACTTTTGTTGTCTAGCCTTTGCAGATCCACTTCGATGTACGCTTCTGAGGTCTGGGGTGGTCATACTGTGAGAGCATAGAACGAGTACAGATTCGTTTTTATAAGAGCTAGTTGTTCCTGCTACCCAATATCCCTGATATCTTTATCCGCACCACGGACACTACACCACACGGTAGGGATCATGGGCTGAGGTAGATGAGGAAAACCCAAAGGTTCTGACGTCACTGGGCACCCTGTCCATCCTTTCCCTCAATTACAAGTCAGGTGACGAGTGGAAAAGTCCCTATAAAAATAGCCCTTCTGACCAAGCTCTTCATTCGACGGTCAGACTTGCGACTTTTCCCTCGACCCTCTCTCTCTCCTTTCCTTGTACCTGCTGTGGTGAAAACCGCGGGGTACTCCGTCCTGGTATCTGCTGTGGTGAAAACCACGGGTTGTTAGCTTCCATCCACCTGGTGTCTGCTGTGGTGAAAACCGCGGGACACCTTCCTCTCAACTAGTACCTGCTGCGGTGAAAAGCGCGGGGTACTAGCTACAATAAATTTAAAAAATCACTCTATTATAATAATGGGAAGGCCTTACGTGTACTCAAGCATGGACGATTTTACGTTGCAGCCATGGAGGTAATCACTTTTGACTGGGCAGAGTACGTAGCATTCGCTCTAACTCTGCTGATATCAGTAGCCATCGGCATCTACTTCGCTAGGATGCAAGACCAAAACACCATAACCGGATACGTCCTTGGCGGTAGGAAGATCTCGGTTATCCCGATCTCCATTTCACTGGCCGCAGCGTGAGTGAATTTATTTAGGTTTCATTAGCCACAGTAGCGAATTTTTGAGTTCATACACGTAATAATCGTTAACAAACTGATCATAGTATGCACCTATCAAATTAACTAATAACCTTCCTACTGGAAGCGAGTTCGTCATGCTGCATAACCAAATGAGCGAATTTTCTAAATAATACCCCTTCATTCCTTCCTTTCAATGCTTACTACCTACTTCATTATTGCAAAATTTCCACAGTTGAGCCTTAGAAATCAAAGTTTGAACTCCTTGTTGCCTATTCAAATATAATTTTATGTATAAAATTATCATTTTCCCCGATTTTGTTACGATTTCACGAAATTTATTCGCATTTCATCATTGCAGTTTTTGAATTTTTGGACCCCCCTCCCAGGTAATCTTATTTCCTCCACTCTAAATATTCGCTAATAGAACATTTTTTAGGTTGGTGCACCATTGATTGCAAGAATTGATAGGTAGGTATGATTGATATTTATTGGGTAGTACCTACCTATTTTCATTATACGTAGGTAGGTATTATTATTGTGAATAATATTTTACATTAGGGAGGTGCATATTATATTACCTTAGCACGCATTCTATTACGTTCAAATAACTGTTTATACTGGTGTTTACAGTTGTTATTTTAATCTTTTGCTCATCAATGTTGCTTCATATCAATGAACAAATGTCGTGATATTGACAGTTACGTATCGGGAGTGACGCTTCTGGGAGTTCCAAATGAAGTCTATCTATACGGAACCCAATTCATGGTTGCAAATATCTCCAACATATTTGTCGCTGTTTTTTCGTGCTTCGTCTTCCTTCCTGTTTTCTACAAACTTCAGTTGATATCGACGTATGAAGTAAGCTCATCTTTCCTTTTTTCCGCACCAAGATCTAATTTTCCGAGCTTCGGGCGGTTTAAGATTTGTTTAAGAGTTGTTGTTTGTTTGTTCGACCGGCCATAACTTCCTTAGTTTACCTACTTCGAGTACCTTCAAAATTATTTAGGTACAGTAATAGGAAAGAGCGGGACATTTCGTTTCGGATATGCTCCTAAAAAGGGCAAAAGTATAAATAGTTTAAATAAAGTAAATGCATTTGATCGAATGTATCGACGCTAGAGTGGGTTGTTTGTACCGCGTTTCTCAAAAGACAGATTAATATTAGTTTATCAAGGAGAATTTGTTTGTATTAATTTCACTTGATTATGTTATTGATTTTACTAATTATAATTTACGTGCGGTGTATTATGCAATTTTTTGTGTTGGCAAATAACTTATTGATTAATTGAGATTAACCAGGAATAACACGAGACACGATCATTCCCGTAGATACCAGCACATCGCTTTCTAGAACAATATAATCCTATCTAAGTATATGATAATTTAACTGTGACTGTAAAAGGTAATGCTGGTGAGAATGTAGTACCTCTACCTAATAAGTGACTGATAAAGGAAAAGTGCAAAGCGGATTTCACCTCCTCGCTACCTTTTTGAGTTTTCTTATTTACAGTACCTGGAGCTGAGATTCGGGCATGGAGTGCGAATCGTCACGTCCATCTTGTTCACATTGTACCAGGTAATTAATTACATAACTACAGCCAATACCTACACCTAGAAACTCCCCGTCCCTGAGCAATAGACCTAAGTTGTCTAGAAATGGGTGGTATATAGTTAGGCACCTACCGACATAATGTTCCGGCCATGAAGCGAGACCACATGAGCGAATTTTCGGAGTACCATTCCGCAATATTTTTATGATTTAAACGCAAGATTTAGTGATTTATTAAATGATTTTTTGACTTCCTCGTTTTCGAAAATCGCAAATAGCTCCTTCGATTTAGATAGATGCCTACTAGGTATTATAACCATTTTGGCGAAATTTGGCCAACGTTTTATAGCACTAATGGTATACCTACTTAACTTTATTTATCAATAATTGTACATTTCTCAAAAATTCGTGCACAAGTTTGGATTCATTGCAACAGCTTAGTTTCATCCAAAATTCACTACTGAGGGCAACATTTTTGTATGCAAAAATTTAGTATAAACAAAGTGAGAACAGTGCGAAAGACAGAAACTTAAAAAACGGAGTAATTGAAAAGTTGTCTATTTCTACAAAGAAACGAAAAATACACTGTTATGCCTGTTTCAGTGATCAAACCATGTCAGTAACAAACAATAAGTTATTGTTTGTTACTTATTGTGGCGTACTGTTGTTATTGTTTGTTACTGACGATTGTTTGATCACCGAAACCGCTATTTTACAGTATATTACATACCAATTTTCAATAACTCCGTAACTCCATTATTGATGGGCAAGTTATTACACAACGGTTCATTATACTTGACTACGAGGGTAGGTATTGACCACAGAAAACAGTGATCTACACAGAAGGAGCATCTATTTCACTCCTCATCAACAATTTTCCTTCAGAACTTCATTATTTGCGTTTCTTTTTGCCGTTCTAGTTACTGCTTGTCATAGACAGAATTATTTTAGCAACATTTAACTCGTGATTTAGATAGGTACCTAGTAACGAGTACGGGGTTAGTGTGTCAACAGGTGGCCGTATGCCGTCCGCCGTATCAGTACTGGCTTCATTTTCGGTCTAAAAAATTCGTTCTTTCGCACACATGCTCCATTTGGGCCCTAGTTGTGTCCCGAAACTTTGCAGCCCGATCGGAATATACCCAGGGGTGTTATGAGTGAAAATTTGTATAAAAATAGGTACTTTTTGTATTTTAGTAACATGAGCTTTTGAGGTATCGTTTTCCATGTTTCTGGGGGACGGCAAGACCGAATATGAAGTCGATTTTGACCAAAGAGTGGAAAATTGAGGTTCTACCAAATGTTCAGCTCCCAAAATTGATCTTTTATGAGTCAAAAACCTAGGAAATCACCATCGATTTGTATAATCACACTAGAAAAAGTGTCAACACGTGGATCAAGACGATTAAATGGCACTGCCAATGATCAATGATGATTTGAAAAAAAGAGAAAAAACGCTGCAACATCCTTGTCACATGGGTTTATTATTCTATTGGACATACCTACAGAGATTTTGGCTGTTTATTTATTGTTTCATTCATATAAAATAATTGAAATAGCTATTTCTGGTAGTTTCCACCAATTTTGGCCCCCAAAACACGAATAAGGTACGCTCCTTTTTTTTCTTTTTTTTTTTAAATATAAATTATCTCTGATCATTGATAACCATTTAATCGTCTTGATCCACCTGTTGACGCTTTTTCCAGTGTTATTCTACAAATTGATGGTGATTTCAGACGATTTCCCAGGTTTTTGACTCATAAAAAATCAATTTCGGGAGCTGAACATCTGGTAGAACCTCAATTTTCTATTCTTTGGTCAAAATCGACTTCATATTCGGTCTTCTCGTCCCCAAAAACATGAAAAACGATACCTTAAAAGCTCACGTTACCAACATGTCGCTAAAACGCAAAAAGTACCTATTTTTACACACATTTTCACTCATAACACCCCTGGGTATATTCCGATCGGGCTGAAAATTTTCGGGACACAACTAGGGCCCAAATGGAGCATGTGTGCGAAAGAACGATTTTTTTAGACCGAAATGAAGCCTGTACACGTGATACAGCGGACGACGGACGGCGGACGGCGGATGGCGGACGGACATTCCATTTTTAGAATCTACGCACCTTGAAACGGAAAAGAAAAAATTTTGAGGGGGTGTTATAAAAATTTTTTGCTAAGCGAATACATAGGTGTATTATTCACGGAATAATAAACCAAAAGGAGCGTACCTATTTCGTTTTTGGGGGCCAAAATTGGTGGAAACCATCAGAAATTGTTATTTAAATTAGTTCACATGATAGAAACTGTAGTGAATGTATAGTTGACGCACATCCACTACGAGAGGCGTCGAGGTAGGTTGTGCCCAGTTTGGTTATAGCGCAGTGCTACCACCATGCCCGGGATCTTTTAGGATGCATGTCTGGTTTGGTTAGAGGCGAACTACTACCATGTCCAGGATCTTCTAGGAGGCGTTGCCTGGTTTGGTTATCGTACTAGACGACCACCATGCCCAGGATCTTTTAGGTTTTAAGGAGAGAGATGAGGAGTGAGGAGAGAGAGAGTAGTCAGCGACTAGAGGAGAGCGTAGAATGGTTGGAAAGGCGAAGGAGGCGAGTATTTATAGCCCTTAGCGCTATCTCCCTCCACCCTCCAGTGGAGGATGGTGGGGATCCCCACTGGGTTCCTCGGTTCCCCTGCGTATTCCGTCCCCACTTCTATGTTTATTTGGCGAGATCTTAATTTCACAAGGAGTGGTTCTGGGAGGTTACCACGACAGAAACAAAAATGAACATCCAACATTTCTGTTCATTTCTGTCCAATAGAATAATAAACCAATGTGACAAGGACTTTGCTGCGTTTTTTCTTTATTTCGAGGTCCTTTATTGTCAACCGCAGAAAAGCGAAACACGCAGGTAACGGGAGTTAATGTATGTGCATTTATGTAGTTGACGTTGTGCCACCTTCGTAATTTCCATTGTTATCATTTACAGCTGTTGATCATGCCTGTATTCGTTCATGGGGTCGCCATGGCTATGAGCCAAGGTTGGTATCGATTATTACTATTAATGAATTACTGGAATGAGAAATATGAATGATACCTCTTCAATCAAATCTATTTTCTGTGTGTATGAAACCCAAAATGTTACGAAAGCTATTCTGTGTATGTTGAAAATTTTCGATTATAAAATTACGAGTAGGTACAAAGCTTCAAAAGATATTTTAGGGATGTGACTAACGAATCTACGCATACGTCCTTGCAGTGACAGGGATTGATGACTTTGGTATCGCCTGTTTCATCTCAGCAGTTTGTGTATTCTACACTACTTTGGTGAGCACTAAAATTAATATATTTAGTTCTTAGTTACTGATCAATGCGGGTGATGGAAACATACCAACAATAAAATGACTGGGAAGCTTCCAAAAACCTGGATCAGCGCAGTAATGTGTACATTATGTATATACCTACCTATAGTTGTTAGTTGTAGTAGTAGGTACTACCTATTTGTTGCTTTTTTGGCATTTAAAAAAATTCATTGCATGTTACATTTTGGAAATTAATTCAGAAGATGTAAATAAATTCATATATATATTTTTACAGGGTGGACTGAGGGCTGTGGTGTGGACTGACACGATACAAGGAGCGTTAATGGCTTTGTCGATATTGATTGTTCTTGTTTTGGGTATAGTCAGAGCAGGCGGCGTTCAGCGAGTAATATCTATAGCTTATGAGAGGGACAGGATCGAGTTTGCCAAGTAAGTTGCTAACTCTCGATTTAGATACCTGCGCATGTGTACAGGATTGTGATGCTTACAGGCTGGTTCCAAAGGAATACGTGGGTTGTGCGTTAACCAGCAAGTTTACGAAGTATTATTAAAACCTGACGGTCAATATTAATTTCTTCGGCTCTGCAATTTACAGTTTCAACCCCGATCCAACACAAAGGTTGACTTTTTGGTCCACGATGTTTGGAGTCGGCTTCCAATCCTTCGTTGCAATGGCTTCCTCTCCAGAGACTTTTCAGCGTAGCATTGCTCTTCCTTCACTGCGACATGCCCAAAAGTAGACCATACCTATTTCTAACTGTACGATTAGATACCTACACACGCACGCACACACACACACACACACACACACACACACACACACACACACACACACACACACACACACACACACACACACACACACACACACACACACACACACACACACACACACACACACACACACACACACACACACACACACACACACACACACACACACACACACACACACACACACACACACACACACACACACACACACACACACACACACACACACACACACACACACACACACACACACACACACACACACACACACACACACACACACACACACACACACACACACACACACACACACACACACACACACACACACACACACACACACACACACACACACACACACACACACACACACACACACACACACACACACACACACACACACACACACACACACACACACACACAACCATAACAAAAAAAACAACAAAAATTATTAACTGCAATATAAAATTCTGAACGTTACTAACAGCGCGCTAACAACAAAAGGACTTCACAAAAAACGCTGCAAAGTCCTTGTCACATGGGTTTATTATTCTGTTGGACAGAAATCCAACAGAAAAAAAACACGAGTTTCTACAGAAATTTTGGATGTTCATTTATTGTTTCTTTCATGTGCAATAATTGAAAAACCTATTTCTGATGGTTTCCACAAATTTTGGCCCCCAAAAACATGAATTACGCATCTTTTCTTTCCAAATCATTTTTGATAATTGATTTTGATAGTACCATTTAATTGTCTTGAATCACCTGTTGACACTTTTGACATGGATAATGTCTTATGGCTGGGGGTCATTCCTAAATTTGCGTGATATAAAAAAAAAGGTGACGTTTTTTGGCGCAATTCCCGTGGTGGTAGAGACTTGAAATTTGGCATGTCGCCTCCTTAGGACTTACACTGTAAGCAGCATAGGGCCGGGATGAGCTGAGTGGCTCCTAAAGCTAATTTCTATGCTATTCACTGTATGAAGCTGTAATTTGGTATGTAGCCTCCTTAGGACTTACACTTTAAGCAGCATAGGGCCGGGAACAGCTGAGCGGCTCCTAAAGCTAATTTCTATGCTGTTCATTTGGTATGTAGCCTCCTTAGGCATACAGTCCCAAGGCTACTATATTTGAGGTTGTCAGAGAAAATGAATACCATTTTATACCAATAATTCTATGTGGAGATTTGAATGTTGATCTCAAGAGCAATGACAGTGTGAGGTTTCTTGAGTTTATGAAGGAAACGTTCAACCTTGAACTGAATAACGATCCAGAAATTTCAACAACAAGGAGTAACACGTGCATTGATGCTGCTTTCACACGCCACATCGAGTATATACAAACTAGGAATTAAATTTCATATTTTTCATACCACAAACCTTTACTCAGCATTACTGATGTATCAATCCCTGCATGTAGTGCATGTGGTTAGAATAAATCAAAATAATATTTACTCCGTGTAGTTTACTTTTTT
This sequence comes from Leptopterna dolabrata, assembly GCA_954871275.1. Classification (NCBI taxonomy): domain Eukaryota; kingdom Metazoa; phylum Arthropoda; class Insecta; order Hemiptera; family Miridae; genus Leptopterna; species Leptopterna dolabrata. The sequence goes on along the minus strand of OX940984.1, from coordinate 12,341,825 downwards.
TCACGACTTTAATAATCTATCAATCTATGCAAATTACTTAATTTCTCCCTTACTGCGAAAAACAGACATATCCATGATTACATGTTTTTCCCAATAAGGGAGAAATTTCTAAACGACGATATAGAGCTCCTTTTACAACATCATTCAGTTTTTGGGCCAATAGGACCACCTTGGGGCCCGGGGAAAAATGGATATGTCCGAAATGGTAACTTTTTCTAGTGTTATTTTACAATCTGATGGTAATTTCAGACAAATTCCCAGGTTTTTGACAAATAAAAAATGAATTTTGGGGGCTGAACTTTCGTTACAACCTCATCCTCCACCTCCTCACCTCCTTCTTTGGTCAAAATCGACTTCATATTCGGTCTTCTCGTCCCAGAACACCATCCACCATTTTGAGGAACACCTCTGACCATTTTGAGGTATCGTTTTATGGAAAACGATACCTCAAATGTTCATGTTACTAAAACACAAAAAATTCCTATTTTATACCCATTTTCACTCATAACACCCCTGGGTATATTCCGAACGGGCTGCAAAAGTTTCGTGACACAACTAGGACCCAAATGGAGCCTGTGTGCGAAAGAACGAATGTTTTAGACCGAATGTGAAGAAGTTATGCATACACGTGATACGGCGGACGGACATTGTATTTTTGGAATCTACGCACCTTGAAACGTAAAAGAAAAATGTTGAGGGGGTGTTATAAAAATTTTTTGCTGAGCGATTACATACCTAGGTGTATTATTCACAGAATAATAAACCAAAATGCAATGTCCGTCCGCCGTATCACCCATAACTACTTCATTTTCGGCATAAACAATTCGTTCTTTCGCACACAGGCTCCGTTTGGGCCCTAGTTGTGTCCCGAAACTTTGCAGCCTGATCGGAATATACCCGGGGGGTGAAAAATGGGTGGAAAGATAGGGTTTTCGGGTGTTTTAGTAACATGAACTTGTGAGGCATCGTTTTCCATGTTTTTAGCACTAGGAGACCGAATATGAAGTCGATTTTGACCAGAGTGGAAAATTAAGTTTCTAACAAAGTTTCAGCCTTACATTTACGTTAAATTTTGGTCTAAAATCGTCGTTCTTCCGCACGCAGGCTCCATTTGGGTCCTAGTTGTGCTTCGAAGCTCGGTAGCCCGATCAGATACACTCAGAGGTGTTATGGGGGGATAATGGGTGTGAACATAGGGGTTTTCGAGGTTTTAATGAACACGACCTAGTGAGGTATCTTTTTCCACGTTTTTCGGGAGCGAGAAGACCGAATATGAAGTTGATTTTGACCAAAGAGTGAAAAATTGAGGTAGTAACGAAGCTCCCGGTGTTCATTTGTTTTTTAGTCAAAAACCTGGGATATTGTCTGAAATCACCATAAATTTGAATATAACACAAAAAGTAGTATCAACAGGCTAATCATGATAACTAAATGACACTATCAAAGATCAAAGATAATTTTAAAAAATAGGAGCCTAATCCATGTTTTTGAGAAACAATAAATGAACAGCCAACGTTTCTGTTGTTATGTCCAGTAGAATATTAAACAAGGTCCATGTGACAAGGACTTTTTTGCAGCGTTTTGGAATCTACGCACCTTGAAACGTAAAAGAAAACATTTTGAAGGGGTGTTCCAAAAATTGTTTGCTGACCGAATACGTAGGTGTATCATTCACAGAATAATAAACCAAACCCGCACTAAAATCCCTCCAACCGTTGAAGCGTGAAATTGTCAGAATTATCTACTCAATTATAACACAGATTGTTATTTCCTCAGATTGTTATGTAGGTAAATCTCAAAACTGATGATCGGTCACAGGGGACTCCATCATTTGTGAGGATTAGAACAACTGATTGGCAATTTGTTGATTATAATATTACAAACACATGGGTAATATACATAAGGTACCTACCTACCTAATATTATGTAATTGCTACGAGGGAGCTATGTGCTTTCGCGAGGCAGCCATGATTTTCAGGGTAAAATTATTCATTGGTTAGGTAGGTAGGTGTCGAGTTACCACCAACGACCCTTCTCTTTGCCCTCACCGCACCTACTTGTTGCGCAAAGTATAAAAAGTATATTTTGGCTCGTTTTTAGTATATGCCTTGCTTTTTTAATTGGTGCGACAAGTAACGTTCTACTTCTGCAGGTACGTTTCTTCTGCTTTCATAAATTGACCTATGAGGGCTCGCTCATTGAGCGCTAGGTACTATATAATGCATGAAATATCGTAATTAATATCGTAATATAGGTAATCATATCCTAATACCTACCTACTGATCTCATGTGGCAATCTCCGTAGGTCAATGCTTCTTGTCATCTCTGGAATTATCTTTTACGGAGTTTCAAGCGGTCTCAACGGTCTCGTCCTTCTAGCGGAATACCAATCTTGTGACCCGTTGATGTCAGGAGTGAGTTACATTTTTCCATAATATTGTTGGAGTAAGTATTATTTCTTCCTTTTTTCTCGGTTTCAAAGAAACGAGAGAAGAACGACAAAACAAATACAAATAATTCTTTGAAAATGAATAAACAAATTATGTATCTACTTTTTAATGTGTCAATTTATTCTATTGCGAATTCAATTCATTTTGGTTTTGTAGAAAAACTTCAAAGTGTATCGAAGTATTTATTTTTATGAACTCTACTAGGTAGTTACCTACTAGAAAAATATTAAATATCTATAGCTTACGAGCACGTAGCTAATTGTAATTTCAAGTGGTTTGCAATTAACAAATTGCACTCGCTCATGTAGAGTTTGAAAGTAAGAAATGACTTCTCCTTATGAAGCAGTGTTGCAAATACTGCAAATTAATCGTGTGGGGTGTACTGGGGTCAAGACAAATAAATAATTTATTATTATTGTGCAACCATCAAAACCGTGCGTTAATTACTCACGCTGTTTACGCCTCAAAAATCGAGTGATGGCTCTTTCTTACATGAAGCTTTCACTTTGAAATCTGCACTGAAAAATTGAGGTTCCCGTGTGAAAAACTAAGGTGTTCATGATTGTGAAAAATCATTTTTGGATTTGGATTTGGAGAAATTGCTGAAGAGGGAGTACTTAAGTAGGTACGTGATTTGTAGAACAAACGGATTCTGACAACTAGATTTTTAACAATAACCTACGAGTAGCTTGCTTCTGAGTCCACTAAGGGAGTGGAAAGCTTGTAATAATATTGTTTAGGAAATTTTGAGAGCAACTTATACAATAAACAAATATCCGAATATCTAACAAGCATTTGGGTGTGAATAATGTGTCCGAGAGTGAAAACGGAGGAAAAATGTTCCTTACAATTTAGGTAGGTACGTTGAAAAATAGGTAGGTAGGTGCAAATAGGTTACTTTGAATTATCGCTTATCAGGTCATGCTGCATGACTGCAACATTCAAGCAGTAGGTAACCTACCTATCACGTTTTGCTTCAGAGCGAACCATTCTATGGGGAACTTACTTACCTCCTACCTAATGTTAAACCTATGAATATGCTGTCACTGATGGAGAGAGCTGAAATATGAAAATTTCATGTTCCCAGTTGATCAGCAAACCGGATCAAATAATGCTCCACTTCGTCCTGCGGGTTTGCGGCAAGTTCAGAGGGCTCTCTGGATTGTTTCTGGCCGGCATAGTCAGCGCTGGGCTCAGGTTGGGGTCCTTATCATTTAGCATATTACGGTACTGGAGAGAAGTATCATGTTTCAACAGAAAAACTGCATTTGGCTGGGAGATGCAATAGCATAAAGAAATTTAACTCTCAACTCGTAAACTTCTGATCGGAGTCTAATGTTACTTTATATTTCTGACTTACAGTTATACATTTCACATAGAAGTTTTTCAAATTTCACACTGAAGTTTCTCCACCTACTACCTTCATTAAATACTCGTAAACGTCATGGTTATTTGCTAAGAAGGATCTTTCACCCTACGTAGCATGGCCCCAACTAGAAACAGCTATGTACCCATCAAAAGACGCTAAAACACAAAGTTTCACATAGCACGTACTACACGTTTTGTTGTGGAAACCTCTCTACGTACTTACCTGCATGAATGATTAAGTAATTACCGTTTTGTAGACAAGTACCTACGTGCTTGAAATTTGTCGGTTTTTTTCTAGTTCAATGTCTTGAAATTTGACGGCGTTTTTTTTCAGTTCAATGTCCGCATTTTCGAACACCTTGGCGGCCACATGCTACCGCGACTTGGTTCTTCCCTTTTTCAAAGCGAACCCCTCAGAAGGGACAGCCGTCCTCATAATGAAAGGAATCGTCGTTATTTCGGGTGCCATTTGTGTGATCAACGTGTACCTGATCAAGGACTCTGGAAACCTGACGGTGGTACGGTTATTTCCGCTAGTGTAAGAAGTATTATTTCCATATCTTCCGGAGGAGTCCGTAGTCACCAGCTGGTTGAGTACTGGAGGCGAGCGCTTTAAGGACATCATCATCAGGCAGTCGAGAGAATTCTGGAGTCAGTTCGTCAATTGGTCCCTATTTATGTGCACTTGTGCAGGGGGAAGTGAGAGGTGTCTAGGAGAACAAAGGAAGTGAAAGGTGTTTTGGCGGTCAACGGAATATTCACACCCGCGACGCTGTCAAAGCGAAAGGACCCGAGGAGGATTTTGTAGATTCACACCCCTGAAGCTTTTGAAAATTCACACCCGGTTTGTACATTCACACCTCTCCCTTCACCTAAGATGACCATCTCTATCTCTATATATTATAAAAACGAATCTCTGTGAGTGAGTCTGTCTGTCTGTCTGTCTGTCTGTCCGTCTTCCCACGGCCTAACGGCTCGACGGATATCGACCAAATTTGGCACGAATATCCAGTAGGCTCCCAAGTTGTGCAACGTCGCATTTTTAATTCCCTGACCATAGCGGAACTATGGTCGACCATGGTCAACTCCTGAATGGCTTGACGGATATCGACCAAATTTGGCACGAATATCCAGTAGGCTCCCAAGTTGTGCAACGTCGCATTTTTAATTCCCTGACCATAGCGGAACTATGGTCGACCATGGTCAACTCCTGAATGGCTTGACGGATATCGACCAAATTTGGCACGAATATCCAGTAGGCTCCCAAGTTGTGCAACGTCGCATTTTTAATTCCCTGACCATAGCGGAACTATGGTCGACCATGGTCAACTTCGTTAATTGAAATGGTAACCCCTATTTTTTATCGCGTATTCGTAATCTACGTGAAATTCTATCTACGATCGACCCTTCGGACTACCCCCGCGGTCGACCATAGCGCATCCATGGGCCCCTCCATGGTCGAATCCCGAATTGCTCAACGGATATCGACCAAATTTGGCACGAATATCCAGTAGGCTCCCAAGTTGTGCAACGTCGCATTTTTAATTCCCTGACCATAGCGGAACTATGGTCGACCATGGTCAACTCCTGAATGGCTTGACGGATATCGACCAAATTTGGCACGAATATCCAGTAGGCTCCCAAGTTGTGCAACGTCGCATTTTTAATTCCCTCACCATAGCGGAACTATGGTCGACCATGGTCAACTTCGTTAATTGAAATGGTAACCCCTATTTTTTATCGCGTATTCGTAATCTACGTGAAATTCTATCTACGATCGACCCTTCGGATGACCCCCGCGGTCGACCATAGCGCATCCATGGGCCCCTCCATGGTCGAATCCCGAATTACTCAACGGATATCGACCAAATTTGGCACCAATATCCGGTAGCCTCCCAAGTTGAACGTAGGCGCATTTTTAATTCCATGACCATAGCGGAAATATGGTCGACCATGGTCAACTCCTGAATGGCTTGACGGATTTTGATAAAATTGGGCACAAATACCCGGTAGGCTATGGGATTTTTCCGTCGTTTGTTGGTTCCACGATACTGCGTACAGCGAATCTCGGATAGCGAGGGAAGCGAGCGGTCAGGCTAGTATGGAAGAAAAACGCAACGGAGTTCATTGTCAAGAAACTTTATTGATATATATATATATATACATACGTCGGGTAAAAACATCTCAACTCATTGACCGATCCTCAACAAACTCCTTTAACTATATATATTAATTGCAACGCAATTCTTAGCCCGACCCCCAACTAGTTTTTTTGTCACATGTCACACTTTTTTGTCCCGCGATACCGTTGCTAGGGAAGCTAATTTCTATGCTATTCATTACATTACATTCATTACATTAAAGTCCTAAGGAGGTATTTAGCCTCCTTAGGACTTTAACTTGACATTGCCCAGGCCCCGAATCAGCTGAGTGGCCCCTGAAGCTAATTTCTATGATATTCACGCTATGAAGCTGTAATTTGGTATTTAGCCTCCTTAGGACTTTAACTTGACATTGCCCAGGCCCCGAATCAGCTGAGTGGCCCCTGAAGCTAATCTCTATGCTATTCACGCTATGAAGCTGTAATTTGGTATTTAGCCTCCTTAGGACTTTAATTTGACATTGCCCAGGCCCCGAATCAGCTGAGTGGCCCCTGAAGCTAATTTCTCTGCTATTCACGCTATGAAGCTGTAATTTGGTATTTAGCCTCCTTAGGACTTTAACTTGACATTGCCCAGGCCCCGAATCAGCTGAGTGGCCCCTGAAGCTAATCTCTATGCTATTCACGCTATGAAGCTGTAATTTGGTATTTAGCCTCCTTAGGACTTTAACTTGACATTGCCCAGGCCCCGAATCAGCTGAGTGGCCCCTGAAGCTAATTTCTCTGCTATTCACGCTATGAAGCTGTAATTGCGTTGCAAATTCCTCGTTCTATGCAAAGTATAGAAGATAAGAGATTGGGGGTCCAGGGGGCTTGCCCCCTGGCGAGGCGCGGAGCGCCGAGTATATATATATATATATATATATATATATATATATATATATATATATATATATATATATATATATATAGTTAAAGGAGTTTGTTGAGGATCGGTCAATGAGTTGAGATGTTTTTTCCCGACGTTTCGGCAGTTTATCCCGCCATATTCATGGGCTACAAACAAACAAATTGAACTTCTTAATGTATCTACTGAAGTGAAAATATTGAAATGATATACTACTTGTAATTATGGACTATTGTGAAGTAAAAAGCTGTTCATTTTGATGAAATGGTAGATTTACAATTAGGAAAAAGAAAAAATTGCTATGTACTTACAGAGTTGAAGACGTTGGTTCAAGCCATAGAAAACACCACTAACTTTAAAACACAGTTCAATTCAGTCACAGTTCAATTCACAGTTCAATTTGTTTGTTTGTAGCCCATGAATATGGCGGAATAAACTGCCGAAACGTCGGGAAAAAACATCTCAACTCATTGACCGATCCTCAACAAACTCCTTTAACTATATTGTTAAAACGGTCGACAACCTGGATATATATATATATATATATATATATATATATATATATATATATATATATATATATATATATATATATATATATATATATATATATATATATATATATATATATATATAATAATTCAATGTACTATTACGTCAGACTCGTCAGAAAACAAAATGTGACAATTTCGCAATTTCAGCGCATTAATGCGCTGAACATACTCATACAGTTTCATGTGCCCATCACTTAATTTCTTTATGAGAGTGTCGACCCGTAGCCTTTTCTTTCGTGTTGCTGAACATGCTTCGTCACGGAAATGGGCACATGATACTGTATGAGTATGTTCAGCGCATTGCGCCGAAATTGTCACATTGTGTTTTCTGACGAGTCTGACGTAATATTACATTCAATCGCGTTTTTCTTCCATATGTTCATCTTAGGTGAAGGGAGAGGTGTGAATGTACAAACCGGGAGTGAATTTTCAAAAGCTTCGGGGGTGTGAATCTACAAATCGGGTGTGAATTTTCAAAAGCTTCGGGGGTGTGAATATTCATGTTTTTGTCAGGTTGGGTGTGAATATACAATTGACCGTTTTGGCGTTAGAGGAACAAAGGAAGTGAAAGGAATGGTCTGTCCTGTCTTGTGGGAAGAGCGCTTACAACTAATCATATTTTAATTGTTACCTTAGCTACAAACAGCTATTGGGCTACAAGTAACATCGGGGGTAACTTAAGAGCTAACTTATTTCTATGGTGAGCTATAATCTACTAGCTAAACCTACTAACTTATTTATTTGGTAAACTCTAACTTACTATCAATATATTGTAATATGACAATTATGATTATACTGAATTATCGGTTAGGGTAAAACCAGGAGTTCCTACTCGTTTTGTTTGTTGTGTGGTGGCGTCTTGTGTGTGTCGTTTACGTTTGTGCGGTTGTATGTGTGTATTCAAGTCTCTGTTTTTTGGCTGGCGGATTGTCATTGTGTCCAGCTGTTGGTGTCGTGAGTTTGTGTATCAGTGTGTGGAGTGGTTTAAATATGGTGTCAGATATGGTGTCAAGTACGTTTTTGTTAATGATGCGTCCTTTGTTATCATAACTGCATATTACAAGTAGTTGGAGTTTACCATAGTAGGTTTAGCTAGTAGATTATAGCTTACCATAGAAATAAGTTAGTCCTAAGTTACCCCAGATGTTACTTGTATGACCCCTATAGCTGTTTGTAGCTAAGGTATCTACAAATGAAAATGGGCAAAGATCAACTGCCCTCCAGCCGACTACTTTCACCTCTGGATCAGAGACTGACAACTTCCACCCTTGGTTCTCGGGGAGCGCTGTCATTGTTTGTTAACTGCCACCTGAGCAAACATGAATACTGATTTCGTATTCTGGTATCGGCAGACTTCTGTTATTACATTTCAGTTTGTCAGTGAAAATGAGCGGCGACACTGTGGCGATCGAGGGGGGATGTCATCGAGGGAGTAGGGTTATATTTCGCGGGCAGTCCAAATTTGTCTACTAAAGGCCTTTCAAATTATAAGGCAGTTTATCGTCTACTAAAGTCCTTACATCAAAAGCACTCGCCTCCAGTACTTAACCAGCTAGTGAAGACGGACTCCTCCGGGAGGTATGGTAATATTAGTGTGAATAAGCCACCTACAATAACAATAATAATATATTCATTTTTTCCAGCTAACCGCCACTTTCGTCGGTTTGTCAGTTGGGCCAGTGACTGGGGTTTTCGTGCTTGGACTCCTCTTCCCATGGGCAACGAACAAGGTAGGTAATTCGAATGATATGGTATTCCCAGCTATTAATGAAATTTAGAGAATCCCGCCTAATAAACATTCAGCCTTGATGTTTTTAATATTGAGTAAATTTCCTGAAGTTCCCAAGTTGACTGCAGATTACTAACTTCCCCGTATTCACAGTAGCTAACATTGCAGATGTTTAGAACATTTTGGTAAAAGTAGATTTTTATACTTGTTATAACTAAAAATTTCTTCAATATCAAGGCGAATCGATTTTCATTGAAAATGTGGACCTGGTTTGACAACTTCAAAATTAGTACCTAATAGGTAGGTTTTTGGAACTTCATTATCATTCTGAATATTCAAAATTTGAGACACGAGTAGGCATGAGGTATTAGGTTTATTACACATGCTAATGTTGATTTAAATACTCTAGAAATTGATTTTATTAGGGTGCCATCTGGGGCGGGAGCATCGGCCTACTGGCAACGGCGTGGCTGAGTGTGGCTCACGTAGTTTACAAGTCTGCTGGCCACTTCAGATACCCTACCAAACCCCTCAGCGTCGACGGCTGCCTTCACAATTTCACCCGGATCGCATTCCCTACGTGAGCTTTTAAATAGAAAAAAGTTTATTATTCTATTGGATGTAACTGCAGAAATGTTGGTTGCTCATTTATTGTTACTTCCATGTTGTGCAATAATTGAAATATCTATTTTTGATGGTTTTCACCAATTTTGGCCCCCAAAAACTCGACTTAGGCTCCCATTTTTGACAAATTATCTTTTGGAAAAAGGTGCCTCTCAAGCATAAGATTACGAAGACATTATAAATACCTAATTTTGCAATGTTTCATCCATAACACCCTTGGGTATATTCCGATCGGGCTGCAAATTTTCGGGACAACTAGGGCCCAAATGGAGCATGTGCGAAAGTATGAATTGTTTAGACCGAAAATAAAGGTAGTTATGGATGATACGGCGTACGGAGGACGGGCGTTATTGCATTTTTGGAATCTGCGCACCTTGATTATGTAAAAGCAAAATTTTGAGGGGGAGTTCAAAAAATTGATTGCTGAGCGAATACATAGGTGTAATTTATTTTCATTATAATTTAATACTATTCCTCTCTTGTTTTTCAATATCAGAATATAGCTACATAAATCTCAGAGTAATTAGAGGAGGTATATATTTAGAAAAGTACCTACCTCCCATGTTATTACTATATTAGGTACCTACCTAACTCCTTTCATAAAGTGCTTTATTCAATCAATATGGATGATTGCAACAGGTTTAAGAAATGTTCCGGTATACCGGGTGTTTCACAAGACGTTCACTGTACCTACAACCTGTACCTACCTTCTGCCTCCGTTTTGTTAAGTAGATTCGACGCTTTCTTCGTTTCAAGATCGACTGTTTTGTGCTCCGAAGCTCGGCAGCCCGATCGGAATACACCCAGGGGTGTTACGGGTCAAAAATGGGTGTAAACATAAGAGCTTTTGAGGTTTTAGTGAACATGAGCTTGTGAGGTATCGTTTTCCATGTTTTTTAGGATGAGAAGACCGAATATATGAAGTTGATTTTGACCTAGAAAGGTGAGGTTGAAACGAAGTTTCAGCTCCCAAAATTCATTTTTTAGTAGCTTGGAAAAATGGTCTGAAACTTATATTTGTATAATAATAAATAACAAATTGTTGTGTAATCATTTGCAGCGTTTTTAAAATTTCTACTCAGCATAAAAAAAGCCAGCATTTTTGGTGCTTCGACTATTTTTCACTCATTTTCAGGATTATTTTGGAAAGAATAAACTATACATTTATCGCCAAAACATGTCAAATATTAAATAAAACAACAATTTTTCTTTGGTTTTTAACTTTTCCAGAAGTATTACTTATAAAATAGCAGTTTGCTGATGTGACGATTCGAACGATGTCGATTAATATCGGAAAGTTTGGGAACAGCTGATGTCTACTGAGCGATCTAGACAGAAGGGTCGACATTTAAATACAGAAATTACCTGTGAACCATGGTGGAAGAATTTTCAGCATTCTAGCGGGGAACAACCTTTTGCTCTGGCTGTCTTGTGCGAAAATGATCCCCGATGCTATTTTTCCATTTTATCGTTTAATTTTCGAACAAATTATTATTCTTAATTACCATACTTGATGTTTTGAACAGGCCGTCTGATGATTCAGAAGTTCCCTACATCTATCGGATCACCATCTTCTACAACATCTTCATCGGCCTGATAATCAGCGTAGGGGCGGGCCTCGTCGTCAGCTACCTCACAGGATTCAGTCGACTCGAAGACGTCGATCCCGAACTCATATCTCCCGTCGCTCGACGATTCCTACCGAACAAAGGGAAAAACTACGAACCCGTCCCTCTCAAGATTATCGAGAAATCTACGGAAGTCATTAGCGAAATGCAACCTTCATTACAAAAGATTGGCACGGTAGTTTGAGCTTGAGCGGTAGAGGATTGCAAGTTTGCTTGCAAAATGACTGTTATCACTTTGACTTCAGAATAACCTGAGCTCTTCACCAACTTTTGGCACTGCCCTCCATTTTGTACGAAAGTGTTTACAAAAAATTTCTTTGGAATCAAGTTACCCGGAAAATTCCGATTTCATGTTTGGGTATCTGTGAAACAAACCCAACGTGATACCAGCAAGGGATACCAACGAAAAAGAGCGGGCTGCTGACTTTGTGGGACGATTCGAGTATAACGGATTCATCCATGGCTGAGGCAATGTTTCGAATCGGAAAGCGTTATCCACCTTACAATACACTGAACATTTCGATCGCCGTTACCATTAAACTAGTGCATTGCTAACGGGGAATGGTGAAATACTCGTATCTACCTACTGTCGACAAGATTATTCCTCGCAGACAAATCGTTTATGTGTGGTATTTATCCACGATTTATGGCCCAATTTCTGTTTAAAATTTGAAAACGCTACCTTTTCAGTACAAATGCGTATTTGTATGGGTTACATTGTATTATATTTTCTATTATGTTTCCCATTTTGTGGTGTTGCTATCGGGTTATGCAAAACAGGTACCATTGAGATGAAAAATCCCATCGGCAGGTTTGAAATACGCCAAAAACATACGGAAGCTCAGGAGGTGAGGAAACCTCGGCCTACCTATGATATTCACCACTCGGTGACTATAAAGTTGCGCATATTTGATTCGAGCTTCAGACATTTTATCCCATAATATGAATTTTTTCTAATGCTAGCGTTGTAGAAGATCAGTTACGAGAGCCTATACTGTTCACTTCAATACATAATATTATGAAGCGCCATGTTCTTTACACGGCTTGGTGACGAGCACAATGATCGCATGACATCAGCGACTTGGCCTTCCTCAGTTTCGATTAACTGAGCGACAACATCGACAGTATGTTTGGGAAAGAGCTTCATCAAAGCAAGAAGGAAAACGCTGCAAATCCCTATACAACGTTGTATTATTTTGTATAGAACACCCTTCTGTTACAGATCACGGCTTTCTGTATAGATAAACCTTCTGTATAGATTGTGCGTCATTGTGTGTCATTCTACTAGAATATTTTCCAACTCATTTGGCGTGGTTGGGGCCAGATTGTGGAATTCCCTCCCCATCCCTCTTAGATCTCTCCCCACTTTTCGGAGATTCAAGACACTCGTTTTTGAGCATTTGTTGAGGAACGGTTGAGCGCATTTTATTATTTTTTTTCTCATAATTTTCATTTTTACTTCTCAATTAATTCATAGTTTTAAGAATATTCAATTTGTTTTTCCCTATCTCGTATTGAAAATAATTGGTACCTATGTAACCTTCTGTATTTCAATCTCCAACCATGTCATTGGTATTTTGTATACATTTTTTTTGTAATTCCTTGTGTATTAATGGACAACCATGTCTAACACACAAATAAAGAGTTTACTATTATTAGATCACAGCCCCTTCGTAGTTTAATACCTATTCGCCATTACAAATTAATATCATGCGTTGAATGTTCAAGCGGTAGCTAAAACGGCAAAAAGAAAAACAAACGTAGGTCTGAAGGGAAATTGTTGACGTGAAGTGAAATATATTCGGTCCCAGAACTGGGATTCGCACCTCTGATTTCAAGTGTACGAGCCCGACGCCTAGACCACTCCGCTACGACGGCATCTATCCGAGAGACAAGCGATGTGCCTCTGAACCCAGCGTGATGCCTGCATAACAACTGCTCTTTAGGGCAAATTTTATGGCGACATCGTCGAATGCTCCAGATGGTCTCAAAAATTCAGAAAAAATCAAACTTTAAAAATGCGAGAAACCCCACACCTCAAAATAAAATTTTCTGAGATAGGGACAGTCTGTATATTTCAACCCCTATTTTTCACCCCTTAGAGTTGAGTATAGTAAAGTAAAAGTAAAGTAAAGTGAAAAGCCATTTCAGTCTGGGACTTTTCGTCCGAATGCCCTGCCAGCGTCGCGGACTTGATCAGCTGTCCTCCAATGAGAGGATCAGAATTCGACCTGATCATTTCGCTCTTTACTTGGCTACTCATTCCTCGCCCCCTTGAGTGGAGTTCACCAAACAGCTAAATGGGTCATACTTGGACGTGTCACCACTTGTCACGGCAGTCACCCTTCCAAGTACCTACTAACCACGCTCGAGGTTTCTTAACTTCGGTGATCTCACGTGATAGTAACGCCGACCTTCGAGGACCAACTAGAGCCCAAACGGGACCCATATATACCAAATTTCGTGAATTTTGAGTCATGGGAACTAAGGAAAAAGCCGCTGACAGCGCGGTGTACCGGCGGACGGAAGGAAATATTTTGGTTTTTTTATTTTCAATAATTAACCTTTGGCATCGACCATTAAAAAAATTGTAACCCTTCCCTCAAAATTTCATGGTTTACGTTTCAAGGGACGTAGAATACGGATATCGAATACAAAAATTCCCGTCCGTCCACCGTCCTCGGCTTTTTCCTTAGTTCCCATGGACCAAAATTCACGAAATTTGGTATATGGGTCCCTTTTGGGCTCTAGTTGGTCTCCCCTCCGAAGGTCGGTGTTACTGTCAATCAACTGTAAGGGGTGAAAAATAGGGGTTTAAACGTCCAGAGTATCCGTATCTCGGAAAATCTTATTTTGAGGTGAGGGTTTTTCTCGCTGTTTTTCTGTATTTTGGAGACCATCCGGAGCATTCTACGAGTTGCCGTTAAGTTGAATTTGCCCTAAAGAGCTGTGTGTATGCAGGCATCACCCTTGATTGAGAGCGCTCATCACTTGCCTCGTACCCATGTGCCCCGTAGCTCAGTGGGCTCTAGGGCTCAGAATCCCACGCTGAAGGTCGCAGGTTCGAAACCGAGTCGGGACCAAAAAAAATGTTTTTCACTCCACTTCAACATTTTACATTCAGAACTACATCTGAATTTTGCCATTTTACATAGGTAGGTACATACTGTTTTTGATGAAACTGTAATTCCCGGTCCGGCTCCAGTATTCGATTTAGGGCGTTCCTGGGGGGAGCTCGAAGGTAGGTATTGAACACTGAAATCAGTGATCTACGCAGAAGGGGCATCTATACAGTTAAATAATAAACCGTTGTATAATAATTTGCAGCGTCTTTTTAAACCTAGTCAAGGGTAATAAATGCCGATTTAAATAGATTCTCATTTGTACGATCGAAGTGAACGACCAACACTCTCCGTAAAGGGCACAAGGGTTTTCTAGACAGAAACAACAGGTAAACTGTTGTGGATGAATTTGCAGCGTTTTATTCTCTTGATTTCTTCAACTCCGTGGCCATTTCACTGTCCCGACTGGGACTGTGAATTATCTACCTACTGTATTTAAATACATGAAATCCCACGTGGAAAACTGCGTGTAGGAAGGTCATATTTTTATGTAACATACTGTACAGGTACGTATAACCCAACCATTCAGATATGGATTCATGTTGATATAGCCTGATGTTGGCTGGTGTTATGCCATCTCTGAGTGCTATATACGTATTCGACGACGATCGAGTTACCACTGACTGCGGTATGGTTTCGACTGAGTACCTAGGTGATGGTCATTATGTATATATGAAGCATAGAAAACATTATCTTGAATAATTTCAACCGCGGGCGTAAAGAAACATGAAACCGCAAGATGTCGCGGTGTGCCCTCACCAGTGCCGGCACACTAGGCGCATGCTTAGGTGTATACCTACATTTGCTTTTCCCATGCACAAACTGACACGCATAATGGATCTACACAGCATAGGTCGAATACCCTCAGTTGATGCAATTGTAAACACGTACAAATTTTATCTCAGTACCCGTTTTTCGTTAATGTTATGGCCATTTCAAGAGCTTCGCGTATTGAACAGAGGCCAAGACATAGGTGAAAGGGTATACAGAGAATAATAAACCGATCTGAAAAAATTTGATGCGCTTTATTTGGTTTTACTGAAGTACAGAGAAAAACCTCCATAACAAGGTCTCATTTATTTCCAGCTCAGTCAACTGCGCAATACAATCCTGCCCAACGCACAGGTATTCCAACAGGTATTTTTCATACAAATGTATAATCTAAAATGTTATTGATGTTTATTTATCAACCGACGTTGATAAAGGCAAGAGAACCAACATTATCACTGGGAGAAGACCGAGAGGTGCTGAGATGGTTCCACGGGAGTGGGGTTGGAGCTTTTTAAGAGGCAGGAAGTCTAGGTAAACGACTTCTTTATTACCGTCGTCATCGCCCCAGTTTTCCTTCTTGATTTGATGAAGCTCTTTCCCAACCATGCTCTCGATTCCGTCGCGGATCGTCTTATCAAAACTGAGGACGGCCAAGTCGCTGTTGAATTGTTCGCAGCTCATAGTGCTCATCACCAGGCCGTGGATCGAACCTGACAGGAGCACTGGGCTTCCCAAGAGGCCGCCGCATAGCTGCAAATAAACACCAATGTTTCACATTGCGGATACAATTTAATACAGCATCGCTTCACTTTGTCTACCATTAGAAATAATCCTGGCAGAAGAAAAAAAATGTCATTTTTATGAACTAAGAAGAAGTGGATCTTAGTTTCCTGATAAGGCCCATAGGGGGGGATACTAGCAGTTCTCGAGAGTATCATCATTGTTACCCACTCAATTTTTCTTACTTCAAAGTTTCTATTGGTAGCTCGGAAGCATGTCACTTTGTCCGACAGCTCTTTTGGAAGTGTTTTCCACAAGTCAGGATTCTTGGCACATTCAGTGTATTTGGTCTGAAAACCAAATGATGCAGCTCATAGTACTAATTATATATATGTGATGGAGAAGTGAACAAGCCTGTCTACTGTCTGAGCTTCTGAAACCACGTTCTCATGTTATTGAAATATTATGATTATTCCTACTGAATTTATCAGTTTCCCTTTAGTACTCGAAAACACCAATTGTGTCGCCACTAGCCGCTCATAGAACCCCTCGAGGCACTTTAACAAACTACTGAAAACTGGAGGGGAACGCTCAGCCTGAGGCCCCACTACGCAGTCTGTTGTGAGTAGTCGCTCTGCTTGTCGCATGTTGTAATCGCCAAGTATTAAGATCAATTTACGATACAAGTACTGTGAGTACCTTTGAGGGGGAGTGTGAGCGGCTAGTGGCGACACAGTTGGTGTTTTCGAGTACTAAAGGGAAACTGATAAATTCAGTAGGAATAATCATAATATTTCAATAACATGAGAACGTGGTTTCAGAAGCTCAGACAGTAGACAGGCTTGTTCATTTCTCCATCACACATACATACTCATTACGAATTCAATACCTGCACTAAAATACCTTTATTAATAGAACACAATCTTCAAGACATTGGAATGGCATGGCATTTTTCATGAAGCAAACATTTGACTTTGTATAGGGCACTTATCCATGGATAAGTAGCTTCAGAAACTGTCATTTGTCCTCCCTGTAGATTTTTTGATGAACGGGTGCTACTAAGTTAGATACGCCTGAACATGGTACAACAAACAAGGTAAAAACTGGAGAGGACTCCATGAAATTAATGATAACGGTGCGATCTGTAGACAGAATCACTTCTTGCCCGCCTCATTATGTGGAAGAGCGTGATTTTTTCATGTCTTTCATAGAAATTCTTTCAAACTTCCTCCATGTGGCATGTTGAAGACTTCCAAGGAAAGGAGGTCCTGATTCCGTTTCAGCCTACGTTGTCGAAGAATGGCAAACCGATGGTTCAGATAAATTGGTGCAGATGGTGCAAAAAGGTGCTAAGTGCTGTTATTCTAAAAGTCCAGTCAGCTGACTACGTACATGTCGTGGTATCCTCCCAGAACCACAACTTCACTATGTAAAAATAAGATCTCACCAACACAGAAGTGGGGACGGAAGACGCAGGCGAGCTGAGGGCCAGCCTGGAGATCCCCACCATCCTCCACTAGCTGGAGGATGGAGGGAGACAGCTCCCAGGACTATATATACTCGCCTCCTTCGCCTTTTTAACCATTCTACCCTCTCCTCTAGTCGCTGACTACTCTCTCCCCTCCTTACCTCTTCTCTCTCCTTACCTAAAAGATCTTGGGCATGGTGGTGATTCGCTCATAACCAAACCAAGCAAATTCACCCTAAAAGATCTCGGGCATTGTGGTGGTCCGCCCATAACCAAACCGAGCAAGCCTTCCAAAAAGATCCTGGGCATGGTGGTGGTCCGCCCATAACCAAACCAGGCAACGCTCACAAAAAGATTCCGCGCATGGTGATGGTACGCCCATAACCAAAACGGACACATCCAAAAAGATCCTGGGCATGGTGGTGGTCCGCCCATAACCAAACCGGGCATCCCCCCTCGACGCCGCTCGTAGTGGATGTGCGTCAAATTTTACATTCACTACAGTACAACTGTACTTAGAGATCAGTAATAACGGATATGAAAGAGGTACTAACATTTTCAACACGAAATTTGACTGTACTCGTATTAACAAGGATTTCCGTCCCGAATTCGTTCCAAAACCTCTTGTCGCGACGAGCCGCCATCCCGTAGCCCATTACGGTCGCAGTCAACACCACCGGCTGACCTGTGCTCACGATGATCGGGTAAGGTGGCCATGGCATGAACATGCCATCGCTTGGGTGTTCGATCCCCGGCGCGAACTTGACGATGAGAACGTCGACCATCTTCGGCTCCCGGTGATCCGCGTTCGTCGGGCAACTTCGCGACGTCGGTCCCTCCAGCTTGTTCTCCAGTTTGGACAGGAAATTCGGATCGAAATCGAGTTCAGAGTACGTGACGTGGATTTGCTCGGCGATTATGTCATACTTCGATTTGACGTTTCCGGGAGTCAGCTTCCCCCTGTTATCACCAGTTCATAAATAGTTGAGTGATATAAGGTACTTAGTATTTCTCAACCCGTCCACACAGTTTACCAAGAAGACAAATAGCCACCAGGTCTTATACATTGTCACTTTCATACCCTATATGAATCCAAGCCAGTTATAATTACGAATGAATGAAAGCGAACAAAAAGGTACTGCTAATCGTTAGTAGCTGGGAAAGCCGTCTTGACTCATTAATTTATTATGGTTTTCAGATTGGTAAGAAGAGTGTAAGATGAGTTACTCCTCACTTTGCACCGTTTTTCACCCAGTTGTACCAAGAAGCCAAGCAGAAACAATGAGTGATGAGTTTCTCTTTGGTCACGAGGACAGCTCCACAGGCGTTTCCAGCGTCCAGCGACACTTTCGAGGTGGATGAGCTGATTTTTCTGTGAATCACTGCCACGAAATTCGACTCTCCAAAACGGGCCAACGACCACCCGGTTCTCGGTGTGTATGGTGGCGGAGTGGTCGTCTGTGAGCAATGACTTGAATAAATTATAAAGTGATGCCAAATTGAGAAAAGTGAGATTGCGATAACTAAATTTGCTTAATCTTAAGTAATTTAATTTCATTGAGTGACACTGGGGACATGAAAATACGGGCTTAAATGTACCAACTTTGAAGGGGTAAACAACAAAGAAACTAAAACATGCCTACTACAACTAGTGGTAGTTTCTATCGTCGTTAGACAAGAATAATGCTGAAGTAGAGAAAGGCTTGTGAGGGTATGTATACATACGTGTAGGTATACCTTACCACTTTTCCTCAGGTTACGTGGTTTTCATAAGTAATGAGGGATATGTGCGGGTCATAAAAGCAGTTTATCTAATTTTGGTTTATTATTTTCAATAATGAACCATTGGAATCGAGCATGAAAACAAAAATTCTTACCCCCCCTCAAAATTTGATGGTTTACGTTTCAAGGTACGTAGAATCCAAAACTGCAATAAAAATATTTCTGTCTGTCCGCCGTACGCCGTACGCCGTACAGGCCACTTTTCTTAGTTACCATGAAAGAAAATTGATGAAATTCGGGTTATAGGTTCCGTTCGCTGTCTAGTTGGTCCTCGTAGCTCGACGTTACTGTGAGTCATCTCTAAGGGGTTCAAAATAGGGGTTGAAATTTTCAAAACGCCTATACCATTTTTTTACGTGAATATTTTTTCGGTTTTAAATAGTTCTTGAACTTGCGAGTTTTTTAAGACCATCCGGAGCGTCGTACGTCCAGCCGTTCGTTCACAGTAAGGCCCCGAAGTTTGCACCGACAGGCATTTTCGACTCCAGTGTGAATGAAATTGTATACAATTCAAACCAAATCTCGTAACCAGAACCAGAGACGCGCCCACAATAGGAAATTTGGGGGAGATAAAATCATTGGTAGGGATCACCTGATTATATTGGCGGAGTATGAAGTCGAGTTGGTTGTTCTGTGATATTATTTCATTTGAAACAAAAATCAGTCATGCAGCATGACTTAATGAGCGAATTTTCAAAGAAATATTTGAATTAATGGCTATGGTTTTGAATAAAGGAAAACTTCGGTCTAAAATTTGGTTTTCTATGTATATTCTCTTCGTATTTATTTTAATTTGTACGTTTTGTCCATCCTGATTCTACCGTTTGTTTATTACGTAATTGTACTAAGTGCTTATTTATTTGATCGCTGTGGGTAAATTCAAGGAGTTGTACTAATCGTTTGCCTCCCCCTTTTTTGCTTCGAACTCTCGTCTTCAATTAATACTTCTCACATTTTTCAATCTGACCACTCTAAGGGGGTGGGGGTAAGAGTTTAAAGATTATCCTAGTTTTGGGTAATTTTTGCGCACTTTAAATGCTCTAATTTAAGAACGGATTTAGATATCTAAAATCCGATTTCACTATCGTGTTCAGCGTGCAAAAACCTTTAAAATGAGGGGTCACTTGTTAGAAAATAACATTTTGGGGATTTTTGGGTAATTTTTGCGCACTTTAAATGCTCTAATTTGAGAACGGATCAAGATATCTAAAATCCGATTCCACCATCGTGTTCAGCGTGCAAAAACCTTTAAAATGAGGGGTCACTTGTTGGAAAATAACATTTTGGGGATTTTTGGGTAATTTTTGCGCACTTTAAATGCTCTAATTTGAGAACGGATCAAGATATCTAAAATCCGATTCCACCATCGTGTTCAGCGTGCAAAAACCTTTAAAATGAGGGGTCACTTGTTAGAAAATAACATTTTGGGGATTTTTAGGTAATTTTTGCGCACTTTAAATGCTCTAATTTGAGAACGGATCAAGATATCTAAAATCCGATTCCACCATCGTGTTCAGCGTGCAAAAACCTTTAAAATGAGGGGTCACTTGTTGGAAAATAACATTTTGGGGATTTTTGGGTAATTTTTGCGCACTTTAAATGCGCCAAAACCCTCCTTAGAGTAGGCCAATTTCGCCCATCTTCGAACTTAGCCTTTCGATTGCCAAGATAGATTTTTTGTGCAAATTTGAGCTGTTTATCTCAATTCTATCGAGAGTTATCGTCTGGAGTGACACATATATAAATAAATATATATATATATACATATAAAAAAGTGTTAAATTTCAGGAATCGTTTTAGAATGGTCTGAAACGGATTTCTATGAAGAAAATTTCCAAAAATTTATATTATTTAAATTTCGAAGCCATTGCAATAGCTTCATTTTCTTTGAAAATTCGCTAAAATGATGGCTCTTTTGGAGTTTGTTGGTAGGTAGTGAAACTTGAACAAACGTTGAAGTATTATTGATGGGTAAATTATTACTACGGTAAATCATTACTCAACGGTAAATTATTACACAACGGTTCATTATACCATCTACGTAGAAGGGGCTGGAGTTTGTTGGTAGGTACTTTTGCAACTTTTTTCACTCCTAATCAACAATTTCTTTTCAGAACTTCATTATGTGTGTTTCTTTTTGTTAGGTACTGTTTCTCATCGGCAGATATATTTTAGCAACATTTAACTCGTGATTTAGGTAGGTACCTAGTAACGAGTACGGGGTTAGGTACTAACCTAAGGAGGGTCTGCGATCTACATAATATGTATAGAATAGTACATATCATATTATATAGACGGGTTATCTATACATAGAGCTGTGATCTGTAACGGAAGGGTATTCTATACAAAATAATAAACCGTTGTGCATTGAAACTAGATTCCATTCTAAGAACATTGACACCAACCACACTGTCTTACGATAACTAGTTCTTTTTCAATGATTTTTCAAGATTTCAACTACCTAATTCCGACGTCAAAGTTGGCAGGGAGGATCCCGCCCAGGCGTGAGGGGGGCAACGCCGTCAGAATTGGTGGACATTTTGAAAAATCTTAGAAAAAGAACTGCTTATCGAAGGACAACGCGGTTGGTGTCAAAATTCTCAGGATGGGCTCTACTTGTATTATTTTTTTAAATAAATAAATAAGTGCGCATAACCCATTCAGGAAATGCACCACACGAGTCGTCCACCTAGTAATACCCATATATATGTTTTATAGATTGTATATCTACCTCGGTAGGGGGCTCTTCCTTGTAGTCTCCAGCTATCCCTGAGAGGTATTCGCTCCATTTTGGGTCCAGTTTCCCTTTGATCGTCTGGACTTGGTTGATAGCTCTATAAGCCTCAGGCAGCAAACAAAATACTAACCACCACAAGTTAGAGTTTACCATCCCGCAAGCAAATGTACCTGAAGGTATTCAAAAGAAGTGGTACAAGCAAAATGATGTGTATTTGCAAGCGATGATAGCAAAAAGTTGAATGAAAATACCATTTTGGGAATGAACGAGGACGAAATATTTGTATTAATATAAATATCATATCCTAACTATAATATACTCCTGAATATCGAAGCTGAACATCGTCCAAGCATTGCTCAGAAAACGTACTAAATAGGTAGCTCTGTCAGATCGTTCGAGACCACGCAGGTTCCAGCAAGTGAGCAAAGCAGATAGTGGGTGTACCAAGCATTAATAACAATTTCTACTCACCGGTTTCCAAAATCCCAAAATATTGTTAATTTCCTCCTCAGTAACTTATTTTGATGTTGGTACGAACCTAATATTTCTGTTGCTAAGATAATGATTATATCCATGTGACAAACCATACCTCAAAAATCCTCTTCGAAAACTAGCCAAAGTATGATCTGAAGACTTTGAATAGGTACATACATTGTTAAAACAATAAATTACAACAATTTATATCAAGTGATTGTGTGAATAAGTAGGGGAAAAAAAAGTTCATTATTTCCCTCAATCTTCCTTGATAGACACTAACTTGAATAAAAGCCTCAATAGTGCGTTTTAACGGATTTTTGAAGAAAAGATGCTATTGCCACGGTATTTCAATGGGTCTATTTAGTACATAAAATAAAAATGTTGCCATTCTTTTCCCTTACTGCATCCTGAATATACATATATACGTATGTATGATAGGTACTCTATCTGGACGTTGGTATGTGGCATTCAAAATTTCGCCAAAATGTTCGTAACATCAAACAGAAGGGCAATTATCAAGAATAAAAAATGTGGGTCAAATTTTACAATTTTTGGATCTAAATGGCTAAAAATCGGTAAAAAAATTGCTGAAACCACCAACAATTTTATAAATTCCAAACATGGTAGGACCTGTAGGAAAGTAATAAAATGGTTAAACACAGGGAAATACTATTTCAATAAGTAACAAAAGATCTTTTTCACGATACAAACCTATTTTTCATTTGTCGAGCTTTTGTGAAACCGGAAACAAAGGTGACTAATTCAATACCTATCCGAAAGGAAATTTAATGATCTAAAGTGGTTCAAATTTGATTTTGTGGGTCAAAAAATGCTTATTAAAATTTGCTGAAAAATAATAGATCTGTACTTTGAAAATATGCTCATAATAACTACATGTTCATGCAAAAACATTAACTAGTTTACGGTTTTGAAAAAAATGGGGAAAAACGCAATAAGTTATCAATTCTTAGGTTGATGGGTATAGGCCAGTCAGCAGAGCAATTGTAGTAAATTGCAAAAGGTGTTGTAGAGGTTTTTATTTTTTGGTTTATTATTTTCAATAATGAACCATTGGAATCGAGCATGAAAAAAAGAAAAAAAATCTAAACCCCCCCCCCCCCCCCTCAAAATTTGATAGTTTACGTTTCAAGGTATGTAGAATCCGAAAATAATGCAATAAAAATATTTCAAATATTTCAATAAAACAAAATTGATGAAATTCGGGTTATAGGTTCCGTTCGGGGTCCTCGAAGCTCGGCGTTACTGTCAGTAATCTCTAAGTCTAAGGGGTTCAGAATAGGGGTTGAAATTTTCAGAACGCCGTAGCTCGAAAACTTTCGATTGAAGGGTATAGTTTTCTTTTACGTTATTAAATTTGTCTCGAGCTAAACAATTTTTTGAGACAACCCGGAGCATTGTACGTCCAGCCGTTCGTGAGCACCAAAAAGCTTCGTCAACACGATCATGAATCGGTATAAATCCGGCCGAGATATCATCGTTAGGGAGCACCTGATTATAATCAAGGATGGCTGTTAGAAGTCAGTTGGTTGTTTTGCGACATTATTTCATTTGATAAGTGATGGACTGTTGGATTTTGTTGGTAGGTACTTGTGAAACTTGAAAAAACGTTGAAGTATTATTGATGGGTAAATTATTGCAGAATGGTAAATTATTACACAACGGCAAATTATTACACAACGGCAAATTATTACACAACGGTTCATCTACCAAGAAGGGGCTGGATTTTGTTGATCGGTACTTTTGCAACTTGAACAACCGTTGAAGTATTATTGATGGACAAGTTATTACACAAGGGTTCACTATAGGTATTGACCACAGAAAACAGTGATCTCCGCAGAAGGGGCATCTATTCACTCCACATCAACAATCTTCCGTTTAGGAGTTATAGGCAAAATACCAAGGGAAGTCCCAAAATTTCGATGTTTTTTATGGCTGCCAAAAGTTCTCTCGAGGTTTTCCGTGTTACCATTTTTAGCGAATTTTCGAAGAAAAGGAAGCTATTGTTCTCGGTCCAAAATTTTTAAAACTCGAATTTCCGAAAGATTTTTATACCAAAATCCGTTTCAGACCATCCTGAATTCACTGCCGAAAGACACCAAAAATTATATGTATATATATATATATATATATATATATATATATATATATATATATATATATATATATATATATATATATATATATATATATATATTTATATATGTATGTGTCATTCCAGACGATAACTCTCGAAAGAATTGAGATAAAAAGTTCAAATTTGCACGAAAAATCTGTCTTGGCAATCGACAGGCTAAGTTCGAAGATGGGCAGAATCGGGTCACTCTAAGGGGGAGTTTTGGAGAGTTTTAGGGGGGGGAAATTACCCATAAATTCCCAAAATGAAAAAGTCTGACAAGTGACACCTCATTTTAAAGGTTTTTGTACGCTGAACACGATGGTGAAATCAGAATTGCGATATCTCATTCCATTCTCAAATTGGAGCACTTTGAAGATGAAGGAACGTGGTTATTTCTTGAGATGTTCTTCCTGGTTCGTCTGCTCTAATCTGATAACGGAATGGGATATCGCAATTCTGACTTCACCATCGTGTTCAGCGTTGGAAAATCTACAAACCGAGGTGTTACTCGGCAAAAAATGGAACAAAAAATAAATTTTTTACGTACCTATCCAAAACCTACTCTTCTGGTATTCAAAACATTTTTTATTTCCCCCTCCCCCTCCTTCCACCCCAAATTTTACTTTGCGTAAAACTACTCCTGTTTTAATTTTGTATGGTATCAAGTTGGCAAAACATTGGCCGAAAATTAATTTTCAGAAAATTTTAGGAGGAGGAAGATGCCGAAAACGTCGAAAATTCGCTCTTATAGCCATGCTGCATGACTGTGGTTTTTTTTATATTTACATGCTTGCACCCATATACCATTTTTAAAAAATAAAAGGTTCTACAACACCTCTTGCAACATCCCCCCCCCCCCCACCCACGGCCAGTTTCGAACCTCTGCTGACTGGCCTAGTAGGTATTTTGAGAACGTCAAGTAAAAAATTTAACTCATTCATTCATGATTCTTGTTTGGAACTGTTTTTTTAATGAAAATAGGAAATCACTTTTAGTAAGTAGGTAATGGGTTTGTTTCTTTTATAAAAGTAAACACACTAACCCCCTCCTCCTCCTCCTCCTCCTCCCACACTCTGCCCGACGGGTTGGCTGTGGTCACGAGTGAGCGTAGGAGGGGGCGATGTGATGGGTTGAAGCGAAGGTCATGGAGGGGAGGGGAGGGGGTGCTTTTATGGGTCGAATGATGGGCCGGGGGGGGGGTAATGATGAGGAAGGAGGCGGGTTGAGCGAATTCGGAGGGCGGAGGAGGAGGCGATATTTTTAGTGCACCCCGGGCCAGCAAATACGAACTACTGGTCAGTTACAGGAACATTTATCCCGTAAAATCCTTCGACATTTTCATCAAGTCCGCAATTCGTCATTTGGAAATAGTTTATTTTCATTCAAAATTTTGTTTTTTCCGTGGATTTAATGAAAAGGGTGATTAGGCGTATGTGCGTGCAGTGAATTCATGCGCCTTCATCTCCCTTGATATTGTCGATATATGTTGAAGCGTTGTTGTGTCTGTGGGGGACGGCTGTTGAAGTAGGTTCGGAGGCTGGGGTCGCATTTTGACTCACGCACCGCCCCCTGTATCGCCCCTCTCCGCGACCTATCCCCCTATCAGCTCCAGTGATGCTGGATCAATAGAGTCGCCAGCCTCGTTCCCTCCACCGAGTCCTCACCTTAGCCGCTCCCAGGCTTCCTCAGGCCTCGTGGTACGGGAAGACTTCCGGTTGTGAGGTGAATTGTTCTTGACCGTTCGGGGGTTCGTTTCTTTGGGACGCGGTCGGAACAAGTGGATGGTGGTGAAACAGGAACCGGAACATACAACTGGAACACCCCTGGGAACATCGGAACATATTCGACCCTTCTGAGTGAGTACGAACCTACGCAACACCATAAATAATCATCTTTGTATTCCATTCCGCTTGTTGCGGTTTCGTTCAAAGAGGTTCAAATCTTTCGGTGAAGAAATATTTCACTGTCGAAATCCGTTTTGGAACACTGAATCAATCCCTAAATTTCAACGATAGCCAGAATAAATTACATTAAATTTGTAGGTATTGTTACTGGTATTAGAGACACTGAAATCCATAAAATACGATACCAAAACCTAATTTTGATGAATTTTGTATGTCAACAACCGGAACATACAACTGGAACATTATTCAACCCTTCGGAGTGAGTACGAACCTACGCAACACCATAAATAATCATCTTTGTATTCCATTCCGCTTGTTGCGGTTTCGTTCAAAGAGGTTCAAATCTTTCGGTGAAGAAATATTTCACTGTCGAAATCCGTTTTGGAACACTGAATCAATCCCTAAATTTCAACGATAGCCAGAATAAATTACATTAAATTTGTAGGTATTGTTACTGGTATTAGAGACACTGAAATCCATAAAATACGATACCAAAACCTAATTTTGATGAATTTTGTATGTCAACAACCGGAACATACAACTGGAACATTATTCAACCCTTCGGAATGAGTACGAACCTACGCAACACCATAAATAATCATCTTTGTATTCCATTCCGCTTGTTGCGGTTTCGTTCAAAGAGGTTCAAATCTTTCGGTGAAGAAATATTTCACTGTCGAAATCCGTTTTGGAACACTGAATCAATCCCTAAATTTCAACGATAGCCAGAATAAATTACATTAAATTTGTAGGTATTGTTACTGGTATTAGAGACACTGAAATCCATAAAATACGATACCAAAACCTAATTTTGATGAATTTTGTATGTCAACAACCGGAACATACAACTGGAACATTATTCAACCCTTCGGAGTGAGTACGAACCTACGCAACACCATAAATAATCATCTTTGCATTCCAATCCGCTTGATGCGATTTCGTTCAAAGAGGTACACTTCAATAAGTTCAAAATCCTCGGTGAAGAAATATTTCACTGTCGAAATCCGTTTTGGAACAATGAATTCATCCCTAGATTTGAACGATAGCCAGAATAAATTACATTAAATTTGTAGGTATTGTTACTGGTATTAGAGACACTGAAATCTTGAAAATACGATACCAAAACCTAATCTTGATGAATTTTGTATGTCAACAACCGGAACATGCAACTGGAATATATTCAACCCTTCGGAATGAGTACGAACCTACGCAACACCATAAATAATCATTTTTGCATTCCATTCCGCTTGTTGCGACTTCGTTCAAAGAGGTAAACATCAGTAGGTTCAAAATTCTAGGTGAAGAAATATTTCACTGCCGAAATCCGTTCTGGTGCACTCTGAATAAATCCCGAAATTTCAAAGATAGCCATAATAAATTATATTAAATTCGTATGTATTGTTACTGGACACTGAAATCCAGAATATACGATACTAAAACCGAATTTTGATGAATTTTGTATGTGAGCAACCGGAATATCCTACAACTGGATCACCCCTGGGAACATCAGAACATAATATTATTCAACCTTTCGGAGTGACAACACTATAAATAATCATCTTTGCATGCCATTCCGCTTGTTGTGATTTCGTTAAGAGCTAAACTGCAATAAGTTCAAAAACCTCGGTAAAGAAACATTTCACCAGAACAGGATTTAGATGAATTTAAAAATTTTTGTTTACTCAAAAGTCAATTTTGACCCCATCTTTTTGGAGAAAAATATTTTTATCATCGAAATATTTTCTCTTTCTGTCGTGCATCACCATCCCACACAACGTCAGGTTGATTAATAATGATTTTACCCCTTAATACCAATTTTTGACCCCCGCAAGTCCAAATTTGACCCCTATTCTGTAAGAAAAACAACTGAATGAACAATGGACTTTTTCTGTCTTTTCTCACCCTTCCATACCACTTTCAGTGATTTTATATCCGTTGTTCGCGATTTTAGCCGTTTTTATCGATTTTTGACCCATAAAACTCAAATTTGACCCCCTTAGAATTTTTGAAAATCGCTCATCTTTGAACTCATCTTGTTTGGCAATACGAACATTTTCTCGTCTTGTATACAAATAAATTTTTGTTAAAATCTATGGATGAATTCAGGATACTCTGAAACGAATTTGCCTTAAAATTTTTTAAATTCATGCTCTGAAATTTTTGGACCCATTGCAATAGCTTTATTTTATTTGAAAATTCGCTAACAATAATGAACGATTGTGTAAAGAATTTGCGATATCTAAAAATAACGATTGTACCTACCTACATTTTTCGCGAAATCTGTGAAAACTTAGTACGGAAAAGTTTAAAAAAGTAACATTTCAATGACAAAATTGGTTTAATCCAGACACGAAGTTTAATGGAATGGCAATAGTTTTATTCTGATGGTTAAATGATACCTATAGTGTATTACAGGTAGGTGTAGTATATAGGAACAGGCTTTCACATGTGAATGCAGGTTTATTCCTTTCTTCTTCAAATTAATGTAAATGTTAAGACATTTAGATTCTACAGTAAAAAGTTGAAAAGTTTAAAATACTGTTCCATACCATTTTCCGTAATTAACCACCCCCAACATTGATGGGAGTGACACCTGTCAGTGCTTTGGTTGGGCTCCTGTTCAGTAAATAGGTGGCAGTAAATAAATAAAGCTTCTCCCCAAAAATTACTTTCAAGTCCAGAGTCGAAGAGGAGTGCAATGGTTTTCTCCATCAACGACCTTTTAAGCCGTTCTGCAGAACCTTTTAGCTGAGGCGTATGGGGGATGGTGGTCCAGGTTGATGCCCTTGTCTGCTCACCAATTTTTCAAGTTTTTTGAAATGTACTCACGTTCATTGTTGCATCTGAGCTTCTGGACTTTCAAATTCCACTTGTTTTCGGCTTGTGCAATTCGACTTGCGTGTACTCCTCCAGCGCTTTCGGAGCCTCGCTTTTCCTGTGCAACAAGAAAACATATGTATAATGAGTGTAATCATCCAAACACGTAATGAAATATTTGTTTTGGTCCCACGTCATAGTTTCAACTTCAGCAAGATCTGTACGAACAATATGTAGAGGACGTTTGGCCCGTGTTCAGTCATTTTTGAATGGTTTGCGTGCCTGCTTTGCGTCCTGGCAAACCTTACACACATCCAAGCAGCCTTCGCCAAGACTGAACCCCTCAGAAAGTGTTGTCAACTCCATCATTCCCTTATGGCTTAAGTGGCCTAATTTTCTATGCCAGTCGTAAATGGAGCCAGATACAGTCAGACTGGCAAACTGACCTTTTATTGGGTTTATTTCAACAAGGTACAAGCCTGATTTATTTCTCTTGACAGTCAGAATAACGTCGCCATTTTTCGTAACTGTGACATTGTCCTTTTCGAATTTGATCTTACCACCATTTTGGGTGATGGCGGTAGCGTTCAAAAGGTTTCGGTCAAGGCCTGGCAAGTAGAGGGCAGTAAGAGTACATTCGGCTGCCCCTATTCGCCCCAATGCTTCAGCCTTCATAGATTGCCCTTTTTTGGAAGTATGCACAAGTGTCTCAGCAATGGACGGGTCAGTAAGCAAGTGCTTGTCACATGACATGTGCGACGTCGATCCCGAGTCTAAAATCCACTTATTGTCAGGTTCTGAATTTGAACTACGCTCAAGGGTGCGTAGACTTTCTGCTTTGGTTGATGTGTAAGTCAGAAAGCTCATTTGATTTCAATTTGACTCATCTTGGGACTTATAAGCCATTTTGAAACGACAGAACTTCATGGTTGCTACTACCACAAAAACCATATGGACCGAATTTTTGGGCTTTTCACGAGTTTTACCGTCCGACTTTGAATGATTTTGCGCGGTATTTGGGCTGGGCATTTTGGAATTTTGCTGTTTTTGTACCCGTGCTTTAAAAGAAAGGGAAACGGTACATAGCGTTTTTCATTCCTTATCAATCTGGTTTTCAGGTTAGCGAGAGTTTTTTCAGCTGCAATTGAAAGAATTACAGAAGCTTTCAGCTGCAAATGACTCGGAAGAATTGAAAGAATCCGTGCGACGTGAATCCCATCTCCGATTTTTTTGGTTAAATTGATCCTGTACACAATATTTTCCAGCTTAGACAAGTCAGTCTGCATGTCGACGCTCGAATCGTACTCGAGTGTGAAGAACTCTTCCAAAGAAGTGCACTTATCGCGTTCGTCATCTTTGTCAAACAGATTTTTCTAAGTTGCTATACATCTTCGCGGACGTTGTACAGTTCATAATGTGTACTTTATTCCGTTTTTCTACCGTGAAAACCATATTCTTCCTTGACCTTATCATCATACTTTTCTGCGCCAAGCGCTATGCCATCGAGATTTGCGGCCTTCCAAAAAATAAAAACGCTGCAAAGTCCTTGTCGCATGGGTTTATTATTCTATTGGACATACCTACAGAAATTTTGGCTGTTCATTTATTGTTCTTTCATGTAAAATAATTGAAATAGCTGTTTCTGGTGGTTTCCACCAATTTTGGCCCCCAAAACTTGAATTAGGTACGCTCCCTTTTTTTTTCTTCAAATTATCTTTGATCATTGGTAGTGCCATTTAATCGTCTTGATCCACGTGTTGATACTTTTCCTAGTGTTATTCTACAAATTGATGGTGATTTCAGACGATTTCCCAGGTTTTTGACTCATACAAAATCAATTTTGGGAGCTGAACATCTGGTACAATCTCAATTTTCCACTCCTTGGTCAAAATCGACTTCATTTTCGGTCTTCTCGTCCCCAAAAACACGGAAAACGATACCTCAAAAGCTCATTTACCAAAAGTACCTATTTTTATACACATTTTCACCCATAAGACCCCTGGGTATATTCTGATCGGGCTGCAAAGTTTCGGGACACAACTAGGGCCCAAATGGAGCATGTGTGCGAAAGGTTGTAGAGGTTGTTTCTTCAACTCAATTCTGTCGTTATCTGGTCTTTGAAAGGAAAAATGGCGAACAGAAACAGGAACATTAGAAAAGTGAGGAAAAGTTTATTGAATGTGTCGGGTTTGTTGGTGGATGAGTTGGAAGAGATGTTGAGGGAGGAGGAAAGGAGAAAAAAAACGCTGCAAAGTCCTTGTCACATGGGTTTGTTATTCTATTGGAGTTCTAGAGATTTTTGTTGGCTGTTAAATGTATTGTTTCTTTCATGTGGAATGATTGAAATAGCTATTTCTGATGATTTCCACCAATTTTGGCCCCCAAAACATGAAATATGTCGTGAGTCCCTCCCGGGAACACTCCTATCATATTAAGTTCTCACCAATATCCAAACGCCAAACTAAAGCTCCGTAAATAAAGATATGAGTGGGGACAGGCGACAGAACCCAGGGTTACTCAACCTGGGGCCCCACTACCAGCTCCCAGCAGGGAGCTGGAGGGAGAGGCCCCCAAGTACTATAAAACCCCGGATCCTGGCGCTCAAGCTTCATTCGACACTTCCTCTAACCAGCTCTCTCTTCTCTCTCTTACCTTACCTCCCAGATGATCGGTTGAATACAGCCGCCTGGGAATTTCACCTCCTCTCTCCTCCTCCTTGTCTAGATGATCGGTTGAATACAGCCGCCTAGACAAGGGACCTCTCCTTTCCTCTCCTTCACCTAGATGAACGGTTGACTACAGCCGCCTAGGTGAAATTCCCTCATCCACCTCTCTCTCCTCCAAAGTCGTAGATGTTCGGTTGACTACAGCCGCCTGCGACTTTTCCTCACCTTCCTTCCACACCACCTCTCTCTCCTCCAAAAGTCGTAGATGTTCGGTTGACTACAGCCGCCTGCGACTTTTCCTCCTTCTCTCTCCTTTACCTAAATTCACTCACCTTCCTTCCACGCCACCGTGATGAGAATTTCAAATTCATCACAGTGGTGAACCCGACGTTCACTCAACCTTCTTCCTTCCCACCTTCCCACCTCATGTGTCGCCCCAGTCAAATAGTTCGGTGTCCCAAATTTTAAATTCAAAATTTCAACCAGTCAGTGTAAATTCGCAATTCTTGGCCCAAACCTCACCGCTCACCTCTCAACTCAACGCACCACCGCTCCCGCCGATTGCGAATTTCAAAATTCAAAACCACGTCAAATTTTTGAATTTTAGTTACAGAAATGGACCCGAACTCACCGACGCCGCCGCTCCTGCGACCAGCCACACTGCAGCCGCCCGCCGCTGCGACATCCGACGCATTGGCCGACAACCCTTTCTCCACGCTCTCCCCACCGACCTCTGCGTCATCGGACACCGCCGCCGCCGCCGCCGCCGCTACGGCCGCAGCCGCCGCCAACGTCATGACGGCGTCCGCTGCGTTCCCTCTGTCGCTGCCCCCCTTCTACACGCACGACCCGGCGCTTTGGTTTTTCCAAGTAGACGCAGCGTTTTCGGCCGCCAACATCCGCAGCCAGAAAACTCGATATTCCCGGATCATTTCGTTACTGCCCTACGAGATCCTGCTGCAGACCTCTGATATCTCCCCCGACGCCGCCGCTGCGTACGACGACCTCCGCAGCCGCCTCATCAACACCTACCAGCCGTCGAAAATCGCCCGAGTCGCCGCCCTCTCCCAACCTCAACACCTCGGCGACCAGAAGCCCTCCCACCTCTACCGGCGGCTGCGACACCAGCTGCAGGGGATTATGACCGCCGACATCGCACGCACGTTCTGGTTACGTGCCCTTCCCCACCCCATCCAGATGGCCCTGGCCAGCCATCTCGACGGTCCCGACGAGCCCCTCCTGCGCCTCGCGGACACCGTGCACGACTTGGCCGCTGCGGCCGCCGTCAGTGAGGTGCGTACGCCGCGCCACCCCCCGCCTTCCCGGGACCGCACAAAATCCCGGGACCGCGGCCGGGCACCCTCCCTCGACGGCCGTCGACCACTTTCGGCGGATCGCCGACGCGACTCATCCGCCGACCGCCGCCGCCAGCGCTCACCCGAGCGCCGCAACGCATCCCCTCCCCGCCAGCGCAGAGGTCGATCCCCAGCAGCTGCGCGCGCATCAAACTCAGCCCGCCCCACCAACTCCGCCTACCTACCTGCGGACCACCCCAACCGTTGTTTCTATCACGTAAATTTCGGTGGGGAGGCCCGCAAGTGCCAACCCCCCTGCTCCTTCGCCCCTAAGCAGGGAAACGCAGACGCCCGCCGGTAAATCCGGCGGGCCCCCCTCCTCGCCAACACGGGGGGGACCATGCACATACCCCCCCCGCCCGCATTCACACAGCCACCACCACCAAGCCACGCTACCCCTCCTACGCCGCCGCCACGGCTGCCAACCTCCCGGCCGCGCCTGCAGCGCCGCCAAATCCCTCACCCCACCACAAACGGAACAACCCCTCCCCGCCCGCCACCAGGGCAACCAACCTTCCGGCCGCCACTCACGCCGCCGCTACCGTTCCCCCACCCCGGAACGGCCCCTCCACGCCCGCCAACAGGGCAGACAACCTCCCGGCCGCCACTCACGCCGCCGCGTCCGTTTCCCCACCACGGAACGGAACCTCCCCGCCCGCCTCCAGGGCACAACCCCCTCCGGCCACCACTCAGCCCGCCACTACCGTTCCCCCTCCCCGGAACAAGGCGAAGCCTCCTCCTACCAAACTGGCCAGCCCCCCTGCAGACTCCACCGTTCCCCCCCTCCGGAACGACAAGAAACCGCCTCGCGTCTCCTTCGCGGCGGACCAGCCAACGCCGACACATGTACCTGCCTCCGCAATTATACCCAACGCCCTCCCGACCCACCAGCGACTTTTCCTGCGCTGCAGGAAAACCAATGTACCTTTCTTGGTGGACACGGGGGCGGCGCTATCAATATTTCCCAACAACATCCTCCGTCGTCAGGCGCGCTGCTACCGGCAGCTTCTCTACGCCGCCAACGGTACCACCATCCCCTCGTACGGGACGTACCGCTCCTCTGTTTATATGAGCGGGCTCGCGTACGAGTGGGAGTTTACCGTGGCGGACGTGGAGAAGGCGATCCTGGGGGCCGATTTTCTCGCATATTTCGGTCTCCAGGTCGACGTCCGGAACGCGCGCCTGATTGACCCCGCCACAAAAACACCCATACCCGGATTCATACATGCCATCAACCACCCCCCTACGCAATTTGAACGCCTCCTCCTCAACTACCGCCCCCAGCGCCGCCCCTCTGCCCACATCTCCACCATTCAACACCACATTGAGACTTCCGGCCCCCCCATCACAGCGAAAGCCCGACGACTCCACCCCCTGCAACTATCTAAAGCCCGGCAACATTTTAATAAACTCATAGCCGACGGCATCGTCCGCCCCTCAAAATCCCCTTGGGCTTCTCCACTCCACATCGTGCAGAAGCCCAATGGGGATATCCGCCCCTGCGGGGACTACCGGCGACTCAATTCAAAAACCACGCCGGACCTTTATAATGTTCCCCACCTACGGGACTTCTCGTCGCACCTCCATGGCGCTAATATCTTCTCTACCCTCGACATTTCACGGGCATTCCACCACATCAACATTCACCCCCCCGATGTCCAGAAAACCGCCATCATTACCCCGTTCGGACTTTTCGAGTATGTTAAGATGGGCTTCGGGTTGAGGAACGCTGCACAGACTTGGCAGCGCTATATGGACAGCATCCTGCGAGGCCTACCGTTCGTCTTTTGCTTCCTCGACGACGTCCTGGTGGCCTCCAGGACGCCGGAAGAACACCTCCGCCATCTCCAACAGATCCTTGACATCTTCTCCTCCGAAGGCCTCCTGGTAAACACAGACAAGTGCGTTCTCGGCCAACCCTCCGTCCGCTGCCTCGGCCACCACGTTTCATCCGAGGGCATCAAACCCCTCGCAGACAAAGTCCACGCCATTAGTGACTTCCCGCAACCCCGCACCGTGACGGAACTCCGCCGCTTCCTGGGTATGTTAAACTTTTACCGCAGACACATCAAACACGCAGCACAACATCAACAACCACTCATACACGCCATTCCCCAACCCTCCAAAAAAAATGACAACCGCCCCATTACCTGGACCCCCCAACTCATCTCCTCCTTCAAAATTTGCAAACAGGACCTAGTAGACGCCGCTCTATTGGCCCATCCCGATCCTCACGCCCCCTTATCCATCACCACCGATGCGTCCGACTGGGCCATCGGGGCAGTGCTCCATCAGCACACCGGCGCCACCCCCCAACCCCTAGGCTTCTTTTCCAAAACGCTATCCCCCACCCAAAAAAATTACTCCACGTTCGACAGAGAACTCCTCGCCATCCACGAAGCCATAAAGCACTTTCGTGACTTCGTGGAGGGCAGGCAGTTCTCTGTCGTCACTGACCACAAGCCCCTGACCCACGCCCTCCTACAGAACCGCAAATCCGCCTCCCCGCGTCGCCTCCGGCAACTCGAGTTTATCGGGCAATTTACGTCCGATATCCGCTACTTGCCGGGGGCCGACAACTGCGTGGCGGACGCGCTATCCCGACCCACCCCTAACCCCGCGCCGGTGGCGGAGTTACTGCCCTTCCCTTCACCACAAATCCTAAAATCAAAGCAAACTCCACATTCCGACCCCGCCCTCTCCAATCTCATTTCCGCCTCCAAATTGGAACAGCTGCCGCCCCTCGACCTCTGGTGCGACGTAACGGCCGATACACCGCGCCCTTACGTCCCACCGGAGCTGAGGCGGCAGTTGTTCCTCCACTATCACTCCCTTCACCATCCTGGCATTCGGGCTAGCCGGGACCTTATCAAGACGCGGTACTTCTGGCCCCACATGAACACAGATATTCGTAACTGGGTTCTGGGGTGCCAGAAGTGCCAGCGGTTTAAGGTCTCGGCCCACCCCCATGTCCCACCTCAAACCATTCCCGACTCCCTACCGTGGGAACATGTTCATCTGGATTTAGTGGGCCCCCTTCCCCCGTCCGAGGGGAAAAAATACTGCCTCACGATGATCGACCGTGCCACCAACTGGGTGGAATGCATACCACTCTCAAATATCACCGCGGACACCGTCGCAACGGCTTTCCTCTCTCAATGGGTTAGCTGTTACGGTTGTCCGCGAACAGTCACGGTCGATCAAGGGAGGCAGTTTGAGTCCGCCCACTTTTCCGATTTACTACGTTCCCTCGGCATCCACAAAATTCACACTACCCCATACCATCCCCAATCCAACGGGAAAATAGAGCGGTGGCACTCGGTCCTGAAACAGGCCATTTCTACTTCAACAAATTCCCCTTCCTGGACTAAATCCCTCCCCTACATTTTACTCAGCCTACGCACTTCAGCCCGTCCTTCAGACCAAACCAGCCCCGCACAAAACGCATTTAAAGATCCGTTACGTCTACCAGCCGACATTTTCACCCCAAATCACACGCCGTCTATTAACAGGGAACCGCTACACTCAACAACACCGACAAACGACACCACTTATCCCAAACGATTTTTCACCACCACACACATGTACCTGAAAGAGCCCGGCATCCATAAAACTTTCCAACCACTTTACGCCGGGCCCTTTCAAGTCATTCGCACAACACACACCACCGCGACCCTGTTAATTGACGGCAAACCACATACAGTCCCGTTAGCCAGGTGTAAACCCGCACCTGTGCTAACCCAACCCACAGACACTATCAGTCTCCCGCCGTCCGTTCGCTATGTCACACCGCTCCCCGATGTACCAGTCACCTCCGTCGCCGTTTCCGGACTTCGACTCGGATCCGGAAATGGCGGCGATTCTCCGGGACGTTTTCGTCCCGGACCCGCTCTCCCCCCTACCCCCTTCGCCCGGGCCGACTACACCGCTTCTTTTCGTCCCGCCACGGATCACCGGACTACCTCCCCGGCCCCGGCGATGGAAGTACCCCCAGTGGAAAATACTGCGCGAATTTCGCACAGCGCAGGCCACGGGGGTACACCCTCCCTACTCCCCCACAGACCCCCTGATGTCCTCCATCCTTCGCGAGTTCCGCCTCGCGGAACTCATGCCCCCACCGCCCCCCGTTCAAATTTGCTTGCCCCCAATAAATTTCGAACCCCCACCCCCCGTTCAAATCACCAACCCCCCCAAAATTTCAACCCCGCCAAGTTTACCACCCCCCCCGTTTTCGATTTTCGACCCCCCCGTATCAACTTCACCCCCTCCGACACCCCCTCCCCCCCCTCCATCGCCGGGGATATCCACTATACTTTCCGCCGGGACGAAACGGCCCGGGCGGCGAAACGGACGGAGGGAGCGTCCCCATGTTCCCCTCGTCCCGGCGGCCAAATCCCCCGCCCCGCTATGAGCAATCACGGCGGGGCCTTGAGATTCCGGGACAGTGCAAGTGTCTTTTTCATCCACTCGCACTGTACCGGAACTCGGAGCTCCGCCGTGCCCGCCTCGCCACGAGCTCGGAGCAACCGCCGCCCCCACACAATACACTCACGCACACACTATCACTCAACACACCCAACACACACCCAGGAATCGGCGGATTCCCGTCACCCCGTCCCGCTTTGTTCCCCGAATTTGCACGAAGGTTGTAAATATTGTACATATTGTAAATATCATGTTTGTAAATATTGTTCATCCTCCTCATCTCGCCCTTGCCGCTCGCTTTCACATTGTAAATATCGTTATTGTAAATATTGTTCACCCTCCTCATCTCGCCCTTGCCGCTCACTTTCACCTTGTAACTATTGTTCATCCTCCTCATCTCGCCCTTGCCGATCACTTCCCTAAATGCCACATGTTTAGGGATCCTGACCACTGCTCCCATCATACTGTATATACTCTCGCCATCTCATCCTACTTATTCTACCTTATATTCTACCTTATATTGCCTACCTTATGTTCTACCTACTTATCATCTACCTTATATTCTACCTTATGTTACCTACCTTATGTTCTACCTACTTATCATCTACCTACTTATAATCTACCATGTTACTACTAGTTTTTAAGGACCGCCTTCAGCTCAACCTCTGTTTGCATCGGCCCTCAGCCCCTGTCACTTTGCGCCTTCAGCTCCTCCTCTTGTTTGCCGTAGCCCTCAGCTCCTGTCATTTTGCGCCTTCAGCGACCACCTCTTGTTTGCCGTAGCCCTCAGCTCCTGTCATCTTGCGCCTTCAGCACCAATATTGGTTCAAACTGGGGGGACCTCTGTCGTGAGTCCCTCCCGGGAACACTCCTATCATATTAAGTTCTCACCAATATCCAAACGCCAAACTAAAGCTCCGTAAATAAAGATATGAGTGGGGACAGGCGACAGAACCCAGGGTTACTCAACCTGGGGCCCCACTACCAGCTCCCAGCAGGGAGCTGGAGGGAGAGGCCCCCAAGTACTATAAAACCCCGGATCCTGGCGCTCAAGCTTCATTCGACACTTCCTCTAACCAGCTCTCTCTTCTCTCTCTTACCTTACCTCCCAGATGATCGGTTGAATACAGCCGCCTGGGAATTTCACCTCCTCTCTCCTCCTCCTTGTCTAGATGATCGGTTGAATACAGCCGCCTAGACAAGGGACCTCTCCTTTCCTCTCCTTCACCTAGATGAACGGTTGACTACAGCCGCCTAGGTGAAATTCCCTCATCCACCTCTCTCTCCTCCAAAGTCGTAGATGTTCGGTTGACTACAGCCGCCTGCGACTTTTCCTCACCTTCCTTCCACACCACCTCTCTCTCCTCCAAAAGTCGTAGATGTTCGGTTGACTACAGCCGCCTGCGACTTTTCCTCCTTCTCTCTCCTTTACCTAAATTCACTCACCTTCCTTCCACGCCACCGTGATGAGAATTTCAAATTCATCACAAAATAGGTACGCTTTTTTTTCTTTTTTTTTAAGATCATCTTTGATCATTGGTAGTGGCATTTAATGGTCTTGATTCACCTGTTTACAATTTTTCCAATGTTATTGTACACATTGATGGTGATTTCAGACAGTTTTCCAGGTTTTTGACTCATAAAAAACCAATTTTGGGAGCTGAACCTTTGGTAAAACCTCAATTTCCGCGTCATTGGTCAAAATCGACTTCATATTCGGTCTTCTCGTCCTCAAAAACATGGAAAAAGATACCTTAAAAGCTCATGTTACTAACATGTTGTTAAAACGCAAAAAGTACCTATTTTTATACACATTTTCACTCATAACACCCCTGGGTATATTCCGATCGGGCTGAAAGGTTTCGGGACACAACTAGGGCCCAAATGGAGCATGTGTGCGAAAGAACGACTTTTTTAGACCGAAAATGAAGCCTGTACACGTGATACGGCGTACGGCGGACGGCGGACGGACATTGCATTTTTGGAATCTACGCACCTTGAAACGGAAAAGAAAAAATTTTGAGGGGGTGTTATAAAAATTTTTTGCTGAGCGAATACATAGGTGTATTATTCACAGAATAATAAACCAAAAGGGAGTGGGTGCCTTTTGGTTTATTATTCTCTGCATAATACACCTATGTAATCGGTCACCAAAAAATTTTTATAACCCCCCCTCAAACTTTTTTCTTTTCCGTTTCAAGGTGCGTAGATTCAAAAAATGCAATGTCCGTCCGCCGTCCGC
This sequence comes from Leptopterna dolabrata, assembly GCA_954871275.1. Classification (NCBI taxonomy): domain Eukaryota; kingdom Metazoa; phylum Arthropoda; class Insecta; order Hemiptera; family Miridae; genus Leptopterna; species Leptopterna dolabrata. The sequence goes on along the minus strand of OX940984.1, from coordinate 12,301,841 downwards.
CGTATCACGTGTACAGGCTTCATTTTCGGTCTAAAAAAGTCGTTCTTTCGCACACATGCTCTATTTGGGCCCTAGTTGTGTCCCGAAACTTTTCAGCCCGATCGGAATATACCCAGGGGTGTTGTGAGTGAAAATGTGTGTAAAAATAGGTACTTTTTGCGTTTTAGCAACATGTTGGTAACATGAGCTTTTGAGGTATCGTTTTCCATGTTTTTGGGGACGAGAAGATCGAATATGAGGTCGATTTTGGCCAAGGAGTGGAAAATTGAGGTTGTACCAGATGTTCAGCTCCCAAAATTGATTTTTTATGACCAACCAAAAACCTGCGAAATCGTCTGAAATCACCATCAATTTGTAGAATAGCACTAGGAAAAGTTTCAACACGTAGATCAAGACGATTAAGTGGCACTACCAATGATCATGGATAATTTGAAAAAAAAAAAAAGATCGTACCTACCTAATTTGTGTTTTGGGGGCCAAAATTGGTGGAAACCATCAGAAATAGTTATTTCAATTATTTCACATGAAACAAACAATAAATGTAGGTACAGCCAACATTTCTGTAGAATAATAAACCCCATGTGACAAGGACTTTGCAGCGTTTTTCTTCTTGTTCTTGAAACGACTCAAACGCTCAAACGACTCAAAGGAGCTCCTCCTATCATCACAACATCTTCTACAAATTACACCTTATCACACCTTATCATGCATTTTATCCCCTTTCCTCCATCTTCTTCTTCTTGTGATTTCACTCTACTCTACTCAAAACTGTTTCATTGGTAGAGTAGGCAGTCGAGTTAACAGGAGAGTCCAATTTCTGGTGGTGGGGGAGATGGTAGAGTAGAGTCACTCTACCGCAGCGGTAGAGTACTCTACTCTACCGTTTACTAGTCAGTAGGGTGATCTACTGAAAACATTTACACGAGTAGAGTGCAAGTAGGACACTCTACTCTACCACTCTACTCTACCGTTTACTCTACTCTTGTAAATTAGCCTTTAATGCTTCCGTGCCTTTCCTTCAATGATCCGTGATTGTAGGGAATCACGGCGGATGGTTAACGGACAGGCTGAGCAAACGCAACCCTCCATTGCCTTTCCGTTGAGGATGCCCCCATAGAAACACACGGGCCCTTTATGAACGAGCAACGGAGAGACGTGTACTACCTTCACCTCCCCGTCAACCGGTTAACGGAGACGTCGAGGCGGTGCACGTCTCTCCGTCATCGTCCGTATAGGGTACGTAACCATCTACAGAGCACCCTTTACGGACGAGCTACTGAGGATGACTGAGAGACGACCGCTGCCTCAACGGCTCCCACTAAGGCCCAATTCACACATAAGAGGTGACAAGCGGCCGCGCGGTGCAGGCGAGGTGCAGGCACGTCGTCGCACAGGCGAGTGTGATGTCCACATGAAGGGTGGCGAAGAGGTGCAGGTATGGTGGTGAAACGGCGGTAGGCAGTTGTGCTCGAAACGTACTCGTATGCTGACGATGAAAGTGACGAGGGCGTCCTCGATCTTGTTGTTTTTTAGCTAACATTAACAGCCAAAGAAAGTTCTGGGTTCACCTTTATGGTTGAAAAACAACAGGAATGAGATTTTCGACTTGATGAGGGAGTTGGGTATGTAACCAAAAAGGTTCCAGAACTTTTATAGAATGTCCCACGAATGTTTCTATAGCGGCCTTGGTGAAAGACAGACTGACAAAAAGGACTAAGAAGTGGAGAGAACCTGTTGGTCCAGAAGAGAGGTTAGGTACTGATAACACTGAGGTAAGTACCTACGTTATTTGAAATTCATAAATTTCAAGGGGTGCACGAGAAGCGCGCTTCTCCAAACTGACTCGAGCAGCGAGGAAGAGGAAGAGGTGAGGAGGTGAGCGCCCGTGCGTCGCCGCCTAAGTGGACATGGAACCATTATTTGTTCACATAGAGAAGGTGCCGAAGTGTCATACCTCTCACCTCGCCTGACCGCGTGTCACCTCTTATGTGTGAATTGGGCCTAACCGATCGTCGGAGCGGTAAAGGAAGTACGCGTCTCTCCGTCGCTCGTCCGAGGATCCGTAGCCTACCGAGTAGTCGGTGGAGTACTCGGCCGAGTAGTCGGTGGAGTACTCGGCCGAGTAGTCGGTGGAGTACTCGGCCGAGTAGCCGGTGGAGTACTCGGCCGGGCTACTTCGATGGGGCGATGTGGCCGAGTGGGATGGTGGACGAGACGGTTGCGTTGTGTAGTGTTCCGCGTCAACAGCGCACAGCGATGTAAAAACGCTGCAAAGTCCTTGTCACATGGGTTTGTTATTCTACTGGACATACCTACAGATATTTTGGCTGTTCATTTATTGTTTATTTCAGGTGAAATAATTGAAATAGCTATTTTTGGTGTTTTCCACCATTTTTGCCTCTAAAACACGAATTAGGTACGCACCTTTTTTTTTTTTTTTTTTTTTCAATTCATCTTTGATCATCGGCAGTGCCATTTAATCATCTTGATCCACGTGTTGATACTACTTCTAGTGTTATTATACAAATGTATGGCGGTTTCACACGATTTCCCAGGTTTTTAACTCATAAAAAATCAATTTTGGGAGCTGAACATTTGGTAGAACCTCGATTTTCCACTCTTTGGTCAATATCGACTTCATATTCGGTCTTCTCGTCCCCAAAAACATGGAAAACGATACCTCAAAAGCTCATGTTACTAACATGTTGCTAAAACGCAAAAAGTACCTATTTTTGTGCACATTTTCACTCATAATACCCCTGGGTATATTCCGATCGGGCTGAAAAGTTTCGGGACACAACTAGGGCCCAAATGGAGCATGTATGCGAAAGAACGACTTTTTTAGACCGAAAATGAAGCCTGTACACGTGATACGGCGGACGGCGTACGGCGGACGGCGGGCGGACATTGCATTTTTGGAATCTACGCACGTTGAAACGGAAAAGAAAAAATTTTGAGGGGGTGTTATAAACATTTTTTGGTGACCGAATACATAGGTGTATTCACAGAATAATAAACCAAAAGAGAAAAACGCTGCCTAGTCCTGGTCACATGGATTTATTATTCTACTGGGCTGACCTAAAAGAAATGCTGGCTGTTCATTTATTGTTTCCCCAGAACACAAATTAGGCTCCTTTTTTTTTACAAATTATCTTTTATCATAGATAGTGCCATTTAATTGCGTTGATTCACCTGTTAACACTACTTTTAGTATTATTATACAAGCTTATAATATGGTGATTTCAGACAATTACATAGGATTTTGACCCATAAAAAATTAATATTGGGTGCTGAACCTTCGTTACAACCTCAATTCTTCATGGTCAAAATCAACTTCATATTCGGTCTTCTTACCCTAAAGAACATGTATAACGATAACTATTTTTACACACATTTTCCCCCCATAACACCCCTGGGTGTGTTCCGATCGGGCGGCCGAGCTTCGGAGCACAACTAGGGACCAAGTGGAGCCTGTGTGCGAAAGAACGATTTTTTTAGACAGAAAATGAAGTAGATATATGGATGAAACGGTGGACGGACACTGGCATTTTAGGAATCTACGTACCTTTTAACGTAAAAGAAAAACGCTGCAAATCCCTGCACAACGGTTTATTATTTTGTACAGTATTCCCTTCTGTTACAGATCACAGCTCTCCGTATAGATAACCCTTCTACATATATATGTACTATTCTGTACATACGAGTATTATGTATATCGCAGACCCTCCGTAGGTTAGTATACTTAACCCCGCACACGTTACTAGGTACCTACCTAAACCGTTGTGTAATAATTTACCTGTATAGGTTTCCCTTCGACGGAGATAGAATAATGAACCGTTGTGTAATAATTTGCCCATCAATAATACTTCAACGGTTGTTCAAGTTGCAAAAGTACCTATCAGCAAAATTGAGCCCCTTCTTGGTAGATGAGCCGTTGTGTAATAATTTACCGTTGTGTAATAATTTACCGTTGTGTAATAATTTACCATTCTGTAATAATTTTCCGTTGTGTAATAATTTGCCATTGTGAAATAATTTACCCATCAATAATACTTCAGCGGTTGTTCAAGTTGCAAAAGTACCTAATATCAAAAAGTACCTATCATCAAAACCCAGCCCCTTCTTGGTAGATGCGCCGTTGTGTAATAATTTAACGTTGTGTAATAATTTACCATTGTGTAATAATTTTCCGTTGTGTAATAATTTGCCATTGTGAAATAATTTACCCATCAATAATACTTCAACGGTTGTTCAAGTTCCAAAAGTACACTATCAACAAAATCCAGCCCCTTCTTGGTAGATGAGCCTTTGTGTAATAATTTACCGTTGTGTAATAATTTACCGTGGTGTAATAATTTACCGTTGTGTAATAATTTACCATTCTGTAATAATTTTCCGTTGTGTAATAATTTGCCATTGTGAAATAATTTACCCATCAATAATACTTCAGCGGTTGTTCAAGTTGCAAAAGTACCTACCAACAAAATCCAATAGTCCATCACTTGTCAAATGAAATAATATCGCCGAACAAGCAACTCGACTTCATACAGCCATCCTTGATTATAATCAGGTGCTCCGTAGTAATGATATCCCGGCCGGATTTATACCGTTTGATTCACGATCGTGTTGACGAAGCTTTTTGTGCTCACGAACGGCTGGACGTACGATGCTCCGGGTGGTCTCAAAATTTTTTTTAGCTCAAGACAAATTTAATAACGTAAAAAAAACCATACCCTTCCATCGAAAGTTTTCGAGCTACGGCGTTCTGAAAATGTCAACCCCTATTTTGAACCCCTTAGAGATGACTGACAGTAACGCCGAGCTTCGAGGACCAACTAGACCCCGAACGGAACCTATAACCCGAATTTCATCAATTTTCTTTCATGGTAACTAAGAAAAGTGGCCCGTATGGCGGACAGACAGAAATATTTTTATTGCAGTTTTGGATTCTACATAACTTGAAACGTAAACCATCAAATTTTGAGGGGGGTAAGAATTTTTTTTTTCACGCTCGATTCCAATGGTTCATTATTGAAAATAATAAACCAAAATTTGTGGGAGTGTTATTATAGTTTTTGCTGAGCGAATACATAGGTGTATTATTCAATAAACAAAAATGCGTACTCGCCCGCCGGGTAGGTATCATAAGCGCTAATTCCCTTAATTTTTTCATTTTTAAAAGCGCGAGGTTCCCTGCTAGTATTTAGATTTAAAAGCGCGAGCCACTATAATAGAATAAAGTAACAGTTCTTGAAGCAGAACGCCTTTCCTAGGCTCCTATCGCTGATCGTCGCCGAACTGAGGAGTCGCGACTTTTGACCAAGACCAGGACCCAGGCCTCTGTTCATTGAAATGTTTACCTACTCAGTGTACTTACATAACTCCCACTTACTCCCACTGTCATCGTTCCTGGGGTTTATCGTTTAGTATTCATCCTCCGCTCAGTGCGTTTGCGCTGATACTTTTGATATTTCAAATGTCTTTCAATATAATAACAACTTTATATTTGATAGGGTAAAAACATGACAAAAAGGTTGTTAATACCTACATATCTTTTTTTTCACATTTCTGATTTTTTTTATTCCTGTTTTCTTGATTCAGGTAGGTACAGTAGAAGGTTGTAGGTAGGTATTTGGTAAAAGAAACAGTAACAGTACCTACGTAAGTAAAAGTAACGGCTCCAGCTCGCGCTGTTGACATAGGAAGCAGTGGTGCTTATGAACCTAATCTTTCTTCTCGAATTCGCGCTTTTGATAAAAAAAATTTAGGTGTTTTTGGACCACCTCGCGCTTTTGACAACCTCCGCCTTTGACGGGAGACACCTTCACGCCCGTCCATGGCGGCAAGTTGCTCTTATGGGCACACTACGAACGGTGTTCCCACAACGGAAGCCACATTTTTATACCCCCTCCTTAAATAACACCTGTCAACCACGGAAACACACTGGACGACATTCCAGGACGGACACCACAATTACACCCCTCCTCAATGACAACGATTCACCAAGGACGGATTACGGAGGACGTTCCAACGACGGAAACCACCTTTATACCCCTCCGCAATGACAACAAGTTCCTAAGGACACACTACGGACGATGGACAAACAACGGATGCCCCTCATACCCGTCCTTCGTCATAACCGTTGGTTTACAGAACGACGACCCTCCGCCAGATGAGTGGCTCCGTGATCCTTGAACGGATCCGTGAACGGATGGTTGTTCGTTACGGAACCCACCACGGAGTACAATCCGTCGTGTTCACTAGCGCGCACGGAACGCGATGGAACGTCGTCGCCTCACGGACACCACAGGCGCCTCCGTGAAAGCCGACGTCCCGTTAAACCCTGACCTTAACTGATGGTCACGGGTCGCTACGGATGGTCAAAATGCCGGTCAAGGAAGGTCATTTTTGAAGGAACGCCTACGGATGGACGGCCATCAGCGATGGTCTCCGCCACTCCATCACCACTTTTGGTTTATTATTCTTTGAATAATACACCTATGTATTCGCTCAGCAAAAAATTTTTATAACAACCCCTCAAAATTCTTTCTTTTACGTTTCAAGGTGCGTAGATTCCAAAAATGCAATGTCCGTCCGCCGTACGCCGTATCACGTGTACCGGCTTCATTTTCGGTCTAAAAAATTCGTTCTTTCGCACACATGCTCCATTTGGGCCCTAGTTGTGTCCCGAAACTTTGCAGCCCGATCGGAATATACCCAGGGGTGTTATGAGTGAAAATGTGCGTAAAAATAGGTACTTTTTGCGTTTTAGCAACGTGTTAGTAACATGAGCTTTTGAAGTATCGTTTTCCATGTTTTTAGGGACGGGAAGACCGAATATGAAGTCGATTTTGACCAAAGAGCGGAAAATCGAGGTTCTACCGAATGTTCAGCTCCCAAAATTGATTTTTTTAAGAGTCAAAAACCTGGGAAATCGTCTGAAATCACCATCAGTTTGTATAATTACACTAGAAAAAGTATCAACACGTGGATCAAGACGATTAAATAGCACTACCAATGATCAAAGATGAATTGGAAAAAAAAGAAAAAGGAGCGTACCTACCTAATTCGTGTTTCAGAGGCCAAAAATGGTGGAAACCAACAGAAATAACTGTTTCAATTATTTCACCTGAAATAAACAATAAATGAACAGCCAACATTTCTGTAGGTATGTCCAATAGAATAATAAACCCATGTGACAAGGACTTCGCAGCGAAACGGAAAGAAAAAACGCTGCACAGTCCTTGTCACATGGGTTTATTATTCTACTGGACATACCTACAGAAATGTTGGCTGTTCATTAATTGTTTCTTTCATGTAAAATAATTGAAATAGCTATTTCTGGTAGTTTCCACCAATTTTGGCCCCCAAAACTTGAATTAGGTACGCTCCTTTTTTTTTCAAATTATCTTTCATCATTGATAGTGCCATTTAATCGTCTTGATCCACGTTTTGACACTTTCCCTAGTGTTATTCTACAAATTGATGGTGATTTTAGACGATATCGCAGGTTTTTGACTCTTAAAAAAATCAATTTTGGGAGCTGAACATTTGGTACAACCTCAAATTTCCACTCCTTGGTCAAAATCGACTTCATATTCGGTCTTCCCGTCCCCAAAAACATGGAAAACGATACCCCAAAAGCTCATTTTACTAACATGTTACTGAAACACAAAAAGTACCTATTTTTATACCCATTTTCACTCATAACACCCCTGGGTATATTCCGATCGGGCTGAAAAGTTTCGGGACACAACTAGGGCTCAAATGGAGCTTGTGGGCGAAAGAACGAATTTTTTAGACCGAAAATGAAGCCGGTACACGTGATACGGCGTACGGCGGACGGACATTGCATTTTTGGAATCTACGCACCTTGAAACGTAAAAGAAAGAATTTTGAGGGGGTGTTATAAAAATTTTTTGCTGAGCGAAAACATAGGTGCATTATTCACAGAATAATAAACCAAAAGGTGAAATTCAGAGTGTGGAATTGCTCGCATCAACAAGTGTTTTGCATTGATTTAAGTCAACTTCCTTGCTCGTCATTATCACTTTATTAGGTTATGGAATGTGACTTACCGAGTGTCGTCTGTCTTACCCTCGGTTAATCCGACCGAACCTCTGGGCCGCAATAACCTGTTGCCCTGGGTTTGTTCAGAGGAAGGGGTTCGAATGAATATAACTGAGTGTATTTGAACAGCTTTTAGAACAGATTATTCACATTAAAGAAAATAGGTGCCGCTTGTGACCAGCTAACTGGACCACCATCGCATCTTATTTATCCATTATCCCGAGCGGCCAACCCGCGGCACCTATTTTCTCTAATGTGAATAATCTGTTCCAAAATCTTCTGTTCAAATACACTAATTTATATTCGTTCGAACTCCTTCCTCTGAACAAGCCCTGCACAACTATCGATCGGGCCCTGCACAACGCACAGGTCATCGATCTAGTTGTCGTCATACCTTAATAGTTACTTGAAGAGCTTGTTACGTTTGCCTTGTGGGAATACCATAGGCGGTCTCTCAATCCAATTCTATTGATAGGCCGTTATAACAGGATTAACCTCGTTCTTCCGTCGGAGGTAAAAGATTACTATTTCTGACGTTGCGTAAGCAACTTCACACATTCCTACGTTCCACTGATAACTTTGGAGTGTTCTAGTACTGAAATTCGGCCTTGTTACGCCCGTTTTCTATTACTGCTTAGAATTTTATAAGCCAATGGAGGTATCTCAGAGTATGTGTGTACTAAGTATGGTAGGTAAACGGCAAATACTTCGTCGCGAGAGGTGGTTGACTCACAGGCAGCTCGCTTCCCCCGCCACGTATTTGGAGTTAGAACCACTTACCTACAACACTCTTCATCTCCTGCTCAACTCCCTCAAGTTCTCGACCGCCTAATACCAGAGGTACTTACACCTAAGATTAGAAAGGGCGGCAGACAAGTGCCTCATACTTGGTCGGCGTTAAGTCACTTAGAACGAGCCCCTACTCACCTACAACACCCTCAATGGTGCTGGCCATCTGGTGGGAGAGGTGGAACCATCCCCACTACCCCTCGGCGACCAAGGATTTGCAGTTTACTATAGTAGATAGTCATAATAGTAGTAGCAGTAGTGTGAGACCGTGAGCAAACAGTTGATGCTACCCTTCATACGTCTTACATAGGTACGCAGGTACTGTCACAACGCAAGTTGAAACTGACGTTAGCGTAAAAACGCTGCAAAGTCCTTGTCACATGGGTTTATTATTCTATTGGAGTTCTAGAGATTTTTGTTGGCTGTTAAATGTATTGTTTCTTTCATGTGGAATGATTGAAATAGCTATTTCTGATGATTTCCACCAATTTTGGCCTCCAAAACATGAAATAGGTACGCTTTTTTTTTTTAAGATCATCTTTGATCATTGGTAGTGGCATTTAACGGTCTTGAGTCACCTGCTTACACTTTTTCCAATGTTATTGTACACATTGATGGTGATTTCAGACAGTTTTCTAGGTTTTTGACTCATAAAAAAACAATTTTGGGAGCTGAACCTTTGGTAAAACCTCAATTTCCGCGTCTTTGGTCAAAATCGACTTCATATTCGGGCTTCTCGTCCTCAAAAACATGGAAAAAGATACCTCAAAAGCTCATGTTACTAACATGTTGTTAAAACGCAAAAAGTACCTATTTTTATACACATTTTCACTCATAACACCCCTGGGTATATTCCGATCGGGCTGAAAAGTTTCGGGACACAACTAGGGCTCAAATGGAGCATGTGTGCGAAAGAACGACTCTTTTAGACCGAAAATAAGGCCGGTACACGTGATACGGCGTACGGCGGACGGCGTACGGCGGACGGACATTGCATTTTTGGAATCTACGCACCTTGAAACGGAAAAGAAAAAATTTTGAGGGGGTGTTATAAAAATTTTTTGCTGAGCGAATACATAGGTGTATTATTCACAGAATAATAAACCAAAAGCAGTGCTACCACAGCCCCTTTTCCCATTTTCCGAATTTCCCCCTCCAAGAATCAAAATAATCCGTTTTTCCCCCTTGTAACCAATATTTTCCTTTTTTTCCCGGCCCTATTTTTTGCATGAAGTTCTAAAAAATGGATATTTTTATGAGGTACATTTTCCATTTTCAATTGTTTCCACTCCGTTTTAATTCAACAGTGATGATTAATTCATTAACCACGAGGCATTCAATAATTTGGCATTCATCTTGAAGTCTGTTTTCTACTTCAGTCTTTAAATACTTATCGTTCCTTCCGTTTTCGATACTTATGTTTTTTTTTGGGACTTGTTCTTATTTAGTTCAATAAAAATGGCAAAAAAAAACCTAGCGTAAGTTAGCGTATCACTCATAAAATATAATATTTACTTAATAGAAGATATAATTCATTTTATAATAAAGTATTAGGCATTATCATCATCAAGGAACTTCACATTCGTAATTGCATACAAATAGTTTATGAATGACTAAATAGGAAACTAGGTAGGTATAGATTTACGGTGACCCTGGTAAGAAAGACATAATTTGCTGATCTTAAAAGTGGCATAATTATGTATCATGAAGGTTTTTGGTTTCAAAGAAAATAATTAATGTATAGGTACGTACCTCCTACTTAGTACCTAAAATTTCCCGAAAATGTTCCGATTTCTTCGTTTTCCGATTTTTTTCCGATGGGCTCCGAATTTCCCGCCATTCGGGACATTCCCGCCAATGAGGAGTACTCGTGAGTTTTTAAAAAGGTACCTAAATTTTAAATCAAAGTCGATTCCATTCTGAGAATTTTAAGACCAACCACACTCTCCTGCAATCAGCAGTTTTAGCGAATTTTCAAAGAAAATGAAGCTATTGCAATGGCTTCGAAATTTAAATAATATAAATTTTTGGAAATTTTCTTCATAGAAATCCGTTTCAGACCATTCTAAAACGATTCCTGAAATTTAACACTTTTTTATATGTATATATATATATATATATATTTATATATATATTTATTTATATATGTGTCACTCCAGACGATAACTCTCGATAGAATTGAGATAAACAGCTCAAATTTGCACAAAAAATCTATCTTGGCAATCGAAAGGCTAAGTTCGAAGATGGGCGAAATTGGCCTACTCTAAGGAGGGTTTTGGCGCATTTAAAGTGCACAAAAATTACCCAAAAATCCCCAAAATGTTATTTTCCAACAAGTGACCCCTCATTTTAAAGGTTTTTGCACGCTGAACACGATGGTGGAATCGGATTTTAGATATCTTGATCCGTTCTCAAATTAGAGCATTTAAAGTGCGCAAAAATTACCTAAAAATCCCCAAAATGTTATTTTCTAACAAGTGACCCCTCATTTTAAAGGTTTTTGCACGCTGAACACGATGGTGGAATCGGATTTTAGATATCTTGATCCGTTCTCAAATTAGAGCATTTAAAGTGCGCAAAAATTACCCAAAAATCCCCAAAATGTTATTTTCCAACAAGTGACCCCTCATTTTAAAGGTTTTTGCACGCTGAACACGATGGTGGAATCGGATTTTAGATATCTTGATCCGTTCTCAAATTAGAGCATTTAAAGTGCGCAAAAATTACCCAAAAATCCCCAAAATGTTATTTTCTAACAAGTGACCCCTCATTTTAAAGGTTTTTGCACGCTGAACACGATAGTGAAATCGGATTTTAGATATCTAAATCCGTTCTTAAATTAGAGCATTTAAAGTGCGCAAAAATTACCCAAAACTAGGATAATCTTTAAACTCTTACCCCCACCCCCTTAGAGTGGTCAGATTGAAAAATGTGAGAAGTATTAATTGAAGACGAGAGTTCGAAGCAAAAAAGGGGGAGGCAAACGATTAGTACAACTCCTTGAATTTACCCACAGCGATCAAATAAATAAGCACTTAGTACAATTACGTAATAAACAAACGGTAGAATCAGGATGGACAAAACGTACAAATTAAAATAAATACGAAGAGAATATACATAGAAAACCAAATTTTAGACCGAAGTTTTCCTTTATTCAAAACCATAGCCATTAATTCGAATATTTCTTTGAAAATTCGCTCATTAAGTCATGCTGCATGACTGATTTTTATTTGTTTATCACTGCACCCTTTCCGCCTGGGCGAAACCCCCTGCCCAGCGTGACGTCACTATTTGTCCAAAATTTGAAATCCATAAAATAAAAACTACTGGTCGCAGGAGAGTGTGATTGGTATGGAAATTCTCAGAATGGAATCAAATTTCATTTTAAAATTATGAAAAAAGAAAGAATCATGGGTACTCCTCATAGGCAGCACTGGTCAAAAGGGTAACATGGAGAAGGAATAGTAGGTTTGGTCGCACTGGCATTTTCTATCGGTCAGCTGACTTCTAGAAAACCGTAAGGAACCATTAATGATCCAATACGATGCTGTCTTGATAAGCGTTTGAGAAGGATTTGATAATGGTTGGGAATCGAGAAGGCCAATAGCGCTGGCAATGCTTGGTCAGTTCTCGTCCACCCGATTTTCTATGGGCTGGAATGACGATCAGAAAACTGACTGGATACTCAGCATGGATAGTCAAACTCCTCTTCACGTTCATTTTTCCTACAAAACATAACTTGAGTATTCACCTACATCGTGATGAAAACCGTGTAGTAACTATGAGTAGAATATTGTGAGGGCGACCATACACGTAATAGAACATTTAACACGACACACCTTTCAAAGTAAGAAAACACAAGTGTACATGGCACACTTACATGAAACATAACATTCACAACACACACACACATGAAGGAACAATGGCTTCCAAGTGGACGTGAACCAGGGGTTGCTGCACTATGTCGACGGTAATGGAGATGTTTTGTAGTGTTTCAAGTCAATCTGACACAAAACAACGTATTTTGGTTCTCAATTGATATTAATTTCAGACCAAAGACTTTTGGTCTAGCGTAATAATAGCGTTCAGAATAAGGGCTAAAAGTTTGAACTGATCATCAAACATGGACGCGCGCGAATCAATTTTTCTGCAAACTATAACTTAGTTGGGGGAAATAGTGAACCCGTTAATGGACCTGGTATAAAATAACATCAACATTTGGCCCCAAAAAGGTACATGGTGGGAGTGGAGGAAACGGGCATAGCCCTCCAAGTAGGTACAAGACAAATAATATGATTGCCTTCAATATCTCCCACAAAGTCATCAGTCAATGATACAAGCATTACCATCACTTAGGTAGTACCTATTAATAATAATCACAGAGGAAACGCAATACCGAACCATATCAGAGCTAAACTTTTTGGAAACGTTAAATAATACCTACACTTTTATCATAAAGGTTGTTTAACACATATCTATATTGTTAAACAACCTTTATGATAAAGCTAGGGTAAAGAAATGTTCTACTTTTTGAAATTGGTAAGTGCCTGTGCTAGTTTATAAAAATCTGTGATAGTGAGCGCATTGCGCATTTAGAAGTTAGTCAAAAATCCAGTCAGTGGGTCAGTGAATTTTTGAACAAATTGAATGGTTGAAACCCACAATAATGGGGTAGACAAGGTGCAGCTGCTCATGCTGTCATGCCATGTAAAGTATGCTAAGAATAAAAACAAAAAACGCTGCAAATTATTACACAAGGGTTTATTATTTGCCTGTATAGGTGACCCTTCTGCGTAGATCACTGTTTTCTGTGGTCAATACCCACCCATCGAGTAAAAAAGTTTCGAGCACTCCCTCAAAAAATTTTCTTTTACGTTTCAAGGCGCGTAGCTTCCAAGAATGCAATGCCCGTCCGCCGTATCATCCATATCTAATTTATTTTCGGTCAAAAAATTCGTTCGCACACAGGCTACATTTGGGCCCTAGTTGTGTCCCGAAACTTTGCTGCCCGATCGGAATATACCCAAGGGTGTTATGGGTGTGAAAATAGGGGTTTTTGGTGTTTTAGTAACACGTGCTTGTGATGTTTTTCCATGTTTGTTTCCCATGATGTGAGGTTTTCCATGTTTTTTAGGGCAAGGAGACTGAATATTGCGGTTCTAACAAGCGAAGAATTGAGGTTCTAACGAGCGAAAAATTGAGGTTTTAACAAAGGTTCAGCCTTAAGTTTACCTTAAATTTTGGTCTAAAATCGTCGTTCTTTCACACACAGGCTCCATTTGAGTCCTAGTTGTGCTCCGAAGCTCGGCAGCCCGATCAGAATACACCCAGGGGTGGTAAGGGTGTAAAAATTCGTTGGTACCTAACCATCTATTTTTCGGCCCTAATCATCGCAATTGTTGTCGCGTTTCCAAGGTGTTCCAGCCTATGAGTTCTCGAATTGAAACAGTTCTAAAAATCACCCCACCCTTCAGAAAAACTTAGGTTCTGGTTTGAAACTGTTTAAAACTAGTTCTGGTGGCTGGAACATACCTTATATTATTTACGCCAGTTATCAGCGTTATCAACTTAATTATACTTGTAGCATACATGAAGGTTGTCATGAACGCTAGGTACCTATATCGTCATCTTCCTTTTCACCGTGTGTGACGCTTGTGGACCTGTTTGATTGCGGAAAGGATGAACGAGTTGGACATGAACACGCTGTTCTCTTATGAACCCCTCTCCTGGCACCGGTAACATGTTCCTGTGAGTTGTGACGCGTGAGCACCAATGCTCTAACCCAGTCCTGTTTTAAGAATTGTCTGCCACCAGGAAATTTGTAATTTTCTATCCATCTGTGCTCCAAGACTTCCGAAAACCTTTCTCTTGGCCCACAAATGTATTGTTCGACGCCACAGAATTTGATGGTTTCTTAGCCCAATTGTTACATACGCTGTCCGAAAACAGTTTATTTTTGACAAATTTCTTTGACACGCTTCGCGGATTCATCGAAGGAAAAAAAATGTCAACAATATCGCGAACTCGACTGGCATCGCCGATAAAAGCTGCCGTATCACTTGTTGATTCCGAGCCCAATTCGATCAAATTTGACGAGGAAAACGAGCCTACTGTGCGACCACGCCAATTTGGGTAGCTACTTCTACAGCTGAACCTGGGAGCTGATACCCGCATGGACGAATGTAGCTCTGAAGCAAGTTCATCATATCTTTTGCAGTTGCTTTGCCTTTGTGAAATCTAAAACCATGTCAGCTGTGCATTGAACAACAAAAACCTGCGCTTTGTCAAGCCATTACTTCTGACCTGCGATGTCCGTGTTGAGTCAATTTTCTCGAGAAGTGTTTCTACCAGAAAAATCAAATTTTGTGGCCTGTTTCTTCGAACAACTTGAAGTCGACCATCTGGAAGTCTTTGCCATCATTGCTATAGGTAATTTTGGACAAGAACTCCCCCCCCCCCCCCCCCACACTAACCGACCGGCAAAACACGAGGTTTTCCCAACTCGCACACAGAATCGACTTTTCCGACACTACCGCCTATCAGAACAATCAAGTCGACTGCACTGTTACAGTGGGCCAATAACCTAAAGGCAGAGACGCCACAGTTAAAACGCACGTGAGTTGATTTTAACAGCTTTGTTCGCGCTCAGAAACTCTTGCTCGGGGCAACTGAACTTGCTCAGAGCTAGCCTAGCCCCAAGAGGACAGCTCGAACAAAGATAATGAGTGAGTATATCTCAACGAAATAAGAGAGAGCATTTTACAGGTGGGTACATATGTGCATAGCCCTTCAAGTATAACACAACAGCTAATATATTATTGCCTTCAATACTGTAATGGCCTTATGAGGTGGAATAAACCGGTTACCGTGAGATCACCGGAGTTAAAATACCTCGAGCGTGGTTAGTGCTTGGATGAGTGACGACCGCAACACGTGGTGGCATTCCAAGTATGACCCAGGTGTCGGGTCCCCCTCTCCACTCAAGGGGGCAAGGCAATGAGTAGCCAAGAGCGAAATGATCAGATCGAATTCTGATTCTGTCATTGGAGGACAGCTGATACGTCCGCGACGCTGGCAGAGCAGTCACACAAAAAGCCCCAGCTTGGAATAGCTGTTTACCTTATTTTACTTTTTACTTTTCAATATTGTTCACAGTGGTCCAAATTCTGTTTTTAATAATTATTTTTCTATGAGGCTAAAAATTAATTTCGAATGTGACTGGTTTGTCCACAGATATTGCATCAGGCGCTGAAATGAACGGGAGCCACTGGCGAGGGGTAGTATACTGCTTCCTTTGGTACATGTCCATCTTCAGCGGATGGCTTCTCCTCTGCGTCCCTCTCCTCCCAGTCCTCGCCGTTAACGTCTACGCATACAGGACGGCTGTCGACCTCGTTTTTGCCATGTGGGAAACCTACCCTGTCGTGAGTAGTACCTTTCAAATGTACCACAATGCTACTAGTGGCCAAAACTGCAGTCTGCAACTTGATTTGTGGCGTCTTCAGTTGAGAAATCCATGAACGATGAACCCATCAGGGCCAGTTCGCCACGTTGTACATACGGCGCAGTTTATAGTGCCTTAAAAACAAAAATTTTCCCTAACGATTTTGATTCGGATTTGGGGAAAAACCCACACACCTACCTATAGTTATAGGCATCAGTGATCAGTTTTGATTTTTTAATTGTATTGTTTTTTTTTTTAACCCTACGCCACCAGTGGTGATCAGTAATGCGCGGGGCTCTCTTGGAAAGTAACCTCAGGCCTCTAGGCCTCCATGGTCCTTGGATTACCTATTGCTTTGGGTTCATTAAATACAACTTAACTCCCTTTGCCCCTGAGCTTATGTAGGTGTTACCCCATACTTAACACTTTTTTTCAATTACTTCAGGAAAGTCTTAAACCTAAAGGTAATTCATTATTCTAAATTGCAGGCTTTGATGGAAATTCTATTCTCAACGGAGTTCGTAATGAGTGGAGACTTGGTGCGTCCATGGGAAAGGTAGGTAGAAACTAGAAGATAAAATCGTTACATCCATGCTGTGTCTATGTCTATGAACATGTTATTTTTACATACAATGAGCTCTCCTTGTGTAAAATCATCGTTTGGGGCAGTTTTTAGGTATCTTAGACTAATGCTTAGCAATGTCGCCTACTTTGGGCAATTCTGAGCATTATTTCACATTAAATTTTGACTCTGGAATCTCATTGCGCATGATGACAGGTCCATCTTGATTATGAACCATCGAACAAGGCTGGATTGGAACTTCCTTTGGGCGGCGATGCACTACGGGACCACAACCCCGGCCCACCGCCTCAAATTCATCCTCAAACGCCCCATCAGCCTCATCCCTGGTCCAGGTAATCCATTTTTAATATTTGTATACTATTAGCTGTTTTACATTGTATGTAAAATCGTAGTAGGAGTAATAATAGGGTGAAATTATATGGATTCAATTGTGAGATCACCACCTCAAATTGATCCTCAAGCGGCCATTAAGCCTCCACTCGGCACATGTAGATAATCAGTTTTCCCAATCCATGTCATGTATAAGGCCAGTTGTAAGGGGGGCAGTTTGGCCTGCCTGTTGTTTGATTTCGCTCTTGAAGGCGCCATTAGAGCGTCTGGCATTGAGGTTGATGGCACGATTTTTAACCACACAGTACAACTGCTAGGCGTAGCCTAGCATTGATGTGGCTGGCAAAAGGTTTAGTACCTTGTCCAATGCTTTCTCAGACCTGAGAGCGGCAGCATTGTTTGGCCTGGAGGTGAACCAGCCAAAGACTAAATACATGACCACTAATGAAAAGGAAGTACCTGATCATTCACAAGTAAATGGATGCATTTTGAAGGCAGTGCATGAATTTATATACCTGGGATTCTCGTGAACCGTAACAATTACATGCAGGCGGAGGTGCATGTAGGATATAGATAGCCAACAGAAGCTACATTAGATTAGTTAGTCCCACAGCTGAAAAGCAGGATAATATCCAGGGCAACCAAGATAGGCAGTACAAGACCCTAATCAAACCAGTCCCGACATATGGATCGGAGTCTCGGACGTTAACCAGAGCCCTTGAGGAAGAGCTTCGTCGTTTTGAAAGAAAGGTGCTCAGAAGAGTTTTGGGGTGCCATATTTGACCCTGAGGAACTCGCCTGGAGACGTCGAACGAATCAAGAGGACTGGCATGTTGAATCCTGGATTGACATGTTGCCAGGATGAGCCCGGAGGAAATACCAAGGAGAAAATACGATGACACGGTGGGCCTAGACTGCGCTTAGTGGATGGTGTGGTGGCAGAGGCATGCTCCATTCTGGGTGTTTGCGACTGTAAAGCTGCAGCAGTTAATAGAGATGACCGGCGGATCTCACTGTGGGAGACACTGACCCCCCCCACGGATAAATCTGTACAGTCTGTGTGAAATAGCAATGTGCAAACCGAGACTACCACTCCTGCCCACCACCTCAAATCCATCTTCAAATGCCCACTCAGCCTCCACTCCGCCCAGGTAGATAATCAGTTCGCTCACGCCTCAGTAGCCTCAGCTACTTATCAAGCCGAGCTATGTATAATAGGTAACTACATATTTATAGACGACAAATCGATGATTATTACATATTAGATACTAATCACCTGTATTTGATGTCAATTAATTTTACCTTTAATTCATCTTCGGTTTTTGCAGGATGGGTGATGCAAATGGCGGGTTTCTTCTTCATACACAGGAAGTGGGAAAAAGACCAGGAGCTCCTTGACAAGATGATCGGTCACCTAGACGATTTGGACTACACCTATCAGGTATTGTGAAGGCAATCAGTTACTTAAGTAAGAAAAACAATTGGTTGTAGAATTTGGCCAGTAAACGATGAGCTCAGTTCTGGCTTTCAGAGTTCGAATTCAAAAGAGAGAGCTAAGTTTTGATCCTTAACAAGGGATTGTTGTTTCTTCCACATCATACATCAAGCAGCCCGGGCTGGATCATTGATGACACCAGCATTCAAATCGTTGTTTATAACTATAACACATCACGCTCTTATGTGTCTACTCATTAGTGTACGATGTAGATAACCTGATACACTGAAAAAGCTGAATTCCGCCTTAATCGTCAATAACAGTTACAATGATCATCAATACTCCGTATTCAGTAATCAGACTGCCGTTTCCAAATGGTCGCCGGTCATCATATGCAATGGCTCCTATTGTAGAACAATGCCAAGTTGACATTGTGTACAGATGTAGAGAAGATTTTGAAAAAAAAACTCATCTTATTCTAGCTTAACTACTGGACAGTCATGATATTATCAAACATGGTAGTTATCTAACATTATGAAAAGCACTAATGATTAGACTTGGGAACACTACTCCAATAGATTATGTACCTACCATTTTAGCATTCCCTGGAGTGCCCCAAGGGTCACATTTTGGAACACTGCTGTTCGTGCTGTTTATGAATGACATTGACTCTGCCCCTGGTGACTTTGCCACCACGTTAAAAATTTGAGTGCCTAATATGTCAACAAGTGACAAACAATATTGCTGAGATGTCTGTGAATACAGTGCAAAATGCGTTATATCTGTTTACTGCAGGTGTTGATTTTCCCCGAGGGGACGGATTTGACTGAAAAAAGCATGAGCAGGAGTAATAGCTACGCCGATCAAAAGGGCCTCAACCGATACACACAGGTAAGTAATCCAAGTTTTGGAAACCATAACAAGATTGGAGCTGTCATAGAACCTTTAGAAACTAGGCTTTATAATATTATAAGGAGTCAACAATCGCTTTCGGTTTTGAGGAGGAAGCATCATATAGCTGAAGAAAATAACATGATAGAAAACTGTTTCAGACCATTGAGTTAGGTAATCCAGTGGTTTAAATGTGTGCAGGTATGAGACGACTTTTGTGAGCAATGCCTGTCCTATGTCCATGTGTTGAAGAGATGAAATTGTGTCTGAGTTGAAAAATTCCAAATTTCGCCAAAATGTGCCTCTTCTCTGTGGCTGATTTGAAAAGTGGGGTATCGCAGTCTTTTTTCTAATTTCGTTTTGGTGTCTGGCTTGGGGTTAACGAAAATCTGCAGTTTACAAGAAAGGGTGGGACAAGGGACAGTTGTGACATGGACATGAGCCTGTTGGCTCAAACAGAGGCTATTGAAACGAGGCAGTAGCATCCATGCTGGAAATAAGAGACGTTAAATCATAACTTCAACCTTTATTTCCAACTACACGAAATAATTTAATAACGGGTGTTGGGAAAAAAAGGAGATGGCAGTGGAGTTGAATGGTAGAACGGGTATGAGTGGGAACAGCATGCTCAGAGCAGTACCTACCTAATTGATCAGTATTGATTAGTTACTATCTTATAGCATCCAACTACCTACAGTTCACATTGACTAAAAAACATTAATTTTCAGTCTCACTGGGTTACCCCTTTGTTCGATTTACCAAATTCTTCTGAATTTAGCCACCAGCCTAGTCTGACTTGATTACCAGGTATCTACCTAACAATATACCCATTCTTATTCTTTGATTTCTTATAGAATCTTGTTGATTGTAGGTCCTTCATCCAAAAACCACCGGCTTCTCTTATTTAGTGGAAAGAATGAATCAAAGTAAGTATCGAAGCGCGTGTGATGTTTGAGTTCTCTTGTGTTCCATGTCATTTTCTTGAGGAGGCGCTTTTATTACAAACTTATTGAAATAAGTAATTTTTCTACTTTTCAGATAATCATTTAGATGCAGTGTACGATCTGACAGTGGGATATCCTGATCACATGCCGGAAACAGAAGCCGACGTAGCAAGAGGTCGTTTTCCTGAACGTGTTCATTTCAGTATTAAGAGGTGAGGGCGTCCTTAGTTTTCCGAAGGTTTTGAAAAATCGAGATTTCAGCAAAGGCGAGAAGGCCAAGGGGAAAAAACAGCTAAATAGTAAATACGTGATGACATCATGCTGGGAATCCTTGCTGATTGATTGACTTGGAGGTTCGTTCTTAGTGGGCGTTCTGACAGTTCTCGAACTCATAAGAACTGGGACGGAAAATCCCGGGGCGTTCCGGAACTTGAGGAACCGCGTTCTGCACTGCGAACGATTTCAGAACTGGAAGTGGAATAACCTGTGTGCGCATGCGTCACCTACGTTCTTGAGTTCCAGTTCTGACAGTTCTGAAAAAAATCGGGGACTGTCAGAACCGTTCGGAACTGGATTCGCAAAACACTGCGAACGCAGAACTCGGCGTTCTCGGCGTTCCGGAACTGGGCGTTCTGGCACTGCGAATGACAAAACTCGACTGCGCTTGCCCAGAACCGTTCGGAACTGGCAGAACGCACACTGAGAACGCAGCTTTGGTGATCTGTTGCTTAGTTGGGAGCAGCCATTTGCTTTTTTTTAAGTAATGATTCAACGTGCATCGGGTTTTTGCAGGTATGGAGTCGATGACTTGCCAAGTGGTGAAGCGAACCTCAGAAATTGGCTGACTTCACTATGGAAAGACAAAGAGGAGAAACTTGCCGACTTCTATTCAAACTTGAATCCGCGACGGAGGGCGTTCGATGATTCTGAACTAAAACTCAATAGGTGTGGTATTAAATCTGAAGAGTTATTTCTACTAGAATTGGAAGTAAAATTACCATACTTTCCTGAGGAATCCGTTGCGGGTCCCTACGTTAGACTCGCAGGTTGGAAAGTTTATGTTGAACTCACAGGCTTGTTGGGAATAGTTTTACGGTACGGGTTTAGTTTTACGGATGTGACGGTATATGGGAATCCCTTCCGTCTTGGATGCGGACTCTTCCCGATCTTTTTGACACGCGGCTGAAAGGGCGGTCGATTCGCGGAAACGAATCGTCAACTCCTGGAGGCATTGCGATTTAATGAAACCAGTGTCTCAGGTGGCAGCTGTCACACTGCCTCCCTAGTACCTTTCTAGAGGATGGAGAGGGGGAAACTACGCTGTATGGGCGGTGAAGTTAAACCCCTCATTCATTACATGGTAGCAGAGCGTGGTTGGTGAGCACGTGCTGGATTTTATCCTCGGTACCCCCTCCACTTTTTGACAGCTTTCCCAGAAGGCATAGCTCTGAGGTTTTCCAGAAGGAATCCTCTTTTTAATAACCCTTTGTTTATCAATATACACTTCGGCCATTCGATTTTATTTTTCATCATCAAATCAAACTTATTAGTATTATTATTATCAAACTTATTATTATTCTTAAGGCGTTCAATGCCAATTTTTTGTCTCTTTTTTTCCCCAGTTGTTCCATCTTATGATCGGATTAGTCACCTAGAGGTCGTTCAGATGAACTTTCCTGAACCAGAACCTCTGACAACGACTTTTTTTCTTTTCTTTTTTGTCCAAGTCCGCCAAGTGATATTGATAAGGAGCTAACTTCTCCACCAGTAGCAATTCTCAGTAGTACCATTACGATGGAAGCTATCAGCTTTGGAGTTTTTCAGATGAACCTTCCTGAATCAGAACTCCATACTACTTTCAGTCCCGTGTCTATTAACTTCACATACTTCTTCTTCCTCAAAGAAGTATGTTTTTAAGGGGAGGAGTGTGACGGTATAAGGGAATCCCTTCCGTCTTGGATGCGGGCTCTTCCCGATCTTTTTGACACGCGGCTGAAAGGGCGGTCGATTCGCGGAAACGAATCGTCAACTCCTGGAGGCATTGCGATTTAATGAAACCAGTGTCTCAGGTGGCAGCTGTCACACTGCCTCCCTAGTACCTTTCTAGAGGATGGAGAGGGGGAAACTACGCTGTATGGGCGGTGAAGTTAAACCCCTCATTCATTACATGGTAGCAGAGCGTGGTTGGTGAGCACGTGCTGGATTTTATCCTCGGTACCCCCTCCACTTTTTGACAGCTTTCCCAGAAGGCATAGCTCTGAGGTTTTCCAGAAGGAATCCTCTTTTTAATAACCCTTTGTTTATCAATATACACTTCGGCCATTCGATTTTATTTTTCATCATCAAATCAAACTTATTAGTATTATTATTATCAAACTTATTATTATTCTTAAGGCGTTCAATGCCAATTTTTTGTCTCTTTTTTTCCCCAGTTGTTCCATCTTATGATCGGATTAGTCACCTAGAGGTCGTTCAGATGAACTTTCCTGAACCAGAACCTCTGACAACGACTTTTTTTCTTTTCTTTTTTGTCCAAGTCCGCCAAGTGATATTGATAAGGAGCTAACTTCTCCACCAGTAGCAATTCTCAGTAGTACCATTACGATGGAAGCTATCAGCTTTGGAGTTTTTCAGATGAACCTTCCTGAATCAGAACTCCATACTACTTTCAGTCCCGTGTCTATTAACTTCACATACTTCTTCTTCCTCAAAGAAGTATGTTTTTAAGGGGAGGAGTGTGACGGTATAAGGGAATCCCTTCCGTCTTGGATGCGGGCTCTTCCCGATCTTTTTGACACGCGGCTGAAAGGGCGGTCAATTCGCGGAAACGAATCGTCAACTCCTGGAGGCATTGCGATTTAATGAAACCAGCGTCTCAGGTGGCAGCTGTCACACTGCCTCCCTAGTAACTTTCTAGAGGATGGAGAGGGGGAAACTACGCTGTATGGGCGGTGAAGTTAAACCCCTCATTCATTACATGGTAGCAGAGTGTGGTTGGTGAGTACGTGCTGGATTTTATCCTCGGTACCCCCTCCATTTTTTGACAGCTTTCCCAGAAGGCATAGCTCTGAGGTTTTCCAGAAGGAATCCTCTTTTTAATAACCCTTTGTTTATCAATATACACTTCGGCCATTCGATTTTATTTTTCATCATCAAATCAAACTTATTAGTATTATTATTATCAAACTTATTATTATTCTTAAGGCGTTCAATGCCAATTTTTTGTCTCTTTTTTTCCCCAGTTGTTCCATCTTATGATGGGGTTAGTCACCTAGAAGTCGTTCAGATGAACTTTCCTGAACCAGAACCTCTGACAACGACTTTTTTTTCTTTTTTTTCCAAGTCCGCCAAGTGATATTGATAAGGAGCTAAGTTCTCCACCAGTAGCAATTCTCAGTAGTACCATTACGATGGAAGCTATCAGCTTTGGAGTTTTTCAGATGAACCTTCCTGAATCAGAACTCCATACTACTTTCAGTCCCGTGTCTATTAACTTCACATACTTCTTCTTCCTCAAAGAAGTATGTTTTTAAGGGGAGGAGTGTGACGATACATGGGAATCCCTTCCGTCTTGGATGCGGGCTCTTCCCGATCTTTTTGACACGCGGCTGAAAGGGCGGTCGATTC
The DNA here is from genome assembly GCA_954871275.1 of Leptopterna dolabrata. Taxonomy (NCBI): domain Eukaryota; kingdom Metazoa; phylum Arthropoda; class Insecta; order Hemiptera; family Miridae; genus Leptopterna; species Leptopterna dolabrata. The sequence continues at coordinate 12,277,728 of OX940984.1, read as the reverse complement.
GCGGAAACGAATCGTCAACTCCTGGAGGCATTGCGTTATAATCAAACCAGTGTCTCAGGTACCTTTCTTGAGAATGGAGAGGGGGAAACTATGCTGTATGGGCGGCGAAGTCAAACCCCTCATCCATTACAAGTCTCAGAACGAACCTCTCGCAATTTCAGCTTGCCATTTTTAGGCCGTCCGTCAGATTAAGAGCCCTGCCCGTGCCCATATTATTAATGAGACAGGCTAAACGCTCCTGAATGATAAGAAGCGTTAATTTTGATTCAATCAGGCCGAGATTCCAAGATAAAAGGTCACAAGCTCACTGTCATCTGTCATCGGTCATCATCAGGCTGTCGAGAGAATGCTGGAGTCAGTTCGCCAATTGGTCCCTATTTATGTGAAGAGGGGGGAAGGGAAAGGACCACTTTTGGGGATACACACTTCATTTTGTGAACGACCCTGGCTTATCTGTCCAACGGCCTTATCAGGTGAAATAAGCCGGTTCCTGTGAGATCATCGAAGTTAAGATAAGTTGTTAGTACTTGGATGGATGACGGCTGTGACACTAGCAGTCCCTTGTAGGCGAACCCCTCACCACTCAAGGGGGTGAGACAATGAGTAGCCAAGAGCGAAATGGTCGGATCGATTTCTGATCCTCTCATTGGAGGACAGCTGATCCCAGCCTGGTATGGCTGTTTACTTTACTTTACTCCTGGCTTATCTGGGGCAGTGGAAAATGGTATATATATTGCCTTTTTGCCATCAGTTCCCACATTCATGTGTTTCAGGTGGCCCCGACCGCTGAGCAATGGCGTCTACCTTGCAGCTCTCTTTTGGACCGGCCTCGTCTTCACGAGTATCTACTTGTTCATTTCTTCCTGTTGGTTCAAAATCTACGTCCTCATCGCCTCAGGAGTCTTCACAGCGATGTCCCACAAAACCGAGGGGATGTACCACCACGAGATCGAGTGGACAAAATACCGGAAAGGCGTCTCGCAGTCACAAGCAGGCAGAGCACCGGAGGAGCCGGCGAGCGGAACCTCGCCCATGAACGGGAGCAATGGTAGGGTGAAAGGAGACTAAACGTTCACTGTATGTCAGGGTGAAAGGAGACCATACATTCAGTCTCCTATCCCACGGATGTCCTGTATATCAGCCGTCTTGCTGTCTAGGGCCGATGGAGTCGAATTGGCGCTATAGTTTCAAGGCAATTCATGAGCGTATTTGTCAAGATGTGAAGGATGATCTGTAAATGACCTGTATTGTAAAGAGTGACGCCTACTTCAATAGGGGTGAATTAAATAAAGAGAAAACCAATCTTCATCTACTCCCACTACTAATCATAATTAAATTATGAAACTTATAACACATAGTGCTGTGGGAATTAAAAAATAAATATAGTAAAATTAAAATAAACGCATCCAATCAAGCCCCTCAGATTAAAATATTTTAGTTCTTCTCTTGTAACTAGCGGTGTTATGAAAATTCCAACGTTCAAGCCTCGTAGAATGAAGTAAAATTATCCAAAATGTCAATAAATCAAGGATGCGCTAATAGGCCACAACGAATTTCAGAATCTGATGATTCAAATGTTTTTTTTTCGAGTCAAACTGAGTTTTTATCAGTCCAAAGCGGTACCTAAGTCAACACTTCAATGTGCAACTATAATTTTTGCCCACAGAAATGTGGAAATTATGGGGATTCTTATTATATATATGAATTCTGTATACTTACCTATTCATTAACTAAAACTTAGAAAGAATATATAAATTCGTTGCCAAAAAATCGACAAAGTGATATGTCCAGGTGCATTGGTTGCCTTTCAGCACAAACTGCTGACACCGCTGGTAGTAAAGCAATAAATCTATAAGTAATTCCAATATTATATTTTGTACGTTGTCCGTCATTTAATGGCAATGAAAGAAAGTTACTTTTTTGGCGGCAAACTCTTTTCAATTGTGGTCATTCGAAGATATTTTGAATCACAACTTTACGATCAAAGTGGCGGGTAGTAACTGTTGCGTTCTTCTGTAGATTTATGATATTTGTTGATAACATAAAACGATTTATCCTCTCGAAATTAATATTAGAGAGGTTATTTTTTTCTTGTTCTTTGAATGAATAACCAAAGAACTTAGACAATCAAATAAAAAATAAAATAGATACTGTAAACTTATAGGAAAAAAGGAAAATTGACAAGATAGATGAAATAGAACAGTAGTATAAAGTATCTCTCCATAACTTTCACGTGTTTCTGTGATTCATTTCATTTAGGGCCTAAACAATATTAACACAAAGTTGAACATAACGCTACCTTCGGTACACTTGAAAGGAATACTTGGCATTTCTTCTAGAACTTTTCATGTTACCAGAATTTTCTATAAAATATGAAAATAATATTTTAATTTAGATCTAGTTGCGAATATTTTATTCTACTGATATTTATAATGAGTCAAATATCCGTTTTGAGGATTTTTATTTATTTATTTAGAAAACAGTCGATTGAGGTTATTTAAGTAAGTTTAAAAGAACATGCATTTCTATGTAAGGCGCATTTATCCCCCGCAGCGAAAACCCACTTATAGTTAAAAAAAAAAGAAGAAAATCAACGAATCACATATCAAAGTGTTAGTTTTGCACATCTTCAGTGATAGGTATTCAACTTTGAAATATATTTACGAATAAATAGTTTTATTTTTCGAAGACGCGACTGTTGCTGTACGTATTGGTCTGGTTTTTCGCTGAACGGGGTATAGCTATGTATATTTTATGTAGATATCAAATCTGCGGACTTATTCATGACTCCAGGGTCCATATTTTTATTTCTGAATAGAAAGCACTGTGAGAACATTCAGTAGGTTTTTTTCGAGGTTCACTACTCGCGAGAACGGTATGGGGGGGAAGTATTTAAAATTTAACAGACTAACGTGAAATCATCATCGGATTTTCAAAATTTAATTCGTTTTCGGGCATAAATTGGTTCGGCAGGAAATTTCGGACACCCAAAAAAGTCCCGGTGTATGAATAACTATTTCCTCGTAGTTTTGCATTTTATAAAGAACAGCAGCAATTGGCACGACAGCTAAGTATTGCGGGTTTGCCGCCCTAAAAGTTTGAATGAGACAAACAGCCTCAGGGCGGTTTGTATCACTCAACGCTGTATAGAAAACGTTTGCCATACCAGTTCTTGGCTAACGACATGAATGTGGTGGTGGTTTCTGAATCAGCGCGGAACTGTTTACATGAATCCACCGGCTCAAATGAGATAAGTCGATCTGCCGGTTGTCGCAATTACTCCGTTTTGAAGTATCAGCATTTTTCAACTTGCCTCCATGAATTTCACCTTTGAGCGATAATTATTTGCAAGATACGTCATAAATTCTGCTCCAACCGTTAAAACCACGATTCCTGTTACCAGTAAAAATTAATGCAAACTAAACACAGCACAATGTTGATACACTGAGCAAAACAAAATTTACAAATACCGTTGAGTTTGAGCAAGTTTTCGAAGAGCGAAACCAAAAACTTCCGGTGCAAATGTACTTAAAACAAGAAACTGTCAATTTCTACTAGTCGAATTTGAATAACGAGAAATAGGATTTTAATTTTGTAAAAAAAAAAAATTATTTGTAGAAATCGAATAAATTGTCGGTCATTGAATTTGTCGATATGGAACATAAGAGACTGGCGTCCACCTTGAAAAGGTGTTGTCTAGAGCCTTTGAATCTCTCGTTTTTCTAGTCTTTGCACTTGTAGCGAAATCCAAACCACACACCAATAGTTACTGACATTTTCGATAAAAATCCTAAATTACTAGAAAATTGACCTTGTCTAGAAATTTATTGTTATTAAATCAGAGTTTCATAACCCTGTTCGAAATGTTGTAAGAAACCGAAACTGTGGTCTCGATTTTAAACGAATATTTTAAGTAATATTTTCTTGAATACCTTAAATTTTATGGCAGAACGAATTTGATTGTCGATTAAGTACTTAGCCAATGTGAAACGGTGCCAAATAAATTATTAAAACAGGTACTAATGTAACATGTGCCAAATATACGAATTTAGAGTAGTTACTTAGGTATATTTTAGAATTTAGATTTGAGTGTGTCTTGTTTTAATAATTTTTCAAAACTTCTTGTACGACATTCATTTTTAATCGTTTCGTACAGTAAAATCGTATAGGCAATGAGACACCTTATTGGTGTATAACTGTTAAATTTACTATCCAAAGAACATTTTTTGATGTTTCAAAATTTAGAAAAACTAGCTTTTTCTCATCGGCAGAAACGTTTAAATTTAAAATTGCGAATAGATAGCTAAACAAATTCGTTGTGATATCAAAGTTTCCTTTAAGTATAAATGTGTTAGTTACCTCACAATATAGAACATTAAATGTTCAATGAAAGTTTTAAACGAAATTGTTGATGTTATGATTTAAGTAATAATACCTAAAATGATATTTTCTGTTAGGTTGTTTTCTATTTCTTGGTGTTTTTCGTGTGTGCGAGGGAATACATTTTTGTGAATTGTTGTTGTCTATTTTCTTAAACACTTTCGAAGATCAGTAGGTATTACGGTAAAGAGGAAATGATGAAGCGCCACCACGGAGAATTGATTAAAATAATTTAATAAATTACAAATAAATAGCAGGACACTGTACAAATGAATTAAATAGCTTAATAACTAATTCAAACACCACAGTTAGAGCCCCAAAAGTAGTTGACTTCGCATTGCTTTGGAAGCACGGTCGAAGGCCAAACTTTATACCTTTTTTTCTACAAAATATTTCGTTGTGAAAGTTTGGAGGTGGAAAACTATAACGAAATTGACAGTAAAGAGGAAGGGAGAATTGACAGACTGTACGAGATCTTTGTCGTCTATAGTAGGTAGTGACTTAATCCGTAATATTTTTAAATAAAAATTAAATTTACACGAAAACTGACAAGTTACAGTCTAAGTACAAACTGAAGGAAAACACAATAGTGAACAAGGGAGACGGTGGCGCCCAGTGACTACTCTATAATACCTACATAGAGGTGACCACAGATAAACGAGACCACGAGACTTTATTTTATAGTCAGGTTCGTTTGCACTGACTTTTTCTGATGGTTAAATGACTCCTAGAAAACAGTAAGCAACCATCCATGATACTATGAGCGTTTTAGAGGGGTCTGATAATGGTTGGGGATCGAGAAGGCCGATGGCGCTGACAATGGTTGGCCAGTTCTCGTCCACACGATTTTTTGTGGACTGGCACGATGACCAGTAAACTGGCTATGATAGTCAGAAAAACACTGAGAACAGCCGATCATGGATACTATACAGTCAGAAAATAGTCCGAGAATCACTGTAAACGGCTCAACGTCTTTCTGACGGACACTGCAATCAAACCTATGTGTACAAGTTAACTACGATCCGAATCTGCAAAGTTACTTGATTATGATGTATAATTGAACAAGTCAGTTAAGTGAACAAGTACGTAGAAAACCCAGACTTTTATGATTCAACTGAGTAAGTAAGCTACCTTAGGTACCTTTATATAAGTAGGTACCTATTATATGAAAAAGCAATCTTGTGTACTGCAGGATTCTTGTGATAAATTGGATGGTTTAAAATAGAATGTAGTAGAACTGAAATGTTGAAGTTTAGGTTCTAGAAGAACAGCACTATTCATCAAATGCTCCTCTATTGTTTTAATTAATTTCAAGACCTAATGATCTAATTTTCAACCTGAAAATTTATCTTTATTCTTCCAATACCTGTCACAACTATCTGATTTTTATTTTTTTCTAAAAAAAAGATGTACCTACTTAATCAGAAAAAATGGTTGTAACTTCGGAAAATTTTAGGAAATAAACAATTATCCAAAACAGACAGTTTAAACCAGATTCAATGGATAACAATAACAATGAACTGATTGAAAATCGGATGGGCCATTTTCGAGAAAACTCGAAATTAATTTTGCCTTGCATGCTTGACCCATAGCGAAAGTGGCCCCGAGTGCCCAAAGTTGAATTTTTGTTTTGGCACCCCTGCGCCACCGTGTCAAACTTCTTTCGATTCAGTCCCTTCCAAGCTCAAGCAGTGAAGGATGTCTGGATTATTGTTATTAGGATTGCCAGTCACCATTTCACGTTAGTTGTGCTTGAAGGCCTGAGAGAACAAGTAGACACGTGGTCAGATACTATATAAAATTCTATATAAAATTTATATAGGACGGTGGCAACCAATTTATCATGATTTCATGAATAGTTGAAATAAACTAACTATGTACCAACCAAACCAAACCAAACCAAAGAGAAAGAAAGAGGCTAATGATAACTAGATTAGAGTGTTTCAAGACCTGCCTAGAGCACTGAGTTTAGTAGTAACTTCACTGTTCAATGCAGATCGTTTCGTACCGAAATTTTTGCCTTACCCTTGTCCACCAGTGTGTGTTAAGAAAAAGTCGATCGAGCCGTATTTCAAATAAATCCGACACGCAACAACAACAAATTAGTTCTTGGATAAAATTCTTGATTTCACACCTAAAAACTATACATGTGTGGTGGAGGTTTCTCGTTCAATTCGGTAAAATCCAGACGGTCCAGTTCGGGGTTTCATGTCAAGGTAGATCTTGGCGGGTAATGGACTGACATCTTTGGGCTGAGTGACGCCGACTGGGATTGGACGGAGTGAAGGCGAGCGGCGAGGTAGCACATGAGGAAAGCTGCTGTGAAGAGCATCGAGCCCAGGGCTGCTGACATCAGCAGCATGTTCTGGCAGTTTGCTTCTGACGAGGGCTCCGAGTAGACATCTGGAAATTTTTTTTTTTTTTCAAGAGCCATATTACTGAATAGACCTAACGTTTCATGAATTTGGTGGGTTTAGAATAACTGTGGCAGGCATCGTGCAATAACCACCCAACATTTAGACAATTACTGCCTACAATCCTACGTTGAGCATTTTTGGATTTTAGTTATTGAATCTGCTACGTCATTCAAAGCCCTGCGAAGGATTCAGTTCTTACCACCAGGCATGAGGACTGTGTACTCGATGTTCTCCTTGAACCGGGTGTACTGGGTGGTTCCGTTGCTTGTGTGGTCCGTCTGCTCGATAGCTTCACCTATCGCTGTTGAGTTGGCGGCGTCACGCCGCCTCCTCCTCCCGTGCCCGGCAGGCTCGTATTGGTCCAAACAGTACTCCTACATGAAAACCGAAAAATCAACTGTTTTTTAGAATTGATGAGTTTGACTCGTAAAAATGCTGCGAATCCCCAAACAACGGTTTATCATTTTGTACAGAACACCCTTCTGTTACAGATCACAGCTCTGTGTATAGATAACCCTTCTATGTAGATCGCAGACCCTTCGTAGCCTATACCCAACCTCAGGGTAGGTAGGGGGGTCAGTTAGCCCGTACCTAACCACGTACTCGTTACTAGGTAATTCTTTCGATGACAAACTAAAATGGCAAAAAGAAACACAAATAATGAAGTTCCGAAGGGAAATTTGATGTGGAATGAAAAAATGTTCAGTCCCGGTAGAGTTTCGATCTCGGGAACTATGGCGTATCAGTCCGTCAGATAGTCGCCCAGCTAGCCGAGAGACCAGTGATGTGCGCTCTCAACCCAGCTTGGCCTGCATACACCCTGCTCTTTACGGCAAATTGTATAGCAGCTTTTATGGCAACATTGTAGAATGCTCCGGATGGTCTCAAAAATTCAGAAAAAATCAAACTATTCAACAATGCGAGAAAACGCACACCTCAAAATACAATTTTCCGAGATAGGGATACTCTGGACGTTTAAACCCCTGTTTTTCACCCCTTGCAGTTGAGTGACAGTAACGCCGAGCTTCGAGGACGAACTAGAGCCCAATCAGGACCCATATATACTAAATTTCGTGAATTTTGGTTCATAGGAACGCAGGGAATAGCCGCGGACGGCGGACGGTAGGAATTTTTTAATTCGATATTCGTATTCTACGTTAGGTACTTGAAACTTAAACCATCAAATTTTGAGGGGGGCGGGGGGGGGGGGGGGGTTCTCATGGTCGATTTCAAAGGTTTATTGCCGAAAATAATAAACCAAAAGATTTGGTTGCTTGCGGGCAGACCAGCCTATAATGTAGGTAAATGAAATAATATGGAAAAAAATCGCTACCAATTAATTCACTTGGTAGGCAGAATTTCTTTTTGAGTATTTTGTTAGACGTGGATTTACACAATAATATTCCTTTTATGCCGGAACCTACTTAATAGTAGACACCTTCGCGAACAGACAAAATGAGAACGGCCCTAAAGGTACCACCCACTATTCAGTGGTACGTATCACTACTCTCAGTAGTTATCAGTTGATGTACGAACTTTTACACAACAAATGGATAGTTTATCAGGGTAGAACGGACGTGGAAAGTACTCTCCGTAGTATTTATTTACAATAACGTGGATGTTATTTTACAAGAAAATAAAGAATCCGGCCAGACCAGGCTTCCCTGACTCCTCACGGGCATGTGCCGTGGAGTACGGTAATTCCTATTGCTATTATATTTTTCTCTACCCAAAAACAGCAACTGTAATATGTTTTTTGGAAACAAACCAATTTCATTTCAACCCAATCACTACGAACGGCTCAACGCCTTTCTGACACGAACTAAATCACTCGCGGAGAAATCGTGGAAACCCATTTCAAAGAAAAACTGAGTTATTGAAAAAAATAGTCTATTTCCACTAATACACGAAAAACGCAAAAAAATACTGTTATAGTGATGAGAGGTGAGTGTGATGGTTTCGGTGATCAAACCACCGTCAGTAACACACAATCGATCAGATGGTCACTGCAATCAAAACTATACATAATAACTACGACTGATATGAAACACAGTTGAAGATTCGGTGATGAACACCTTTGATGAGGCGGCTCGTTCTTGAGACATCAGAGTTTGGTTGTTACCTAGTTGTTACTCATACCTGCAACGATTATTTCTGAATCACAATTCACAAGGCCCTCATTTTATCCTATTTGTTACTACTTCCTGGTTAATGACAGGTGGCACAATTATTATCTGACCATCAGTGTACAGCATGAATGGAAATTCATGTTTTAGAGCTCTATAACCACAAGATTTCTAAGAAAAATTTTCAGGAAGTATTGACTATTAGGACACCAGCGTAGTAAGACAATAAGTTGGCGAGTGCATGAGCAATGATTTAATGGGCGATTTCACCTATGTTCTTTTCTTTTCTTAAGTAAAAGATCTCGGTGGGTGCTATACGAGGGGTATCCGATGATTGGAAGTAGGCGATAAACCAGTGGAAAGAGTGAAATGTCGTCACAGGTAAAGGCGTCCGCCTGGGGGAAACCCTCAGCGCCATCCACTTATGACGTCATTTCGTTTTCTTTCTATCCGTTTGTTGCCCAAGCTACACGGAGTTTTGAGATTAAAATTGTCATTGGGTGTTTTTTAAGGGTGCTAAATCCGATTCTGAGATTCCTACAAATAAGTGCAGGAATTTTAAAATGCTGCTTTTAAAAATCGCCCATTTTCAGCGACATTTTAGTGAAATCAGACTGACAGAAGCTAACCCAGACCATCGTTGAAGGGCATCTAGGTTGGGTTCTGTGTAAGTAAGAGTAACTAGTAACTAGGTTTATACGTACACGTGCCCAGAGAGTACCTACCTACTTGGGACTTGCTTGTCTTCCCCCAGGCAGTTCCCCAAAACTATAAGCACAGGTAATTATTTTGTATTTCTGAAGATAGGTTTAAAAAAAATACGATTTCACATACCGGCTGACAATCGCCGGGGTCCATGCAGGCTTTGATTTGGGAGTGTATCCAGAGTGTGGATCGCTCCCTCATGGAGCTGAGGAGGAAAGCTTCGAAATCCAGGAACACCTCGTTGTGGCGCTCCCGGTACCTCGCAGGCTGGTGGGGAATGATCGAGCTGAAGTCGGAATTTCTGCATCTGGAATGAGGGGATAATATTACTTTATCTTTACCTGCATTGGGCTCGGATGATGCCTACCCACTTGACAAGACTTCTGCAACTGGCCGAAACATAATGGGCTGTGACAGTGTGTAGCGAGTCCAGAAAATGCCAATTTTTTGGGGTGGGGGTGTAAACCGTTTAGGAGTAACAATGCATTAATGCATAGGTACAATACAACGTAATAACGTAATTATAATAAATTATTGTAATCACAGCATCATGATACTTACAATGGTACCTACCTACCCTCCTACGAGTAATACTTCTGTCCTAGGACCGGTTATTTTCTGTAATACTTATACCTATCATCACTAGTCAACATCTTTGTAGATATCGGTACCTACCGCTTTGATCGAAAGGGCTGATTGGTGGGCCTTTCACTGTTTAGATTTCAGTTTTGTAGATGACGGTGCCGTTTCATGCTGTACATTTCAACCAAATATTTTTTGATATGTTGGTTAACGAATTTTAATAGTTTTCTCTTCTACTTCTCGTAAGCGGAACACATCTCTCTCTCTGTAATGGACATATTCTCGTTCTCCACGGTTATCCTTTAACGGGAAGTTTCACTGTAGGACATCGGTGAACCAAGGTTCGCCTACGTTCGAAATTTGGTGTACCATTTTGGTCAGTCTACCGATGTACCTATTCCTGTATTCATGAAATACCTCAGTGTGACTGGTAAGTTCCTACTAGCACGTCCACAATCGGACTTATCTGAATGTAGAGGCCCTTGGCATGGCGCTGTTGGCAATTGGGTCAGTAGTGGCAAAAGCAAGTCAACCGACGGTCATGCTTTGCTAACCTCATAACTCCATTAACGGTCTTGTCTGCCTCTTCCGCTTGGAAAATAAAACTTCCCACCCGCAAACATGAGTTCCCTCTATGAATATAAAAGAGCATCGTTACTTTCATATAACCTTGATAACAACGATCGCAAAATCATTGAAATGTGGGTAGGCTGTACTATCGGAAACGTTGCAAATTCTTACGCAGAGATTTTTGATTTCCATAACCCTAGTGTATTGGTCCTTGATCACAGTTCTGTCTGATCCGGTTACGTTTGGCAAATGTTTATTATAATCTGCTAAACCACTGTACCTACCTGACTGACGATATCATCATAAATAATGGGCAATTTTCCTGGGTTACAAATTCTCATTTTTTTGGAAAAATTCTGTACAATAACAGAAATTAACATTTAATGACAACATAATGAGGTGGAGTAATCAAACAAAAAAAAACCTTCAGCTTACCACCAATTTATATTTGAAACGAAGCTTTTCGCTCAAATTCTGAGCACGCAATGTGTTTACCTGAGGATGCTCAGAATTTGAGCGAAAAGCTTCGTTTTAAATATAAATTGGTGGTAGGCTGAAGGATTATTTTTTGTTTGATTATTCCACACTGCAAGATGGCTTGCTACAAAAGCTGTCTAATAAAATTCGATGAATTGATGAACATAATGAGTTGTTTTTATCGGAAAGTCTAGAAAACGAGTGTGAAACTGTAATTTCTGAGTTACCGCTAGAAATGACTTATGAGGTAAATATTCGAGTAGTTCACCTTAAATCCCGCTTAGAGCTCTAGCGCAATGGTTTGATGGATGGAACAACAAATTTATAAATAAATCTAAAAAACGCCCTCAAAATCAAACCAAGGTTCAAGAAAAGTCACAGCAAAGGTCCTTGAAGGTTCCCACAATGGTTTGCCATTTCTAATTTTGGGTATCTGGCAGCTCCGAGTCTTTGCTCCGCCTCTTCGGACCAACAGCCATTCAGATGTCAGCAGACCTGATAAGTAATTTCTTTCCGCATTTTTACTTTTAACCACCCTCATTTAAAAAATATATCTTATTTTTGAAAACTTCAACTACAATTTTCCGAGGAATCCTGAATATTTTTTCCAACAAAAAAATTTGACGAAAATTCCCCATACTTTCATCACGTTTCTGATCAGTTTGGTACCATACAGTTGTTTGGGAAAACCAGGACTAATCCGAATCCCATTCCTGATCAAAGTGCAGAGGTCGAGACTACTCTTACAAATTGCATATGATAGGAAAAAGATAAGGCAGGCGGCTTCCTCAGTCCCATCAAGTCGAAGTCTCACTCCACTTGGCACCGTATCAACTGGACCGCGGAAGGCGTCTTCCACCCGCGAAATCCCTTCTCTCAAGGAACACCCCGAGTCCGCATTGTTTATCTTTAAAACCCCAGAAAACTTTCCAGTTGAAGACATATCCGCCTCCATCCGCCATCCAAACCTTTTTTCTGATCTCTTTCATTCCTTCCTAGGAAATCGACCTCGCCGGGGGTCTACGCCTCACTAGCGGGCTCCGTCCAAAGAAAAAAAAATACTGGAAGTTCAGCTCGAGTTTTGTTTTCAGTTATCGTCACTGGAAGAAAACGAGTACCTACTGAGACACGAAGGAAAATACGGAAGTTTTTTTTTCCCCATGGAGTTAAAACGCAATGAGCGAATCGGACAAGCACAATTTACTGCCGAAATCAAAGCACAGCTCCAGCAATTAGCACCTGGGATATTTTAGAATTAGTATAAAAAGAGATGACCCAGCGCGGTATGCTTAATACAATATCCCATATATTTTTCAAATGTCTTCATTGTGATGAGAAGTCGATGTGTGGATTCAGAATGATGTCGCCCATTGATTGCACCTAATATAAATTCGGCCTCATTCTTCATACCTGAACTATCGCTAGTTGATTCAATCGTTTAGGCCGAATTTATATTAGAGGCAATCAAAATGGGCGACATCATTCTGAATCTATCTTCATACCTTCTTCATCTATCTTCATACATCATTCATCATACCAGAACTATTTATCTCTAGTTGATTCAATCCTTTTTAGTAGTTAGCCAACCGCGAATCGGTTCGAACGCGAACGCGATAGTTTACCGAGGGATGTCAACTACCGCAATGGCCTCCATGTATCTACAAGCTCCACAAATTTCAAGCTTCTATACCTACTTTTTGAAATATATTTCTACTATCTTCCTCAATGCTATATTATAATAACATTCTACATGTATACCATATTCATGTCCATGTCTGTATCGAAACTTGTATCTGGATCAAATTTAACAAGTACCTAGGTATCCATAAATTCAAATCTACAAGAATATTACCCATTTCTGACGAGAGAGACGCTACCAAGCGCATGCGCGTCGTCGGGGTCAGGAGAAACAGCGACTTCCATCAACTTAACGAATTTCCACGCTGCAACAGAAAAAAAAATCAAGAGAAAAAATAATTTTTGAAATATCAACGGAAGCTTACCAACTATATAGTAATATTAAGACATAAAAATATTAGTATAACATTATTTTTACCGCTAGATACTAATTCTATTTGTCACTGGTACAGTGTTGTGATGTCAAGATAGGTATAGGTTCATGTACGAAAAGTTTGTGGAAATAGGACCTTTCATGGACGAATGAACTAACTGAGTAGACGCACTAAACTACTATGCCTAGAAATTACGTGGGTGGGTATAATCAATCAGGCTTGAGGAAGGTTTTATGTTTGGAGAGTTAGTCACTTGTTTCCGCTAGTTCTCGTTTCATTTACTATTCACATTATCAATAGAATAATCTACCGTGTAATTATAGGTCATAATATTCTGCCCAATTTCTGTTGACTACTCAGTAATTATCATTAGTTACTTATTCTACCGTATCAACCGCTAGACACCTTGCAATCACGTAGGGGAAATTCACCTTTTATCTCAATGGCTGATTCAAATAATTCAATACCTACCTAATTTCAGTTGGCTTTTACATTGTAAATTCAAGTAGCACATATTGCAAATAGCCCCCCCATGTTGATAAGCTGGTGCTCAGGTTAGCCGAAAACAAGTATAGGTATGAGATATTCTACATGATGATCATATTTCCATGATAAGAATATTGACCAGCGGTTGTTATGGGTACTTACGTAACTTACAAAAATTTGACGTTACCTAGTTACCATTATAAAATTTTACCGCAAACGGTTTACCTAGGCACCCAGGTAGTTTTAATTTCTTTTAACCGCTATCATTCCGCTGAATATAATGAACATGCATTATGAATGAGCATCTTTCTAGCTTACTGAGTGACTAACAGTGCTAGGTAAGAGCATTATAATAACAAAATAACGATGAAAGCATCTACACGATGACAGAAAAATATAGGTAGGTATTATTCATCGATACTGGAAACACAGCAATCCATTAGCCAAGCACAGCAGTACGGACTCCCATGTGTTTTGAACAGCCGGATACCCAAAATGCCATGTTTTGAGCTAACATTATGATACGATCAGATAGGAAGGCAAACATGTGCATTTTTTCATGTTTTTGCAATTCTGCACTCAAATGAGCCTTGACGTGTCACCGAGAGGAAGCAATCTTTTCCACCAAGGGCCTTTTTTGAGCTTCTTGAGGAAGTCTGTCTGTCTGTGAGGAACAAAGTGTCGGATGGGACCCAGTGATCGGACTAATGGACTCAGCAGGGGAACGGAGGCTCGTGTCAGACAACTAGATCTAGAAACGCCACTCAAATAGTCTCTAGAGCCCCAAATGACCAAATTGAGATCGACGAAACGATTCGGTATTTATAGAGGGGTTATTTATAGATTATTTCTTCATATACCAAAATCTTCGTATAACCAAAATCTTAAACTCGTCAACAAATTTTAACTTACTATTTTAAGAGAAAATTAAAATATCTATGGGATTACATTCCCACAAGGACATCAAGGATAAAAAGTTTCACGGGAATATCCTGTCGAATTCACTTCCACTATATCATGAGTTAACTAATTGGTTTTCAGTACCAACACTGGTGGCTTCTAGCAGATAATTCGATAGTATTTAAGCTTTGGTGCGATGATATTGGCGGCCTTGATCGAAATGAATCGCTGAAACGAGTGGTCCAGCATGACTATGGCATTTTTCTGGAACAAGATAACCCGAGCAACACCTGCCAAAGTTCTTCCAAAGTAGGATCCCATGTCTACTAGATCTACCTTGGAAGGAGTTCAGATAAAACTGGAGCAGGGTCTCCAAGGAAACCAACGTAGCCGCCCCAGTTAAGTGTTCAATCCGGTTGGTCTGAAATCCCCTTTAACTAGGTCCAGAATCCATTCTTGGGTCTCAAGTGTCATCGTTTGACAATTAGGTACCAGGGCTGGATCAGCGTCATAGAGCTCTCTCTGAATCATTGAGATCGATCCAAGGAACAGCTGGAGTTAACCTGGATTGAGCACTGTGCTGTCCTCAGGAAACCACTTACTAGCACAACTTTCCTGTTTCGTTGTCTAAATGATTAATTGTCCTGAAGGGCGGTACTCAGTGCCTATCACTCTCTTTTCCACACGGTGTCTTAATTTTTGATCTGTTGCGGTCATACTTCTTCTGCTCAGATTATTTTTGGTTGCCAAAGCTACAGAGCTGATGCCAGGACTCACTTCGCTGAGCTCAATATACTCACCTTACCAGCGTACATTTTGGAGAGTACGTTATACGTCCACAAACATTCAAGTGATTTCCCGGCTGGTGCACTTAAAACTAATGACAGGAATGCAAGACTAGTCAGGATCCCAACCTGCCGCCTGGATGTCTGTAGAAATGCCGAAAATAGGTGGGCACCTAAATCCTACAACGCAATCCCAAACGAATTGAAGTCCTCAGAATTTTTCCTCCGAGTGAACAAGAAAACTGCTCGTAAGTTCCTCCTGAAATTAATCCCCTATGACTATGAAGAACTTCTATTATCTGCAAAGGGCCTTAAGGTTCAAATTGTCAACTCCGTCATCTATTGTTTGGATTTGTCAATTTTTAAATGTACTTGGCCACAGAAGTCTTATAACTTCTCCGTCTGCAACCGTAGATGTGATTAATTTATAAATGTATTAACAATTATTTACTTTAGACATATATGTATATAATTAGTGACCATTGTCACATGCAATAAATAAATGTACCGGTGTAGAGTTATTCGAAACGAGCCACACAGACAAGCTTGTATGAACCCTTCAAAGATCCCCCTGTCAAATACACATTCATTGTGCCCAACCTATTGGAAATGTCATGCTTAGAAGGCTTACCGGATTTGGGGTTGATTCTCGCTCTCAGCTGGAGCTTGGTGCCGATTGGTACGGCCTGATCGACTGGGAGCTCGTTGATGGTCGAATTGGCGATCCTGGCTGGAGCCTCCTTGTAGAGGGCGACTTCGTACTCGAGCCTCCCCGGCGTCTCTTCCACCACTCCGGAGACACGAGCTCCGTGAGGCCTGCACCAGAAAATTATATGTATGAGTCATCTATTAAAAATGGCAATTCTGTCTAAACAGTGACGGGAATCACAAAATTTCATGATTTTTGCTGAAAACTTCGAAAATTCGATTATTTACGTAGTCGTGCTGCATGACTTGTGACGATAGCTGCATAGTATCGTCACGGGAACTGTTTCTTGGAACCTCTGGATCTCAAAGGAACAGTTCTTCGGCTTCCACCTCTTCTGAAACCCCCTAGAGCAAGTTAGTTGTCCATCAGCACCTTACCCTTGCGGTTCAACCCTTCTATTCTTAATCTTAGAATCCCCCCCCCCCCCCCCTTGAACTTCCTGGTTAAATCTCAAATACTTGTTCTCATTCCACAAACCTGATAATCTTAATCACCATTAAGGCCAGCGGGAATTAATTTCCCTATAGCACAATTCTTAGCCCTGTTGGCTGGCAGAATTTATTACTATATTTTTAGTGAGATTACTGGGACTTCAGCAACTGAGTTAGAAACCCTCTCTTATTGAAATGGTTCACCTTAAATTTTCCTCCTCCACCAAGTCCCACCACCTTACAGACTACAACGTTATTTATGACTTTTTTAGGGAGGCAAAAGCTTGAGTAGCCGTATTCCGCTCAAATTAATCCTCAGCATCACAGTTTCAAGTCTACATCCCTGTTACGAGATGACATCAGGTGCTCTTGCCCATTATAGTAAGTTATCTTAATATTTTTTTTCCCGTGCAGGCAGTGTCATGAAGAGAATGCTACATTTTTCTTGTGCGCATGAGAGAAGTACCGCAATATTCCCGTAAGAATGATTATTACGCGTGTGGCAGCCGGAAAGGTCACGCTCCCTCGCTTCTTGTGACGCGCGCTTGTCACTCGAGATTTCCCCTGTGCCGGGTTATCAGGAGTCAAGTACGCGCACGTTTGAAGTCGTTCCAAGTTTCACCATAACGGCTGTTATCAAAGGAAAATAACACAATGTGGGATGATTAAGTGATGATAGGTAGGTAATTCGTTGTGATTCTACAAATTTCGGGAATGGAAATTGAATAAGTAAAATTCTGAGCTCCCTTTTCGACATCCCTTCATTTTTGGCACTATAGCAAGTTACCATCCATGACCAGGTACTGATTTGGAACAGAAATATGGCATTTTACCTCTAGAATAGTTTGTCAAGATTCGTTTGAAACCGAATATAAACAAACGAGTGCAAACTTATCAGTGAAATAAGGTCCCGTTTCTTCAGAATTCCGATAGAATGATACAGCCATTCAGCCACCGCCTTATAGACGATACCGTTTCGTCTACGACTTCTGCAGTTATTTTTAGTAAGTAGGTATTAAAGACCAATTTCCTTGTGATTCTTTAGATTTCGGGTTGGAAGATTACTCAGATTGAGTGATTCAGACCTCTTGATGCATGATGTTTATTCCCATGTGCCAGTTGTTAACTATTTTATTACCTATTATCCACCGCATGAAACTGTTTCGACGGACGATATTATCCATTATCTAATTGGCGAATTATTTAACTATTTATGATAATGTTATGTAGGTACGACAATTTATTGTACAACATTTAAATGTATAGTTCATTTTATTATTTCAAAACGAACGTTTGTATTTTATTCTTAACAACTATAGTTGATTTTACCACCTTGTAACTATGTATTATTACGCAAATATACATCCACTAGGTACAAATACTACTGTTTATGAAACTGCAATTCCTCAGTGACTCCAGTACTCGATTTAGGCCTTTTCTGGGCACGAGGGCAAGTATTGACCACAGTGATTTACGCAGAAGGGGCATCTGTACAGGTAATTAATAAACCGTTGTGTAATAATTTGCAGAGTTTTCTCTCGTTAAGATCGTAACTAGTCTAGTTTCTTACATTAGGGTTGGAAAGTCTATAATTGGTATCTACGGGTTCATTTTCTGGTCGATTTAAATCATGAGTTTGTTCTACCATACCTGTTTAGCTCACGCTCCAAAGCCAAGCCTTTCCAGTAACGTTTTGAAGACAGGTTAGATCAAAGAAAAACGTAGTTATTGAAAAATTTTCTATTTCCACTAAAAAACGCAAAAACGCGAAAAATACACTGTTATACCGGTTTTGGTGATCAGACCGTCGTCAGTAGCAAACATTAACTCCGGGATTGTTTGTGCATTTTTCGCGTTTTTTCGTGTATGGAAATAGACAACTTTTCTTTGAAATGGGTTTCCACGATTTCTTCCCGAGTGATTTAGATTGTATAGGTGGGCTGTACCTCTCTGGTGGTCTCTCAAGTACAACAATATGTGTGAGGGAATTTCCAGCAAAAATATTGTGTTTGGTCTGTCTACATAAATGCAGTATGTTCATAAATTAATAATTATTACTGAGGGGAGTTCAATGTTGTAAAAGGAAAGAAAATATTTGTAAAACAATATAGGTAGTGTCAGCTTACAAGGAGCCTGCGAAGCCAGCTGCTTTGTTCTCTATGATAGTCGGCTCAGGCGGTTTGCACATGATGATCAGCTCCTGATCCGACATCATCACGACCCCAGGAAACTGAGGGAACCAGACTCGCACGTGGACGAAGCCCTGGAAATTCGAATATAGGTTTCATCAACATTAGTATTTGTGCAGCAGCTATAACTTTTGTAATGATGGTCAAAAAAAGAAATTGAAGTGATACAAAATTCAGACATTGTTTTGGGAATCAGAAGATTTCTGTAGCAGTTCCTTACGGTGGTGTCACTCAAGTCTCGACACCCTTGTTTTTGTCCCATTACCCATGGCACCACTCCGCCACAATAGAAACACAGAGTGTTTGGAGTATAGTAGGGGAGGAATAAGGATTATTTTGCAAAAAGCAAACCGAAATCATGAATAGGTATGATAGAGAAAGTTTCGAATAGGTATAAAAATATATCTTCAAATCCAGTAATCACAACGAAAAAAAATCATAATTTAAAAAAAATTGTTTATTTTATATATATGTACATACAAATCAAAAATTACACTCCCCCCCCCCCCTCACTTAAAACAAAGCTTGTGACGTGGGGTGGGGAGTCATATGCTCAAATCTTAAACATCCGCTATTGATCCGCTATTTTTGCTGTTGTCCCTGATTGTTTCTGCTAAGGTCGTGTATTCTGGGAGCAGATACTCCAAAGTTTCTTCTGCTGTCCTTCGCAGTTTTTGGAGAAAGTTTTCGCCCTTCGGTGCCTAAAACACCATTCGCGCTGACTTTCAAGTTTTTGAAGGGTTTGATGGACCGACTGTGGGGGTTTGGGGACTTCGAGATTATCTATCGATATAATATATAAATAAAATAGATCAAATAACCTGAGCGATCAATAAATTTTGAAATTTTTGGATCATGACCGGTTTCTTCGATTTTCCTCCACTGCGGGGCCATTAGTCAACTTTCCCACGCTTTTGCATCGAAAAGGTAAATTGATTGTGGATGATAAGAAGAAAAAAAAAAAAAAAACCAAAAGTGGAGATGAGCGCGAGCAGCCATCGGAACGCTCTGCAGGGAGGCCGCCTTGGTACCGTTCCAAAAACAACAGCCCTCATTTGCAAAATGCCTTCGCCGCTCTAGTTAGTACCGCCCAGGTCTCAACCAAAGGACTCAACTCGGATTTCCCGATGCGGAAAAGGGCAGTTGACCCTCCGGTCTCCGTTAGGAGGTTCCGCTGGACCAGAAAAGCTTGAATGAGAAATAGGAAGGGGAAAATATTCAAATAGGTCTCCAGCCGACTCGCAACAGCGTGAATGAACGGCTACACACAGAGGATTGATGCAGTTACGATACAGACAGGCTATAAGACTTTTTGGATGAGAAAATATCCCTCTCTTCAACACATCATATTCAGCGTCCCCAGTAGCCGAGCAGTCAAAAGCGTTGCATACCTAGTTCGTTCAAGATTTTCAAAGCTGTGAGCCTGGGGTAAGACTTCAGCTGAAAAACGACATTTTGCAGGGAGACGTTTTAAGGGATCTGGGAATTAGCACGTTCATAAACCAGTTTTTACGCTTCTTGTGGTAGATAGGTATACCTAATCGTTTAACACAAACAAGCCTACCTTTCCACATTAGTTAATTACACATTCGCATTGTAAAGTAGTAAACATGATTATGGTATAATTATTGCAACTGCAGTATTTTCTATTTAGATTTAAATATTATAATTTTTTGAGATTTGGCTCGTATGAATATTGACGGTGGAAGGTGGACAGTTGAAAAGTTGGGAACGGGGTGGAAGGGCGAAGTGTAGTGAAAAGCCGGCGGCAAAAATTGCCATCGGCGCATCGGCAATGACGAGGACAACTGATATTTTGAAACCTTCCTCTATTCCAGAAACGGACGGCCTCCATGATGAAATCAAGGTAAATTTGTTGCCTATAATCAATTAAATCTCGGGAGATTTACGCAAAGAAGTTTAAAATATGCTATTTAAAACCTCAAATACTAAAATCCGATCGGATATATATAAATGCTCCGAGAATGCATAAGAAATAAGATATCGAAATATAAGAAAACAATCGTCTCATTTAAAAATACCTAATGCTATAAAGGTAAACGAAAGAACTAGTTTTAAAAAGTTGATAATATACCTTCATTGGTTTTGAATAGTTGTAATTCCCATAATTTAATGTAGTGAATACAAAGAGATGGATTGTATCCCATCCTTGCCTGATTGGATTTCTTGACAAGATCTGATTAACCGGTTGTGGATAGTCTGTTGGAAGCGGTTGATGTGAGGACAAGCGAATGGTTAACAATAGAAGTCTTGTGGCTACCTTCTCGAGCGTTGAGCAAGACTGACGCGTTCTTTTGTTGAGGAGGATTTTTGAAGATTTGAATGGTCGATCGAGGTTTCGCGGATGTTTGTTTCGACCCTCGTTCAGCAGTACAGTCTTGACCTGGTTGGTTCCTCGCGTGAGATCTGAGGTACTCATGATGTACCATTCCTTATAAATCTAGGATCTATCAAAAATCGTAAATCTATCTTGATTTGGATATATCCCGCGGGTATGATGTTGGTGGTCCAGTCGCAGTTATATTCGTTGGAACTCAGAAGGACCAAGCAGTAGGTAATACCTAACGACCGCAATTCATTAGCATCAGTTGGATAGAAAGAAGAAAATAATACCTACACCATTTACGGGAGATCACACTTCTACCACCATCACGTTTGAAAAGAGTGTAACAGTTCCTAATGCATGAGCACGCAGAACTGTTACTCAGGAACGGTGCTACTCGTCCCAATGATAGGAAGGAGAGCAATCAATCCGTTTCCTGCCTTCAGCAAGGAAGATCACACCTCCCTCATTTTTATTTATATCACTCGATATTTAATAGTTGGCCGATAGGTCACCCCTTTATTCTCTCCCCTAAAACAAACTTCTTGGAGCTTTATTCCTTAATTACCCAATAAAAAGGTATCGCCTAATTTAAAAGAAATTATTTTATTAGGGCAATTTAGGAGGGTAACCCAATCTGAGCAGAGCCGAGGTAAAAATAATAATTACCCTAATGTAACAATGTTACAAGAGTCTGCCTACGCTTTCTCAAATCGTTTTCGTGCGATGATTCGTATAATTAGTTGGTGTTACGAGTACAGGACAGTTGAACATCAATGTTGAACAGTTGCGGAGTTGACCAACAGACAAATTTCCAATTCAATCTGGGACGATGGTAGAATGTCATGAACGAAGGTCATCATCCTCGACGATAACAGTTGCAACCGATTCGATCCACCTGCGTGTTGCTTCTTTTTCTCGAAGAGACTTTTTTCTGTATTTGTATAAACTGAAGACGAAAGAGGCTGAATGCCATAGACCTCCTTGTGTGAGATGGGGCGTGGAAACCACAGAGACAACAGGTGGCTTCCAGATCGGCCATCCATTGAACAGGAACACAGATATCTGAATTTTCCTTCTAGTGTCGAGTCCCGCTTTCACGCCTCTAGATACGACAACTATTATTTTCGGTTGCAGGAAATTGAATTTTCACGCAAAACTTGGTTAAAAACCTGGAATCTCGAGTTGATCTCATCCACTGCAGAATCCGATGGGATTTTAGAATTAGAATTAGAATTAGTATTTGTTTATTTAGCGAAATAGAGCGATTTTACTTTTCATTTATACGAATAACCAGTTTGGTTTTTACTAAGGGCTCAAATCTGGTATAGGGACGTGGGGCTTATTCAAAGTCAGCGCAACCCATGACTTCTTAAAGTATTTTTAAATGAAATTTGGTTCCATTATTAGCATTTTGAGACCAACCGTATCTCCTGCGATCAGTAGTTTTTATTCTACGGATTTTCAAATTTTGGTCAAATAGTGACGTCACGCTCGGCAGGAGGGTTCCGCCCTGGCGGGAGTGGTGCAGCGTGCAGTGACGTTACTATTTGCCCAATTTTGGTTTATTATTTTCAATAATGAACCATTGGAATCGAGCATGAAAAAAAAAATTCTTACCCCCCCTCAAAATTTGATGGTTTACGTTTCAAGGTATGTAGAATCCAAAACTGCAATAAAAATATTTCTGTCTGTCCGCCGTACGCCGTACGCCGTACGGGCCACTTTTCTTAGTTACCATGAAAAAAAATTGATGAAATTCGGGTTATAGGTTCCGTTCGGCGTCTAGTTGGTCCTCGAAGCTCGACGTTACTGTGAGTCATCTCTAAGGGGTTCAAAATAGGGGTTGAAATTTTCAAAACGCCTATACTATTTTTTTACGTAAATATTTTTACGGTTTTAAATAGTTCTTGAACTTGCGAGTTTTTTAAGACCATCCGGAGCATCGTACGTCCAGCCGTTCGTTCACAGTAAGGCCCCAAAGTTTGCACCGACAGGCATTTTCGACTCCAGTGTGAATGAAATTGTATACAATTCAAACCAAATCTCGTAACCAGAGACGCGCCCACAATAGGAATTTGTGAATACGGCCAATCATTGGTAGGGATCACCTGATTATATTGGCGGAGTATGAAGTCGAGTTGGTTGTTCTGTGATATTATTTCGCTTGAAAAATGATGGCTCTTTTGGAGTTTGTTGGTAGGTAGTGAAACTTGAACAAACGTTGAAGTATTATTGATGGGTAAATTATTACTACACGATGGTAAATCATTACTCAACGGTAAATTATTACACAACGGTTCATTATACCATCTACGTAGAAGGGGCTGGAGTTTGTTGGTAGGTACTTTTGCAACTTTTTTCACTCCTCATCAACAATTTCTTTTCAGAATTTCATTATGTGTGTTTCTTTTTGTTAGGTACTGTTTGTCATCGGCAGAATTATTTTAGCAACATTTAACTCGTGATTTAGGTAGGTACCTAGTAACGAGTACGGGGTTAGGTACTAACCTACGGAGGGTCTGCGATCTACATAATATGTATATAATAGAATAGTACATATCATATTATATAGAAGGGTTATCTATACATAGAGCTGTGATCTGTAACAGGAGGGTATTCTATACAAAATAATAAACCGTTGTGCAGGGATTTGCAGCGTTTTGAAATTGTATGGAATACAAACTACTGATCACAGGGCAGAGCGGTTGGTTTTGAAATTCGTAGAATGGAATAACTTTCATTTAAAAATAAAGAAATAATCAAGGATACTCCTCATTGTCGGAAAATGAGGGTTGAAATATTCAAAAATTATTATTTTATAGGTAATACTTTAGTAGATGACTATGACTTTCGGTTGATCAATATATTTATATCAATCTTCGGCTGTCAAATGATTTGTATAGACAAATTTTGGAACTATTGCAATGTACCGACCACCACCCGGTGTTTGGTTTTTATTATCTTCGGTAATTGGCTTGAAAAAAGATATGTCCCACCTAAGATCATTATAAAAGTTTGGCCATTGTGGACCTGGCTTTAGACGAGCCAGTCCAAAAGAGGCGACTTGACGGCGCCAACAATTTAAATCACAGAAGACCCAAAGGATATCCTGACGTCACGTTTCGCGGGTTTCGTCGACGATACAAAGGTGTAACGAGGGTGGGAGCTGATGGGAGCATGACGGTGGACCCCGTGACTTATCCCAAAGCGTTGGAAGCCAACCCGTATCCATCGGTGAGACGTCGGAGGTGAAAAACTGATGGCGGACCTCCCAGCGGTATGTGGGCCATCCGGAGCATGAGGTGCCTCCGTCCTCGGGGTCGGGGGATGGGCTGAAGAAGCGCTTTCAGTCGGAACGGAAAAAGTTGTGCCGTCATTCCCGACGTGTGTGGACTGTGGGTGATACCTTGTGTGGGGTAACGTGCGGTGTGTTTCTCCACGTGTTACCTACGTGGTGGAAAGTTTCCGCGGGTAAAAATGATTATTTGTACTATTAGGCGTGATGTCCCTAATTTATATAGCAAAATAACCTTAGCTCATATGATGTTTTTATGACCACTGCCCGACTGAGCGGAGACCAAGAAAATCACCGGTTCTTCATGATCATGACAACGCTGTTTACAATTTTTTTTTTTAAATCATAAACATATATTTCTTATATAAACATTACACGGATACAATTTCGGAAGGAAAAACGCTGCAAATCCCTGCACAACGGTTTATTATTTTTTACAGAATACCCTTCTGTTACAGATCACAGCTCTCTGTATAGATAACCTGCCTATATAATATAATATGTACTATTCTATAGATAGAATAGTACAACAGTACAGTACGGTAGTACAGTAGAATAGATCGCAGATCCTCCGTAGGTTAGTACCTAACCCCGTACTCGCTACTAGGTGCCTACCTAAATCACGAGTAAAATGTTGTTAAAATAATTCTGTCGATGACAAATAGCCACTAAAATGGCAAAAAGAAGCGCAAATAATGAAGTTCTGAAGGGAAATTGTTGATGTGGAGTGAAAAAAGTTGCCTAAGTAGCTACCAACAAACCCCAGCCCCATCTACGTAGATGGTATAATGAACAGTTGTGTAATTATTACAAAAAAAAAAGTTAAGATGGTAAAAATGGTAAAAATTATTTACCATTTTGTAATAATTTACCCATCAATAATACTTCAACGTTTGTTCAAGTTTCGCTACCTATCAACAAACTCCAAAAGAGCCATCATTTTTCAAATGAAATAATATCACAGAACAACCAACTTGACTTCATACTCCTTGATTATAATCAGGTGATCCCTAGCAATGATTGTGTCTCGGGCCAATTCCCGTTTGTTAGCGCGTCCCTGGTGATGATTTTTGGGCTGAAAGTATACAATTTCATTCAGCCTGCTGTTGAAAATGCCTATCGGTGCAAACTTCTGGGCATTGCTGTGAACGAACGGAGGGACGTACAATGCTCCAGGTGGTCTTAAAACTCGTAAGTTCGAGAACTATTTAAAACCGTAAAAAAATCCGAGACGCCGGCGCCCTGGAGACTTCAACCCCTTAGGGATGACTGATATTAACGCCGAGCTTCGTGGACCAACTAGATCCCAAATGGGACCTATAAACCGAATTTCGTCAATTTTGGTTCATAGTAACTAAGAAAAGTGATCAGTACGGCGTACGGCGGACGGACAAAAATTTTTTTATTGCATTTTCGGATTCTACATACCTACCTTGAAACGGAAACCATCAAATTTTGAGGGGGGGTTGAAAAAAAAAATTTCAAGCTCGATTCCAAAGGTTCATTATTGAAAATAATAAACCAAAATCATAAGAAATTATTCCCCAGTATGAGCAAGGCCCGTGTTACAAGAACAGAAATTGTACAGAATTTTGTGTCGAGCACGAGAATTATCTAAACCTGAATGAAATGAGGCGGACAAAAAAATTAGTAACGCTACTACACTAGGTACTTGTACTCTGGGATCACAAGAACAAAGGAAAAAAACCACAGTCATGCAGCATGGCTATAAGAGCGAATTTTCGAAGAAATAACCACGTTCCTTAATCTTCAAAGTGCTCCAGTTTGAGAACGGAATGAGATATCGCAAATCTGATTTCACCATCGTGTTCAGCGTACAAAAACCTTTAAAATGAGGTGTCACTTGTCAGACTGTTTCATTTTGGGAATTTATGGGTAATTTTTCCCCCCTAAAACTCCCCAAAACTCCCCCTTAGAGTGACCCGATTCTGCCCATCTACGAACTTAGCCTGTCGATTGCCAAGACAGATTTTTCGTGCAAATTTGAACTTTTTATCTCAATTCTTTCGAGAGTTATCGTCTGGAATGACACATATATATATATATATATATATATATATATATATATATATATATATATATATATATATATATATATATATATATATATATATATATATATATATATATATATATATATATATATATATATATATATATATATATATACATATAATTTTTGGTGTCTTTCGGCAGTGAATTCAGGATGGTCTGAAACGGATTTTGGTATAAAAATCTTTCGGAAATTCGAGTTTTAAAAATTTTGGACCGAGAACAATAGCTTCCTTTTCTTCGAAAATTCGCTAATAATAAAGAAACCACCCAATAGATAACACAGAATCCGGTTCACTCTGCAAGATATAAAGTCATTAAAGAGTTAGGCTGTGGATTTTAAACGTTGGAATTCAAAAATCTTCTCTCGATTCTCAATCGTCATACTATTTAGCTCCACAGTTGCCTGGAAGAAATAAAAAATTTGTGCTGCAGTAGTATTTATATACTGGAACAGCCAAGTGCCTACTTTGAACAAAACGAGTCACTCTGTCATGTTCTGGGAAGACTGTTGATTGTGTTTTTATGAATAATTTTATTCCGGTGATTTTATATAGGTGTTGCAATGGTAAATAAATCTAACTTTTTGAACAATAGTTGAGAGTGCGCGAAGTATGTACTGTTTGATGTAATTCGCAATAGTGATTTTTGCAGAAAGACTATTTTCGCTCGGGTTTCAGGTACTGTATGCAGTTCCGTAGAAAGGCAATCCATAGAGCATCAGCGACTGTGCTAGGCCACAGTACAGAATTCTAGCCATTTTTTGTTGTATAATATGGATGGATGGCCAGTTGTGAAATATGGAGCGTACTATCTATTATTACACCCAAATATTTCTCCGAATTCTGCCTCATTATTTTTGGACAACAAACTTTTCATGTTCCGAAGTTGCAAAGGGGCTGATGAATCAACAATGAGCTGTCAAATTTATCCTGCGCTCCGCAGAGTGAGAATGATATATATACCTAGTTTTAGTTACACTGAGGGTTAAAGAGTTTGAGTGAGTTCAACCATTGATAGACGCTTCAGCTCTTTCTCAGGCTTCTAACGATTTTCATCCCAAGTGCTACCCGAAAAAATTAAGGCTGTATCATTAGCGAAAATAATGATGTTAACACCCATTTTCTACTGCAAATCCATTAGGTAAATATTTTACATAAATTAAAAACAATACTGGGCGAAGAACTGTACTCTGCTGTACATTAACACTGATCTTCATCTTTCACGCCTTAGGAGGCCTTCATATCACTCGACACTCTGCCAGTTTCTGCCTGACTTCTCTGTGATCAAGAATGGGCTAAACCTACGTATCTTTTTATGTAGGAGGTCAGGATGCACAATGATGACTTCTCTGCTTAACATCCTGATCTTCTATAGATTCAGACCTCTCCACCGTCGGCAAACTCTTCAGTTGTACCTATATTTTTATATTTTTTATTGTATTTATTTTGCTTTTGCGCGGTTCTTGCGATTTATTTTTTAGAAATAGGAAACTATCTGCGATGACGTCGCAGAGAATTCCTTTGAAGAAACCAAGGAAAACAAATAAATATATTTGGATACCTACCTGTTTGTATGTAAGTATCCACCTACTCGTGTCATATTATGTTCTCTCGCTGTACCTTACCAAGCACATCCGTGAGCCGGTTTCCATCGACCCCCATAATGTGAATTCAAAGTGCAGGGTTTTCAGGGAAACCTCAACAAATACGCTGAGAAGGAGTTGGAGATCTCTTCCGTGAGAGCTGACAACTTGGTGAAGTAAAGGATCAGAGGAACCGATCAGGATCTTCAAATTGTGAATAGAAGGTATAGCAACTAATAATGTCAGGTTCCTTTGCGCCAGAAGGGTAGAAGAGCCTCAATATTTCCAGTTGAGCTAATGTGAAATGTGGCGCCTCATACGTGTCCGAAATGAAAAGAGGTCCAATCCTCGACTTCTTTCCGATCTTTCACACTACGGAGATGCTATCTCGACCACATATACAAGATTATCGTACGCGGAGGAGTCTCGTGAGAATGTTTCAAGGTAATTGAGCCAAACCAAGCTCGCTCGTTAATGATAAGAACTGTATAACTCAGCTATTGTTAATGCGACGCGACGTGAGAAAGAGCCGCTTTGATCGACAAAAAGCTCCTACGTCTGATTAACGGAAAACCGTTTTGACTGGCTTCTAAAATATTGAGCAACCGTATTTATAGATTGTTAGCCACTGTACGCACGCTTTTAATCAGAATTTATGATAGTTCCGCGCTATTATGATATTTTCAAAAATTTCATGTCAGCTCTTGATTCTGCTCTTGATACTGCTCGAATTCTCTTTCAATCGTTATACTGGAGTACCTGTACCACGAAAAAGGGGGACTCTGGTAAATGAAAACAACAAAGAAATTTGAACACCCAACGAAAACGTTTGGGAGCAAAAGAGAGTTCAAATTTGTGGACAAAACCATGGGCAATTTTTGACAGTTCAAGTAGGTACTTCGAAAATTCGATCTTATGGTCATGCCATCATTCCATGAAACTGATTACTTTAACTGGACGTTTTCTGTGAACGACGTTTCCTGTGACTTGATTAATCATTTTACATGAAATTGATTAAGCTGCCAGTTTCGGTGTTGGTTAATGACCAAGTACAGAACCGGTTCAAATCAAAATCGGGCTCATCCTTATAGGCGCATGACGATGGAGAAAACCAGGGCGTGAAAAAGTAAAGAAACAGTGACGAGGAACCGATAGAATCAATGTCAAAGAGGAGAAATGTGTTAGCGGGGGTAGCAATCCGGGAAAATCGTGTCAAACTGGGATTTAGAGGTCGGAAGACGAATGAGTAATTGGAGGGCGGAGATTAGGATTTCGAGGTGTCGGATGGTGCAGGGCAAAAGGATGTTTTGTTCGAGAGGGAGCTGAGGCGTTTTTGGAATCCGTTAGGGAAATGAGCTCAAGAGAAACGGTTGATGACTCCTGAGCACGTGACTGAATCGTATCCCACCTGGACGTGCAGTCGGCTAGACTTGATTTCAGGTCCAGATAAGGAGAAATTTATAGAAGACGAACAAATACGTTGAATTGATCAAATCTAATCTTGCCAAAACCTCCTAGAAACGGTGCCTCCGTTCAAAAAACGCTGCAAAGTCCTTGTCACATGGGTTCATTATTCTACTGGACGTACGTACAGACATTTTGGCTGTTCATTTATTGTTTCTTTCATGTGGAATTATTGAAATGGCAATTTTTTATGGTTTCCACCAATTTTGGCCCCCAAAAACACGAATTAGGCTTATATGTTTTTGCAAATTATTTTTGATCATTGATAGTACCATTTAATTGTCTTGATTCACCTGTTTATACTACTTCTAGTGGTATTATGCAAATGTATGGTGATTTCAGACAATTTCCCATGTTTTAGCGAATTTTCGAAGAAAAGGAAGCTATTGTTCTCGGTCCAAAATTTTTAAAACTCGAATTTCCGAAAGATTTTTATACCAAAATCCGTTTCAGACCATCCTGAATTCACTGCCGAAAGACACCAAAAATTATAGAATAATGATTAACAAAATTACTCTTAATAGGGAAATTCTTGACCCAATGGAAGAGACAACATTTCATGTTGTGAAACTATCTGGATAATCAGAGTATCGTCGAGGTATTCCTCTTAATCCTAGGAAATGTTGGGGGAAAAATGTCAAGTGTAAGTTGCTTGGCTGTAGAGGCGCGGTCAGGTTGAATCGAATAATGCTTTATTCCGACGTTTCGATGATTTATTTCATCATTATCAAGGAAATCTACAAAAATAAACCAAAATGGATACTATTACTGAATCTTAAGGGATATTTTTTGAAAGCAAAAAGATGATCATAAATTGATAACAACTGTTTCATACTAAAATGTGGAGAAAAAAATTGTTCAAAATTGAATTAATTTTACCTACTGTACATGGTGTTTTAAAATAATACTATTATTAGGGTTTTAATTCTATTTCAAGAAGTTTTGGTTAACATTATAGGCCTAATAGATTACTTACATGTCGAGTTGAGTGGCACAGGCAAGTAGACAGAAGCACTACTGAAGAGAGGTACTTGTCACTGTACTTGTACATTTTCAACTGAGCTATCTGAAGCTGTCCTGGTAATTATTTTTTGCGGTACTTTTGAAGGGGTAGTGGTAGGATGGGTGAGGGGGGGGGGGGGGGCAGGTATGACTATTGTGGGTTTTCCCAGGGGTTAAGGGCTATGGCGGTGAGAGGGGGGGGGGGGGTCATAGGGGGGGAGGTCACCACATTTTAGTATGAAACAGTTGTTATCAATTTATGATCATCTTTTGGTTTATTATTCTGTGAATAACACACCTATGTATTCGCTCAGCAAAAAATTTTTATAACACCCCCTCAAAATTTTTTCTTTTCCGTTTCAAGGTGCGTAGATTCCAAAAATGCAATGTCCGTCCGCCGTACGCCGTATCACGTGTACAGGCTTCATTTTCGGTCTAAAAAAATCGTTCTTTCGCACACATGCTCCATTTGGGCCCTAGTTGTGTCCCGAAACTTTTCAGCCCGATCGGAATATATCCAGGGGAGTTATGAGTGAAAATGTGTATAAAAATAGGTACTTTTTGCGTTTTAACAACATGTTAGTAACATAAGCTTTTGAGGTATCTTTTTCCATGTTTTTGAGGACGAGAAGACCGAATATGAAGTCGATTTTGACCAAAGACGCGGAAATTGAGGTTTTACCAAAGGTTCAGCTCCCAAAATTGGTTTTTCATGAGTCAAAAACCTGGAAAACTGTCTGAAATCACCATAAATGTGTACAATAACATTGGAAAAAGTGTAAACAGGTGAATCAAGGCCATTAAATGCCACTACCAATGATCAAAGATGATCTTTAAAAAAAAGCGTACCTACCTATTTCATGTTTTGGGGGCCAAAATTGGTGGAAATCATCAGAAATAGCTATTTCAATCATTCCACATGAAAGAAACAATACATTTAACAGCCAACAAAAATCTCTAGAACTCCAATAGAATAATAAACACATGTGACAAGGACTTTGCAGCGTTTTTGCTTTCAAAAAATATCCCTTAAGATTCAGTAATAGTATCCATTTTGGTTTATTTTTGTAGATTTCCTTGATAATGATGAAATAAATCATCGAAACGTAGGAATAAAGCATTATTCGATTCAACCTGACCGCGCCTCGATAGCCAAGCAACTTACACTTGCTCTCACCTACATATCAACGGTCGATAACTCCAATTCACCTATATATATATATATATATATATATATATATATATATATATATATATATATATATAACAAGTTGATTCAGATGACTAGGTTGATGAACACAATTCAGGATTGAGGAATGACCAGTCTAGTCTTGTTTTTGATGGTTGTTTTAATTCCCACAACGTTTCTACCCAGGATCTGGGTCCTATTCATGTGGATTTGTGGTCCAAAGGTAAGTGTGATAGGTGGATAGGTGGTAATTTCCAATTTGATTCACTTCACTGACCAGAGATGAAAAGCAGATTACTTGAGGTAACATAACCCTAGGATAACATAAGAGGTTATGTTACCTTAAGTAATCTGCTTTTCATCTCTGGTCAGTGAAGTGAATCAAATTGGAAATTACCACCTATCCACCTATCACACTTACCTTTGGACCACAAATCCACATGAATAGGACCCAGATCCTGGGTAGAAACGTTGTGGGAATTAAAACAACCATCAAAAACAAGACTAGACTGGTCATTCCTCAATCCTGAATTATATATATATATATATGTGTGTGTGTGTGTGTATGTGTCATTCCAGACGATAACTCTCGAAAGAATTGAGATAAAAAGTTCAAATTCGCACGAAAAATCGGTCTTGGCAATCGACAGGCTAAGTTCTTAGATGGGCAGAATCGGGTCACTCTAAGGGGGAGTTTTGGGGAGTTTTAGGGGGGAAAAATTACCCATAAATTCCCAAAATGAAACAGTCTGACAAGTGACACCTCATTTTAAAGGTTTTTGTACGCTGAACACGATGGTGAAATCAGAATTGCGATATCTCATTCCGTTCTCAAACTGGAGCACTTTGAAGATGAAGGAACGCGGTTATTTCTTGAGATGTTCTTCCTGGTTCGTCTGCTCTAATCTGATAACGGAATGGGATATCGCAATTCTGACTTCACCATCGTGTTCAGCGTTGGAAAATCTAAAACCGAGGTGTTACTCGGCAAAAAATGGAACAAACAATTTGTTACGTATGCCCATATTTGATGCATAGGTACCGAATTAACCGAATAGCGTCATACTTGAATATCTATAATTACCCAATAAGTTTAAGATTGCCCATATTTGAATGGGATATCCCAAACATCACATTTTACATAAAATCAGTTATTTCTTCGAAAATTCGCTCTTATAGCCATGCTGCATGACTGTGGTTTTTTTACTAATAAAAAGTGAATTTCGGGAGCTCAACCTTCGTTACAACCTCAATTCTTCACTCTTCGGTCAAAATCAACCCAATATTCGGTCTTCCCGCCCTAAAAAAAAACATGGAAAACGATACCTCTCAAGCTCATGCTCACAAAAACCTCAAAAATTCCTCGAAAACCCCTATTTTTACACCCATTTTTCTCCCATAACATCCCTGGGTGTATTCCGATCGGGCTGCCGTGTTTCAGAGCACAACTAGGACCCAAATGTGTTTCCAAGCGGGGACCAAACTGTGTGCGGAAGAACGATGATTTTAGACCAAAATTTAACGTAAGTTTAAGGCTGAAACTTCGTTAGAACCTTAATGTTCCACGCTTTGGTCAAAATTGACTTCATACTCGGTCTTCTCGTCCCAAAAAACATGGAAAACGGTACCTCAAATGCTCATGTTACTAAACCACAAAAAGTACCTATTTTTATACCCATTATCACTCATAACACCCCTGGCTATATTATTCCGATTGGGCTGCAAAGTTTCGGGACACAACTAGGGCCCAAATGGAGCATGAAGGCGAAAGAACGATTTTTTTAGACCGAAAATGAAGCCTGTACACGTGATACGGCGGACGGGCATTGCATTTTTGGAATCTACGCACCTTGAAGGGGGTGTTATAAAAATTTTTTGCTGAGCGATTACATGGTGTATTATTCACAGAATAATAGGTAAACCAAAACGTTGTACACTCAACTCTCATGTTGAGATGACGTTCTGACGGTGCCACCTGGGACGCAAGTTAGTGGTTATGCCACCTAAATAATAACAGTGAACCAATCACCACTTTTTCCTACTTTGTTAATTTTACGACCCTTTTTCCAATTTTCAGCAGTTTTCAATTCAAAACTCAATGGGCAATTTCACATGCTATCTTATCGGCGAGTGGTCTCTGAAAAGGCGTTGTATGAGGGGTATCCCATGATCGAAAAAAGGCGATAAACCAGTGGAAAGAAAACGAAATAACGTCATAGGTAAAGCCCCTCACTGGGGGGAACCCTCAACGCCATCCACTTTGACGTCATTTCGTTTTATTTATTTCTGTTTGTTGCCCAATCTACACGGATTGTGATAGGAAAATTGGCAGTGGGAGGGGGGGGGGGGGGTTCAGAGGTGCTAAATCTGGTTCTGGCATCAAAAATAAAAAATCCCTAACCCAGGAAATTGCCATTTGTTTATAAGTTTTTGCGCAAAGAGGTAGTAATGGATGTTGAGATGGTGTTTTCTGTGTTGAGGTGGTGTCACTTGGTTGATTTAAAGCATTTTTTTGTCGTTTTAGCCTGCTTACGCCAATTTCCATTTTTTCCAATTAACTTGGGGGTTTTTCTTATACTCTCATTTATATTCTCTTGAGTCTGCGAGATTTTGTGTGTGTGTGTGTGCGACAGAACCTTTTGTGCGCTGCCCAGGCCGCGATTCTCAACTGATTCACGTGGTTCTTGTTTTGTTCGATGAAGAATTCAGTCTAGTTGTGCACTATGTCACCGGAATAGCGAAATTTACTTCTAGAGTTTTCAAAAAAATATATATATATTTGTGGGCTGCCCTGGGCGTAATTCTCAACTGATTTACGTGTTTCTTTTTTTGTTCGACGCAGAATTCAGTCTAGCTGTGCAGTACGCCGGAATTTCAAAGCTTATTTCTATAGTGCGAGGGAGAACGCGGGATTTTCTGCAAATCTTGTGTCCGCTGCCCGTATTCCCAACTTTTGAAGCTGCCATACGACAGAGGTATATAAGACACAATAGGTAAGTAGCAACCTAATGTTGGATCAATCAATTAATTTATTCACAATAACATCACCTACTCTGATATAGGTAGTCAAACATGTACCTAGGTTCGTAAGCTGTTCATATCGCGTCTCTTGTCACGAAATTAGGTAATTAAATTGCACAATGAGTTCTTCAGTTACATAGATAGTTTACTCATAGACCGTAGTGGTGCGGGGACTCTGAAAACGGTGGGGCACCAAACCAGAACACAAAACAACAGATTTGTCTACAAAATACCCCAAGGCAACAACACCCTTCCCTTATTTACTGATTGAGTGATATTCAGCAAAGCTTATCTGCTTTACTTAACACTCTATCGTCATACGAAAATGTCCACAATGTCTACTGCAAATTAGCCACCGAATTCGTGCGTTAATAAAAATGTAGTAAACTAAAATATAACAAAACAATGACCCGTCGGCCGGTATCTACTTGAATGGAGAAGCTAT
Source organism: Leptopterna dolabrata (assembly GCA_954871275.1). Taxonomy (NCBI): domain Eukaryota; kingdom Metazoa; phylum Arthropoda; class Insecta; order Hemiptera; family Miridae; genus Leptopterna; species Leptopterna dolabrata. The sequence goes on along the minus strand of OX940984.1, from coordinate 12,242,538 downwards.
TGACTTGAAGCTAGATAGTTATCTGTGTGTTAGGACGCCGATCAATCCACAAACCACAAGATCACAAACAGCAAACAGGACAAAAATGCACGTATGTACCACGAATACAAATCTGTCATCAGAACCGCACTGAACGCAAAACGCACACAATTTGACGCAAAAAATTAAAAACTGACAACTGACTCAACAGAGAAAGCGAATACAATAATTCACGAGACAACAAAAACTAATCGGAAGATGAAGAAGCATCTCGTATCAAGTTGTCAAATTGAATCGAAGGGATCGAATCGATTGTGAAAACGAACGATTTAGGAGTATAAATCAGATTTTGGGGAGAGGGCCCAAAGTGGGCGTGGCGCACTTTTCTCAGTTGCCCAGGCGACACTAGGTCCCAGGACTCAGAACCTACCTGCCAGTTTCAGGAGCCTAGTTTTCGATTTCGATTGCAGGACATCGATCACTGTCGCTTTATTCCGATAAAGTGCTTGGTCTATGGAGCCCACCATGGATGCTCTACTAGAATATTGAATATCCATAGAATTTCCATTCCATATCCAGAGAAATCTGGCGAGTCGCTGTTGAGCTTTGTGAAAAATGCTAAGTGCAGTGTAGGGAGGGAAATTCAAATGCCAACTGGACGATGGTTGGAGCTTTTCTTTACTCGTTAGTGGCCCATACACGCTCAGTTTAACTGTGCAGTTTGTCTGTGTAGATAACTGTGCAAAAAACTGTACAGTTATCTGAACTGAAGGTTTGTTCGCTTCGTCAGTTTACAACTCAGTTTCTCTCTCAGTTCTTTCCATTTTTCGTGTAGGTAGGCAATGTGCAACAGGTGAGAGGGCGTACACTGCAGAACGGAGAGGCGACAGAACTGCCCGAACTGTGCGATTAACTGAGGTAACTGCGCAGTTTGCCGGTGCAAAGTCATTTGCTCAGTCCAGCGGCCTGCTCAAAAGCCTGCAGGAACTGCACAGTTTCCTCGGGTAATCGCTCAGACATGACGTCACACGTGAAAAACTGCGCAGACTGAGCGTGTGTGGGCCCCTCTAGTGTTTTTGGGTGCCGGGACAGTGGCCCAAGTGGCTTTATGGACGCAACGCCCCTGCTCATAGATCAGTTATTCACATATACTTCCAGACGATCTGCAGTGAGTGAGAGTGATCTATGCACCACCAAAAGGGACGTCCACGCCATCAAGATGTTTTTCTATGGACTGAGCTTGGGCTCAATTACTCACCGTCGGTACCACCGTACAGTAACCCGGCACTGAACCGACATTTTATTTACTCACGTTTCTCCTGAGGACGCCGCATCTGGAGAAGTCGGTGACGTGGAGGATGTAGGACTGGCGTTGGACGTCGGCCGGGTCCGGAGTGATCCGACAACTCGGGTGAGTGATTGGGTCGATCCCTCTGTCGTCAGCGAACAGGGGATCCCCTTTGAATCCCTCGGGCCGACGCAGGCGAGCAGTCATCGAGTCGATCCCTCGCCCCGTCGCACCGTCCGCTGTCCCGCCGAACGTGCACTCGATATCTGAAACTGTTTATAGAATTTATCGAATCGGAACTTTGAGAAAATAACACAATGAAGTTCCAGCCATGCAGCATGACCATATGAGTAAATTTTCAACGTACCGTAGGCACCTACTCATCTACATTCCATAATTATCTTGCATACATTTACATTCGTAAACATTACCTCTTGCTTACATTACCTGTCATATGTTTTCCACCATTTCTAACAACTCAAAACTCAAATTTACTTATTTGTGGTCCTATCAAGCGTTTTTAGCGAATTTTCGAGGAAAATGAAGTTATTGTAATGGGTTCAAACTTTTCAGAACATGAATTTTTGAAATGTTTTATAGGCAAACCCGCTTCAGAGCATCCTGAATTCATCCCTAGATTTTAACAAAAATTTATATATATATATATATATTCCTATATATATATATTAAAAAATTATATACCCATATATTTATTTATTTATTTACGTGTCACGCCAGACGATATCTGTCCTTGGGTAGATGATAAAAATTCCAAATTCGCCAAAATGTTCGTAGGTACTGCCAAACCAAAGAATGAGTTCGAAGATGAGCAATTTTCACAAATTCTAAGGAGCTTTTCTACATTGAGTTTTTAGTGGTCAAAAATCGGTAAAAACTGCTAAAATCGAGAACAAGTTATATAAAATCACTGAAAAATACCATTTCAGTTGTTTTGGTTTATTATTCTATGAATAATATCCCTGTGTATTTGCTCAGCAAAAAAATTTTTATAACACCCCCAATTTTATAAACCCCTCAAAATTTTTTCTTTTACGTTTCAAGGTGCTTAGATTCCAAAAATGCAATGTTCGTCCGCCTTACGCCGTACGCCGATCGGAATACACCCAGGGGTGTTATGGGAGAAAAATGGGTGTGAAAATAGCGTTTTTCGTGGTTTTTCGAGGGATTTTTTAGGTTTTAGTGAACATGCGCTTCTGATGTATCGTTTTCCTTGTTTTTTAGGGCGATAAGACCGAATATGAAGTTGATTTTGACCAAAGAGTGAAGAATTGAGGTTGTAACGAACGTTAAGATCCCAAAATTCATATTTTATGAGTCAAAAAGCTAGGAAATTGTTTGAAATCACCATAAATTTTATGATAACACTAGATGTATTATTATCAGGTGGATCAAGACAATTGATTGGCACTTTCAATGATCACAGTTAATCTGTAGAGATAATAAAAGAGACTAATTCGTGGACCACTTCCATGACTGGAATTTCTAATTTATATTTAACCTGGTTATTGTTTGTTGCACAAAGCTATCACCTCCTATATTTTTGGTAATTCTGTGAAAATTCTTCAAACATATACATATACATATACATATTTTTTACATTTAAAAAAAAAGATCAACTTTATTCCGTTAAACACCACCGCGATCTTTTAATACCTATTATTAGCTTGTCGGAATCCCCATTCTACAAAATTTTTAAAGAGTTTTGGCATTTTTCGCCGACTCTAGCGATTTCTGACTCACAAATTCAAGTTCCGAATCCGAAATCGAAATTTCGAACTCCGAATATACGCCCCTTTAAATTAAAACTACCATGCGATTTCCTGAGGACCAAAATCAATTAATTAACGTCAACCTATGAAGTAATAGGGCTAACTAATCATCGGGTTAAAGACCATTATTCGTCCTCACCTGTAACTTATCGGCCATTTAGGACCCACCTGTGCGAGCAAGTCTTTTCATTCGAACAACTTCCGGCATAAATCGCGGAAGAACGAAAAAAATTGAAAGGCCCCGCTGCAATCAGAGCGCGGAAGATCATCGAAAAGGAATGAAGAACCTAAACAAACATTTTTCCGGGCGGAGATTTTTTCTTGTGCGATTCGCTGACACAATGGACCTCTGGCTTCTGTGTTCTTTCCGCCTTCTCGGGGAATTAGGGTTTGTAACGCGGTGAGCTATGAGGATCAACTATAACGGAATGGTAACTCCATCGCGGTGAGATGAAAATATTGTATGTGTTGAATGTCTTCTTTGTGATAGGGGGGGGAGGCTATGCCAACCCGAAACCTCTTAATCCACAGCACGCTTTCCCTCTTATTCAGTTTAGTCACGTAGCGGCTGGCAAAAACCGTTTAATGGATCTCGGGCCGTTGTAAGATGCAACTCGCAAGATTCCCATTTTACTTTTTTCTCTAGAGGTTTCCCACTGGTAAACGTCTGGAGACTTTATCGTCCAGGGTCGTATTTAACCTTGGAGAGAGAGGGAGGGGACAAAACGGCGCCGCAGATTCCTTCTGTGAGCGGAAAGAATGAGAATGATACTTATTTGTATAAATAACTAGTTGAATGTCGCTTGCGTTGTACAATACCTATGGTGTTAATTTGGGTTCTTTTTTTAGTGAATTTTGAAAGAAAATTAACCTATTACAACGGGTCCAAACTTTACAGAACATGAATTGTTGAAAAAATTGTATAGGGAAATCCGTTTTATACATCCTGATCCCTAGATTTTAACGAAAAATATTATACATAATATATATATGTTTGTGCCACTCCAGACGATCCTTGGGTACATGATAAAAATTCCAAATTCCGCCAAAACGTTTATAGTGCCAAACCAAAAGATGAGTTCAAAGATGAGCAATTTTCAAAAATTCTAAGGGGTCAGATTTGAGTTTTTAGGGTTCAAAAATCGGTTTTAAAAAAACACGAACAATTGATATGAAATTGATATAAAATCACTGACTGGTATGGAAGGGTGAGTAAATTGAAATGCCATTTCAGTTGTTTTTCATACAGAAAGGGTCAGATTTGGATTTTTTGGGGGGGTTCAGAATCAGCATTAAGGGCTAAAATCCATATTAACTCACCTGACGTTGTATGTGATGGTGATTCACGAAAGAAAGAGAGATAGTTCGATTATTAAAAAAAATTTTCTCTATAAAGAGTGGGTCAAATTTGACTTATAAGGGTCAAAAATCGGTAAAAATTGTTAAAATCACGAAAAAATCTATAATGTTACGAAAAGTGGTATGGATTCGCGCTATATCATCTTTTGTAGTCGACAGACCACGATAAGCGAGGTTAGAAGTATAAAGGTGTCACAAAAGTTGCGTTACGAATTTATTGTAGGTTCTACTGTACACAAATATGAGGTGTAAAAAGTATAAATATGTCCCAAAAATGCGTTACGAAATTTTACGATAAGCGAGGTTAGAAGTATAAAGGTGTCACAAAAGTTGCGTTACGAATTTATTCTAGGTTCTACTGTACATAAATATGAGGTGTAAAAAGTATAAATATGTCCCGGAAATGCGTTACGAAATTTTACGATAAGCGAGGTTATTCAATATCTATCAACTTCTTCCGAAACAAACATTTTGCCCAAGAATCAGTAATTTTACTCTTATTACGAATTTTTTGTCGCTTACGATACAATCTACATCGATCTGCAACTGATTTCTTCGGTTGTTGCTACTTTTTCTAATTTCTTCCTTTCTCGATATTTCTTCATGCTTCCTGATTGATTTCTTTGTTTCTTTATTTTCGTCTTAAAAATACAATTTGTACTTTGTAATGTTGAAGTTTCGATTTGTCTGTCGACTTTCAAAGTCTCTCGCGCAGAGAGCGAGGTCTTTGGATTTTTTGCACAATAGCACGAATATTTCTTCGAAAAATCGCTCTTATAGCCATGCTGCGTGACTGGACCTAAGGGGGAGGGGGGACATTTTCCACTCCGATCTAATTATTACCTATGCTCTGATGCACTGTGCCTTTTTACATTTGTGATGATTCACCAAGTATTCACTTTGTCCGGCGTAAGGATCCGCGGGCTCATTCCGAGACTCCCGTTGGGTGCCGATATCCGGAGCGAGGAAACGGTGAAGTCGATGGGTTTCACACGATCCTCCGCCCCGCGGCTAATGCGCCGTGTGACAAAACTCCTTCCAGCCAACCACCACCTCCATCACCTTTCTCCCAGTATCTCTCCACCTTGGGCCTTTTAACTGGAGCAACACGCTAAGCTCTCTCTCCGTCCTGTCGGTAAAGTCTTCTAAATGTCGGATAAACGGAGCATTGCAGATGAACAGAGCCCTTCACAATATGGCACTTATTTTTGTGAAATAGGGCTCTATAAAATATGGCAATATGGCACTTATTTTGGCCCAAATATGGCACTTATTTCTCTCAATATGGCACTTATTTTTCAACCCTCTCCGACCACCACAGCTATTCTGAGACGATAATATCAGAACATACAAGTTATTTATGCTAAATAATTTATTTTATTTACAAAGCTTTATACAAATAATTAATTTATTATTATTATTATTATTAAATAACAACATCGGGTGCACTGCAACGCTTTCCATTGAAAATCCCAGCCGTCGATCACTCAGAAGGTATTTCATTTTTGAGAAAGTCCTCTCAACATCAGCTGATGTTACCGGGGCGTATTTCATAGAGAGGACATCAGCAGGTTCCCAGCCTTCCTTCAGAGTGGCGATCCGTGGAAGCATCCCATTCCAAAAGGGTTAGAGGCTTTAGTAATCCCTCTACACTAATGGCCTCAGGGTTCGAGAAACCTCATGTCATTCAGAAATTTTCACTTCAAATTTTTTTTTTTTGAAGGAGTTTCGCGAAAAAAGGCAAAACATGGCACAAACATGGCATTTTCCCAAAAATCGGCCGAATATGGCATTTTACAAAAAAATTGGCAGAATATGGCATTTTTGTATGGCGCCATGGCAATATGGCATTTGAAGGGCTCTGCAGATGAACTTGGAACGCACCTGCCTACCTTTAGACAGGTTAGGGAAAATCCCATACCGCTCCCCAGAGTCAGAGTTCCAACTACAGTAAACTTTCGATTAACCAACGTTCGATTATCCATCACAAAATCGGCATTCGATTAACCTCACATTTTCGTAGGAAATCGTTCCTTTCGATCGATTATCCAACCGTTGTGCACCTTACTCTTTGGGCTCGATATGTAAACAATATGAAAACACTTTCGCGTGATGTCCACCCCTTTTCTTTTGTGGAGCCCTACATTGGCCGACATATTTATGTGTGATGAGGAAATGGAGGGATGTCGCTGCGCTGGGAAGACTTTCCTCTCAAACCCAGAAAAAAATCACTAATTTTTTCACAAACGAAAATCCCTGCCTTTGACCCTGACTTCGGTTATGTACATATTTTTTGGTATCTTTTTTAAATACATACATAAACTAACCTATCGATTGTCCAACTTTTTCGATTATCCAACATACCTTGAGCCCCGACCATGATGATTAATCGAAAGTTTACTGTACCCACAATTTATTGCATCAGAGACTACTAATATAAGGTAGCAAAAGCCTTGTGATAATTTTTGTGACAGTTGAGATTCACTGATCATCAAACGTTTTAGTACCGAGATGTCCCAAACTTGAACCCGACTGCCCACGAATTTTTGTTGCTGTTGTTGTTATTTGTTTACACCAGACATTCATATGTAGTTGGTTTTGAAAAATCGTACAGAGCTGATGGCGTCAGTGGATGCCACTGCTGGATACTCGGCACATATAATCCATGACACGGTTGAGGCAAGTATCCATGACACGTGTCGTACCTATACATGATATTCGTTCATTATCGGAGATGATCACGTGCATTGCAAAGAATAACAAAGTGTGACGCGGTATTTTCGTGCAAGCTGGTCCGGGGTGGGTTGGACTGTCCAAATCTCCTAATATCGGAAATAAAAATTTTGATCCCTCATACCGGTACCCGTTCCCAGGCCCTTTTCTATGTGGATTTCTCTCCGACAAATTATCTACGTAAGCGCCGTTTGTCCCGCCTCCCTCGCACAGCAAATTTCCTATTACTCCGGTACACTGAATTAGATTTCCTGACCAGTCCCATCTCGTCTATTAGAGCGAGAAGCGTTACGCTCGATGACGGATTGTCGTTATCCTCAATGGGTGTTTCATCCTTGTAGTTACATTTTTTCTCCTTCATTTGAAATCACTTTACTAAAAGTTATTGTCTTATTTTATTTTATCCCTACATGCCATATTAATGTATTCACGTCTTATTATACTTCTCATCTATACTATACAATATTTCTTATGTATCTTGCAATTGGGTTCGCCCGTAATAACGAAAATAAATAAATAAATAACAAGGTGGATATTAACGAAAATATAACAGTTTTAAAACCATTTGAATGACGAAAAGTCGTTAAAATCAACTGGCAGTCATGTGTTTGCCAACAGCCACACTTGCTGGACGCCAGCAGGTGATTTTGGAAACCAAATAATGTAAATTGCAACGTTCAAACATAGGTAATCATTCAACGAAGAATCTCCATCACCCTTAATAAACACCGATTTGTTTGATGGAAGGATACATAATAATATATTCAATAGGCGCTATGCGATTTCTAATATGTTAGTCATTGCAATCAAGTGTTATGGTTATAAAGAAATGTTCCACACCATTGCAGACCATCATGAGTCCCGACGATAGAAACTAAGAATGTACCTACACTGTGCATGTTGGTACACCTACAAAATCTTAAGCCCAGTCCACATCAAAAGGCGTTTGTTGACCCAACACGCTGATTCACAGTCACCACTAAACCCTGAAACGGGGACATGCGTGTTTCTTAGCTGGGAATCTTACCCTAAACCTTAGAGTTCGCCAGATCACGTGTCTACCCTGAAGTATGACTTACTGTACATCCTGTCGGTAAATCCCTGTTTAATCGAGCCTGATAGTTGTCAGGCTGGGCGTGAACGATCTGGCAATTTTTGACAGACCAACTGGCAATAAATTCTATGTTTTTAATCAACCAATTAACCACAATTTTACCACCCTGGACACAAATCCCGAAGATAAATACTAAACAAATTCGACTCTGTCAGTAGTGGAGTCGGTATGTCGTAAGTTTTTCAATCCTTAAAAAGCCCGTATCCTCCTCCTCCCCCCCCCCCTCCCACCATCTTTATCCCAAAAAGTGGGGAAATAGGAAAGTAAGTGTGAATCCCAAGTCGTAGTCTCAACCGTTAGGTATCTCAAGGAAGCAGAAATATACGTACCTACGCGTCTTCTTCTTCCACTAATCAAATGAATAAAAATAGGTATAGTTATTGAAATTTAATGGAACCATGACACTGGTAGATGCCAGTGCCTTTACAATAATATATCACAGAATAAGAGAACGTGAGAGGCAGCCGAATGGAAAGTCGTCTATCACCAGGGAGGACCTTCCCGCCAGCGCTATCTTGACAATCCACCGGTGATTTAGCTTCTCCTTCATTTTCCTTAAAAAATTACTAAGGCCATTTGGAGATTAAACGATCGAGCAGCAATAAGTGAACAGACATCGCCAGTTCGTGACAAAAAAAATTGTCAGTCATAATGCATGACCTAATGAGCGAATTTTCAATGTAATGTAGGTAGTATGTAGTACGTAGGTACCTTTCGAAAATGCTCTAAAACTAATGATGCAGCATCATGACCTACGACGTTTCAGTCAGCTGACAAGTGTGTACCACCCGAACGAAGAAAATAATGGGCGCTTTGACCATTTACCTCCAAATGACATGGGGTATGTGCACATATTTATTTAATTATTTATTTAAATGAAAGTAGATTCCATCCTGAGAATTCTGACACCAACCACACTGTCCTACGATGGGTAGTTCTTTTTCTATGATTTTTCAGTTTCCACCAACTCTGACGTCATTGCGTCATAGTTGGTGGAAATTTTGAAAAATCATAGTTAAATCTAAATCTAAAGTTCTCACAATTGAATTTTTTTATTTTATTTTTTTTTTAATCTTTCGCCGGTTGGTAGTCAATGAAGCCAAGTATAGTAGACTCCGCTTAGTGAAGGGGGGACAATGGAATCTAAAAAATAATATACATATACCGCTTTTGAGACCCATTTGGATACCCCATTTTTAATAGCCTTGAAGAGTTGTTTGGTTGTATTTCTGATTTATTATGTAGGTATATTCGTTCGCAGCGTCAGGTACACAATAATATGTCAATATCGCCTTGTATTCTACAGTTTCTTATGCTTCTCACATGGCGTTCAACCCGCATTCAGTCTGAACAAAAAAAATCAGTCATGCAGCATGACTTAATGAGCGAATTTTCAAAGAAATATTCGAATTAATGGCTATGGTTTTGAATAAAGGAAAACTTCGGTCTAAAATTTGGTTTTCTATGTATATTCTCTTCGTATTTATTTTAATTTGTACGTTTTGTCCATCCTGATTCTACCGTTTGTTTATTACGTAATTGTACTAAGTGCTTATTTATTTGATCGCTGTGGGTAAATTCAAGGAGTTGTACTAATCGTTTGCCTCCCCCTTTTTTGCTTCGAACTCTCGTCTTCAATTAATACTTCTCACATTTTTCAATCTGACCACTCTAAGGGGGTGGGGGTAAGAGTTTAAAGATTATCCTAGTTTTGGGTAATTTTTGCGCACTTTAAATGCTCTAATTTAAGAACGGATTTAGATATCTAAAATCCGATTTCACTATCGTGTTCAGCGTGCAAAAACCTTTAAAATGAGGGGTCACTTGTTAGAAAATAACATTTTGGGGATTTTTGGGTAATTTTTGCGCACTTTAAATGCTCTAATTTGAGAACGGATCAAGATATCTAAAATCCGATTCCACCATCGTGTTCAGCGTGCAAAAACCTTTAAAATGAGGGGTCACTTGTTGGAAAATAACATTTTGGGGATTTTTGGGTAATTTTTGCGCACTTTAAATGCTCTAATTTGAGAACGGATCAAGATATCTAAAATCCGATTCCACCATCGTGTTCAGCGTGCAAAAACCTTTAAAATGAGGGGTCACTTGTTAGAAAATAACATTTTGGGGATTTTTAGGTAATTTTTGCGCACTTTAAATGCTCTAATTTGAGAACGGATCAAGATATCTAAAATCCGATTCCACCATCGTGTTCAGCGTGCAAAAACCTTTAAAATGAGGGGTCACTTGTTGGAAAATAACATTTTGGGGATTTTTGGGTAATTTTTGCGCACTTTAAATGCGCCAAAACCCTCCTTAGAGTAGGCCAATTTCGCCCATCTTCGAACTTAGCCTTTCGATTGCCAAGATAGATTTTTTGTGCAAATTTGAGCTGTTTATCTCAATTCTATCGAGAGTTATCGTCTGGAGTGACACATATATAAATAAATATATATATAAATATATATATATATATATATATATAAAAAAGTGTTAAATTTCAGGAATCGTTTTAGAATGGTCTGAAACGGATTTCTATGAAGAAAATTTCCAAAAATTTATATTATTTAAATTTTGAAGCCATTGCAATAGCTTCATTTTCTTTGAAAATTCGCTAAAAATCCAAATCTTGTAAAAATGACACTATTATTATGGCTTTAAATCATATTATATTTCGGGAAAGGAGCAAGCAATCGAAAGCGCTAGCGAACATCACGAATATTATTATTTAAGAAAAAACCTGACAGTGAAGAAAACCGCAGTTTAAAAAACAGTAGAACTTTTGATAACACTATGCCATGTTATTGGGCTATAATTTTTGGCGCCTTTGGTTTATCGTCATTTTATAATAAATTCGAAATCCAGGAATATCGGGAGCAAGTTCAGGATCACCTTCACTAGCATCGCCCACGCGTGCCGTTCCACTGCTTCACTTCTTCCCATCACATTTTCCTCCGAGACGCTGCGAGTATGACCCAGTTCACTGAATATCCTCCCCCAGGCCTCCTTCGTAGGTTCTTGTTATTGTTGTTATTATTTTCGTGGATCGGGAGACATTTCTTCTCGTTTGGGGAGTGTTTGGTTGAATGTAGTCAGTAATTTTTTATGTCTGGAACAGGTTGCGTTGAATCGAGAGTTTCCCGCTCTCGACGAAAAAATCGTGTGTTTGTGTGTGGCACCACTAAATAGGCCGTCTGTGTGAAAAGACTACACTTCTTCGCCAATAGCGGGAAAAAAAGATATATAACAACATATGAATTGAGTTTTCTTTTCTGTCTAGTAGATGTAAAGTTGGGAGAGGTAGTTTGACCAAACTAGACCTGTTATCGTTTTTTTCCTTGTTTAATACATTGCTTGACGTTTCCACCTAGTGTGCTAGGTCCTATTCATGAGCTTTATGCAATGAGGATGTTTGATTAACTGAGAGATGAGTAATTATACAAATGACGAAGTGGCTTAAAAGATCAATTCCAACAACGCAAATCAATAATGAGAATATTGGTTGGTCTTAAAGATTTAAAAATATAACAGGCTAACAAAGTTCTTAGCCTGTTGTATTTTTAAATCTTTAAGACCAACCAATATTCTCATTATTCTCTCTTAAAGATTTAAAAATATAACAGGCTAACAACGTTGTTAGCCTGTAATATTTTTAAATCTTTAAGACCAACCAATATTCTCATTACTGGTTTGCGTTGTTGGAATTGATCTTTAAGCCGCTTCGTCATTTGTATAATTACTCATCTCTCAGTTAATCAAACATCCTCATTGCATAAAGCTCATGAATAGGACCTAGCACACTAGGTGGAAACGTCGAGCAATGTATTAAACAAGGAACAAAAACGAAAACAAGTCTAGTTTGGTCAAACTACCTCTCCCAACTATAACAACATACCTATCTCAGACAGCGATTTGCATATATTTAAGAATAAAGTAACAAAATCACAATATGCATAAATAGGATTGATATATATATACTAAAAATAGTGTACCTATAAGGTTTGCTTACATGCATCGGTTTTAATGCTAAAATCTTAATCTTTGTGTAAAATATATCGTAACCTTAGTGTAGGTAGATTGATGAGACTGAACCGAACACTTGCTTCATGCCTAGGTATTCGGGGACATTTCGCAATTAATAACATTTTACCAAATAAATATTATTATGCTCAATTAGAGAAATGAATTGTCATTTAATTTAATTACCTACATCAAATAAGTAAGTTCCAGGAGAATAGATTTCTGCATTACTTAACTGTAAGTCAGCCTGAGCGGTACCCGTTTGACCATCTTCAGGACTCGGGGACAGCTGCGGTCTGTCGCCGAAAGGGTAATTCTTTGGTCAGAGCGGCATAACGGCCTTGTTGCTATGCTCATCACGTCGCTCTTTGTGTCCACCAGATTGATTCTCAACCACCCATTTCCGACATTCAGTTCCGCTTTTACCACTTTTCTCTCTCTCTGACACAGTTTTTCATTCTGAGAAAAATCGTCTGGAGTGCAGCATCGGGTTTAGATGTCGTTTTCATTTGCATTCGCAACGACAAAAGCGAGTTCTCCAGCAATGGTTTTCTCTACCTACCTATTATTTGTTCTATGAGTAATAGGTATTCGTGAAATGTAAGGTAGATAAGGACGGCCTTGGGGATGAAACTGTAACGGAGATGAGGACGGCCATGATAAGCTGACTTATACCTATTGGTTTATTATTCTGTGAATAATACACCTATGTATTCGCTCAGCAAAAAATTTTTATAACACCCCTCAAACGTTTTTCTTTTCCGTTTCAAGGTGCGTAGATTCCAAAAATGCAATCTCCGTCCGCCGTACGCCGTCCGCCGTCCGCCGCGCCGTATCACGTGTACCGGCTTCATTTTCGGTCTGAAAAATTCGTTCTTTCGCACACATGCTCCATTTGGGCCCTAGTTGTGTCCCGAAACTTTTCAGCCCGATCGGAATATACCCAGGGGTTTTATGAGTGAAAACGTGTGTAAAAATAGGTACTTTTTGCGTTTTAGCAACATGTTGGTAACATGAGCTTCTGAGATATCGCTTTCCATGTTTTTGGGGACGAGAAGACCGATTATGAAGTCGATTTTGACCAAAGAGAGGAAAATTGATCAACACGTGGATCAAGACGATTAAATGGCACTACCAATGATCAAAGAAAGTAAGAAAAACGCTGCAAAGTCCTTGTCACATGGGTTTATTATTCTATTGGAGTTCTAGAGATTCTTGTTGGCAGTTAAATTTATTGTTTCTTTCATGTGGAATGATTGAATTAGCTATTCCTGATGATTTCCACCAACTTTGGCCACCAAAACATGAAATAGGTACACTTTTTTTTTTCCCCCAGATCATCTTTGATCATTAGTAGTGCGATTTAATGGTCTTGATTCAGCTGTTTACAATTTTTCTAATGTTAGTATACACATTGATGGTGATTTCAGACAGTTTTCCAGGTTTTTGACTAAAAAAAAACAATTTTGGGAGCTGAACCAATGGTAAAACCTCAATTTCCGCGTCTTTGGTCAAAATCGACTTCATATTCGGTATTCTCGTCCCCAAAAACATGGAAAACGATACCTCAAAAGCTCATTTTACTAACATGTTGCTAAAACGCAAAAAGTACCTATTTTTACACACATTTTCACTCATAACACCCCTGGGTATATTCCGATCGGGCTGAAAAGTTTCGGGACACAACTAGGGCCCAAATGGAGCATGTGTGCGAAATAACGACTTTTTTAGATCTAAAATGAAGCCTGTACACGTGATACGGCGTACGGCGGACGGCGTACGGCGGACGGCGGACGGACATTGCATTTTTGGAATCTACGCACCTTGAAACGGAAAAGAAAAAAGTTTGAGGGGGTGTTATAAAAATTTTTTGCTGAGCGAATACATAGGTGTATTATTCACAGAATAATAAACCAAAAAACGAAAAAAAAACAAAAAATACGTAGGTACTTAATTTGTGTTTTAGGGGCCAAAATTAATGGAAACCATCAGAAATAGCTATTTCGATTATTACGGTGACAAGGACTTTGCAGCGTTTTTATTTGTTTGTCTAGGAACACAAAGCAGGTTGGCCGATCCTCGAGAACCGTCCTATACTAATGTTATATGCAGAAGTCGTAGGAGGCCCCACCTCGAAGTTTTCGCTCCTTGTTTGATTCATGATTGTTTATTCAAAGACGATGTTGAAAGTTCACACGCAATATTATGTTCAGTTGGAAGTCATGTTTCGGTCAACATTCAAAATGTGACGTGGAGGAAGAACTTCACACCAGTAGGTAGTTTGGAAACTAAGTATAAATTTTTGTTTTTTTCTTCTGATTAACTGAGTTTCATCTTCAATTAAGGCTAAAGGAGACGACAGTTGTGCGAGAGAGAAAGAAGATAACCACAATATATCTAGATTATCTCCACAACCGATCAGTCAATTTTCAACTCTAAATAAGTTTTTGAGTTCCTCTCACTCTACATTTCCAGGATATCGAGAGAAATTTTAGTTTTTATTTTTATTTTAGGACCCTATTATTTTATTATGCTTTGTATTCGTGCAAGAGTAGAAAACAATTTATATGTTCTCAAAAATGAAAATTTCCACTCGCATTTTACGTTTCAGATATCAAAGAACATAACCTTTAATGGGGAGGAGGGAAGCCGCCTGATGGCACAGCCAGAAGAGGCCCAAACCTCCCTCCATCAACTGGCCGCCCTACCTACTGTCCGGGGTGGATCTCGGACGCCGGTTGCCAGTGCTGCTGGATGGAGTCAACAGCTCGATTCTCAAAGGTTGATAAAGTGACTAATGGTGAAATATTATTCTTATTGCAATACCATCGTTGTAATGTTTAAAATTATTATTTTATTATTATAATTATTTTCGTACATCAGCAGCTCAAAATTCGTACACCTACAAAGGTCTCTCTTCTTACAATAAATTGCCTTACGGTGTTTAAAAAAAAATTACTGGAACAACCAGAAAAATCAAATAGGTAGTATAATAAAAAATTACTTTTTTTTCAAAATAAAATTAGACCATCTGGAGACTCTGTGTTATGTTCTATAGGTAACAATATTATAACTGTACTATTTCTGATATGAGTTGGTATGGCCATAACGATTTTTCCACGATATCCCTATGCTATTTTTCTACAAAACTGTTTTTATTTTTTCGTATTTACCTTAACCTATATTGCAGCTTGAAATAAGATCAGTTACAAGAGCGATTCATCTCCCTACCGCGGGCTATTCCCTTATAGGGGATTAATTTCAGACTGTATTTTTCTGCAATTTTAGTATTAATTTTCTGGTTTTTTTTTCTGTGTGGAAATAAAGGTTATTTTAATTTTCATTTTCATTTCATTATCCAAATATAACAAGAGCAAGAGTAGAAAACAATTTATATGTCCTCCAAAATGAAAGTTTCCACTCGCATTTTACGTTTCACACATCAAGGAACATAATCTCGTTCCGTCTCTGTCTGTCTGTGGTCAATTCAGAGTAAAAAATCACCAAATTTCAGACCCATAGTGTAGACCTCATTGGTGCTCGTATAACAATGTGCGAAAGCTACCCCCTCCTCCCCTCTACGCAGGCGGTGCTTTTAAGGAGTAATTGAGCTTGAATGGGATAATTGGATCGTTGGAGGCGAAGGCCGGTAGATGTCGTTGCCCAGGTTATGGTCAAGTGAGCACCTACGAAGTTCTGACCCTCGGGCCCGATGGACACTGGGTAACTGGGTCGCTCCTGCCCTCCACTACATCTCTAGCATACTCCTTTCACCGCCATCAGTACCGTCAGATGCCAGGTCTTCCTTACTTCCGCTCCAAACACACATCCTCTCACCAAAGCATAGGAGTCCAGAACTATGAATTCCCTAATTTTCGTAGGTTACGAATTTTTTTAAATTTTTTAAAATTTTTTTTAAGCCAAATTCTGTTCAGTAACGGAAATTAAAATGAGATATTTATGTCGCAACGTCTAGGCAGACAACGAGTGTGAAATTTGAATTTCTGATTTCACGCTAGAAATCGTCAGGTAAATTGCCGAGTAGTTCAACTCAAATCCCGCTTAGAGCGCTAGTGCGTCACTTTAAACGTCGCACAGACCCGCAATGGATGGATGGAACCGCAAATTTATTAATACATTTAAAAAACACGCCCTCAAAATCAAACCAAGGGGAAGGTCACAGGTCCCTGATTAAGGTTAGGTACGACGAAGGTTTGTCATTTCTAATGTTGGGCTGTTGACAGCTTTGAGAACCTTCGCCTCCGAAGCTTTGCTCCGCCTACTTTGGCCAACAGCCAACCAGATCATTTTTTGCCGAATTTTTACTTTTAATCACTCGCGTTTAAAAAATAATGCTTAGTTTTGAAAACTGGCTTCGAACTACCATTTTTCCAAGAGTTCCAAACAGTTTTTTTTTTTAAACAAAAACATTTTTTGACCAAAATTTCCCATTCAGCGTTTATTAGTGTGAAGTTACTGACCCCTAGGTACTTCGACAATGAACAGCTTCAGGTTCAACATTTGATATGACCGTTCCACAGCACAAACAAGAAATAAATAACCTGTACATTTATACAATAATATAGGGGAAACAAACAACGTTTAGGGGGCAGTAAACTAAGACAAACCCTGGCGAGCATTGGTGGATGGAACGGGATGATCTCGTCATGCCCAGACGGGGATAATTGTCACATCTTGGTTAAAGTCATAATGCGATCATCTGGGTTCCCTAACCCATAAACCGCTGTGCATTTCTACCCATTTATAAGTAATAGATTTAGCAATTTTTGAGAATACGCAGAGGAAAGGTATAAAGGTTTGGTGAAAATAAGGTATTCAGACGAAACCCATACCCATCCCTTGTAGCTCAGCTATTACGGCCCTTCTTTCATACTGTAAGGCGACAAATTCATGTTTGCAAATGCGCGGAAAAATATTGCTACTTAGTCCGTGTCCTATTTTCATAGCATTCGTTTTGAAACATCTAGCACTCGTACTATACCATATTTTAGATGAATTTTAATTAATTTGTGTTAAGGTTTTTCAAAGTTATTTTTAGTAATTCTCTCAGCTCCGAGTTATTCTTTCTGTCGAGATCGAAAACAATAAGCCTTCCTACAGGAAACCTCCGCCCGCTACGCCCTAAAAAACGCTGCAAATTATTACATAACGGTTTATTATTTACTGTATAGATGCCCCTCCTGCGCAGATCACTATTTTCTGTGGTATATTCCCTCGAGCTCCTCCCAGGGAAGTGCTAAGTATGGCGTACGGTGTACGGCGGACAGATAGAAATTCTACATACCTTGAAACGTAAACCATCAAATTTTGAGGCGGGGTAAAAATTTTTTTTCATGCTCAATTCCAAATGTTCATTATTGAAAATAATAAACCAAAATAGGTAGGAACCTATTAATTTGGTTATTAACTGCTAAGTTTGATAACCATGCCCGACGCTTGATAGTCAAGCCGGACGAATTATTATGATTCATGTAATATTATTACTAGCAAACTTACCCGGCCTTCTGGAGGAGAGAGTAGGCGAAATTAAATTAATGGGGGGGGGGGGGGAGGGGATCCTTCAATTTACAAACCTCAACCGCAAAATAAAATTCTGAACGTTGCTAACAATAATAACAGCGTGCTAACAACGGAAACACTTCAAAACATGAACAAATTAACCAGACGTCGCCAGGAATGGCCAATATGACGAATAAGGAGGAATTCAGGTGAAACAAATAGCCATAAACCTTCCCTGGGCAGTTACAGTAATTTTGCAAAAACCCGCACTAAAATCCGTCTATACGTTGAAGGGTGAAATTGTCAGAATTACTCAATTATAGTATACAAGATGCTTTGCCGGTTGGCAACTTTATTGTTTTTGTTGAATACAAGTTTACTCTTTTTAGTGTAAAAGTCAAACCTGTCAATATTAATTTATGACAAAGTTAGGTAGCATTCTACGATATTAAAGACATCATAACTATTTTTTATCTTCATCCAACCCCATTATTACCAACGTTAAATGACAAGAAGCCTAAAATCTACGAACCTTTAAACGCAAACCATAAAATTTTGAGGGGAAGTTAACTTTTTTTCATGCTCGGTTCCAAAGGTTTATTATGGAAAATAATAAATCAAAAATACGAAGAAATGTCTTATGCGAATTGTGAATGATCTACAAAACACGCTTGCAAGATATTTATTTACAACACGAAATAAGAAAGTGACTTTCAGGCTTCGGGATCATCCACTGGGTTTTTTCCAGCGAGTTTCCTAATTCCGAAAAAGCGACAGGATCTACCACAGGCGACAGATGTTAACCCGTGAAAATCCTCTGAAAGGAAATTGGTAAGACCCGGTCCGAGCGAGAAAGTGCCCTCAGGTGCGCTATTCATCCTCGAAAATAGTGAAAAACACGACTGGAATTAGAGTTTTCTTCGAGATTTTACGTCGTTTTTGTGAAACCCCACGTAGGTACGTGTTGGACAAGAGAGTATGTTGATTTGAAGTGATGCCAGATCGAACCTTCTGTCAAACCATAAACAAAACAAAACATAATGGGACATGGAACATGGTGGTCATACTGTAATCCATGCATAACGGCTCAGGTTGGACTTCGGGTGCCAGTTTCACAAAATCTGCTCACCTTTGTTCACTTCACATTTAATGCATACCTACCTATGTCATTGAGAAAATTTTTCAGAATTAATTTTCAATATTCCCCACACAGAACGAGGGGAACGACAAGGGGATTTTTCTGAACGAAAAACATGTTACCTATGATTTTAAAGGGAGTTTCTCATTGACACATTATAGGTGTACTATGTAATACGGGGAACAGGGTTCATGATAAAATGTGTGACGTTCACTTAAAAAGTGTCAAAATTGGAAAAATAATTTGGCTTGTGACGCTAAAACTAGAAACGTCCGTAATCAAAAAATATTCGAAGTACCTAAACCTAAAAGAGAGTTTATAAATCTTTGCTACCTACATAGTATCTAAACGTAAATTTCTGAGTGGCGTGGTTAGATTCACTCCTAATTCGGGAAATCCCTGTAAACTATACCGCTTGTAAATACTGGTACTGAGGGAGGGTACACAGTGACACGGTACCTGCTATTTTCGCTCCACTTCCAGATGTAGGGAAGCTACATTTCGCGGAACAACCGAATAAGAAATGTTCTGCTAAGCAATGAATTATGTCTATCTTGTGTTTCAAACATTAAGGAACATTGTTCGTTCTCCCTTGGCCGTTCCCATAATACGATTCGATGATACACTCGTGACTTGGGAACTTTGAACGTTTGTGATTTATACGCCACATACATTCTGCAGCAGGCATCATCTTGCAATCCCCACTCCCTTCATTACGGTATCCAGCAATGTCTACCCGCTTGGCCGAACGTTTCTTCAGGAAAGGTATTTTCAAGTAGCTACCGCTCAGACTTCTTTGATTCACGATCAGCGATCTTTCATCTAACGAAGCCATCTAGGCGATGATTAGATGCAAGTAACATCAGCCATCGCTTGTGTGCTCGTCACGTCTGTCGTCTGTCCATCAGTTGTCTGTCACCTTTGAACACATCGTCCAACGGCGTTGATTACTCAATCTTTCTCTTCGTCCTTCGCCTCTAAAAGTTTAAATCATCTGGGCACCCTCATCAAGTTTGAGGGGTGTTCCTAAAAGCATTTTTTTTACTCTTCATAAGCTAGATGAGGATATCATTTTCCATTTTAGAGGAAACGCGCAGAGCCAAAAAAAAATCCTGCCAAGTGGGTGCGCTGTCTAGTTAAATTACATTGGTAATTTGATCTATAAGATTTGTTGATCAATTTATACTGGATGCATAATATCGATCTAACCACAAAGAAACGACAACCAAATCTCTATATATAAAAATGAATGTCTGTCTGTATGTATGTATGTATGTTCCCTATAGACTCCTAAACTACTCGACCGATCGGGATGAAACTTTGGGAATATGTTTTGGGAACACCGGGGATGGTTTCTGACTAGGTTGCATTCCCGGTGGAGACTTCCTTCAACGGTTTTCAGGCTATTCCTAGCAACCGCGATCTTGAAAAGTTGTTGTCGAGAATGTCATTGTCAAGAAAAATGGGAAAAGCAGTTTCGTCGAGTTTTTCATATCGGGTCGTAAGTGGTGTCCTCGGCTAGGGCAAATTCCCCTCTTTCCGAAAAGTGGCGAACGATTTTTCTAGGACCACAACTTGCCGAGTTATTTACATATTTACAATGTTCGCAGCAACTCGCCGAGTTATTTATTGGTACCTATCAACACGGCGTCAAATCTTTTTTCAAAGTTGCGGTTTTTAAACTTGCATCAACACAACCCACCACAAGTACACAGTCGGTAATGGTGCGGGGGAGGGGGAACTTTACGTCCAGTTACTTACGCACCCCGACCGGGGCAACACCCGGGTAATCCGCTAGTTTACTATAAATTCGGTTATACCTACGCAACCGTAGATTTTTACAAACTTTTTATTGTTCGTACATGCGTAAATGTTACTATCATTCCCATCGCAATGAACTGCATGTACCGAATGGTTATGTCAGGTTTTTAAGAAATTCATATGGGACAATCTTTGGGCCAACCCGCAATTTCCGTCAAAATTACAGTGTGTTTGGATTTTTCTTTCGACAAAATTTGGTGTCTACAAGGAATTGGGTACAGGGTTGTTCCCTCCTTCCCTACCTTTGTTAGTGAAATAAAGCAAAATGTCTGCAAGTTTTCATCAACGTTATAATATGCTTAATGCCAGTAATACGATAAGAATACCGTTCAAAAAGTCAATGCAGGTTATACCTAAGATAATAAGTATCTGCATATAGGTAAAACCTAATAGGTGACCCAGGCCATTCATTGATGCACCATGGGAGCTTTTAACCGCCGGCGCCCGAGCGTAAGTTCTCACGAAATAGCCTCCCATTCAAGGGACTGACCCAATTAATATACTTTTTTTCCACGGCATATCATAGTGAAATGGGTTTATTTTTAGACCGGTATTATCATAACTGTCCTTCCCGTAAGATAGGAATCGCTAGAGCTATGTCTCGTATATGACGTCCATATCACTACAGTGACCATTTCCTACTATACCCCGACCTCCATTCCAACAAACAGCAGGTCAGCGGTCAGAATGACCAGTAATTAGATGCGCATGTTGCTCATCTAATGAGCCTAGCCCACATCAATCTGAGCACCTTTTTGAGTACGATATAGTTAGGTGCTTCATCCGCGGGAACAGGTAGGTATGTCATTTCAAACGTAAAACCTCGAACAGCCAAACAAACTACACGAATACACTGCCTAGATATCTTCCTGCATATCAGCAGCCCGAGTCAGCTGATGAACTTGTAATCTTGTAACAAGTAATCTTATTACAAGTTCATCATTCATATTTCCATTTCTACTGTGCGCACCAGATTGGTAGCAGGTACTTCTTGCTGTATCCCATGGCCCTCTTAAAAAAAAACCACAAGTCCCATGACAAAATTTAGGGAGAAATATCAGCAAATAGGGGCCCAAATGATTTGGGCTTCTAGGAACAAATCCTGTAATTATTGCACCTGTATGGCCAAGGAAGTTTGAGGAGCTTCCTACATTGTATATGTATGTGGGATATGGTCCAAGGAGGAATCAGACATGGAGACCAAAATGCCACTTGACTCATTTGTCGTCTATTGATGTTTACATACGAACAGGAGGTTGAAAGATATGTAGGCGAAGAGCTGATGCTGTTCGTGGTCCTTTCCATCACCTCAACACGAGTAACCTTTGAGTTGAGCCTTTGGCGCTGTAGGAGGATATTCCACCCAGGAGAGATCCCAATGGAAAAACGGGAGATAAGCGACACGAGACGAGGAAGAGGGAACGATGGGAAGGCAAATCATGTGGAACGTTCGGGGTGATCGAGCCCCTTTCTAAAGACTTCAAATGGGAGCTGGTCCACGGAGAAGGAATTCGCCGGTATTCTGTTTCCCGCGATCCATCGGGAAGGTATTCAGCCGTGGCTGATCGTTGGATCTCCATTAGAGCCCACGTAGGTGGCCGCGCTGTGTTTCATTTACACCTTTATATTATTTTATCCCATCACTAGGGTACTCGTATCTTCTGTCAGCGGAGGAGGGTCACTCAGAATAATATTAGTCTCTTCAATGTAGAGAAACCTTGTAGGATTATGGGAGTAGTTCATATACTGAACCATTGGTGAGGATAGGACTCCGACCCCGCAAGCTGTTTTTTTCCCTCCCGAAATTTTTGCTATGCTAGGAAGGAAGTGAACCGTCAGCGATTTCTATTATCCTACGAGTGCCTATTAATCAGGGGTCCCTAGGCTACGGGTAGGTAACAGTCAGGTTCAGTATACCTACCCTTTCTGTTTGCACCCTTTGTTTCTGCTCATTTCTCTCCTCTAGTTGCCCCCTCAAATCTTACGGTTCTAACAGAGTCATAGAAGTTCAAAAGCTGTTTCATGAAGTTTTAAAGCTGTTTGATTAAAAAACAAAAAATAAAAAGTAGCGAAAAACAAGTACGGATCCCATCCCCACAAGTGTTTGAGAAACCGGTCACATGTGTAGAATGGTGAGTGAACATTTTTATCAACTGCTTAGTCCGCCGTTATGATTGACGGAGGCAAAATATGAATATACAGCCCACACAAAAGTGATGCGATCATTCATCATAAAATTAAGTCTCAGGGAGCGCAAAGGTTGAGTTCAAGCACGCTACAGAAGCATCGGACTGCCGTTCTTTGAAAAACTGTCTGTTTGGAAACGAAGACAGATAGTTCAAAAAGGAAAATTCCATCAGCGCTGCATGAAAGAACATTCTTCAAAGTTCTTCTTCAACTTCGTCAACTTCTTGGTATAGGAATGGTTCAACCCGCCAATCAACGTCTCATAGTTCGCCCATAGAATGAAAGCCCAATCAGGAATCAGGCAGTTCGAGTTTAGGTCAAACATTAGCATAGACGCGGTCTAGCATCAGTCAGCCAATCAGTCTTCATCATTCCTAGAACGCTTCTTCCGCCAACGCGCATGCATTCCCACGCATCTCTTAACGAACTTGAACCTTTTCTTTGCACCCAAAGATGAAAAGAGTCGCCGAGAGGTTATCTTGGGCAAAAAAAAGTTGCTCGGGACCGTTCGGTGGACTGTTCGATGGGATCAACAAGTGAGAAATGTGCATAACACAAGAAAGTCTGGTTACATGAATTAGGTGGAACCTTTGGTATACTTAATGAGTGAGGCGTTATTACGAGGGTCTTTCCAAGACCACGTCCCGTCATTTTAGCTAACAGTTTCGAACAAAACCCTGTGTTTTTCAAATCACTTTGCATTCAGCTCGTAGGTGCTATTGATATTTCGACACTAAAATCCGAAGTAGGTTCGTGGTTCTCAACAACAGGATCACTGTCAGATACGGTATTTCTTCGATTGAGACGCATCTTCGCACTTTTACAGTTTCATTACTGTGAAGAATACAAAAAACTAATTCGCGCGAGTATAATAACTAAAAGGGTTTCCCCCGATGTCCATGTTCACATGTTTGGTGTCGTTTTAATGGACATTTTTTCAGTGGAAAGGATTCCCATCGTACCTACAGCGAATTTGAAATTACTGTATACCACAATACGTTTTATTCTTGTTTATTCTATAAAATTACCTTCCCTTATTGTTGCTGATTTCACAGAACGTCAAATTAATGCACATTAATTATATGCACACTCTAATACATGATTTAGAATAAATGCACGCATTCATCAGCCTACCTGTAGGTATTTCCAATGTCTAATCATGCTTGTCCTTTCCTACACAATAAACTAAAGATCCATAATATAAAAGAACAATCACAAATTTTAACTTGATTAAACTTTTGCGTACAATTTTCAATGCTATAGGTGAATTTTACATTTACAGCTGTATGAAATCGAGTTAGTTGTTTTGTGATAGTATTTCATTTAAAGAATGGTAGCTATTTTGGATTTGGGTTACAGATAATTTTTAACTTTAACAAACGTCATGAACAACTTCACAAATAACAACAAATGAACAAACGACACAATGAACACGAGGAACAACACACAATGAACACGAGTAACAAATGAATAAACGCGAGTAAACAAACTTCATGAATTACACAACTAATATTTATTAATGATAGATTTATTGAATTCACCGAATATTTATGCAAATGTAATTCGCCGGCCGGCTCTAATACTCGATTTAGCGCTTTCCTTGGGGAGCACGAGGATAGGTATTGTCCACAGAAAACAGTGATCTACGCAAAAGGGGCATCTATACAGGCAAGTAATAAACCGTTGTGTAATATTTTGCACCGTTTTTTATGGAAAGGTCGACATACGTAGTTTAATAAAATTGGATTTTGCTCTTTCTTCATATTTGCGTTGTTGAACCGGTAAGTATCGGCCCCATGAGTTGGTATGCACAGAAAAATTATTTATTTAGAACGAAGGTTAGGACCCAAAACTACAAATCTGATCATCGGCATGTATCATCTGATTTTGAAGATCACAAAAACATTCAGAACCGTCACAATCCGCTCATTATTCATGGGCCCACCACTTTGTGTCCACAAAGTACAACTACAAGTTCCCAAAAGTCAAGTCTGATAACGCTGATTTTTACATACCGTCATAGTCCTGCGCCGACGCAAACGCCACCTGTAATGGAGAAAATTACGTTAGTTAGGTACAGTGACGATAAGCTGTACTGCAGATAGGTACCCTACAATATTTTCTGAATTTAAATATACGTATAAGAAGGTATTATTCGTACTTTTCGGTTCGTATGTGAGAAACTGCTGGTCAATATTATTAATTTTTTGATTTTTTTTTTTTTTTTTTAGCTGGTACGTCTACGAACTGCGAATAACGTGTTTCGTATAGGTATAATAGTAAATGTTTTTTAAAAACCCTGAGACAGCCAACCAATGTCAGTTAGTTGATGATATTGTCTGAATAAAGTTAATACAGGCAATAAAAAAATATGGGTATCGAATAAATAGTAATGACAACACGAGTAACACAATCCGTGTATAGCTCGTGTACAGCTGCAAGCTTGCTCAGATTCTGCTAACAACTGGAAAGTATCGCTAAGCATTGCAAACAATTACCAAAAATTATAGGTATGGTGATTTTATACAGAAAAGATGATTTCAGTTTACAAAAATATGTTTTGACCGATACAAAGAGATGGATCAATAATAGAATTATTTCAACTCAAAAACTACTCAGTGGTGAAAGGAACTCCATAAAATCAACATAAGTAGAACGAGGTGGTAATTTTATTGAATGAATAGTTATTTTAATTAAAAAACTTTTGAGGGGTGTAAATTATTTCAAATTTGCATTATTACGGTTGGTACAACACCAGAAATCTGCTACTGAGTTGTTCCATCAGGTATGTCGCTTTGACAATTTACTCATAAGATTCATAGTGTATGACTGCAACTTTTTTAAATTCTAACTTGATGTCCGGACAGTAACTGAACCTTTTCATATCAATGCTAATTCACTTTTTGCTAATTCATTTTTTAGTCGCTACATTTTCATCAATGCTATTTCATTGTATTTTACAACAAGAAAGTCTTGAATGAAAATATCGATCGGCATACTTCATAATAAATTTTCTTTGATTTTTGAGTTCTTAGTATCGTTCATATAGATACCTATGAATATTTGGTACCAAAATACGAGGTTGAAATGTCATTGGATGATGACCACCTGCTACCGGAAGGTAGTTAGTTATACATTCATGTGCCTACTAATATTTTTACCATTTATTTATATAATTTTTGGAAATGTTGACTAATTAATTTAAAATTATTAGATCATAAATCTGGGCCGTAATTTTCAAACTACGTCACGATCAAGGTCAAAGACTAGAAGGTCTGTTCTAGAACTCGATGTTTTAGAAGACGATAACACTCACAGAGGCGAGAACGGCGAGGAGTATCCTCATGTTGACGGCGTAGAGCTGCATCACTGACTGACTCGGTGGCTCTCAGGATGTTCCGGGGGACGTCCTTTCTTTCTTTTCCTTCCTTCCACTTCTCCGGCAGAAAGGAAAGAAATGAGTCAGGGCTGCCAACAACCGCGGTTGTCGGTGTTCTTAGGGTTTATGTATAACATCGGCGTTGCTAATATATCGGTTCCAATGGCACTTTAGTAGGTACCTAATACCTCCGGATAAGTTAGGCACATTAATACCAAAAAAAGTAGAGTAAAACCTACCTACCTTTCACACCAAGGTACCTACGTCTCGTGGCAAAATATTTTTGTTATTCGAGTCAAATAGTCGTATTAATTTAATATAAAATACGATTCATTAGCCGATTGCCATCAGCAGCCTGAGTATGAAATGTGTAATAAAATAATATAGATTTTCCCACTTGAATAAAACATGGGGACATGTCTTGGGCTACTTGGAATCAGAGAACAACTGAGCAGTAAAATTTGGGAATTGCGAATAGTTGGGGGGGGGGGATTTGGAGAGGTGGTGGGGAGCATGTAATAAAATACCTTCCCAGCCAACGGCAGCTTGACCATTCCAACTTTAGGGATCATCAGAATTGTGAAAATCAGACTATTTGGGATCTACCGGGAAGGGGGTAGAAGAAATGGCATGATTGATGCCAAATGGATATGTTATCGAAAAGTAAGAGAAGGATAGTTAGAGGTACATGAAGGGCATTCAATCCAAATGGATTGAATTAGATTTAGATTCCGCTAGTATTAGAAGTAAAATTACCATATTTTCCGAAATAATACGTCGTCGCCAGCCGGTCGAGTACTGGCGGCCAGCGTTTTCGATGTTAGGCCATCACCATCAGGCGGTCGACATAATGGTACCTAGGGCCTGTTTCATAAAGCGACAAGTGATAAGTTACTAGACGATTATTGAACAAGTTGTAGAAAATGTGATGCATTGTGTTTCACAGACCTACAAGTGCAGACTTGTGACAGTGAATTCTTACAATTGTACAGGCAGATTTTGACAAGTGAAGTTACACATGTTTCTCCATAATTTTCGACAAGTTCCCGTTCTTCAATTGTGAAAATCGGCCGATTTTTAACCTACTTTAGTTTGCCTGTAAACTTGTAGAATTCGTAAAATTGTTCAGTTTGGATTCACTTCAATTTCTCACAAAGTCGTTCTTCCCTGTCACTATTATGATTACTGTTTTCTGACGATGAAGGATATGAGTTTTTGGTTTATTATTCTGCGAATAATACACCTATGTATTCGCTCAGCAAAAAATTTGTATAACACCCCGTCAAACTTTTTTCTTTTCCGTTTCAAGGTGCCTAGATTCCAAAAACGCAATGTCCGTCCGCCGTACGCCGTATCACGTGTACCGGCTTCATTTTCGGTCTAAAAAAATCGTTCATTCGCACGCATGCTCCATTTGGGCCCTAGTTGTGTCCCGAAACTTTTCAGCCCGATCGGAATATACCCAGGGGTGTTATGGGTAAAAATGTGTGTAAAAATAGGTACTTTTTGCGTTTTAGCAACATGCTGGTAACATGCGCTTCTGAGATATTGTTTTCCATGTTTTTGGGGACGATAAGACCGAATATGAAGTCGATTTTGACCAAGGAGTGGAAAATTGAGTTCTCCCAAATGTTCAGCTCCCAAAATTTATTTTTTATGAGTGAAAAACCTGGGAAATCGTCTGAAATCACCATCAGTTTGTATAATAACACTGGAAAAAGTGTACACGTGGATCAAGACGATTAAATGGCACTACCAATTATCAAAGATAGTTAAAAAAAAAAGAGCGTACCTACCTAATTTGTGTGTGCCAAAATTAATGAAATTAATGGAAACCGTCAGAAATAGCTATTTTGATTATTACGCATGAAAGAAACAATAAATGAACCAACATTTCTGAACGTGTGTCCAATAGAATAATAAACCCATGCGACAAGGACTTTGCAGCGTTTTTCAAAGCCTTTTTGATCAAGGATTAACTGCAACTTCCAAAGTTTCTATGAAAGTTTTTGAAGTCCGCTGAGGCCCAGGAGCAGTTTTGATCGATCGACGGATCGATGTCCTAAACCTACGGATAGGAATCGGTGAATTCCTCCGAAATTGAGATTGTGTGGGCTAAGTAAGTCACATTGCATCTACCCTCAACTTATAACAGGTAGAAGCACCTATTAAATTTTTTGTTACTATCGATACTCTACAACAAGTGAAACGTCGAAGTTCAATGAAACTACGAACGGCAACCTGCAGCGACAACAAGAAACTCAAAACCTCAACAGCCTATCAAACCGCCTCAACACCTTAACTTCACCGCTAATAAAATACGTCGTCGGAGACAGCAACTCAACGGAATTTTAAAATGAGACAATGCCAAAAATTTTTAGTGCATCCACCTGGATGAATATGGGTGTTTACGAAAAATTGAGTTGCAGTACGATTTCGACGAAACTTGTATGATACGATCTATAGATATCAACCCGCACAGCTACCTCCCAAATTTCATTTCTTTTCGACAATTCTTTAATTGTTCGGACAGTTACGGACGTTTCAAGGAAAACACGTTTGCGCAGTTCCAAACGAATAACTGCCGGACTTTGATGAAATGAAACTGGACCATCTGCAAACCAGCCAAAGCACACCAAAAAACGAAAAATGAAAAACAAAACTAAAAACCACTTGTGTCCAGATGATTCGTTATCCGCAGGCCTCGGTGCAATTCCTCGCCTTCAAACGAGTGTTACACTCTACATACGATTCACCGACAAGATTCCGTTAACTTTCCCTCAACGCTTTGTCCTCTCGCAAGACGGTATTCTTCGAATAAGTTGAACAAGTGAGGGCCTTCAGTAATCATAGGGTTGAGAATCGGGGCATTCTAAACTTACTATCAGGTGTAGGACACGTATTTTGGTTCATTATTTTCAGTAATGAACCTTTGGAATCGAGCATGAACAAAGTTAACCCCCCTCCCCCCCACTCAAAATTTGATGGTTTCCGTTTCAAGGTAGTACGTAGAATCCGAAGATGGAATAACAATTTTTGTCCGTCCGCCGTACGCCGTCCCCGTACTTCGCACTTTTCTTAGTTAGTACCATGAACCAAAATTAATGAAATTTGGTTTGCAGGTCCATTTCGGGTGTAGTTGGTCCTCGAAGCTCGGCGTTACTTCATTCATCTCGAAGGGGTGAAAAATAGGGGTTGACATTTTCAGAAAGCCTTAGCTTAAAAACTTTCAATAGAAGGGTAGGTACGGTTTTTTTTTCTACAGTTAACTTCGAAATAACTTTAATAGAAGTTAATTTAAAGTTAATTTTGTTAACGTCAGTAGAAGGGTACGTTTTTAAGTTGATTTCGAACTAAAGAATTTTTTGGAACCACCCGGAGCATTGTAAAACCAGCTGTTCATTTGCAATGAAAAGCTTCGTCAACATGATCGTGAATGAAACTATATAAATCTGGCCCAGATATCATCGCTAGGGAAAACCTGGTTATAATCACGGATGGCTGTATGAAGCCAAGTTGGTTGTTATATGAAATTATTTGATTTGAACAATGATGACTCTTTTGGATTTTGTTGATACCTACTTTTGTTGGTACCTACTTTTGTAACTTTAACAAAAAACGTTATGCTTCATGAATAACAGCAAATAATTAATTATTGAATTATTGAATCCCGCTCATTTTTATGAAACTGTAATACCCGGGCCGGCTGCAGTACTAGATTTAGGGTTTTGCTGTGGAGAGGGGGGGGGGGGGGAGAGGGTAGGTAGTGATTACAGAATACAGTGATCTGTCCAGAAGGGGCATATAATACAGGTAAATACTAAACCACTCTGTAATAATTTGCAACGGTTTTTTAGTTTTATTGGAAAGTACAGATTGAGATGAGTTAGAAAAAATGTTGATGCATGGTTATTTTATTTAAGAATTTATAATGGTTTGATGCCGCTGGATGTCACCGGTGGATACTCGCGAGGTATAATACAGTTGATGCACGTGCAGGATCAATATTGGTTCAAGTTTATTATTATCAATCATCACTTCCGGAGTGTTGGTAATTAAGTAATTGGTAATTAAGTCGTGCTAGATTACTGGAACTTTTCTTTTGCACAAAAATTGGTTTTGTAGATACAAACGGGCAAAATGAAAATGTATGCAGTTTTTTGAGAAATGTTTAAGGTAATTCAAAATCAGCGCGAAATTTCCTATAGGTAATTAGAGATCGGAGTTTAGTTTGTCCCTTTTTGCTACGTGTATTTGCGTATTTATGCAAAAGGTCAGCGATATTGTGTTCAATATGATTGTGCCTGTCCGCTCAAAATATCGAGTGGCCGCGTGGCCCAGATGCATACAGCGAACCGCACAAAGAGGTGTCGCAAGTTTATTACTTGAAAGTTTCTTTTCCCCTTCATCCATCACCGATCACTTCGAGAACGTCTGACATGCGAACGGAATATCAAAGGAGAATCGAGAATATGAGATGATGAGGTGCTGGACACAAAGAGCATCCAACGTCAGGTTCGGAGATGTCGATGCCACCCAACGAGGTGCTCTACGGTGTTTCAAACCTTTTGTGCTTATTGTATCGCCACCTCTCGCCTCCTTTCACCTGTAATACGATGAAAGTGCCCACTGGAGTTCGATCTAAATTGAGCTTTAATAGAAAATCACTGCGATCTGGAGCATCTCGTGGTAGACCAACAATTTACTGTAGCACTACATCTACTAACTCTACTAACGAACAGCAACGAGCAAATTCAGGGACACCTTCTATTTAGTGCTGGCAATGTTTCCAACTAACCTCTAGGCTAATGTATTATTGAGTTTTAATTAACATTTGCAGACCAGGTTCACCCAAAGATCCCCTTCCCTCGACACTCACAAGAGGGCTCCTGATTTTGGGAAAACAATAGAAGAATTTGTTTACAAGTTCGGTCATTGGCAATTTGTTAGGGTACTAATTACTGGAAATGCGGAGTTTATCTGGCCTTGCCTCCCATCAAGGACGCCCCTCAGAGGGTTACTTTATTAATTTTATGTGGGGCTAAAAGGAGACCAGCCATCAATTTAAATATAATCATCAGCTCGATGTGCCGTATAGGTACCTGTGGACATTTAAAGCGTAAAGAGTAGGTACAGAACAGTGATCGAGACGGGTCTAATCTGTAGGTGCCCAAATTGATGAACCGTTTTGGAATAATTTCCATCTCTTTTAGTTACTTCTTGATAGAAACGGGCGAGGGAGGTTTAGCGGTTTCCACTGCCAACAAAGACCTTCGGGTCGAGTGCAATCCAAGAACTTAGTTAGGAAATGCCATGATCTCTCGGAGTGGTATTTTTCCAACTCCTTTCGACATTTGTACACGTTTTCAATCGTTCGCAGCAGTATTATAGAAAACGTTTTTAGATGCAAAGACGAAGCATAATATAGTCGAGTAAAGTTGAACATTATAGAACCAGTAGAGTAGTGTTGCCAACCGTCCGGTTTTCGACCGGACAGTTCGGTTTTAATCGTGTATGTCCGGTGCCCGGTCGGAACGTCCAACCGGACGGCAAATGTCCGGTTTTGTTGATAAGAAGTATGACAAAGTTGAAATTTGATAGATTTAATTTTAATTAATATTTAGGGCAATTTCGTGTCCTGTAAGGACACTTTTTAAAACAAACTAATAATAAGGTTAATTTTTTACATAAGATGTTTTATTTTTTGTGTTTAATTAAAAGAATGTGGTTTTTTTAAACAAACTAAAACTGATGTTTATTTTTCTCATTTGAGGTTCTATTTTTCTTACGTAATTAAAAGAATAATTATGTAGTTTTTTGTAACAAACTAATAATGACATTATATTTCCATTTGATGTTTCATTTTTTTGTAAGTTACTTATTTATTAAAAGAATATGTGCTTTTTTTTTAAACAAACTAATAATAATGTTTATTTTTTCATTTTACGTTTTTTCCGTACATAATTGAAAGAATATGTGGTTTTTTGAAACTAAATAATAAAAATGTTCATTTTTTTCATTCGACGTTTTGTTTCTTGTTAGTTTTCAAGTATTATTTTTCTAGCAGTGCTTGTGTCCGGTTCTGGTCCATCAAAAAGTTGGCAACACTTGTAGAGGACTGGATAACCTCAACACCGTTTTGACGTAGGTATGTTATGAGGTACAGTAGTTATGGAGATTGCAGCGTTTTTGGTTTTCCACGTAAAACGCTTTTGCAGAACTTAAAAAAAAAGATAACCTTTTCACGTTCCCTCAGATCCCATGCCGTGTGAAATCAAGCAGCGAATCCTAATAGTTGTTTTCCCGAACCCGTTTCCGTGATATTCCGATAGTAAACATAAACAATAATGTTATTAAACGAGCCAGTCCAACACTACGGTCAGTGGAAAAATCTTTAAAACGTTCCGATTTCCCACTCTGAACAATGCAAGAGCAAACGAGCAGTGATGAAGTGCATGAATTATGTAAAATATGCAACAATAAAGGCGGTATTATTTCGTGGCAAAAAAATCAGGAAGCGGCAGAATATTCGTGCGGGAATGAGGATCTGTTTAACGATTCCGTTAGCCCTACTGCGCTCTATTTAGCCTTGTGCCTCTCGCAGCTTTGTAGTTTTATGTGAATCGATTCGATTTGTATTAAATTAATCACATATGCAGCTCGAATAATGCCCGAGAAATTGAAAACCCGTGCGTCAAATTTCTTCTCAAAATTTACCAACAGCTTTCCCGAAGAGTACCTGAAGTTACCGTTTGATCGGCCTAATCCACATCAGTATGCCATATTTCCAGGTTCCATTCAATCTTAGTGAATCGAATCGCCGTATGTTGTGCGCTACATTTTCTTAAAATTCGTTTAATTTTTACCAAAACTTGGAGCACCAAAATCTATTGAAATACGAATTTTAATGTAAAAAGA
Organism: Leptopterna dolabrata; assembly: GCA_954871275.1. Taxonomy (NCBI): domain Eukaryota; kingdom Metazoa; phylum Arthropoda; class Insecta; order Hemiptera; family Miridae; genus Leptopterna; species Leptopterna dolabrata. Next base: position 12,209,292 of record OX940984.1, on the reverse strand, counting down.
CGAATCTCCAAGCACACTTTTAGGACAAGTAAGTTATTCTGCTCCAACCCTGCCTCTATAAGTAGTTTAGATACACATAATAAAAAATCGTATAAAAAGTCGATTAGTTCGCAGGGTCGCTCATTAGGTTGCATGACTGGAACTTCTTCGCTTTCTAACGTCGAATTTTTCTCAAATTAGGATAGAGGGTAATTCAATTCGAAAAACCAGATGTAGAGCACGGGACTGGCAACCTAAGTCGTGTCCATTGCCCCATGAGACAAAGTGTCTAGGTGGAAATAATGATATCGAGTATGCGTGAGCATTTTACAGATGAAATTACCGCGCCAGACTGGGTCTTTCAGAATGGACAGAAGTATGGTAGGTATTGTTTGGCGGCAATCGCTCCATGAGTATAAATTAGGAGTGCCAATGGCCTACTCTCCCAACATTATTGACGCTTCCTACCCATAAGTGTCAACACTATCGCCAGATAGAAGCTTGTTTCCGTCCCAACACCTTTTATAAAAACGACTTCGTGTTCGTCGGAAGCAAAATGATGAAAATATAGAGCTAATTTTTATATTAAAAAAATATTTTAAAAAAATAAATAAATAAACCACTTGTCAATCATGATCCCCGCATCGTTTGTAAATAAACAAGTTATGCAACCACCACTATCTCTTCTGTCGTGAGAATAGTGCGGGACAAATGTGCAATCAAGAGAGAAAAATATATTTTCCAAGAGTTGAAATCGGGGTTTTCGCTCATTCCGATGATATTATTCTTAGTAGTAGATTTCAGTAATTACTACCTACTCTATAAATGAGGTATATTTATTTTTGTATTGAAATCTGACGACTTATTTATCCAGTTTATTATTTTGAGCCAATAAAATGCCAGCATTTGTAACGTCAGAATTCATTACACTAACGAAACCGTCAAAAATGTTGGTACCTAGTATGCTCTGACAAACTTTTTGAACATCTGACCATTTTGACAATTTATTTTCTTATTTTACTTTTTTAAATTTCGTAATAATAAATATGTATTATTTGTCCTTACTATTCGAACATCTCACAATTTTGACAATTCTTTTTCATATTTTACTAACAAAATATTTTCCTAATAATGTTTCTGCTGTGGTTAGCCTCTTATGACCGTTCCTCATCTCTTACAGACTAACCATTGCAGGATTGCTATTACCCGTTTCTTAGTATCAGCGGTCATATATATAACTCACCATACCGACCATGCGATGTACATACTAGGTTACGCATCGTCACGTTGACCGTGTTGTAGTGTAACCACTAGCGCTAGAAGCAGGAGAAAATCCCTGAGGAAATCAACTAGCCCTGGAGCCTTCCGTCACCCAGAACACTGCCCCGCAAGTATTGTGAGTATTGCGGTGACGATCAAGCTGCTGGCCCGGCGCACAGTCCAACGATAATGTGGAACACGCCGTGAAACAAAAGTTCTGATTTCTATTGATTTTTATCGGACATTACACGCTGATTCCAAGTATAGCCCTTGTTCGTATTCTAAAAAACGCTGCAAATCCCTGCACAACGGTTTATTATTTTGTATAGAATACCCTTCTGTTACAGATCACAGCTCTATGTATAGATAACCCGTCTATATAATATAATATGTACTATTCTATGCACATTATGTAGATCGCAGACCCTCCGTAGGTTAGTACCTAACCCCGTACTCGTTACTAAGTACCTACCTAAATCACGAGTTAAATGTTGCTAAAATAATTCTGCCGATGACAAACAGTACCTAACAAAAAGAAACACACATAATGAAGTTCTGAAAAGAAATTGTTGATGAGGAGTGAAAAAAGTTGCAAACGTACCTACCAACAAACTCCAGCCCCTTCTACGTAGATGGTATAATGAACCGTTGTGTAATAATTTACCGTTGAGTAATGATTTACCTTTGAGTAATGATTTACCGTAGTAATACCTAATTTACCCATCAATAATACTTCAACGTTTGTTCAAGTTTCACTACCTACCAAAAAACTCCAAAAGAGCCATCATTTTTCAAATTAAATAATATCACAGAACAACCAACTCGACTTCATACTCCGCCAATATAATCAGGTGATCCCTACCAATGATTGGCCGTATTCACAAATTCCTATTGTGGGCGCGTCTCTGGTTACGAGATTTGGTTTGAATTGTATACAATTTCATTCACACTGGAGTCGAAAATGCCTGTCGGTGCAAACTTCGAGGCCTTACTGTGAACGAACGGCTGGACGTACGATGCTCCGGATGGTCTTAAAAAACTCGCAAGTTCAAGAAATATTTAAAACCGTAAAAATATTTACGTAAAAAAATGGTATAGGCGTTTTGAAAATTGCAACCTCTATTTTGAACCCCTTAGAGATGACTCACAGTAACGTCGAGCTTCGAGGACCAACTAGACGCCGAACGGAACCTATAACCCGAATTTCATCAATTTTTTTTCATGGTAACTAAGAAAAGTGGCCCGTACGGCGTACGTCGTACGGCGTACGGCGTACGGCGTACGGTGTACGGCGTACGGTGTACGGCGTACGGCGTACGGCGTACGGCGTACGGCGGACAGACAGAAATATTTTTATTGCAGTTTTGGATTCTACATACCTTGAAACGTAAACCATCAAATTTTGAGGGGGGGTAAGAATTTTTTTTTTCATGCTCGATTCCAATGGTTCATTATTGAAAATAATAAACCAAAAAGCTTGTCATTTGTAAACGCGTTGAAAAAAACAAAAGCAATATTGGTATCTACTTACTTATTTCATCTTTCTTCCATGGCAATAATTATTGTTACAGTCCGAATTTGATGAAATCGATATGGAACCATCAGGTTGCCTACCGTTCCACATCTATCCTGCAACTTTCACCTCTTTTCGACGATTTCTAGGGTAGTTATGAGCTTTACAAGGATTTCACGTTTGCGCATGTGCAGACGAAAGTTACTGAACTTTCTTGATGAATTTGATATGGGACCATCTGCGGACCATAATTGGAAAATTTGCTGTCTTGAACCGAATTTACAGAAACGTAGAATTAAGGAAGTTGCTTACATGGTAAACAATGAAGACAAAAACATAAATTTTAAGAGAGATGTTAAGGGGTTGTCAATCGTATACTCAAAACTACATAATATATAAAACTAAGTTTTCCCATGGAAATTATTACCACCCCTCATTCCATAGTTACATAATCCCTTTCTTGACCATATATTATATACTGGTCACAATCATAACTATTTAAATATTCAACCATTGTTAATTATTGCATAACCTCTCATTCCATAGCTTAAAGTAGCTACCTAATGATAAGTCACTTAATTCTAAGTCATCCAAACTATTGTTATATCCTACCTAATTCAAAGTCACATAATTCTAAGTCATAAAAATTATTGTCATATCATCTAGTACTCTAAGCCACAAACATTACTGTTATCCACCATATTCCACAAACTAGTTAATAGTTAGGCAAAATAATAGCAATTCTAGAACAAACTTCCTCCATCCCCTCACAGACTACAAAAAATTCCTTCTTCCGTCTACAACACAGGCCATAATAGTATCCATTGCAATTCCACCCATCTCTCACAGCCATCTCCTTCCTTGTTGTTAGCCATTCGTAATTTCATTTTCATTAAGCCACTTCAAGTTTTTACTCATCTGAACAATTCTACTGTTACTCATCTGAACAATCATCCTCATCATATAAATAAGTAGCCCCATCGAACAATGGCTAGCCTTAAGTTTTATCTATTAATTTGAACGTTATAACTAACCGTTACTCTCATTATTGAGATTGTAGAGACTCATGAACAGGACCTAGCACACTAGGTGGAAACGTTGAGAAATAGAATAAACAAAAAACAAGTCTAGTTTGGTCAAACTATCTCTACCAGCTATAGATATATTTATATGTGTCACTCCAGACGACATCTGACCTTGGGTACGAGATAAAAATTACAAATTTAGCCAAAATGTACGTCAAACAAAAGGATGAGTTCGAAGGTGAGCAATTTTCAAAAATTCCAAGGGTGTCAAATTTGAGTTTTAGGGGCGAAAAATCTGTAAAAACGACTAAAATCGCGAACACTTCATATAAGGTCACTGAAAGTGGAATGGAAAGGTGAATAAAGACTGAAAAACACTATTTCAGTTGTTTTTCATTCAGAATAGGAGTAAAACTTGTATTGATGGGGGGGGGGGGGGGTCAACAATTCGTATATAGGCCTAATATCAGTATTAATTCATCTGACGTTGTGTGGGATGGTCATTCACAACTATTTCGATGATAAAAATATTTTTCTCAAAAAGAGAGTGGGTCAAATTTGATTTTATGTATAAGGGTAAAAAATCTGTAAAAATTGCTAAATCACGAGATATGACATAATTTTACAAAAAGTGGTATGATTTCTCGCTATAAATATCATCTTTTTATACAATAACGCGAATATTTCGTTGAAAATTCGCTGTTACAGCCATGCTGCATGACTGTTTTAAACGTCTGTTTTTTTACCTACTTAAATAATTATTCTTCCTCACTAACAGAAGGTGGTGAAGCCTTGAATTCGTGACTAAGTAAAAAAAAGAAAAAAGTCCTCCAAAATGAAAATTTCCACTTCCATTTTGCGTCTCAGGCATCAAGGTAGATTTTTGGTTCCGTGTCTCTCTGTCCTTCTGTCTGTGTCTGTCTGTGTTCAATTCCTTGTAACGCCCATAAATACCCGAAATAATGGTCGAAATTAGCTGAAATTTGGAGGGTAGTTACTGGTTGGGTCACAGATGGTCCCATACCAAAATCACTGAAAAAGTACTGTAAGTTTTTCTGCTCATGCGCAAACTTGAAATACTTAAATATCGTTGAAATATGTTCAAACATGGAGGGTCTATCAGGAATAATACTTCGATAGTTGCACATGAATTTCATTGGAATCGTACTGCAATTTTCGTCTACAATGCGCGAACATGAAATGTTGACGATTTCCTTGTAACGCTTCTAACTACGCGATTAATAGTCGTAGAGAGCTGAAATGTTGAGGGTACACGTGGGTTGGATCGCAGATGATCTCGTATCAAAATCATGGATAGATACTCCACCTGTCCTCTGAATGAACGTACCAAACTATTCTATACGTTCATGTGATTCAAGCTATACTGCCAACTCGAATTGGCAGATGTTTTGGTTTATTATTTTCAATAATGAACCTTTGGAATCCAGCGTGAAAAAAATTTTTAACCCCCCCCCCCCCCCCCCCACAAAATTTGACGGTTTACGTTTCAAGGTATGTAGAATCCGAAAGTGCAATAAAAAAATTTTAAAAACACCTTACTGGACACTTTTCTTAGTTAGGACCATGAACCAAAATTGATGAAATTTGGTTCTTAGGTCCCGTTTGGGGTCTAGTTGGTCCTCGAAGCTCGGCGTTACTGTCAGTCATCTCTAAGGAGTGAAAAATAGGGGCTAAAATTTTCAGAACGCCGTAGCTCGAAAACTTTCAGTAGAAGGGTATGGTTTTCTTTTACGTTTTAAAATTGATCTTGAACTAGAGAATATTTTGAGATCCCGGAGCATTGTACGACCAGCCGTTCGTTAGCAACGAAAAGCTTCGTTAACATGATCGTGAATCAAACGGTATAAATCCGGCCCAGATATCATCGCTAGGGAGCACGCGATTATAATCATGGGTGGCTGTATGAATTGAGTTGGTTGTTCTCTTTTGGATATTGTTGATAGGTACTTTTTCAACTTGAACAAACGTTGAAGTATTATTGGGTAAATTATTACACAACGGTTTATTATTCTGAAGGGGCATCTATACAGGCAAATTATTACACAACGGTTTATTATTTACTTCATGCTTCAAGAATAAGTACAAATAATTAATGATAGAATTACTGAATCCCACGCATTTTATGAAACTTTAATTCCCGGCTTCAGTACTCCATTTAGGGCTTTCCTGGGGGTAGCTCGGGGGTATTGACCACAGAAAACAGTGATCATCCAGAAGGGGCATCTATACAGGTAAATAATAAACCGTTGTGTAATAATTTGCAGCGTTTTTTATTACCCACTGTCAACGCTGAGGATATAGGTACCTACCTAGGTACCTAATTGATTTCGAGAACCTATAGTTACAGTCTTCGTGTGATATTTCATTTTGTAAATGTCAGCCGGATACATTTATTTTTTGCTTCCTCACTACCGAGGGCTTGGATTCGTGATTGAGTAAACAAAAAATTTATGTCTTCCAAAATGAAAATTTCCACTTCCATTTTGCGTTTCAGACATCGAGGAACACTTTTGGTTCCGTGTCTGTCTGTCTGTCTGTGGTAATTCTTTGTAACGCCCATAACTACCCGAAATGATGGTCGAAATGGGCTGGAATTTGGAGGGTAGTTACAGGTTGGGTCACAGACGGTCCCATACTAAAATCATTGAAAAAGTAAGGTAACTTTCGGCTGCGCATGCGCAAACGTGAAATACTTGAAAAGCTCATAACTACCCTAAATATCGTTGAAATGAGTTCAAACTTAGAGGGTCGATCAGGAATAATACTTTGATAGTTCCAAATGCCAATTCCATTGGAATCGTACTGTAACTTTCGTGTGCGCATGCGCGAACATGAAATGTTGACCATTTCCTTGTAACGCTTCTAACTACGCGAAAAACTGTCGTACAGAGCTGAAATTTAGAGGATGCACAAGGGTTGGATCGCAAATGGTCCCGTTTCAAAATCATGGAAATCGTTTCGTCTGCGCATGCCCAAACGTGAAATACTTGAAACGCCCCGTAACTACTTTAAATATCGTTGAAATGTGCGAACATGAAATGTTGCTCGTCTCCTTGTAACGCTTCTAACTACGCGATAAATAGTCGTAGAGAGGTGAAATTTCGGGGGTACACGTGGGTTGGATCGCACATGGTCCCGTATCAAAATGAACCTATCCTCGACTAATTTGGTGGCAAGAAACGCTGCAAAGTCCATGTCACATGGGTTTATTATTCTACTGGACATACGTACAGAAATTTTGGCTGTTCATTTATTGTTTCTTTCATGTGCAATTATTGAAATGGCTATTTTTGATGGTTTCCACCAGTTTTGGCCCCAAAACACGAATTAGGCTCGGCCGAAAACGAAGCCGGTACTCGTGATACGGCAGACGGCGTACGGCGGACGGACATTGCATTTGGTTTATTATTCTGTGAATAATTATACACCTATGTATTCGCTCAGCAAAAAATTTTTATAATACCCCCTCAGAATGTTTTCTTTTCCGTTTCAAGGTGCGTAGATTCCAAAAACGCTGCAAAGTCCTCGTCACATGGGTTTATTATTCTACTGAACATACGTACAGAAATGTTGGCTGTTCATTTTTGTTTCTTTCATATGAAATAATTGAAATAGCTAATTCTGGTGGTTTCCACCAATTTTGGCCCCCAAAACTTGAATAGGTACGCTCCTTTTGGTTTATTATTCTGTGAATAATACACCTATGTATTCGCTCAGCAAAAAATTTGTATAACACCCCCTCAAAATTTTTTCTTTTCCGTTTCAAGGTGCGTAGATTCCAAAAATGCAATGTCCGTCCGCCGTCCGCCGTATCACGTGTACAGGCTTCATTTTCGGTCTAAAAAAGTCGTTCTTTCGCACACATGCTCCATTTGGGCCCTAGTTGTGTCCCGAAACTTTTCAGCCCGATCGGAATATTCCCAGGGGTGTTATGAGTGAAAATGTGTATAAAAATAGGTACTTTTTGCGTTTTAACAACATGTTAGTAACATGAGCTTTTGAGGTATCTTTTTCCATGTTTTTGAGGACGAGAAGACCGAATATGAAGTCGATTTTGACCAAAGACGCGGAAATTGAGGTTTTACCAAAGGTTCAGCTCCCAAAATTGGTTTTTTATGAGTCAAAAACCTGGAAAACTGTCTGAAATCACCATCAATGTGTACAATAACATTGGAAAAAGTGTAAACAGGTGAATCAAGACCATTAAATGCCACTACCAATGATCAAAGATGATCTTAAAAAAAAAGAAAAAAAGCGTACCTATTTCATGTTGTGGGGGCCAAAATTGGTGGAAATCATCAGAAATAGCTATTTCAATCATTCCACATGAAGGAAACAATACATTTAACAGCCAACAAAAATCTCTAGAACTCCAGTAGAATAATAAACCCATGTGACAAGGACTTTGCAGCGTTTTTTTTTTTCAAATTATCTTTGATCATTGGTATTGCCATTTAATCGTCTTGATCCACGTGTTGACACTTTTCCTAGTGTTATTCTACAAATTGATGGTGATTTCAGACGATTTCCCAGGTTTTCGACTCATAAAAAATCAATTTTGGGAGCTGAACATCTGGTACAACCTCAAATGTACACTTCTTGGTCAAAATCGACTTCATATTCGGTCTTCCCGTCCCCAAAAACATGGAAATCGATAACTCAAAAGCTCATTTTACGAAAATGTTACTAAAACACAAAAAGTACCTATTTTTATACACATTTTCACTCATAACACCCCTGGATATATTCCGATCGGGTTGAAAAGTTTCGGGACACAACTAGGGCCCAAATGGAGCATGTGTGCGAAAGAACGATTTTTTTAGACCGAAAATGAAGCCTGTACACGTGATACGGCGGACGGCGGACGGACATTGCATTTTTGGAATCTACGCACCTTGAAACGGAAAAGAAAAAATTTTGAGGGGGTGTTATAAAAATTTTTTGCTGAGCGAATACATAGGTGTATTATTCACAGAATAATAAACCAAAATGCAATGTCCGTCCGCCGTACGCCGTCCGCCGTATCTCGTGTACCGGGTTCATTTTTGGTCTAAAAAAGTCGTTCTTTCGCACATATGCTCCATTTGGGCCCTAGTTGTGTCCCGAAACCTCGCAGCCCGATCGGAATATACCCAGGGGTGTTATGAGTGAAAATGTGTATAAATAGGTACTTTTGGTTTATTATTCTGTGAATAATACACCTATGTAATCGCTCAGCAAAAAATTTTAATAACACCCCCTCAAAATTTTTTCTTTTCCGTTTCAAGGTACGTAGATTCCAAAAATGCAATGTCCGTCCGCCGTACGCCGTCCGCCGTATCACGTGTACAGGCTTCATTTTCGGTCTAAAAAAATCGTACTTTCGCACACATGCTCCATTTGGGCCCTAGTTGTGTCCCGAAACTTTTCAGCCCGATCGGAATATACCCAGGGGTGTTATGAGTGAAAATGTGTATACAAATAGGTACTTTTTGCGTTTTAGCAACATGTTGGTAACATGAGCATTTGAGGTACCGTTTTCCATGTTTTTTGGGACGAGAAGACCGAATATGAAGTCGATTTTGACCAAAGACGCGGAAATTGAGGTTTTACTAAAGGTTCAGCTCCCAAAATGGTTTTTTTATGAGTCAAAAACCTGGAAAACTGTCTGAAATCACCATCAATGTGTATAATAACATTAGAAAATGTGTAAACATGTGAATCAAGACCATTAAATGGCACTACCAATGATCAAAGATGATCTGGAAAAAAAAGCGTACCTATTTCATGTTTTGGGGGCCAAAATTGGTGGAAATCATCATAAATAGCTATTTCAATCATTCCACATGAAAGAAACAATAAATTTAACAGCCAACAAGAATCTCTAGAACTCCAATAGAATAATAAACCCATGTGACAAGGACTTTGCAGCGTTTTTGGTTTATTATTCTGTGAATAATACACCTATGTATCCGCTCAGCAAAACATTGTTATAACACCCCCTCAAAATTTTTTCTTTTCCGTTCAAGGTGCGTAGATTCCAAAAATGCAATGTCCGTCCGCCGTACGCCGTCCGCCGTATCACGTGTACAGGCTTCATTTTCGGTCTAAAAAAATCGTTCTTTCGCACACATGCTTCATTTGGGCCCTAGTTGTGTCCCGAAACTTTTCAGCCCGATCGGAAAATATGCAGGGGAGTTATGAGTGAAAATGTGTATGAAAATAGGTACTTTTGTGTTTTAGTAACATAGTAGTAAAATGAGCTTTTGAGGTATCGTTTTCCATGTTTTTAGGGACGAGAAGACCGAATATGAAGTCGATTTTGACCAAGGAGTGGAAAATTGAGGTTGTACCAGATGTTCAGCTCCCAAAATTGATTGTTTATGAGTCAAAAACCTGTGAAATCGTCTGAAATCACCATCAATTTGTAGAATAACACAAGAAAAAGTGTCAACAGGTGGATCAAGACGATTAAATGGTACTATCAATGATCATGGATAATTTGAAAAAAAAAAAAAGATCGTACCTACCTAATTTGTGTTTTGGGGGCCAAAATTGGTGGAAACCATCAGAAATAGCTATTTCAATTATTTCACATGAATCAAACAATAAATGTAGGTACAGCCAACATTTCTGTAGAATAATAAACCCCATGTGACAAGGACTTTGCAGCGTTTTTTCTGTGGTCAATACTTATGATGAACCGTTGTGTAATAACTTGCCCACCAATAATACTTCAACGGTTGTTCAAGTTGCAAAAGTACCGATCGACAAAATCCAGCCCCTTCTTGGTAGATGATTCGTTGTGTAATAATTTAACGTTGCGTAATAACTTTATGTAATAATTTACCATAGTGTAATAATTTACCCATCAAATATACCTACTTCAACGTTTGTTCAAGTTTCAGAAGTACCTACCAACAAAATCCAATAGTCCATCATTTATCAAATGAAATAATATCGCAGAACAACCAACTCGACTTCTGATTATAATCAGGTGCTTGCTAGTGATGATCATCTGGGCCGGATTTATACCGTTTGATTCACGATCGTGTTGACGAAGCTTTTTGGTGCACACGAACGGCTGGACGTACAATGCTCCGGGTGGTCTCAAAAATTGTTTAGCTCAAGACAAATTTAATAAAGTAAAAAAAACCATACCCTTCCATCGAAAGTTTTCGAGATACGGCGTTCTGAAAATTTCAGCCCCTATTAGAACCCCTTAGAGATGACTGACAGTAACGTCGAGCTTCGAGGACCAACTAGACCCCTAACGGAACCTATGTATAATCGGAAATTCATCAATTTCGTTTCATGGTAACTAAGAAAAGTGGCCAGTACGGCATACGGCGGACAGACAGAAATATTTGTATTGCATTTTCGGATTCTGCATACCTTGAAACGTAAACCATCAAATTTTAAGGGGGGGGGGGGGGGTTAGAATTTTTTTATTATTTTTTTTCATGATCGATTCCAATGGTTCATTATTGAAAATAATATACCAAAAATTTTAAAAAACTACCCGGAAGTAGTGTAATGATATTTTTGAGATGTAGATTAGTTCAATCTCTTTAACCTCAAGTACAAACCTAGTTTTTTTATTGGTAAAGTATACAGGTATGGGAATATGCCGACTTTCTCTCTTCATGGGCTCAGAAAGGGTTTGCGTTTCGGGGGCGGACAGGACTTGGGATTGGGTTCTAGAAAGGGCATGTATGAAATTTGACTCCATTCCGACAATTAGGGCGCGGTGGAGGGAAAAAATACCGTAACTGGCCACTAAGCGATGAGCATAAGAAGAAGAGAAGAAGAAGAAAGAAGCATAAGAAGAAGACGTCAACTCGACATTTATTGCAATAAAATTAATCGAAAATATTACAATAAATCCGAATAACATAGTACGGAGCTTTAGTAGTTGTAGAATCTTGAATGAAGGTGGTAAAAACCAAACACAACACACAACCATTGAACGAGTTGGTAGGTAGGAACTAAATTTTCCGGTTCATTTGACCTGACTTGTCATAGTATTTTCCTGTTCATCTTCGTACCATTTCCAAATAATCATGAAAATTAACAGTTTGGAACTGGCTGTGCCACCAAAGTCGGATCTCCTGACTTGGATCCTCCAGTTTCACCTCCACATCCTACCATTTGCTATAGTTTAATTACACCTAGGAGAAAGTGCGTATCTCATCGTCAAGGGACTCATCACTTTGCAACAAGATAATAAATTAATACCTATTTAGTTTTGAAAAAATTCACCTACCCCCAATGTTGCTATGAGTAGTTTTACTACCTAATATGGTTCATAATTACCTGTATGTTTAATGATGATTACCCTCGAGTTTGTAGTTATTCAAGGAAATATTACTTACAATAAATCAAAATAACAAAGTTGCACGTACCTTTAGTAGTGTGTACAATCCGATAATGAAGATAGAATCCAGTTCGTAGCACAAACCGCATACACAACCACTGATCAACGCGGGCCAATCAGTGCACACACGTTATTCATCGGATTGCCCATATCACTTCACGCGGTTAATCGGCGGATCACTCCGAGGCGATTCGAGAAAACACACAAAATATATAATCTAGTCCAGGAATTATTGTTTAAAGATGAATTTTGACGAAAAACTACCACAAACCTACCATCCGTCGCGGGTGATCGAGGGACTGACGTGAGGGGTGGCAGGGTGGGGAAAGTGGCGGTGAGGGGAAAGTAGGCACTTAGGTACTTGTAACTTTAATTATTTTCCCCTTTATTTTACCCGACTTATTGTCTTTACCTGTTTTTACACTTTTCCAAAAAAATCCACGAAAGGTTGAAGTTACCGATCTACGTGGCACTGGGTCTGCCCGCCAGAGCTTAAACTCTCCAGATTTAGGTTAATACTTGGAATTTTCCATCTATTTTATTGGAATTGGTCATTAATGCGATCTTGAATTTCCATAAACCACCAATGGTTGTATAGTTGGTGTTTTAATCGTTCCAAGTAACTACATCATGTTGTGAACTGATGCCCTCGTGGCACAACCAGAGCCACATAGATAAGTAACTTGTATATTATTTCTTCGATTGTTTGAAGCAGTTAGGAAAAGAAAAACACAATGAAAATTCAGGTAAATGTAAACAAATAAAATAAATAAATAACTAAATAAATTTTAAAAAATCGAGAGAATACCTACCTACCCCACCACGCCGAGCCACATCACCTTCCCCACCCTGCCGCCCCTCTCAATTAGTCAGTCTGGCCCGATCAACCGCGACGGATGGTAGGTAAGTGGTAGTTTTTATTCCAAATTCATCATAGAAATATAATTCCTGGACTAAATTGTGCTGTGTTATTGTGAGTTTCCTCCTCGAATCGCCTCGGTATCCGCCGATTTAATCGGGAGAAGTGATATGGGCAATTCGAAAACCAACGTGGGTGCATCGCCGGCCCGCGCCGATGATGATTGTGTTCAGTGCTGCGATTTGGATTCCACCACCTTCATTCACCGACCATCCAGTACTAAAGGTACCGTAAAATTTTGCTCTTTAGGTTTATTGTAAGCAATATTTTCTTTATAATTTATAAAGTCGAGGATCCTCTGGTGGCACACCCCATGCCACGTAGACATACCTACCCACCTTACCTACGCATTTCTTTAATTGTGTGGATGTTAAGAAACGAAAAATACAATGAGAATTCAGGCAAATGAAAGGGAAAATATTAAGTAAAAACCTAAACCTGCTGTAAACCTGTTGATACTTTCTTGTAAGTCCGCTATTGGTTGGTACGGTAGTTTTTCGTCAAAATTGATCTTTAAACAATAATTCCTGGACTAGATTATACATTTTTGTGTGTTTTCTCCTGGAATCGCCTCAGTATTATCCGCCGAATAACCCCGAGAAGTGATATGGGTGATCCGATACCTCACGTGAGTGCAGGTTAACCTGTATTGACCAGTGATTGTGTTTTTGATTATTAGTGATGCGATTTGGGTTCTACCACCTTCATTCCCGGATCATCCGCTACTAAAGGTAAGTACAACTTTGTTATTTCCCTTTATTGTAAGTAATATTTCCTTATAACTATAAACAGGAGAGTAGCAAAATTACGAATTTAGGTATCTACTTGGGAGTTTCTACATATTTGATTGAACTTCGTGGTTAACACGATCTGGAATTTCCAAAAACTATTGATAAGGGACATAATACTGTGTTCCCATCGTTCCGAGTACCTGTCTGAATCAGGAGAATCGTTGCTCTGGTGGCACACCCCATGCCACGTAGACATACCTACCTACCTTACCTACCCATTTCTTTAATTGCCTGGATAAGTTACTAACCAAAAAAGAATGAGAATTCAGGTAAATGAAAGGGGAAAATATTAAGTAAATATACCTACCAAGGCCCACCCTGCTGATACGTGATACGGCGGACGGACATTGCATTTTTGGAATCTACGCACCTTGAAACGGAAAAGAAAAAATTTTGAGGGGGTGTTATAAAAATTTTTTGCTGACCGAATACATAGGTGTAGGTATTATTCACAGAATAATAAACCAAAAACGCTGCAAAGTCCTTGTCACATGGGTTTATTATTCTATTGGACATACCTACAGAAACGTTGGCTGTTTATTTATTGTTTCTTTCATATAAAATAATTGAAATAGCTATTTCTGGTGGTTTCCACCAATTTTGGCCCCCAAAACACGAATTAGGTACGCTCCTTTTTTTTTCAAATTATCTTTGATCATTGATAGTACCATTTAATCGTCTTGATCCACCTCTTGATACTTTTTCTAGTGTTATTCTACTAATTGATGGTGATTTCAGACGATTTTCCAGGTTTTTGACTTATAAAAAATCAATTTTGGGAGCTGAACATCTGGTACAACCTCAATTTTCCACTCTTTGGTCAAAATCGACTTCATATTCGGTCTTCTCGTCCCCAAAAACATGAAAAACGATACCTCAAAAGCTCATTTTACCAACATGTTGCTAAAACGCAAAAAGTACCTATTTTTACACACATTTTCACTCATAACACCCCTGGGTATATTCCGATCGGGCTGAAAAGTTTCGGGACACAACTAGGGCCCAAATGAGAATTCAGGTAAATGAAAGGGGAAAATATTAAGTAAATATACCTACCAAGGCCCACCCTGCTGATACGTGATACGGCGGTCGGACATTGCATTTTTGGAATCTACGCACCTTGAAACGGAAAAGAAAAAATTTTGAGGGTGTGGTATAAAAATTTTTTGCTGACCGAATACATAGGTGTAGGTATTATTCACAGAATAATAAACCAAAAAGGAGCGTACCTTATTCGTGTTTTGGGGGCCAAAATTGGTGGAAACCACCAGAAATAGCTATTTCAATTATTTTATATGAAAGAAACAATAAATAAACAGCCATCATCTCTGTAGGTATGTCCAATAGAATAATAAACCCATGTGACAAGGACTTTGCAGCGTTTTTCACCCTCAGCGGACGGGGCTGAAAACTCTGGCGCCACCTGTTCACGCGGGGGTGGCTCTCCCCGCACCAAACGTGCTGCGCTCCTGCGGCCTTCGCCTCGAACTAAAACTAAGCCTCGAAGCATCCGGCAGTCCGTGCGTTGCGTTCCCCCCCAGACATGGCGTGCGGGTCCTTCGGTTCGATTTCTCATTGAAAACCAACCAGAAAATCGGTCGTTCCGTCTGTCCTCGGGTGAAATTAACGTTTGACGAATTTCGTACTCGGTTGTGACGGTTTGGGATGAATCCTTGAGCTCCTGCCTCCATCTGAAAATGTACTGTCAAGTTGAAAACTCCTCCTCATCGACGAAGCTCAAAGACGGTAAGCCTGAATTATAACCTCACCAAAACATTCGTATCGCCCTCCCATATCAATCCGTTCTTTTCATTGATCATAAAATCTCGTAATTTTCCTCTTACGTACATAGTTATGCCTTTTTAAGCGCTGTTCAACAATATTTTGTTATCTTCGAGTCCAATATTACTAGTACCTAGCTACCTGTTAGTTACCGACTCAGAATATTAATCCTACGCAAACAAGCCTGTTATCACAAATTTTTAACGGTTATGAAACCTAGAGATATCTACCAGGAAGTTACTTCCTTCGACGTACATAATTATGATTTACCTAATTTATAACCAGTAATGGTTATATTAGATGGGTACGTACCTACCTGCTTGACATTGGGCTGAGCGAAAAAAAAACTTATTTGTTTCGGTAATTTCCGCCGTTGAACTAAGAACTCTATAAAATTTTGTTCATTTCCTCATAACCAATTCCTAAGGGTGAATGATGAGTATCTACCTACATACCTAACTATCAAAGTTATGTGACATCTTCGCATTCCAAGTTATTCAAGTGCCTTGAAGTAAGTTAGGTTTAGGTACCTACCTACCTACGATACTTGCTCAAAACAACTACCCTTGGCAATAATGTTGTCGTCTATTGAATATCATTATTACAATCATCATGTCTCCATATTCCTGGTGAACACTTACCTAACTTGACAAACAATACGCCTGTCAATCCGTCACCCAGGTGGTGAGTCGTGATTGGTTTTTATTATCTATTTTAGTTTTATTTCAGTCACATTTGTAATTACGGAATCGATTTCAACGAAGATTAGCAATCTCTTTTATTATAAATGTAGATGCATAATTGGGTTCTAGAAAGGAATCACTAACACGACTACAGATTTTACGATCAGTATTATTACTGTATCCTCAGCAACGAAGAAGTTATTCCAAATGATATAGATAATGGAAAAACATAAATAAATAATCTAATCAAAAAATTATAAAGTACGTAAGGGTAGGTAGGTATTAAATTTATTGGAAATTCGCCGATTTGATCAGGCTGTATGACTGGAAATTACAGTTTGAAGAAACAGTTACCTAAAGGTTTTTATTCTATAATTATTATTTTGCTTCTTCACTACCGGAGGAGCACTACTCGTGCAAGAGTTGAAAAAAAAATGTATGTCCTCCAAAATGAAAATTTCCACTGACGTTTTATTTCAGACATCAAGGAACATTTTTTTTAGTTCCTTTTCTGTCTGTCTGTGGTCAGTTCCTTGTAACGCCCATAACTACCCGAAATAATGGTCGACATGGACTGAAAATTATGTGTGGGTTGGGTCACTGATGGTCCCATACCAAAATCATTGAAAAAGTACTGTAACTTTCGTCTGCGCATGCGCAAACATGAAATACTTTAAACGCCTATAACTACCTCAAATTTCGTTGAAATGAGTTCAAACTCCGAGGGTCGATCAGGAATAATAGTTTGATAAGTCCTCATGAATTTCATTGGAATCGTACTTTAAGTTTCGTCAGTGCATGCGCGAACATGAAATGGTGACGATTTCCTTTTAACGCTTCTGACTACGCGAAAGATAGTCGTAGAGAGCTGAAATGTTGAGGGTACACGCGGGTTGGATCGCAGATGGTCCCTTATCAGAATCATTGAAATCATACTGTAACTTTTGCCTGCGCATGCGCAACCGTCAGGACCTCGTAGCGCCCATAACTACCCAGCAAATCATGCATGGATAATTCACCTGTCCACTGAATGAACCTACCCGTTCGTGTGATTCAAGTGAGGAAGCTATACTGCCTACTTGAATTGGCAGAATTGTTTTATGTGTATTCGGCATTAGGGCATACTATACAGCCACAGTGGAATGATGAGGTTGGGCATAGGTAGTAGAAAATATCTTCTGCTGAATAGCCTCCTTTCGGTTTATTATTCTCTGCTTAATACACTTACGTATTCGGCCAGATTTTTTTTTTAAACACCCTTCAAAATTTTTTCTTTTACATTTCAAGGTGCGTAGATTCAAAAAAATCCGTACGCCGTATCAAACCTACCTACCTACCTACCTACCTTCATTTTCGGTCTAAAAACTTCGTTCTTTCGCAAACAGACGGATCCATTTGCGTCCTATTGTGCCCCGAAACTTTCTAGCCCGATCGGAATATACCCAAGGGTGTTATGGGTGTAAACTGGGAGTAAAAATATGGGTTTTTGTTGTTTTAGTAACGTGAGTTTGTGAGGTATTGTTTTCCATGTTTTTTAGGGCGAGGAGATCGAATAATGTCGATTTTGACCGACGAGCGAAGATTTGAGGTTCGCACACAGGCACCATTTGGGCCCCAGTTGCGCTCCAAAGCTCGGCAGCCCTATCGGAATACACCCAGGTGTGATATGGGTGCAACATTTGTGCAAAATTAGGTATTTTTATAGTTTTTGTAAACGACGGCTTGTGAGATACCCTTTTCCATGTTTTTTAGGGCGGTGAGACCAATTATGAAGGTGATTTTGACCAAAGAGTGGAAAATTGAGGTTCTAACGAAGTTTTTACTCCCAAAATTAATTTTTTGTGAGTCAGAAACCTGGGAAATTGTCTGAAATCGCCATAAATTTGTGTAATACCTCTAGAAGTAGTATTAATAGGTGGATCAAGACAGTTAAATGGCACTATCAAACGATCAAAGGTAATTTTTCAAAGATAAGCGCCTATGATGTATAAGATCTAAGATCCGAAAAATGAGGTCAAAGCATCAGTTTGCTGATCCTTACCACAAAATCTCGAATAGATCTGGTTTTAGAACAAACCATTTACCTTCGTTTATTACAACATCTTCCTTTATTTCAAAGTTTTTCGTTTATTACCTTCATCTATTGAAGATATTCCTCTCCTATCCCCAGCGTGGGTCAGTTTTGATAAGTATCCATATAAATCCATATAAATATTTTGGATATAGTATTATATCCACAATAAGGTGAAATATCTGTATTTCATACCTACAGTCTACATAGATCATATCAGTAATAGACCTGTCTGTCTGTTATGTACTCTTTGCCTTTCTATCATAGTAACCGACATTTCCGTTACCAACAAATACCATCCCATCCAAGGAACATCAACCTGAGTGGCGGCGACGTCCCTGGGCCCAGCCAGCTGAAAACCATTTTGCTGTGCTCTGAATTGAGTTAGGTCCTGCATCACTCTCGCCGCTTGGAAAAACGTTCACTCCCGCTGCTCCATGTTCCAGTCTCCTATCTCGATTCATCTTCTTTATTTATGGAGTAGGAGTGGGGGGGAAATTCGAGCTATTTACCTTATTTTTCTCTTTTTTTTTCTTTTGTCCCGGCAGCTATTTATTTTCCCGTGTCTCTGTGGTCCTTCGTGCACTTTGTGTGGACCCATGTCAGAGCGGTTTGAAATGTTCCTCAGCTCTGCTATTGGAAGAGGGAACCATGTGAATGAGAGAAAATTTTACTTTCGGGGATTGTGAAGAACAAATAAATAGGTATTGAAGGAATAAAGGGACTAGAAGTTCCACACAAAAAATCTTTAAATAAAAAATGGAAGGTGTTAGGCAAAAACCTTGGCAATTACCCACTTGCACAAGTCCCAACATTTTTAGAAATATCTGGGTCATGCACCTTCTGGATTTCTCCCTTGGTTGGAAAATCATTAGTTACTGGTCCAAGGTTCCTCATGACTTGATATTTCTCCGTCGTTTCTGCGCATTCGCAAACATGGATTTTCTCAACTTGCGTTCCTGTCGCGTCACCTCTGGCCTCCTACTGTGCTCAGTGTGAGCAGAGGGTCAGAGGCCAGAGGGGGTTCCCCTCTCCTCAGGACGCACACTATAAAAGAGCCGAGGAGCCACAAATAAATAATAATCATTTCTAATCAGATCGCCTTCTCTATCAGACGCTTTCCGAGAATCCTCTCACTACAAAAAACGACAGGATAAAAATAGAAATAGTCTGTTTCCACGTCAAACTAACAAACTGTAGACCGGTTTCGGTTGTTACACCATCATCAGTACACGATAAAATCCTATAGAATTCTATCGTGTACTGATGATGGTGTAACAACCGAAACCGGTCTACAGTTTGTTACTTTGACGTGGAAATAGACTATTTCTATTTTTATCCTGTAGTTTTTTGCTATGGATTTCCACTACTCCGCCGCAAGTGATTTAAATTATACTCTCACTACAGTTCTGAAGTCACTCATAGTTTATCCATCTTAAGCAGTTAGTCGTGTATCTATGCTTGAAGTTGTTAACAAGAGTTGGGGTAGTTTTAGTGATTTGAACGGCAGTAGCATTTAAAGCTCGCACACACTTGTATCAAACCGCCGTATTGTATCCACCGTTGCGTATAGCAGTTATCAGGTCATAATTGGCAACGCCCCATAGCAAGTATAGTCCAGTCAATGAACGCCCAAAATGGGGGTTTAGAGTACATGGAGGAGAGGGACTACTCAGGAGGTAAAAATACTAACAGTCCCACCCCTTTGTTGAAGAAGGCAACGAGAAATGGTGCCAATTGATATTGTAGAAATTACGAGTAGGTACCCAACACAAGTAGGTGTATTTACATAACTGTTATCCACAGGTGTGTACCTATAAGCACAATGGTTTTTAAAAATTTTGTTGTACATTTACCCACAAACACTTATACTTAATAATCGTATTTATATACCTTCAGGTTCATACAACGATAAAACCCCGGAGAAAAAACGAGAAAGTGAAATGTGTTTCTGCGCGAAAATTCTAAATTAGCCCAAAGTGTTCAATGTACTGCATTTGCTGCATTTTAAATGGAATTTAGTGCCCTAAAACCACTTCTTTGACGAGTTTGCTGAGAAATTGAATGAAGAGAAGCTACATGGCAGTTCAAGTCAAGAAACGTTACGTTAAAAAAAAAAAAAACTTGTAGCCGCATATTAGCGATTCTCGTTAGGATGTATCACATTTAAACGGTTGCGGGTATGAAAAAATTAATAGAGATATTTTTGTAGAATATTTTATCAGCTTCATTTTTTGTGCAGGGTTTTTTCCGTAGGACCTACCGTTTTCTAGATATAAGCGAAAAACTCAAAAATGGGACCTTCCCCCCCCCCTCCCGTCTGAAGCAAGCCAACTAGCGGTGGGGACTGTTACCTCCTAAGTAGTCCTAACACGTTCCTTAAAAATTCAAATTCATTATATTTTGGCAACAAAAGAGTAGCAGTGTACATGTTATATAGGTATATATACATGAAGAAAAGATTTCTCCTAATAGTTCTTAAACTTGGATATGAATCGCCGGTAGCCAAAAACCGCAATGTTAACCATCAGCCTATCTTGAGCAGGAATGGCTTTCCTCATTGTCATGTCAGGTTTTGCAATTTTTGGCCCAACCAACTGCAAAAAGAACTCGGGGTCTGTCGGATGCATCCGAGTAAAATTTTTGTTTAGCCCTCGGACTTTTTGGAACCGCAGATCTGCCACTGTACGATACACATACATGTTCATAATCCGCCAGCGCCGCGTTCGTTTCTTCTTCCTTGAAATCAGGGCATTTATGAAAATGTAGGCAGCTGCTGCCAGTGCCTTTTCACTTTGCGAAGACTGAAGTCTGGGGTGAAGCAGGTGAAGTCAGTGGGATAGATGCAACGCGACGGGTGAATGATACACGATGAATTAGGGGTAGTTGGTTTGCTCTTATCGTACCTATCAAGTTGGTACGCAACGGTGATACGGTCCGGATTTGATACAATTGTGTACAACAGTGCAGTAGCGAAATTTTGGATTAGTGAGGAAGCTAAAAGGACCTAGTGGTCATAAAATTATCTTCCGCTTTCCTTTATGAACCCCTGTGAACTGCATTGAAAGCAAACGCGTCCCAATCGCGAAATCATCTTCCTAGCCACTTCCGACAGTTTCACTGCCAGAGCTCAACTTACAACTACCGCAGTAATGTAAAGTTTTGGCCGTAACATTGACACACAAGGGACCTGAAGTCCCATACCGTCAGAAAATTATTATTGCATCCACAATTTACAAAGCGGAAAGCTTCAACAAACCTGCAGAGTTTCCAAAGCTCTGTACTGACCGCAGCTTTCCCTCTCATAACCAAACTCCTACTCTGTTTTTCGGGCCCCGGTCCCTCGACCGTATTTGCCTGGAAAGTGGCAGAATTTTGAAGCGAGTTGTTTTCCCAGGTAGCTCTCAAAGTTACCACGCAGAGCTTTCAAAGAGAACTTCGTTAGCGGTGAGTTTTCCGACACGGTTTTGACTTTGAACATTTAGTTAGAGGATGTACATACGAAATAGAACATACTGGTGGTGGGTTCCGTTCCATTCAGTGACGGCGAGTTTTTGTTAGACTCTTTCGAAAAATCTCTCATGGTATTGTCTCATGAATTATTTCATATAATAGTACTTTTCCGTTGATTGAAAAATAGAGTTAGCGTTTTCCGAACGAAATGTATGGTGGCTCCATCAAGATTCCCAAAACGTATTCTGTCCCCGCATATCGTGCTGCTGTTTAGTTTTTGAAAATCTCAGTAGTTTCGAAACGTCAGTACTTATACCCCCTTGGCTATTCCAGGCATGGAGAAAGCAGAAACGAGAATTTCGTGATTCTAATCACCTAAGCAGACAGACACTATTCAATTTGTGTTTAAATAGATTCTGTTAAGTACATTACAAGTTTTCTATTTATATATTAATTTCTGAAACGTTATCCTAATTTTGAGGAATTTTCAAGTTGAACATACCTATGATTTAATATGAATAAAAAATTGCTGTCTTAAATTAGCATAAAAATTGTGCTAGTTATTTTAGTCCTAATTAATATGAGGCTTTAATTTTCAAACTCATCTTTTGCGCGAAATTATTGTGATCAATTGACGTAATACTACTGCCTCGGGCCAGTCCGATCCACTTTGGTGATTTTACCTTTTAACAATAATTTGTTGACTGTTTAACAAGACTGTTAGGATTTTATGCGGAAGTTAACTAAATTTTTGTTAATCAAAATGGCTGGTTGACATTAGAACTTGAAAAAAAAATTATGTACCGATCTCAAGGGGGGTTCTGACCACTCAACACAAACTTTTATGTAAACTCTTTATGTATGGCTGTACATCATGAGTAAATGTTCTATTTGTAAATGTTTTTATTGCAGACTGAGATGAGTTAGTGCCTACCTAATTTGGATGTGCCAATCAAAAAGATTTGTTGCCAATCTCGGATGCTCGGCAGATATATAATTCCGGACTCTTTTGTTGTATGAGTCGTATCAGTGTTCACATAGCGTATCCATGATGATTGGTTCAAGTGTATTGTCGAATATAAATCAATTTCGGAGCGTTGTTATAAGGCGTACTTGTATATATGCAGTTTAAAAAAAGTATAGAGAAAAGGTCCATGAAATCAGTTTAAATGTCTTATTTTGGTCAACATTATTTAAACTGTGACTTGGAGGAAGAGCTTATAAGAACAGATTAAGGCTAAATGCAAAGAGTTTAGTTGCAAAATCCGCCACCACGTGGCAGCACCAAAATGAATCAATTTTATTCTACTTCTCATTTGAGAACGGAGCGAGATATTTCAATTCAGAAAACGGATTTCCTCATCAATATTCACGTAGAATTCTGGGTAATTGGTTTAAAAAGTGTGCAAATTTTTTTTGCTGACTGTTCCAAAAAATATAATTTGATAATGTTCAAAATTTGAACAAACATTTTTTGGAACAGTGGGAAAAAAAATTTGCACACTTTTTAAACCAATTACCCAGAATTCTACGTGAATATTGATGAGAAATCCGTTTTCCGAACTGAAATATCTCGCTCCGTTCTCAAATTAGAAGTAGACAAAATTTGGCCCCGACGGTGCTGCCATCTCTTATCACAGATTCTCACCAAAACGTCGTGACATTTAGCCTTAACGTCACTTGAAGCCAGTAGACTTCTTATTAATTTATTCCGAATAATTTGAATCTCCTCAACCAATTCCTGACCCATGTATACTTACCTTCTCCTTATGTTACTGATCCGACACATCCGTCATTTTGTTGTGTTGAAAGGTTGGTTGCACCCGGTTTCATCTGCTTACGGGGTTGTTTGCGTGACGATAGCGATATTTTTCTGGAGGCTCATCGCGAGGGGACCTCACCCCTGATGTTCCCACGCAGTTTACAGAATCCAGCCAAATTTACGGCACTTCGCACACCAGGGGGAAAACCGCATCCTGGGACGTGAATTATGACCGTCTTCCTTCCAGTTGCATGTTGCAACGTGAAAAATTGAGAAAATGGGAAACGGCGGTGTTTTGGAGCTACGGATAGTGACTATTTTCTTCTGTTACAATAAGAAATCTATTAAACACGTTATTGTGAATGTACTCCACTGCATGAATGTCATAATACAATTTAAGCACACAATAAAGTTGTCAGATAACATTTTTCAACATCACGTGTCAAGTTGGGAGTTTTCGCTCATTACATTTTATGGACGATCGATGTATGATGGGCGTTTATCAGTGGAGTGCTATGAATTCCTATAGGATAAATAAATTTATTCAAAACGTATTTAACCCCACGATGCTTTCTTGACTGAAAAACAAACATTATTTTGCTTTTCATTGAATATAAGGGAAGGTGAAAGGAGGGCGAAGGAAGATAATATTTAACATGTTCTTCAAACATCGATAAGTATTTTTCCTTAAACGCGGGTAGACAGCTTATGAGTGATCAATGTTTTCAATTAATCAATTGCAGAGCGACCAGAATTTAATACCTACCCGAATACCACTCGTTGGAATCGTGTGATTTTATTGAATATTTTCTTGTTAACCGTACCCCCGTACCTTGCGCGGTAGCTGAGCTGAGAATGATGAAAAAAAACCACAGTCATGCAGCATGGCTATAAGAGCGAATTTTCGAAGAAATAACTGATTTTATGTAAAATGTGATGTTTGGAATATCCCATTCAAATATGGGCAATCTTAAACTTATTGGGTAATTATAGGTATTCAAGTATGTACGTATATTGTAGTATTGGTACTACAATATACGTACAGTTACTTATCAAACATACGTACAGTACGTATGTTACGTATCCATTACCTACTCTGTATTGTATTGGATATTGGTAAATTTTTTGTTCCATTTTTTGCCGAGTAACACCTCGGTTTGTAGATTTTCCAACGCTGAACACGATGGTGAAGTCAGAATTGCGATATCCCATTCCGTTATCAGATTAGAGCAGACGAACCAGGAAGAACATCTTAAGAAATAACCACGTTCAGTCATCTTCAAAGTGCTCCAGTTTGAGAACGGAATGAGATATCGCAATTCTGATTTCACCATCGTGTTCAGCGTACAAAAACCTTTAAAATGAGGTGTCACTTGTCAGACTGCTTCATTTTGGGAATTTATGGGTAATTTTTCCCCCCTAAAACTCCCCAAAATTCCCCCTTAGAGTGACCCGATTCTGCCCATCTACGAACTTAGCCTGTCGATTGCCAAGACAGATTTTTCGTGCAAATTTGAACTTTTTATCTCAATTCTTTCGAGAGTTATCGTCTGGAATGACACATACATATATAAATATATATATAAATATATAAATATATAAATATATAAATATATATATATATATATACATATAATTTTTGGTGTCTTTCGGCAGTGAATTCAGGATGGTCTGAAACGGATTTTGGTATAAAAATCTTTCGGAAATTCGAGTTTTAAAAATTTTGGACCGAGAACAATAGCTTCCTTTTCTTCGAAAATTCGCTAAAAGGTGGGTAAACAAGGTAGTCAGCAGCATAGGTAATGAAGAAAATCATTGTTTACTGGTATCGAATGTGGTAACCTCGAACCACTTTGTAAAGCTAGGTTCACATGGAGACGCAATTCCGGACGGCAGTCCGGCAAGGCTATGCGTTTTACAATTGTATTGGCCAACGCAAAATGGATTGCAACGCAGTGCTTTTGATACTATATCAAAATCTCCAGATATTTTCCGCTGTCGGATCAGTTGCCGGATCTGCGCGGAGGTTACTGCGCAAAAGAGCCATCATTTTTGGAATGAAATATCACAGAACAACCAACTCGACTTCATACTCCTTGATTATAATCAGGTGATCCCTAGCTATGATCTTATCTCGGGCCAATTCCCGATTGTTAGCGCGTCCCAGGTGACGAGGTTTGGGCTGAATGTATACAATTTCATTCACCCTGCTGTCGAAAATGCCTGTCGGTGCAAACTTCGGGGTCTTACTGTGAACGAACGGCTGGACGTACGATGCTCCGGTTGGTCTAAAAAAAACTCTTTAAGTTCAGGAACTATTTAAAACCGCAAAAAGATTCACGTAAGAAAAGGTATAGGCGTTCTGAAATTTTCAACTCCTATTTTGAAGCCCTTAGAGATGACTGACAGCAACGTCGAGCTTCGAGGACCAACTAGACCCCAAACGGAACCTATAACCCGAATTTCATTAATTTTTTTCATGGTAACTAAGAAAAGTGGCCCGTACGGCGTAAGGCGGACAGACAAATATTTTTATTGTATTTTCGGATTCTACAGACTACCTTGAAACGTAAACCATGAAATTTTGAGGGGGGTTAGAATTTTTTTTTCATGCTCGATTCCAATGGTTCATTAGGTATTGAAAATAATAAACCAATATAAATGATTCGTACAAACGCGATCGTCATCCGAGAGGAAAAGGAAATTGCAATTTATTAACTTGAATAAACTGCGTTTATTGAATAACTGAAGTCTCATGGTTTGAAAATATTTTTGTGTGAAAGAGCGCAAAATTAAGAAATCACACCAAACAGCATTACAATTTCTTTTCTGATGATGGAGAAAGAACAAGCGAGAATGATTCTCAGTTACCGCTTGTGATACAACATGAAAATGTCTCACTGTGTTGCTAGCTTGTACGCAAGCGTTTTGTGTACGATGTCTAACATTTAATCGTAATGGGTCGTATACATCGAATTTACATACTTCTACTACAAGCAGCTTGACGCATCTGCAGGACTTCAGCGATCAATGTGAAGATCGATACAGTAAAATAATACCATCTGCACCTGTTGGCATATGGTTATGAATGTGTGTAACCAAAAATTTCGGGTTCTATATAGGGAGGTAGGTAGGTAATTCTTCCAGCAGCAATAGCATCCCTCTTCCGATTTTGGAGTTAGTCAAGATAATTGTTTCAAGACAATACCTTCCCTATGCTCCCAACCCCGCCCCACCACCCACGGATCCATCCTTTTCATTTCTACAGCTGATTTGGTCGAGACAGCGGCTGTTATTAAGTGACGCTCGTCAAACGAAAAATTTCTCAAATTTCATATTATAGTAATTTATTTACTCTCGCAAATAGTTTTGCGAATCAAGTACTGCTCATCGTGCTTTGTTTGGGTCTTTGTAATGTGTTCAGATCATTTACCTTTATCTCCCTTCTGAGTTCTCGCTGTTACTGAGCCCGTTTCCTCTCAGTTACCGTTTCAGGTGAGTTTCTATTATACATATATGTATGGGTATTTTATTTTACTTATCTACCTAGAGCCAGTAGGTACTCCACTTGTCATACTGATCAATCATCGTTTATGGAAATCGTGATATAATAATTTTTTGAATGGCCTTTCTTTCGGCTAATTCAGATTTTACGTGAAATTTCAGCCCCCTACTTTCCCCTGGATATCTTTAACATGCAAAGAAAGTCCACGAAACGCAAAAATTAGGGTCAGTGTCCACAAAATTAGATGGAATCATATTCAGCTATTTTTTCACGCTGAATCGCGTGGTGAGTCCATTTTTCAACGTCATTCTGACTTCATAATATTCATCATTCATTTAGCTTTGTAGGGAGCGTGTCAACAAATGACATCACCTCGTGATTCGCCGTTACAACCTAACCACGCTTGCAAGGTCCACAGTTGTCGCGTTTTGCGGACAGTTTGCACTTATTTTCTACCGTTTTTGAATAATAATTATAGGTGAAAAGCGACCTGGGGGAAGGGGTGTTAATTTAGAAAATTTTACGTAGAATTTGATTAAATCTGCTGTAAAGAATGGAATGAATAAATGCTGCATTATTAAATATCGCCCACGTTTTGTGTGACGAGTGGTTATCAATTCTATGTAGGACTCATGGTTTACAACGAAATTTTCAGAACGAAAATCGGACGAGCGGTTTAGTCACAGTTTTGGTTTATTATTCTCTGAATAATACACCTATGTAATCGCTCAGCAAACAATTTTTATAACCCCCCCTCAAACTTTTTTCTTTTCCATTTCAAGGTGCGTAGATTCAAAAAATGCAATGTCCGTCCGCCGTCCGCCGTATCACGTGTACAGGCTTCATTTTCGGTCTAAAAAAGTCGTTCTTTCGCACACATGCTCCATTTGGGCCCTAGTTGTGTCCCGAAACTTTTCAGCCCGATCGGAATATTCCCAGGGGTGTTGTGAGTGAAAATGTGTGTAAAAATAGGTATTTTTTGCGTTTTAGCAACATGTTGGTAACATGAGCTTTTGAGGTATCGTTTTCCATGTTTTTGGGGACGAGAAGATCGAATATGAGGTCGATTTTGGCCAAGGAGTGGAAAATTGAGGTTGTACCAGATGTTCAGCTCCCAAAATTGATTTTGTATGAGTCAAAAACCTGCGAAATCGTCTGAAATCACCATCAGTTTGTAGAATAACACTAGAAAAAGTGTCAACACGTGGATCAAGACGATTAAATGGCACTACCAATGATCAAAGTTAATTTGAAAAAAAAAAAAAGATCGTACCTACCTAATTTGTGTTTTGGGGGCCAAAATTGGTGGAAACCATCAGAAATAGTTATTTCAATTATTTCACATGAAACAAACAATAAATGTACAGCCAACATTTCTGTAGAATAATAAACCCCATGTGACAAGGACTTTGCAGCGTTTTATAATTGTTCTAGCTCATTTTGAAGCAGAACGTGGTGGCAGCTTTTGGAACTAAACCGGGGATATTTAGCCTTAATTCTACGTGGAAACCCCCTTATGAGATATTTATTTGGGCGGGCCTTAAATTGTAGTCATATTCGTATTTTCCAAACGTTTTGGCTACCGAGATACGTCCTTATCAGTTTACTAAGCGCTAATCTAACTTTACTGCGAACCTAATCACGACGTTAATAGCGGCTGTTGGAACTTCGTCATCCTGTACGGCCTTTTTAGTCGAACGAGGGAACAACCAGAAAGTCCCAACTCGCTCGAGAAATGAGATGAAAATCCGCCGGGAACATATTGTGAAGGGAAAGGCGTTCAATTAACTTTCTTGTGACGGATGTTTTCCATCAAGACGTTCAGGCGCCATTCCCGTGGTCCCCCCTTCATAACTCGGCTGTGAAAATGACGGTTCCATAACAACTGTTCTCCATTCCTCTCCCATAACAGGATATCCAGCCACTCGAGAGCGCTGTATAAAATTCTTCTACGTGATCTCGTGATATTTCACGACGGATATCGTTAATTTATCACTATCTGTATACTAAGACATGTCTTGGAGGAGAGCAGTTCAATTTTGACGTGGAATTTCTTAGTCCTGACGTCTGCTTGGTCTTCGTTATCTGGTTAGCTTTGCTTTTTCTTCCGTATTGCGTTTTCTACCCTACAGAAAACTCAGTGTTGTACGTGAACCCGTTCAGGTTTTTGATTTTTTTCAAATGTGGTAGGATAGATGTATCATTACCAGTGGTGTGGCATATATAATATGGATATTTATAATATGGATTTTTTCCGCTCAACTTTAGCAAACAATTTCTTTAATTTCACGTGCTTGAGTTGCAAGCGTGAAATTCCTGTTATGCATATTGTAACTTCCCAATTAGTGGACAGATTTCGACGAAATTTTCAGAAATCTTGCAGATTGCATGCGTGATGGTACTACTAATACTACTACTAGTAGGCTACTACTACTGCTACTACTACAACTACTACTACTAGGTACTAATAATAATAATAATAATAACAACTTTATTGCTGTTATTGTTGGTATTGTTGAACACCTTTATTGTTGATACTTAAGTATAGGGGAGCAACATATCTTGTAATAATATAAATACAGCAGGGGAACACTGAAGGAACTAACAAATGTATAAAAGGGGTATTCATCACAGTTTGGTTGAGTTATACATCATTAAGGCTTACAGGTACTGTTAGCAAGCGAAAAAGTCATTAAGGATCAAATTCATTCTCTGTTAGGAAGGTTTTGTGATTATTCATGGAAATAGGGAATGAAACTGATGGAGAGCTGATGAAATTTTGCAAAAAATGCTGGATGCAGTGATTGTATATACTATTTATGGTGGTTTAGTGATATTCAAAAATCTTGATATTCAAAATTCTTCTTGAAGAATTCGAGTTGGCGCTGTGGTACAAGTCCGAATCCAGGGCTCATTCTTAAAGACTCGTCAACTTTTCGCTTTGGAAGTTTTCATTTGTACTCTTCACTTCGCGAATTATGAAAAGTAGGAGAACTGTCTATTTCTAAAGACTTCGCGCTCCGACTCTGCAGTTATACTCGAAACGAAGAGTGTTCCGAAGAGTAACCTTCGTTTTATAGAGTAACCTCCAGTAACTGTTACAGTTTATCGTTGTTGCTTCCGATCTTTTCTTCCGATTTCTTCAAGTTTTCGGCCGTTATCCGTTTTTTTTCTTCAGCCTAACATCACAAGTAAGGTCTATTCGATTTTACCAAATTAAATAGTTTAATACCACAGAGAAAACAAACGGCCAGCTACGATTTGCTTTGGTTCATCGTTTAAGAATGCGGACGACGAAGGAGCGAGCACGTAAGATATCATCATCATCATCATCTGATGAGAAATATCGGAAAATGTCCGTGTTGTTAAAAAATTAGGCACATTAAAATTAGGTAAGTAGGTAATCACTTTTTGTCTACAGACAACATCAACAACAACTTGTCGTTTCCTAAAATTTCGTTACTTCCAAATGTTGAGTATTTTGATGGCCTCAGTGGAGGTAACTTCGATGGTATTTCAGATGCTCGCCCTCACACTAGTTGGACCACCTTTAGACCTAACCGAAAGATTGTCCTTTTTATGGCACTACAAACATTGAATTTAACGAAGAAATAATACCTAAAAATTGATGTGTAAAGTATGTCGTTCTAGCGCAGAGTCATTTGGCAGCGCAGCAGTCTGCTTCATTTGTACACGTTGCATTTCATTCATCCTCTTCAAATCAAGAACGTTCCATGGATTGGAAATTTGTTGGCAAAGTGCAGAGTTTGGATTTGAAGAATGCGGAGAGAAGAGTGAAAGTCTTTAGGAACGGGCCCCTGGTATGGTGAATGAGACGCCTTGTGATGGGTAAACAGGTGAGACCGCCTAGTCAAGAATTTGATTGCTTCAAGCATGAAGCACAAGCAGACGGGGAAGGGTGAGAAGGCGCTGCCTTCGAAAAAGACCACGACAAGACGATAATGGTGGTATACTCAGAATAATCCTGGGAGCACAATTTGGAGTTTAATAGTTGCTTCCAGGTTGGTTGAATGCTCATCACAAGCAAGCAAGAAAAGCAAGTTCTATTACGAAGTTTGGTAAAATAATGTCAGCTGAGGGATCTCTATCCTCAGCTCATCGACCACCGGAAGACTCATGTTGTCAACGGCCTTTTTAGGGCCACCACTTATTTTTGAACACCAGTTCTTTCGAGGACTAAGGCAAGATAGGGCCTTCGTTTTCGAAACGCTGGCGTGAAAGGGGCCTCAGACTCCTTTCACATAATATACCTATATACTTAATTATCTAATTAATAAATGCGATATTCCGATATTATCTAATGATAATTATAGGTCGATTCAACCGCAGTACGTATCATAATAATAAAAGACGTCACTACTCACTACTCCGACAATTCTCGACTTCCAATACTCGAAACGTCCTTGTCGAATATTCAAAAACCCTTTAAACCCTTAGTGGATCGTCTCGATATGTCAACTTCAGAGAGGGTTTTTCTTGGACTTTTTTCAAACGGAGGCAAAAGAGAGGAAAATAAAAGAGGCGCCTCAAGTATTAAAAGGATTGAAAGGCTCGAAGAAGTTCGGAGATAAAGTTTGAAAAGGGGGTCACCCGAATTTTCACTAGTGGATTTTCCTCGGGAAACAAACAGACTTATCACTCCCACGGAATAGAAGAAAATCTGTCGCCGGTTAATCCTTTAATGCTACTAGAAGATGATTTCCCCCGGTATTGTTGAAGCATGGATTTATGAAACATCCATTTGTTGACACGATCGCCTCTAATCAGCCCCCCGTCATCAGGATTTGGCTTTTTATTAGCATGCTAGTGATTGTTTCCGTGAAATTCCCCGTTTCATTATATGGCAGCCCGTTTTCCTATACAGTTTATAATAACTTTAGGTTATAATTTTATGAATATTGATTGTTTGCCGATGGTGCAGAGGGGCGATCTAATTGGGAATAGTGAATGTTGGGCTGTGTGTGTCTCTGATAATTTAAATTCTTTATTTGAGACTAGTTCGGGGCTGTCTCACCCATCATCAATCTGTTAACATAGAAAAATAAACTATATTATATAAGCGGTGAATGTTGTAAAAATAATATGATTCTATTATTATGCTGTGCTATGACTATACGAATCTTAGTATAGTCATACTATTTTGACAACATTCATCATTTATGTCGTTTATTTTTCTATTTTTACAGACTGATGATGGGTGAGACAGCCCGAAACTAATCTCAAAGTAAATGAGTAGATGTTTCGGATTGGGACCAAGTGTAGCATGTGTGCATGCGCAGTATCAGATCAGTCAGAGATAGATTACGAACGTGTCGTCCGAGCTGTGGTGTCTACACTGCGTCAGCCTTCCGTCTGCCCTTGTTCAAACAAAATCATCGAACACTGTGACCAAGGGCCTGTTACGTAATCTGAGAGCTGATTAAGAAATTTAAGGTACTGTTAATGCTGATACGTTTTGAAAGGGTTTTGTACGCGTTCCTAATACATTTTGTACTGGTGGCAGGAAATGTGTGCAGAAATTATAAATCTATGGCGCAGGTGAATTCTTGAGGGTTATTGTTATCATCATGGTCATGCAGCAAATAAGCATAGAAATGCTTTACAATAGGTAAAGCGAAACGTTGGCGTAAGAAGACATTTTATTTTCCGACCAACCCTCAAGAACCCACCCCCCACCATTATTGTTTGAAGAGGTCGAGGACAGGACATTATTGAAATTCTAAATAACACGATCTACCAATATATAAATTATAACGTACTGAGCTCCAACTTGAGGTTTCCGTATCTCTCTGAAGGGAAGTTGAACGTCATCTCATCATATATGTGAAGATTTCACCGTGAAAATAAGGGTGTGAGGGGTTTCAACGGTTTCATGCATAAAGTAAGAGCGAGATGACAGGATGCATGACAAAAACAAAGCGTTTTTACTTTGAGGATGAATGTGTGTTTTGCGTGGGCCATACATCCTCCAAGAAGGCTGAAAAATGTCCATGAAGAGGTCGAGGGGTAGATTTTAGTGAAGTGCCTGAGGGAGCCTGAATTCGGCCGTTCATGAAGGTTCAGGCTGTAAGGACCACCACATCCATACTATCATTGTTATTTCGGCGTCAACCGATACTGTTTCACAATACTCTGTGTTTTTCTCGTTGGATAGGTATGTGCTGAATGAGAAGAGTTGGAAAAGGTACGGGCAAAGCATTTCTCGTAGTTTCGTCTCTAGCGGATGCTAGATATGTTAAGTTGGGTGAAACAGTGGAAACAGAGGGATCAGGTACACGTCTGGTAGTGGGTATTGTATGGAGGAAGCTGTCAACCAGTCGGCTCCCTTTGATATCCATCAGGAGTTCCAAACGTTTTAGAAAATCGGCACCCACAATACGCCTGTCAGCATTGGCTACGACGACTGACCAGCGCGGAATGGACGTCTTCATCCTAAGTCGGTTTCGACAATCTTGTTTCGATATGTCTGGATCAGTTAGCAGCATAAAGTTTGAAGTCAAAGGCTGGATGGAGGTCTCTTAAGACGGTTTGGCGGTGTCGTGATGGCGTGTTGTGGCCTTACGACAGGGTTGTGGTGAATGGTTAGGTTTGAGGTTGTTTCCTATGGAGGGTAGGTTTGGGTAGGCAGCTAATACCAATATGGTAGAGTACTAATACTAATGCGGTTACCACCACAACGAGTATAAAATACCCCGCGGTTACCAGCACAGCAGGTGCTAGGTGAAAGAGAGGGAGTGCTCCTTGGGAGTCTTTTGCTAGCACCCCGCAGTTACCACCACAGCAGTATTGGATACCCTGCGGTTACCACCACAGCAGGTGCAAGGAAAGGTCGGAGAGAGGTTTGAAAGAGAGGGTTGGTCGGTCGAATGAGGAGCTGTACTAGCAGGGCTGTTTATAAAGGTCCCTTTCCACTCGTCCCCCGTCCGTCAGTAGCCGTTATGACCATTGAGGAGCGATGGCGGTTGATGGAGGGGACCCTTCTCCTACTTTTCTCAGGGCGCCGCTCAGCTCGTCGTTCTCTTTGTTTATTTGGTTAAATCTATAGGTACCCATTGTATGGGAGTGGTAAATGTACAATTTTGAGGGTTACCGCGACTAACCCTCAATAACGCGGAATAACGGAAATGTCGACACCCGTGTCTACTAGGTAGGTAACCTATTTATTGGTCTGAAACGAATAGGCGACCGTTATACGGGACCTATGGCTCTTCTATGGTCGCCTCTAGCGCCGGCCCTGCGAGTTTTCCGCCCCTGTAAAACTCTTGGAGTCCTAAGCACATGGCAAAAAACATTTGATAGCCATATCTCCGTATTTGTGGTGTGGCCTACAATCAAAATTCACATGCGATCTAGATCTAGGGTTTGGCGATGGTTCCCTTTTATTGGGTGGATCACCTCGTGATTGAGACCTTGAAGATCGCTCTAACTTGTCTAGTCTATGCATTTTGTTACTTGACAACTGGTCGATGACGGTTGTAGTGTCCTGAAACTCTGGTTCAGGAGAGTGGACAGAGTTTACATTAGGAAGAGCTACAATGTCAGAATTTTATCCGCAATTGCTGCTAACTTCCTCAGATCCTCAGAGCTACAAGTCATGATAGCTTGGTCCTGGGTCGTTAGTCTCTGAAGCCATGAGGTTTTCAAAATTGCGTCGCTTACTCTACCGGAAGATAGGTCACGCATTTCCCTCAACAGCAGGCGTTTGTCTTCGAGCTCGAGATCGCTCAGCAGCTTCCGGAGCTGTTTTTCTTCAGAGTCTGTGAACTGTTCTTCCAGGCGACGGCGTAAGATTTCGTACATATCCTGTTTAAGAGGATTAGGGACTATGTCCTTACTTGCGCAAGTACGTCACTGGAAATAGCGCTGACGAGGGTATGGTTTTTCGTTTCGTCGCTGGTGAGCCCTGCGTTGTATTAACTGTGATTCAGTTTGACGGAACGACAGCCGAGGAATGACCAAAACGGTGGAACTTCGACATCCACCCTCCCGATGCATGGAGCTTCGCAGTCTGACGCTTCTGCGTCGTTTTGAGCCGGAAATGGTAAATTTTGATGTGCTATGGTAGAGAATTTTGTTTAATTTGGATCACGTCGGGGTCACCACTTTGAAGGCGAAGGTTACACTTCGCCTTCACGTCTATCAGACAGCAAATGCTACTGCTGTTGATTCTGCACCAATTCTGTAGAGATAAGTATGTTTTGGTTATGCTCGTTCAAAGCGTATCTTCGATAATCACATGGAAGGCCGTTCGGAATCGCAGAAAACCATGGCTGTCGAGGTGGAATGGGCGACATAAATTTGTACTCTACGCCAGCCAGCATTTTGTTTTTCGCAGGATTTGGCTACATTCTGTTCTGGCGAGTCGTTTGAGACAAGACTGAAGCTCTGAATGAGGAAGAAGGGGATCACTGGTTCCGCTGTGTTCCTGGCCACTCGATCGGCATTCTCATTGCCGGACACAAGTGTGCAGAGTAACCCTGTCAGACATTTCTTTGACCAGAGACCTCCCTCATATTTCCTTCCAAAGCTTCACGGATATTCCAGGACCGAAATTTTCAATTTTCTGAAGAGCGCTGTCAAAGAAATTGTCGGTATCGTTTTGGGAGAACTGACGGAGGGCTTAGCTATTGGGAATATGGGCAAAATATACACAAAGTATAGACAAAGTAATGGGCAATATTTCGAAAATCAGATTCAGCACCCTTGACCACACCCTGTGTCCAAATTTTCTGCTTGATGTTCCATCAGGGTAACCCAGGATGGGCGGATTAGTAGCAAGCATGACGTAGTAAATGTTCTTCCATTTTCAGACGTTTTCGCTGATCAGATTCTCTTCATACAGCACCTTTTTGGAAAGCTGTCAACACTATCTTACAGTTGGTTAATATAAAATGATCATGCAAGTTCCCAATTGCTCATTTTCTCCGGAAATTCGCTAGAAACAATACAGGAATATTCCAATGGTGTTGCGACAGCAGTAGAGATTCCGCTATTCCGCACCCGCAGCTTCCGACCGTAGGCGCAATATCGCATCAAACAGTCCGCGAAGCCGCCTCCACGACAACAGGGAACGGACGACGGTCTGATCGATGAATGTAGTTAGCGAACGTGTAGGTTTTAACCCTCTCGACCCCACGTGCCCTGAGGGAGCGAGACAATACCGCTTCCAGTTGTTACTTATGACGGTGTAGGTGCCGAGGAGGGGGTTATTAATTCGATCTCGTTTTCCCATTGGGGGGTAGAAATGGATTTATCAGTTTAGAGCAGTCGCGAGCATCGGAAAAGGGAATTTTTCACTACGACAAGAAAAACGCTGTAGTTAACCTGAAATTCGTTTATTCCGTTGGAATTGCTTACGTTTGCTAAAGTTCACTTTCCGGTGTATGTTTTCGCAGATTTTTTATAAAATCGTACAATTTTATCGCAAAGTTCACGCCCTGACATTTCAAAGATATGGGGAAAGTAGAACCAATCCGCAGAAAATCAACTAGAAGACGTCTGCCAAGTTTAGCGGCACGTAGTTACTTCGTTGTTAGTTACTGCATGCTACACCTGAATCATTCAACGACTGGGATATTAATTGTGTAATTAACCATGTTGTTTGAAATAAAATCACCCATGAGTGAATTTTCGAAGTACCCTCAACCTACAAACTCTTCACCATTTTCGAGGATTTTGTCTTTTGCCCCCGAACTTTTGGTTATTTATTCCGACTTCCAGCTATGTTTAAATTTTGTTTAAACTCAATTTTGACCTTGTGTGCGGAGAAAAAATATTTGTAGCTATTGAAATTATTCTCTATAACTCCAGAGACACCTCCTCTACAGATTTTGGTAAATTTCGAATATTTTGTTGTAATTTTTGTGTAGCTAGTTTTGATGATTTTTAGCAAATTTTGGCTCATTTTCTAGTTTTCTCTTTTTCCCCCAAAGTTTTGGTTGTTTATTCCAATTTCAAGCGATTTTTAAATTTTGTTTGAACTATTGTTTAAAATTGTGTATGTGTGCGTGTTTGTGTGACAGAATATTGAGTGCACTGCCCAGGCCGCAGTTCTCAACCGTTTTGCGTGGTTCTTTTTGTTCGATGCAAAAAACTGCATAGTTGTGCACCAGGTCGCCGGAATTCCGAAATTTATTTTAGAGAGGGAAAAGTGGGGAGGAGGGATCAATGCCGAAAAAACGTTGGTTTTGACGGTCTCGTGTGCGCTGCCCAGGGCTTAATAGTCTTAACCGATTTACGTGTTTCTTTTTTGTTCGACTCACAGTTCAGTCTGGTTGTGCACTACGTCGCCGGAATTTCGAAATTTATTTCTGTAGGGGCGGGGGGAGAGAACGTGGGATATTCTGCAAATATTGTGTCTGCTGTTCGTATTCTCAACTTTCGAAGCTTCCATGCAAAACAGTTAAGGTATATAAGAAACAATCTCAGATGAATCATCAATGTATTCGCAACATTCTTGAGCATTGCTGTGATGATAACATCGCCTACTCTAATATAGGTATAGTCAAACATGAACAGCTGTTGTTCGCGTCGTTAGTCACAAAATTAGGTAATTAAATCGCACAATAAATTCATCACCATCGTAGATCAGTTACTCATATATATACTTCCAGACGATCTAAAGTGAGTGAGAGTGATGTATACACCACCATAAGGGACGTCCATTATAATGTATGCATTACTCCGCGGGTTGTTTATTCTTCGAAAAACCGGTCAGCATTTTGACACTACCACCTATTACAAATATTTTGGTGAAATCTGGTTTTTTCTTATATCTCATAGCCAAGGCCTGCGTGCGGAGTGACGCATTATTACTTCAAAACATAAATATACATGTAACATTTTTGTTAAAACCCTTTAGTGAATTCAGATTCGTAAATGTCAAATAATTTTTCAAAAATATACGTTTTCATCCACTACGATTTTGGAATAGCTAATTCCATTGAAATGGCAAATTCTAAGTAGAAATATAGTAAAACTAGATGCATTTAGAGATGAAACTTGTGACGGAGTGTAACAGTGGGTTGGACCCTCGAGAGTCCCCCTCCTAGACCAGCACATACGAATATTGGCGGATAATGTTGTTCAGTGAATTGTGCTCATCTGGGCAACCTCTACGTGATCAACCTCCATCGTTGGGATGGAACAACTATTGGGACTTGTCAATTGGGACATGGCATCAATCGCCTTCTAATGAGCTCAGTATATTTTAATTATACTGACACTCTAAAGGGAGGAAAGGGGAAAATACATACATGTATGTATTATCAAAGGGACACGTTTTTAGTAAAGGAATCCTTCTGGGAAACCTTTGGGCTTGTCCTTCTGGTAAACCGACAAAAAGTGGATGAAGTGCTCAGCGCATACTACCGAACCACGCTCTGCTACCATGTGACAGAGTGTAACAGGGGGGGTGGACCCTCGAGAGTCCCCCTCCTATACCAGCGAGGTTAACACCGGTTAAGAAGGGATATCGATTAGGCTTCCCCAGACGGATCCCGTCTCCACCAGAAGAAAAAAATGTATCGAGAACAGCCCACACTGTTACAAACTTAACTGGTAATTGATAATGGCAAAAATATACTTGATAACGACACAGACTGAACTCGAGTTAGGCATAATTATTTCCTATTTTATTTACAGTTGTAGGGTTCCAGGTCACTGAATTTACGGGTTAAACGAAAACAATAATTTTCCATTATCGTTCATCAGGGTGGCGACCCATCGAGAAGGGAAATCCTTATCTCTTCCTCGTGCACCCCGGCTCGACCGTTCCCGGTCAACCCCGTTCGGGCACGCACCCGGGTAACACCCGAACCCCAACGCCCGGGGAGGGGGCTCCGGAGCGGGCCGAGGTGAGTCATCTCTCGGCCGGGGTGGGCTAACTGGGTCAGGAACTACCCCTATCGACCCAGCCACATCCAAAACCGCCTTCCCCTCCCTTCCCCTCTTTCCCCTTCATTTTTCCTTGTCCCGTTTCTGGCTTCTCCCGCACCTTCGGGGCATTTCGACGCCTCCTTTTCTCGGGCTTCACACAACCGACGACATTTTCAACTCCAATTAACATTTAATTACGCAAACAATTTCCCTTATTTATTCCACAAACATTAATTCTATCACTCAACGAATTCACTTTCACTTGCCACCTGGGGGCCTATTTACTAAAATAGATAGTGGAAAGCAATATTATCTATTTTGAAAATCTCCCGCGAGAGATAGTTTCCCCCGGGAGACAGTCTCTTCCAATGTATCCGGGTTTCGTCTATTTTACAGAATAGCTCCAGTGACCTTGAGAAAGAGATATGGATCCTAATGCATGAAAATCCCATAGTATCCAGGAAGTGCGAGATGTTTGTGCCCCAGGGAGCTCAATTCCTTAATAATTAGTAATAGGTACCTATTCAATGGGTACCTACCTACCTACCTCAATCCATACTTGGACGTTTTTACTCATGAATCGGATAAAAGTTTAAATGAAATTGAAAAAAGTCTCAATTGTAAACAGAAAAATTCGAATTAGGGGGCTTTGCTTGTATTATATCTACACCTAATGAACTCTTAGGTAGGTAGGTACCTACCTCAACCCGTACTTTGACGTTTTTACTCATGAATCAATAATATGTAGTATATATTTTTAATGAAATTTGACTTACCTTTATGGAATGAAAAAAACACAAGATCAAAATTACTGATGTGGTTGCGGATAAACGAGGATATTACACGACTTATCACTGTCAAACAGACGAGAAATAAACTCTCTCTTTTGAGGAAAGACACCTAATTAGCTGTCTCTCTGAAAGAGATCGAAAATGCCAAGAGGGCCGCCAACTCTCTCTTCTACAAGTTACTGAATAACCCTGTCATGGATACTATAAAAATCTCTTCTGCCAAAAGAGAGAGTCGGACCGAAAAGAGATGTCTCTTTCGCTTAGTGAATAGACTCTGGGCGGCCTGTTCACTAAGCAAAAGATATATTTATCTCTTTTTCCGGCCAAATATATCTTTTGACAAAAGATATTGTTATAGTATCCATGACATGGTTATTTAGTAGCTTCTAGAAGAGATAGTAGGCGGCATTTTCTATCTCTTTCTAATTAGGGTTTTCTTAAAGAGGCTTTCTTTCTCAGTTCTCGTTTGTTTGATAGTGATATCGTGTGCCATCCCTCGTTCATCCGCTACCACATCTGTCATTTTGTTCATTCATCGTTCATTTTGATAGTGTATGTTTTTTATATCATAAACATGGGTTTATTATTCTGTTGGATATACCTACAGAAATATTGGCTATTCGTTCATTGTTTCTTTCGTGTGCAATAATTGAAATAGCTTTTTTTTATGATTTCCACCAATCTTGGCCCCCAAAAACACGAATTGAGCTCCTATTTTTTAAACACCAATTATACCACCAACTTATCTAACTACCTACCTACTTATCTACTAACTACCTACTTATCTAATTATCTTTGATAATTGGTAGTGCCATTTAATTGTCTTGATCCACCTTTTAATACTGCTTCTATTGTTATTATGCAAATGTATGGTGATTTCAGACAATTTCCCAGGTTTCTGCTTATAAAAATGAATTTTGGGAGCTCAACTTTCGTTGCAACCTCGATTCTTCACTTTTTGGTCAAAATCAACTTCATATTCGGTCTTCTAGCCCTAAAAAACATGGAAAACGATACCTCACAAGCTCATGTTCACTAAAAACTCAAATTGTTCTATCGGACATACAGCCTACAGAAATGTTGGCTGTTCATTTATTGTTTCTCAAAAACCCGAATTAGGCTCTTTTTTCTTCTTTTTTCCCTGCAAATTAACTTTGATAATTGATAGTGCCATTTATTTGTTTTGATTCACCTGTTGATAGTACTTCTAATGTTATTATACAAATTGATGGTGATTTCAGACAATTTCCCATGTTTATAACCCATGAAAAATGAATTTTGGGGGCTGAACCTTCGTTACAACCTCAATTCGTCAATCTTTGGTCAAAATCAACTTCGAATTCGGTCTTCTCGCCCTAAAAAAATGAAAAACGATACCTCGCAACCTCATGCTCATTAAAACCTCGAATAACCATATTAGTACGCTCATTTCCCCCCATAACACCCTTGGGTATACTCCAATCGGGACCAAAACTGTGTGTGGAAGAGCGACGATTTTAGACCAATATTTAACATAAATTTAAGGCTGATACTTCGTTAGAACCTCTATTGTCCACTCTTTGGTAAAATCAGCTTCATATTCGGTCTCCTCGTCCTAAAAAACATGAAAAGCGGTACCTCAAAAACTCATGTTACTAAAATACAAAAAAACCTATTTTCACACCCATTTTTCACCCATAACTCCCCTGGGCATATTCCGATCGGGCTGCAAAGTTTCGGGACACAACTAGGACCCAAATGGAGCCTGTGTGAGAAAGAGGGAATTTTTTAGACCAAAAGTAGAGTAGGTATGCATGATACGGCGTACGGCGGACGGATATTGCATTTTTGGAATCTACGCACCTTCAAGCGTAAAAGAAAAAATTGTTTGGGGATGTTACAAATTTTTTTTGCTGAGCGAATACATAGGTGTATTGTTCACAGAATAATAAACCAAAGTATATACATATTATCGATTCATGAGTAAAAACGTCCAAGTAAGGATTAGGTAGTTAGATACCTAAGAGTTGGCGTTCATTATAGATATATAATACAAGCATTATGCCGCCTAATGCAACTTCTTCAGTTTATAATTGAGACTTTTTCTCTTTCTCAAGGTCACGGGAGCTATTCAATAAAATATACGAACCCGGGAGACATCTGGAAGAGACTGTCTCTCCCGGGAGATATTCAAAAGAGTCAATCTCTTTTCACTATCTCTTTTAGGGGCCGTTTGAGAGAAATGAATAACCCAGTGGTTTCGGTGATCCTGTCGCAACCTTCCGAAAGTACGTTCTACTAAGTCGATATCGGGTTGAGTAACCTGTAGAATCGATTATTCGAGGTTACATCAAGGTAATCCCAAGAACTTAAGTTTGTTTATGGGTACTTGTTCAGTTTTACGTTTATCTTGACATTTTTGGCAACACTGTTCGCGTTAAACTGCCTTTTTCTTGTAATTTTCACTAGGTGATAATCAGATAACCTTCTCTGTTTCACTTGTGCTGTGGTGTGCTATCTGCTCAGTTTTCGGTTTTTCTCGTTATTTCCACTTTTTTCATTTGTCAAGCGATGTCCAGTAAGTAAGGCGCTAACTGTTAATAAACTCTCAATAAAGCTGTATTCTCAATTCATGCTTATTTTTCATTGGCCGAGTCTAGGTAAGTAGCAGAAACATCCACACCCATATTAGATCTAGGTAGTGTCTGGAAGGCTATCTCCCATCCATAATCACTACACTTACAATCATTACCACTCCTTGCTTTCACAGTTTCATACTAAATTAATTCAGTTCGTATTGGAAAACCTCGAACTTGAAATGAAAAACTTTGAAATGAAAGGAAAACCCTTTAATTTGAAGTAGAAAACATTTTGTATGGAAAACGGTGAATTTGAAATGAAAACGCCTATCATTTGCAATGGAAAGCCTTGAATTGGTTTAGACTTGGGAAAGCTACTTATATAATCAGATTATAAAATTGATTAAAATCCAGCGATAGGGTCAGATTGCTCTGATACTAAATTGTGTCCGAACATAATCCAAAATTTCATATACCTACTGCAAATTTGGACCCATTTCAAAGCTTCTTTTTCGAAAATTTGCTGAAATTCTTCAAATTTTTATGACCAATCTTCCATCCCTTCCCTTCCTTTATGGCCCATCTTCCAAGACTCCCAGTGGAATTTTTATTGACTAAGTTATTCAAGATGAGTGCATGAGCTTTCAGACCAATTCATTTACTCAGTAATTTCTTCAGAATGCAGGATTGGCGTTCACTGACCGTGCACTGTTGGAATATTCGCATTTCCTTCCTAGTGCAAATAGTGTTCTTGTTGGGTCATCTCAAGCTCGAAAAAAAAAAGAAAAATAATAAAAAGAATAAAAAAAAAAGCTAGCCCCCTCTCTCCTGCCTTTTATTCTGCATAAAACTACTCCAGTCGTATCCGCAGTATTATATTATCTGACGTAAAATGGTAAAAAGAGGATTACAGCTCGTGGCAGGGGGTCGAGGAGATCCTTCGCAGCCCCGTCATCCACCTTGTTTACTGAGTTGGCCGGTTTTCCTTCACTCTCCCGCAGATATTTCAACTTCCTTCCTCTGCCCTATATTCCAAAAGCCTAGCTATCCCTGCGCTCACTTTTCGAGTCCTAAGAAAAATGTCTCATATTTCCAACCCCCCCCCCCCCTCCACAAAACACCCCATCGCCCCTATTTGGGTTTTTTTCTTTCTCAGCTATATTTCCTTCGTAGGTACTTTTTCCCCCCTGCAGAAACCAGCAATACAACCCTCTTCACTCACTTTTCTCATTTCCTGTACCAACTGAGCAGAGGTCGCCGTCTCGTGAAACATTAAATATTATTATAACCTCGATTTACCTTCTGAACGGAACACATTCACGGGTAGTGAGGATGTCAACCAAGACGCCGTTGTGAACTAACTTGCCCATCAATAATACTTCAACGGTTGTTCAAGTTGCAAAAGTGCCGATCAAAAAAATCCAGCCCCTTCTTGGTTGATGAACCTTTGTGTAATAATTTACCGTTGTGTAATAATTTACTGTTGTGTAATAATTTGCCGTTGTGTAATAATTTACCATTGTGTAATAATTTACCCATCAACAATACCATCGTTTGTTCAAGTGCAAAAGTACCGATTAACAAAACCCAGCCCCTTCTTGGTAGATGAACCGTTCTGTAATAATTTACCGTTGTGTAATAATTTACGGTTGTTTAATACTTTACCGTTGTGTAATAATTTGCCGTTGTATAATAATTTACCATTGTGTATTAATTTACCCATCAATAATACTTCAACGGTTGTTCAAGTTGCAAAAGTACCTATCAACAAAATCCAGCCCCTTCTGGGTAGATGAGCCGTTGTGTAATAATTTACCGTTGTGTAATAATTCACAGTTGTGTAATAATTTGCCGTTGTGTAATAATTTGCCATTGTTTAATAATTTACCCATCAATAATACTTCAACGTTTGTTCAAGTTTCAGAAGTACCTACCAACAAAATCCAATAGTCCATCACTTGTCAAATGAAATAATATCGCAGAACAACCAACTCGACTTCATGCAGCCATCCTTGATTATAATTATAATCAGGTGCACCCTAGTGATGATATCCGGACCGGATTTATACCGTTTGATTCACGAACGTGTTGGCGAAGCTTTTTGGTGCACACGAACGGCTGGACGTACAATGCTCCGGGTGGTCTCAAAAAATTTTTAGCTCAAGACAATTTTAAAACGTAAAAAAAACCATACCCTTCTATCGAAAGTTTTCAAGCTACGGCGTTCTAAAAATTTCAACCCCTATTTTGAACCCCTTAGAGGTGACTGACAGTAACGTCGAGCTTCGAGGACCAGCTAGACCCCGAACGGAACCTATAATCCGAATTTCATCAATTTGTTTTCATGGTAACTAAGAAAAGTGGCCAGTACGGCGTACGGCGGACAGACAGAAATTTGTTTATTGCAGTTTTGGATTCTACATACCTTGAAACGTAAACCATCAAATTTTGGGGGGGGGGGGGGGGTTAGAATTTTTTTTTCATGCTCTATTCCAATGGTTTATTATTGAAAATAATAAACCAAAAAGTATGTGTGTGTGTGTGTGTGTGTGTCACTCCAGACGATATCTGACCTTGGGTGCATGATAAAAATTCCAAATTTTTCGTATTGCG
Organism: Leptopterna dolabrata; assembly: GCA_954871275.1. Taxonomy (NCBI): domain Eukaryota; kingdom Metazoa; phylum Arthropoda; class Insecta; order Hemiptera; family Miridae; genus Leptopterna; species Leptopterna dolabrata. The sequence goes on along the minus strand of OX940984.1, from coordinate 12,164,312 downwards.
AAACAAAAAGATGGGTTCAAAGATGAGCAATTTCTGAAAATTCTGAGTCGGTCAGATTTGAGTTTCTAGGGGTCAAAAATCGGTATAAACGGCTAAAATTGCGAATAATTTATAGAAAATCTCTGAAAGTGGAATGGAACGGTGAGTAAAGACAGAAAAATACCGTTTCAGTTGTTTTTAATAAATTATGGGGGTCAAACGTGGATTGTTAGGGGGGGGGGGGGGGATTTGTATTAAGGGCTAAAATTCATATTTAACTCAGCAATTATCTAGCTAGGTATCCACTTGGAAACAGATAAAATTGAAATTCCCAAATCAACTGAAATAGAAGAAGATAGGTTCGACGTCTATATCTGTAGGATAAATAACTATGAACGACGTACGATTATGAGGCCGAAATCTGTTCGTACTTGAGTTTCTCCTTTTCAAACGTTGTGGAGAATGGCGAAACACCTAGGTACAGGAAAAATTTACTTGAGAACAGGTAAAATTTGCCCCAATAGTTTTAACCCCCCCCCCCCCCCTCAAAATTTGATGGTTTCCGTTTCAAGGTGTGTAGAATCCGAAAATGCAATAAAAAGAATTTCTCTCCGTCCGCCGTCCGACGTACGCCGTACTGAGCACTTTTCTTAGTTACCATGAGCCAAAATTGACGAAATTCGGTTTATAGGTCCCATTTTGGGTCTAGTTGGCCCTCGAAGCTCGGCGTTACTGTCAGATTAAGGGGATGAAAAATATGGGTTGAAGCCTCCAGGACGCCGTTTTCTCGAATTTTTTTACAGTTTTAAATAGTTCTCGAACTTGGGAGTTTTTTAAGACCACCCGGAGCATTGTACGTCGAGCCGTTCGTTCACAGTAATGCCCAGAAGTTTACACCGACAGGCATTTTCAACAGAATGGTGAATGAAATTGTATACATTCAGCCCAAATATTAGGGACACGCTAACAATCGGGAATTGGCCCGAGATCATCATTGCTAGGGTGCACATGATTATAATCACGGAGTATGAAGTCGAGTTGGTAGTTCTGTGATGTTATTTCATTTGAAAAATGATGGCAATGATTGAGTTTGTTGATAGGTAGTGAAACTTGAACAAACGTTGAAGTATTATTGGTGGGTAAGTTATTACACGATGGTAAATTATTACACAACGGTAAATTATTACAAAACGGTTCATTATACCATCTAAGTAGACGGGGCTGGAGTTTGTTGGTACTTTTGCAACTTTTTTCACTCCACATCATTTCCCTTCAGAACTTCATTATTTGCGTTTCTTTTTGCCATTTTAGTTACTGCTTGTTATCGACAGTATTATTTTAGCAACATTTAACTCGTTATTTAGGTAGGTACCTAGTAACGAGTACGCGGTTAGGTGCTAACCTACGGACGGTCTGCGATCTACATAATATGTATAGAATAGTACATATTATTATATTATATAGACGGGTTATCTATACAGAGAGCTGTGATGTGTAACAGAAGGGTACTCTGTACAAAATAAACCGTTGTGCAGGGATTTGCTGCGTTTTTCGACTTCGTTTCGAGGTTTCCTTCGAAAGTTGGGCGTCAAATGTTGAAATGGGAGCCGGCTAATCCGCGTTCTAAATTTATCCCGAGAGGAAGGGGATGATGGTTTTCTGAGACAGGAGGCCTGGAATGCGGTGCGACCACAGAACTTGACCCGGTAATAATTTGCCGACGTCTGCCAACTCTGAAACAACACAAACGTGACCCCGACCCGACCGAATCGGAGGGAACCGAGTAGAGTTTTGACTGTACAAAATTGTTTTTTGGCATAAGATTATTACCCGGTCACAATGCTTCCCTCGCTCATAGGCGTCTGCCTTGTTTACCAGTCCTCGTTGATGAGTTGCTCGATTCAAGTCGTATGACGAGTTAACTGTTGGGAGTACGTGTAGACTTTCGAGTGGCGATTCGTGATGCGAGGGATGGGGACCCCTAATGGAAATTATGGACGATCGATTTGGATGCTGTTCACTCGTAGTACACTAATAGAATTGAGCAGCTCGGTCAACGAGAGGCTAAAAACCTTTCACAAAAGTTGATGGTTTGCGTATCAAGGTAGGTACGTCTCAACCCACATACCTAGAATCCGAAAATGGAAGTAAGTAAATGTTAATTTCCGTTGTTGAACAGAATTTGGCTTAACTGACCCGCAGCCCAAAACGCTTGCGTGCAAGTCCGCAACACAGTGAGCCATTTTCATGTTGTATCACAAGCTTTATCTTGACAGTAGGTAGGTAACTGAGAATCATTCTCGCTTGTTCTTTCTTCATCATCATAAAATAAATTGTAGCGCTGTTTGGTGTGAATTCTTAATTTAGCACTCTTTCACACAAAAATGTTTTCAAACCATTTCGAATCCATCGTACACTACCCAATCGCAATTTACAAAGGAACCTGTTCACACACGAAACGGGTAATCGCTAACAAAGGAACCTCTTCTTAGGGCCGGTTTCACCAACGTAAACGAAGGTGTTGATCTCAGTTCAAATCGCGGTTCAAATCGTAAACGGAGATTGTCCGTCAGGTTGGGTTTCACCACGGGCGTTTAACCCTGAACTCAGTTCAACGGGAGTTCAGCGCTGAACGCTCGATTTTGGCCGATCAGCAGTGATAAACTCGGTTCAAGTCTACTTTTCCCTCCCGCTTATCCATTCACATCAACAATGTCTCGATCACTAGTGCGAGTTGTTAACATGATTTTTGACGAAGATGAAAGTGATGAACTCAACAATATTATAATTCGCCGCCCGAGGTAATTCTGCCAGAGGACAGAACATTTTGATGAGTGACTTTTGTGTCGAGATACAGACTCTCGAAAGAATCTACGAAAAATAGATAAATACAATGTATAGTGAATGTATCAGCAGACAAACCCAAACTGAACCATTCATAATCACGTTTTCGGTGTGCATCAATTATTATTCAAAGAGCTGATAATAAGAATTCAATGAGACTACGCAAGCTGTGTGGTCTACTCCACTGCACAAACCAGGAAACGTATTTTGCAGAGAGGAAAAGACGACGTAATGGGAAAATAGGATAAAAATTCAATGATTCCATAAGTAGTCGAGACATTGAATTATAGCGTTTATTTTATTTTCTGTCTACAGTTAGCGGTCAAAATAATCACATGCTCGCCATTTAGGCAAGTGATATAAGGAACTTTGTCACTTTCTGAAGGTTCAAGTAATCACCAAATGTAATATTTGCCATAAATGCAAATTTGGTGACGAAAATGAATGCGTAGGAACTGGTGGAAGAGATTCAAAACAGTGTCGAATATCTCCCAGTGGCTTTCTACTAGGTCGCAGGGAATCTCGCGCTCACTGGCTGTGAAGATCGGTTCTCTCTTGACTCGTTTTGATTCCATTAGGAATCAGGAAAACGGGACACAAAACACAGAAAAACAACTATGTTTAGCGAGAAAAAAAAACGGGGAAAAACAACGTGTAGGTAGGGAAAGCAAAAACAGAAATGGTTAGCTGGGCTTCTCATTCCCACGTTTATCAAAACAGCTGACACCCCCAATTTTACCTCGTTATCACCTGATCGTATCATCAAATCATCGAATAATCGAACCCCTGCCTTCCAAATCAGAGTTCAAACTGTGGATCAACAGCAGCTCGAACTTGGTTTTCGTTGATCTTAGTTCAACATGAACTCCGATCCTAGAAACTCGTTTAACTTCGTGAAACCCAAAACTTTTTAAACTGAGATCAATCCATCAGTTACGATGAACTAGGTTTCCGATAAACCGAGTTCATGGTTTAGTGGTGAAACCGGCCCTTAATCTTGATTCAGGACTTGAAAGGAAATACAACAATTTAGGGATAATTTACGGGTTGCAAGGTTACCACGATCCGGGTTACACAGTGGTGCAAGGTTACCACATTCGATACCAGTAAACAATGACTTTCTTCATTACCTATGTTTCTGACTACCTTGTTTACCCACCTTTTTTTTCACCATGCTCAGCTCAGCTACCGCGCAAGGTACGGGGGTACGGTTAACAAGAAAATGTTCAATAAAATCAAACGATTCCAACGAGCGGTGAACGATTGTTGTACGACGAAAAATGGCACACATGAAGTTCCGTAGAAACGAATCGGTTGTAAGCGAAAATCATCAGAAATGGTGCATAACGCGTTTTCCTGTCGCTTTTTGGTAACGCTTTTCGAGTTTGTGTGCCAAAGTAGGTACATAAAGACATGAAAATGTCAAAACCAATCGTTTTTTGGCCGCATGGTGATTGGTTTATCATTGGTTGATCATTGGTTGGTCTCGTCTGTTAGCGGGGCTTTCTATTCGTATACGTATTCAACCCCTAGGATTAGCATCTGCTGCAGGCTCGCTCTAGGCGCTGTTACTTTTATTCGCAATGATTCTGATTCGGATGAACTGCATAAACGAATCCCTAACGGACGGATTCCGAATCGGACTCCTGGCACTAGAAGGTACCTACCTACGAGTATATAATTTTTTGGGCATTTGAAGTAGTTTTTGGTAATTTTTAAATAATGCGACGAATTCCAGCGACTGTTGACCCACTTGACATGACTTGAATTGAAGTAAGTATTGACCCCAATCTTTTTGGGACTCAATATTTATTTGACTAGTCGATTAGTCTTTTGTTGGTAGATCCATTCATTTCATCAAAACAGTGAGCCGTTCTGGAAGAATTTTCTGCGTGTCGCCTGGTTTGCAGTGGATTTCTTTGGGCTTTTATTCAATAAAAACCGTTTCTTCAGTGGTGGGAACTTATTATCCACGTCGCTGTTCACTTCTTTTGAGGAATATTATGAATGAGGGAACTCATGAACACTGAGTATGAAAAGGATTTTTATTTTTTAAATTTATTGTTATTGTTTTTTCATTTTTTATTTATTTTATTTTATTTTATTTTCATTTTATTTTTTTGAGTACCCATGAACGAGAGGATCTTGTTGAACGCCGGTAGGGACGCCGCTTGTTTACGTCGGCTTTCGAGTCGACTGGAAAATACCCCGTTCATTCTGCCTGCAAAACATTTCCACCCAGGCTTTCCCCACCCGGTTCGAACTCCCTAATCAATTGAATGGAATCACTCACACCGGCACCTACAGTCACATACACACAACCACTCCGTACTGGTCGCTATCCGCCTTCTGCTAATTGGAGTGGTGAGAGGTTTTCCGGGGTGCCGCCGTCTTGGCTGAAAACGTGTCGAAAAGTTTTGTTGACTCGCTGAATGGACGGATACGTGTTCTTATGGGACGTGAGAAAACACACTGCCCTTTCAGCATTTTGTAGAATGTAAGTGATTGCAATTATAAAAACCGCGCATGACCAATAAACGAGCATCGTTCCCTGAGTTTCAGTTTTGCCAGGTCGTTAGACACCCTGATTACTGCTCAGGCAGCAATTCCCCCTCATTTTTCACGAACCTCCGACAAATCACTCGAATCTGTGTAATAGCAGGTTCTGGTCTGTTGTGGAAAATGGTAGCTCATCTCACTAACGTAGCTTCTCATTTAAAAATTATTTTAAAGTTCATCGCGAGTGATCAAGTTCGTTTTACGTACGACTTATATTCTCAGAATGAAATTGAGGGAGATGTGATGTAAGTCGATATATTTATCAATCCGCCTCAAACCTAAATCTGTACTGTTGCCGTGATTGCCGGCGTTAGTCATCTTTGGTTAGTTTGGAAGAAACAGCGCAGACATTGTAATAAACGAGCGAGGAGCATTGCACCCTTCTTCAGATATTGTGGTACAATATCATAAAATACGTTTTTCACTATTATTCCTATCACCACTAGTAAAATAGTAAACCCATGAAATATTTTGACCAGGTTGAAAAGATCACATAGTGGAATTCGCTGATGCAAGCTACTCTCCCTAATAAGTTACCGTCTTCGTTCCTAAAAGCTCATTAAAGTAGCTCCTAAAATATTTCCCTCTTGAAGCCAGTACCTACTTTCCAACTGAAAGTCTCCCTAAACTCAGAAGAATGATACGAGTTGACCTGACATGTAAACAGCATCTACTTACCTGCCTGAAAGATTTCTGCCTTGGTTCCAAGCACCTGGGTCGTTTGCTGGAATGTGGTTCAACTGTAGATAGAAATCCCCCGTCCTTGTAAGATAGACATTTTTGGTACCTATCCAAGATTTTGGGGTATCTGCAGGCCCTCACCTCCAGGTTATTTATTTTTTTAACAACTCTTACAGAAATCTCACCTAGCTTTATTTATACAGAATATATTTATATTTTCTTTTTTTTTTAACCGGTTTCAGCGGGGTAGCCTAGCCTAGCTATCAAAATTGGCGATTGCTGATGGCTCCTATTTCGGAAATTTTGAAATCTCAAGGGAACTCGAATGTATCACTTGTGTTAGGTCGATCATGAAAGAAGTTAGAAATAATATTATTCCTAACTGAGCTTGGAGCTAATGGTCAGCATTTCGACTATAGTATGAAGCGGAGATAAAAACAATTTAGTGTCAGAATCGTACTTTACATAGTTGCCGGAATGGTGCCTAGTTCGTCGATGAGAGTTTGATTTTTGTGTCAATCACTCCCTACGTCTGTAACTTCCTGTTAAATAGAATACTGCGTCAAGTGTTACGGATGTATGGTAATGGCCCGAATGAAATATCTGTCCGTAAGGTCGTCCTAGTTCCTGTCCAGTGATTCACGGTCGAAACCCTGAGAATGGTGAACTCGTGACCTGATCGATCACTGACATATTAGGCGGACCGACGCTCCCATTGGTCCATCCGACTCAATTGACAACAATGAAGCCGGAGGTTGCAGTCGGTTGAGGTTATCAAGTGATTTTCCACTCTCTCGGGGTCTATTCTTGGATTTAAATCGGGCTCCCGACTAATCCTGGCCCTCAAATCCCATCAGCCAAGGCGCTGAGTCACTCAAAGCAATTCCAACTGCACTGGGAAGTTGCTTAAATCGATTTTAACGAGACAATTAATCGTTCTTCCGTCAGACATTGGAACTGAAGTGTTGGTTAGAACGAGCAAGTAGTAAATTTTCGAATCCGAATCACGATAATTATGGATGATCCTGTGTTGCTGGTGCCTGTGGATATTGTAATTGCCTTTTGATTGGAACATGACAACAAATGTTGTGAGTTTAATGATATCTCAGACTGACTGACTATTAAGAGTCGTTCCATGCTGTTTAGTCTACGTAGCACTGATGATGCGAATTGCATTCTGCGAAATGTCAGCTTTAAACTCGTTGTTCGACTACACAACTCCCAACGTGGTAAATTTACTTACTGATACGTAATCATATCAGTATTTTGATAAAATTTGCTTCACCTTAATGTGTTGGTTTCCAGATTAGTTCTGTTCTCTAGAAGAAAGTAGAATTCCGTAATTCATTGTTTATTTGGGGCTTAATGGATGTTCCTACATTCGATAGATTCTTGGAATTGAAATGGCTGATTCCTGTTTTTTGAAGGTTTCATTTACGTCGTGTACAGTATTGTATAGTTTGTGGGTTTGCTTTCAGTGTTGCCAGATCTTCTCTTCTCACAACTTACCTACATTTCTGGTTGAAAAATAAGGCGAACCCTATAAATGGAACCTTTCTGCCTCAGAGTGGCCTCAGAGTGGCTTTTGAGGTTCAGTCAGTCCGAAAGCCCCACACTTTGTATTCAACAGTTTGCAGTATAAATCCAGCCTTACATGGAGTTTTCATTCGAAACACCAATCTTAAGTAGTTAATTCAACGCATGGAGTTGCCATACTATGTTTCATCTTCATTGAGTCCTATTTTCATTATTTCGCGTTGTTCTGACTAAATTGAATTGACCGTTCTTGAAACTAATCTACTCTTTCAAATTACTACATATTTCCTTGACATATTTCAATCATGCTGACTTCGTTAGGATGATTCCGAGTCCAATTATTTTGCCATTCTTCTTCTCCCTACTTTCCATAATAAGAATCGATTCGGCCTCCCTCCAGGCACTACGTAATGGGCTTATCGTCTTTTAATAATGGAGCACTTCGACCGATTGTCTTCAAATAAGTAGGCACATCGTGCCGTGTTATCACGCACAATCCATAGAAGTATACTAGTTTATTGGCTCAACAAATTATTGTGGCAGCTCAAAAATTCTATAGGTAATATTTATTTACTGATCAATCTTGGACTTACCTTGTTACGATTGTACAACCACGTAATCTAAGGAATACTTTGTATTTAAATACGTGGCAGAGTTTGGTAATGTATGTTATAAGTGCTTGTAGCAATTTTAAAAAAGTAAGTAGGTACTTTTTATTAATTAAAATAGAATTTAGCAAAACACCCGTTGTTTTTCGCTACATTGGACGGTTCGTTTGTTGGGCAGTACTGCTATATCGTAGGTGTTATATTTTTATCCGTTGATAATTTCTTAGTAAAAAGTCATCAAGCTGGACTTTCTCATGCTCCAGTACCCTTCATTTAACACTTAACATCCACTGGTTCAACAATAATCCTACGTTTTATCCGAAGTAGGGTCGCAGGAACAACTAAATTATGCAATTGATTTTAGGGTCCGCCGTTTAATCTTCCTTTGTCCTCCTAAGTTTCTGCTCGCTCTCCTTCGCAAGTTCAGCGTGAACTCAAACCCTAATTGCCCAAGTTGTGCTATCAACACAACGACTCCTGCGCCCAAGTTCAGAACTCTCAGTACATATCGACTTACTACGGATGCTCGTCAATTTTACAAGTTTTGAAGCCATTTCAGCAGTTAATTTTGCAGAATTTGGCCTCCAAAAAGGTATAGTGCTCAAATTAATAGTGTTTTATACCATTATTCAGAGGTGAATGAATTTCTTGATTAAGAATTGATGGAGATCCACGTGTAGGAATAACACAATTATTACATACTGGTATGTTTGATTTGTTTGTTCAGAACAACAGTTTCATAATAGGTAGGTACCAGTGAAAAACACGATATTGCATAGGTACCTATCTATACATATAATAAAACAGTGTCTGTTTGTTTGTTTGTTTGTCTCGGCATCAATTGAGAACGGCTGAACGTAGAAAGTTGCGGCTGGTACCATTTGACGCAGAATTTATCTGGGAAGGTTTATGAAAAATCCGCATTTGAATCTGTCCATCCGTTGAAACGCTATGAATGAAATACTACTAAAAAACGTGTTATAATCACTTCTATGAAGACGTTTATATGCTTATAATAACTTTGAACGGTTGGACGTAAATCCGATTGTAATTAGATTCTGGATTCAGCTCGACGAGTACATTCAAGTGGTACTTCAATCAGGATGTTAGTGGGAGGGGGGTACAGGTTATGAGAGGGGGGGGGGGGGTCTACAGAAATTTCAAAACTACTTGACCAATTGGAGTGCAACTTTGGGAATTTGTTGTGTGAACATTGAGGAATGTTTCTAACCAGGTAGGGAGGGTTCATAGGATACGGGGGGGGGGGGGGGGGGTTAAAGGCAGTTAGGGTTGGCATTGGGGAAGGTTTCTGATCAGTTGAGGAGGGGGGGATACAGGCATATTAAAATCTACCGTTGCGAAGCGCGGGTACACAGCTAGTACTTTATATTTTGGATATACCGTTGGGTTCATCAGTTGTCACTCATCCTCCTCATTTAATCGAGTGTCTTTACGTGTAATGTCTATGTCTTCTGCGCCCATATCATCGCTCGTTGCACCAGTTAGGTTTTCTGTGATAGTAGACTTTCCTGCCTCGTGAATGTTTCCTTCATCCACAACGATCTGTCGGATCATCCCTTCAACCCATTTCGTCATTCGTTCATCATTGAGCATTTTTTCACTTTGACACCGTTTCATATCGCTCAAAACAGCCTTTGGAAGTTGTTCACCTTCTCGTCTCATGCCACTGCTACTAGACCGCTCGTGGTCCCGTTTAACTTTTTCAGAAACAGTTCCAGTACGGCTCTTAGTAACAGTTCTTCGGAACAGTGACTTCCACCATTTCTTGAACCGTGGTTTGCTCATCTTGCCCGCGATTTCTTCGACGTTTCTCTCCATCGAGCTCTCCTGAGCGCTATTTCGCATCGTCGCCAGTTCATCGCTTCCCGTTTTTTCTTCTCTCGCTCTCCTTCTGTGTTTCTCATCATGAGCCGTTGATCTCTGTCTGTTCAACTCGATCAGCAGTGCTTTCCTTTTCAGTTCCATGATCTCCATGGCCTTAGCATGAGTTTCCCTCGAATGCTGCATCCTTTGCTCGAATTCTTTCTTCACCAGCCTTTCTTCCATCTGTGAACGAGATAGGAGCTGATCCTTGAGTATCTCCTGAGCCATCATAGGAACTGGTCAAAACACATAATTCCAAGGTTTTTATACTTGACTTAATTTATACTTCACTTAACGTATTCACTTGACGTAAAGTCCGGCAACTCACAGTATCGAGCGGGATCATCCATCGGCTGGTTGTCTGCTGCATTTACTTTTCTTCCCTGTTTTCTCAATTTAGGCTTTTGGTTTATTATTTTCAATAATGAACCATTGGAATCGAGCATGAAAAAAAAAATTCTTACCCCCCCTCAAAATTTGATGGTTTACGTTTCAAGGTATGTAGAATCCAAAACTGCAATAAAAATGTTTCTGTCTGTCCGCCGTACGCCGTACGGGCCACTTTTCTTAGTTACCATGAAAAAAAAATTGATGAAATTCGGGTTATAGGTTCCGTTCGGCGTCTAGTTGGTCCTCGAAGCTCGACGTTACTGTGAGTCATCTCTAAGGGGTTCAAAATAGGGGTTGGAATTTTCAAAACGCCTATACCATTTTTTTACGTAAATATTTTTACGGTTTTAAATAGTTCTTGAACTTGCGAGTTTTTTAAGACCATCCGGAGCATCGTACGTCCAGCCGTTCGTTCACAGTAAGGCCCCGAAGTTTGCACCGACAGGCATTTTCGACTCCAGTGTGAATGAAATTGTATACAATTCAAACCAAATCTCGTAACCAGAGACGCGCCCAGGCGCCCACAATAGGAAATTTGGCGGAGATAAAATCATTGGTAGGGATCACCTGATTATATTGGCGGAGTATGAAGTCGAGTTGGTTGTTCTGTGATATTATTTAATTTGAAAAATGATGGCTCTTTTGGAGTTTGTTGGTAGGTAGTGAAACTTGAACAAACGTTGAAGTATTATTGATGGGTAAATTATTACTACGGTAAATCATTACTCAACGGTAAATTATTACACAACGGTTCATTATACCATCTACGTAGAAGGGGCTGGAGTTTGTTGGTAGGTACTTTTGCAACTTTTTTCACTCCTCATCAACAATTTCTTTTCAGAACTTCATTATGTGTGTTTCTTTTTGTTAGGTACTGTTTGTCATCGGCAGAATTATTTTAGCAACATTTAACTCGTGATTTAGGTAGGTACCTATTAACGAGTACGGGGTTAGGTACTAACCTACGGAGGGTCTGCGATCTACATTATATGTATAGAATAGTACATATCATATTATATAGACGGGTTATCTATACATAGAGCTGTGATCTGTAACAGAAGGGTATTCTATACAAAATAATAAACCGTTGTGCAGGGATTTGCAGCGTTTTAGTTGTAAATTTCGTAAAAGTTTGTTTTTTGGGTAAAGGCTCTGGATTATTTACTTCAACAGCATCCTCCCAATACTTGGTTTTCAATCCTTCAATATGCTTTTTCAAGAATTCTACTGATCTTCGGGATTTCGCCACGCCGTAGGTTGCTTTGTTGAATGTTTTCTCTATATGATCCCACGCTAGCTTTTTCTTCCTGTCATAAAAAATCGAAAGCGAAATAATCTATGTGGTAACGTCACCCCATTCAACTACGATAGCGACCTACTATTTTTTCTACATAACATATTTTTGTACTGGCACAGTGTTCAGTCATATGCTGATATGAGCCAGTTCCCTACCGTCTTCTTGGCAAACGTAATAAGTAATTACCTACAATCATACCATTCTGCTTATCCATCTACTACTTTTTAACTCAAGCGCGCTTGAAGCGTTTTCGTGGGAACTCATTAATCTCATTGGTGTAAAATTAATATAATGTTCACCCTACTTCAGTACAAATACAACTTACACACTTGGGGCGTCTTTATCTTTCAAAATGTTTGACCATTTCTTCACAATGTTAGCCAGTATTGAGCTCTCTACATCGTTCAACTTTTCCATTTCTTCACATGAATTTTTCACTGTGAACATTTCCGTGATGCCGCTAATGCTATTTATTATTCGCGTTTAACAAAAATTGTTCTTAGCTGGGAATTTTTTGAATATTTTTCCAAGATGATATCTTTTTCGATTTTTCAAACTAATAGTGATTGTCGTTTCCAGCCATGCATATGTTGGATGAAACTACCAGATAGCAAAATGGGGTTGATACGTAAATGTAAACTACGAGTACATGTTTGAAAGCATTTTGTTGAACAAGAAGATGTTCCTCTAGTCGATCACCTCTTTATAGATTTTGTTGAGAAAATCGCCGATTATCTGTTTTCTCTGTAATACGACTCATATATGTACGTGGGGATGTTTTTGGGCTGGGGGGCAGTCTGAAATTTCCGACACCAAAAAATGTAACGCTGCAATTCCCCAAAGGCCAATTTCTTTCCTGTTTTGAAATGGAGCATCTGCAGGACTGCAGAGTAAGAATGACGAGGTGAGGACCCTCCCTAATCAACTGAGGGAGCCTTTCTTCAAACGCAGATTTTATCATCTTAGCCTTCTTTTTGACCGAATTGAGTGAGTCATGTGTTCATTTCATTAATAGCAGCGCCTCTCTAGATTCGTACCATAATGATCAAATATTTTGTAGATGTACGAACCAGAAACATATCCATTGTTCATTGTTTTTCCGCGTAGCGGAGGGGCCCCCATCCACCACGAATTCCTGGCGTTTTTCTAGCTGATTATTCCTTCAGTGGTCGGGAACTGCGTACCTGCCTGCTACACCTATTTGAAAACTTGAACTGGATTCATTCATAACCAAAACAGATGAAAGGGCGTTCTCACACAAGAAGGCTATTAGTTTTAGGAAAGCTGTCACCCGAGGAACGTAATCATTCTCTTGTACAACCAGGTTTTCGACCCAAAGCCATGAGCGCTGCTGCTGTTCCGGCTGTCAATAACTCATTTTATTACCTGCTGTCTTGATATTATTTCTTGTCAATTTGTTGAAAATCAAACTAAATCCCTACTAATTGAAAAAGGAAAGCTTAATAAAACCTTAAGAGTATGGGTGATCCCTTTGCTTTTATTCATGCGAATCAAGTCTTATTCAAAAGATGGGTAAGGCCCATGGGTATGGGTGCTTATTTAGACGGCGTTTTAGCCACTGCGAGGCGTCATTCGTCTGTCACCTATGAATGTAGCATGAAAGAAATACGTCGTATGCAGTGGTATATTACCTACCTAACAGAATAAATACCTACCAAATTCCACCATCTGCGGACCCACGATGAGATACCATCACCATCCACCATGGCCATGTCGTTTCCGTCAGTATTACGCCTCGATTAGGCACAAAGGAGGCTGAAATGTCATCGAAATAATCACAATAAAACGTGTCGTCTTGGTTATCATGAAGCTAATTCATTCAAAATCAGTATAAATGATGTGTAGCTAGGAGCTTTTTGAGATATTTATTTTTATTCTTTTGCGATTCTGTTGCGTTTTACAAGTTCATCTGTCGAGTCTTTCTTCAGTATTTTGTCAAGAATATTTGACAGCTTCGTGGGGAGCGATGTATCCGATACTGAACCGTTTCCCTGTACGCTGATGTCCTCGAATTTCGATTCCAGGATCGTCTTATCTCTATCAGCCAAGTCCATTTTCGAGTCCGTTCCTTCCGTTTCGGTATCGTCTGGGAATTTCTCAGTTCTGCTCGTCTCGTTGTCTTTTTCGGCTTTCAGGTGTTCCAACATGAGTTTAACCATCCCGTCTTCGTCTGTCAGGCTGGCAAGATCCTCGTTGTCTGTGGTACCTTGATCAGATTCAAAATTGTGTTCGTGCATTTTAAATGAGCCACAGTAACTCCCTCAACTGGGTTACAACTGAGTGCCCGAGCTGATGTGACCTACTTCTCAAGTCAAATTGTTAGTTACGAGTAGGTAGTTTTCAATAAGTTTCTATTTCGAGGGCTCTGTGCCAGTTTGATGTGCATTTTCACAACAGAAAGAAAAACCAGCTCCATAGACAAAACAAAGTGAGAAGGTTGATCCACTAAGTTAAGCATCTAATCAGCAAGTTCCATGGCTCTATCTAATCTTGTTGTGTGACATTTCTTTTTTTTGCGCTTCTAGCTCCCAGTTCATCTCTTTCTATTACGTTATGAAGCAACCTTAAGGAATGGGCGCAGTAAAGTAGAATAGTAGCTACCTAAGTTAGTAATTATTAAGTGGCAGTAAGCTGACTCTTACTTCATCCACAGGAATTTCAGGCGAAATCTCACGTACCTAACTTGAAAAAGTCTAGCTGCTACGTGGTGCATGTAGGCAAGGCTCGATCTCGTGATCATGATAATTATTCGTTCAGCCTACATAGGTGAAGTACCTAGGTACCCTGCTTAGTACTACCTGCTCAGTCTTAAGTCATCGTGGACGAAGAAAATTTCTGCGAAACAAGAGCTCTCTTGTATTTGACCTACAGTGGAAAACCTGTTACATCTAGGCATTGTACCTTCATCAAGTCTGCACCAGTTACCAGTAGATTTCCTCTTCCTTGCTCCACCTCCATTTTCATTCTTGACGCCGACTTTCTTCCTGCGTCTTTTACCCATATTCGGCTGCTCTTTCTTGCTCCCGTCCACCCTGCTGACAACGCTTTGTCCCCAGCAGGGTCTCTGTCTGTAGTCATCTCCTTTATTGACAGTCTTGCGCTTAGCTTTCCCTCGCTGCTCAGACCTTGCCTGAAGCGGCAGCATGTTTTTCCGCTTGATTTCCAAAATTTCCATTTCTTTTTCGAACACCATCTTGGAATGGTGTATGCGAATTTTGATTTCTTTTCGTAGCAGTTTCTCCCTCAGCTTGAACAGATGGAGAATGTATTGCCCTATTTCTTTCTCATTTGAAGTATCTGGAATTTAGAACGCTTTTAACATGGAATCCTACAAAAATTACTTCCAACAATCACATGAGTATTGCTGTTTGCTCATTGACATCTACAGAAAAATCACTTTTCACTAACGCAAATACGAACCATCTCGTTGAGTGGCTTCTTCCTTAAAACTAATTCCGTCTCCATCATCTTTACGCTCATGATTCGATTCGGACTTCTCCACCTGCGGCTGGTATTTTATGATCGGCTCACTTCCCTTGTGACAGATGGAGTGGCCCTCACCGCTCGCGAGATTCTGCATGAGTTCTCGTCTGTTTTTCAGCCTTTCGAGATGTTCTGAGCGAACTTTCAAAACCTCTGCTGTCTTGTACCCCTTGTTCCGGTCCACAGTAAGGTTATTGAAAGTCTGTTCTATTTTTTTCCAAGCTTTGCTTTTGTCCCTGCAAGAAATCATGTCAGCTGTGGAGTGGAACGACTCGTTTCTTTGCGCTGCTGCTGGGATCTTTCTTGCAGATTCTGTTTACTGCAGTAGGAACTCTAGGTGATGATCTGAATCTACTGCAGCAGAAACTATAGGTGAACGATTTGAATTTGTACATATAGTAGGGGGGGATCTTTTTCATATAGCCTTCCATTGACCACGAAGTATAGTTCACCTGCACATCTCAGCTGCATTGGTGAATTAGGTACCTTTTGGGGCTACTAGAACTTTCTGTATGTTGTGATCGGCTGCTCCTCCACAACTCATGTATTGTGCCAACATGAGGTACCTCAGAGTGGGGACCCCCCGACCCCCCTCTGATCATGTCAGGGGAATATAAAAGAGCCAGGGGCCACTAAATATACAACCATTCTCAATCAATCTTCCGGCCTCGTCTGTTGCTTCCTACATCACTACACTGGTGACCAACCGACGTCGACAACGCCGCTCAGCGCCCGCCGTTCGACTGCGTCGTAGCACCGCCTCCTCGGGTGGCTACCGTCTCCGAAGAGGTTGAAGTGATACACAACAGACGACAACGGCGCTCGCCGACGCAGCCGACATCGAACACACGCCGCCCGACGACCACCCTATGCTTCTACCATCGCACATGGGGCCCCCGAGCACAGAAATGCCGCAGCCCCTGCAGCTGGCGCACGAAACCGTCGGAAAACGCCAACGCACGGCCCGACCAGCCGTAACGGCCGTGCGCAACCCACCAACATCTCGGCTCTTCATCAGATGCAAGCGAACCGCCCTACACTTCCTAGTAGATACCGGCTCCGACGTCTCGATCATCCCGAACACCCTGCTCCGTCGAAAAACCACACGTCCAAGCGCTCTACGTGCCGCAAACGGCACCGAGATCAAGATGTACGGAACACACTCCGCCTCAGTACACCTACCGGATCTCCCTCCGTACGAGTGGACCTTCACAGTCGCCGACGTATCGACACCGATCCTCGGCTCCGATTTTTTGACGTACCACGGCCTACTCGTTGACCTACCCAACGCCCGACTCATCAACGCGGCCACGCAGCGGTACATCACCGGAACAGTAGAACTAGTACCTCCGAGCCAGTCAATCTGCACGACGATAGCGAACGAGCCTCGATTTCAAGCCCTCCTCGATGGCTACAAACCTTCCGACACACCATGTGACGCCCCTGTCGAACATCACATCGTCACGAAGGGACCCCCGTGTCATGCGAAACTTCGCCGATTATCACCGGACCTTTACGCGAAAGCAAAGGCCCATTTCGGCGAATTATTAGCGGCGGGGGTCATCGAACCTTCGGAAGCGCCCTGGTCTAGCCCACTCCACATCGTCCCGAAACCCGACGGTGACATTCGCCCCGTCGGTGACATTCGCCCCGTCGGTGACTACAGAGCGCTGAATCGATTAACCATACCGGATCGCTACACCGTCCCACACATACACGACTTCACAACAGCCCTGTACGGGACTACCGTGTACAGCACATTCGACCTCGCCCGCGCATTTTTCCACTGCAAAATCAGCGAGCGCGACGTGCCAAAAACAACGATCCTGACACCCTTCGGCGCCTACCAATTCAAGCGAATGAATTTCGGCTTACGAAACGCAGCGCAAACGTGGCAACGCTACATGGACCACGTCCTACGCAACCTACCTTTCGTGTACTGTTACCTCGATGACATACTGGTCGCCTCGGCCATCCCGTCTGAACACTACACCCACGTACGCACGCTCCTCGAGACCCTCGCTAAATACGGCCTACAAATAAATACAGCCAAATGCCAGCTCGCTCGACCCTCAGTCAAATTTCTCGGCCATAACGTTTCAGCCGACGGGATCACACCCCTACCGGAACGCACGGCCCTCATCAAGAAATTCCCTCGACCCAACACCGTCCACGAGCTTCGAACATTCCTCGGCCTCATCAATTTCTATCACCGAGCCTTACCACGAGCCGCACCTACTCTTCGCCCCCTAGTGGAAATGATACCACCCGATGCGAAGAAAAAAGACAACCGCACGCTCACGTGGACCACCGACGCAGCTGACGCATTCGACCGCGCAAAACGCATACTCGAAACCTCCGTAACACTCGCCCATCCGGCCCCGACCCAACCACTCGTCCTACACACGGACTCATCGGATCGCCGTCGGCGCAGCGCTGCACTTCATCGACAAATCGCACCTACGCCCGCTGGGTTTTTTCTCACGCACCCTCAACCCGGCTCAACGTAACTACAGCGCATTTGACCGCGAACTATTGGCTATATACCTCGCCATAGTGCATTTTCGCCAACAAATCGATGGGCGCCCACTGACAGTCTATACGGACCTCAAGCCCCTAACGACCTCCCTAGCGACTCAGTCAAATACGGCCCCGCCAACGAGCGTTCGGCACCTTCGATTCATCTCCGAATTTACTACGGACATCCGGTACGCCGAGGGCCCAACGAACATCGTCGCCGACTACCTCTCTCGCCTACCACCAACGGCCAACACAACCACGGCCCACGCCGTCACGGATCATAGTACCCCCTTCACGATCCAACAACTCGCCGACGCAAAGGCCGCCGATGACCACCTCGCCACCATGGCTCTCACGGCACACCGAATCCAAGGCCACGATATCATGTGCGACAACACCGACGCCTCGCCCCGCCCCTACATCCCCACGCCGCTAGGCCTCGCAGTTTTTCGCCACCTACACGGGATGACACACCCGGGGATTAAGGCAACCACCGCCCTCATCCGCGCTCGATACTACTGGCCAAATATGACCTCATCAATCAGGCTATTCACCCGCGCCTGCCCGAGCTGCAACCGAGCAAAAACGACACGCCACATCAAGGCCCCCCTCGGCGAATTTCCCGAAGCAGCGCCGCTCGAACACGTACACATCGACCTCTTCGGCCCACTACCACCGTCGGCAACAAAAAAACGCTGCAAAGTCCTTGTCACATGGGTTTATTATTCTATTGGATATACCTACAGAAATGTTGGCTGTTCATTTTTTGTTTCTTTCATATAAAATAATTGAAATAGCTATCTCTGGTGGTTTCCACCAATTGTGGCCCCCAAAACACGAATAAGGAGCTCCTCTTTTTTTTTTTAAATAAATTATCTCTGATCATTGATAGTACCATTTAATCGTCTTGATCCACCTGTTGACACTTTTTCCAATGTTATTGTACACATTGATGGTGATTTCAGACAGTTTCCCAGGTTTTTGACTCATAAAAAATCAATTTCGGGAGCTGAACATCTGGTAGAACCTCAATTTTCTATTCTTTGGTTAAAATCGACTTCATATTCGGTCTTCTCGTCCCCAAAAACATGAAAAACGATACCTTAAAAGCTCATGTTACCAACATGTTGCTACAACGCAAAAAGTACCTATTTTTACACACATTTTCACTCATAACACCCCTGGGTATATTCCGATCGGGCTGAAAAGTTTCGGGACACAACTAGGGCCCAAATGGAGCATGTGTGCGAAAGAACGATTTTTTTAGACCGAAAATGAAGCCTGTACATGTGATACGGCGGACGGCGTACGGCGTAGGGCGGACGGCGGACGGCGGACGGTGGACGGCGGACGGCGGACGGACATTGCATTTTTGGAATCTACGCACCTTGAAACGGAAAAGGAAAAAGTTTGAGGGGGTGTTATAAAAATTTTTTGCTGAGCGAATACATAGGTGTATTATTCACAGAATAATAAACCAAAATACATACTGTTGATGATCGACCGCGCCACCGGCTGGTTCGAATGCGCACCCCTCTCGACCATTTCTGCCGACGCAGTAATCACGGCCCTACACACCCATTGGATCGCACGCTACGGCTGCCCTGCACACATAACCACCGACCAGGGCACACAGTTCACCTCCGCCGATTTTCACAAATATTGCACATCCTTGGGCACGGAGGTTCATCACACGAACACCTACCACCCCCAAGCGAACGGCCTAGTAGAGCGACTGCACCGCGTCCTAAAGGACGCAATAATCGCAACAGCCACGTTCCGCACTTGGGCCACACACCTCAGCGGCCTCCTCCTCGGCCTAAGAAACCGCCCGGGCCCCGACGGCTACTCGCCGGCCCAATGCCTCTTTTCGGCCACACCACGCCTCCCGGGGGATCTGTTCACTCAACCGCCACCGACAACTGTACCCCTCCGCACGAACGAGTCCTACCGCCACTACACACAGTCTTATATGCCTACTACCATGCGCACAGCGACCCATGTGTACGTCCGCGTTGACGCACCACGGGGTAAACTAGAGCCACCCTACACCGGCCCCCATCAAGTGCTAACCAACGACGGGAAAACAGTCACATACCTATAACAGTCGCGGTATCATAACAGTCGATTGATACCGCACGCCATCGGTATCAATCGACAGATGTAAGCCGGCACCCCCACCTACGTACAACACGGGACCCACCGCAACACCGCCAAACGCCCCCCACCACACAACGATGGCCATAAATTCGCCACTACAGCGTCCACGGCAACCGCCGCTCCCGCCAAACCACGCCCGGAGCCCGAGCCTCGCCCGCCAACACTACGCACTCTATGCCACCGCCCCACGGCAACGACCCACACAACCACCCGGACAGCCACCACGGAACGACCACAACCAGCACACGCACCTCCCACGCCCGGCACCCGCCACAGCGAAACAACGAAAATTTAACTCATTTTGGTTTATTATTCTGTGAATAATACACCTATGTATTCGCTCAGCAAAAAATTTTTATAACACCCCCTCAAAATTTTTTCTTTTCCGTTTCAAGGTGCGTAGATTCCAAAAATGCAATGTCCTTCCGCCGTCCGCCGTACGCCGTCCGCCGTACGCCGTATCACGTGTACAGGCTTCATTTTCGGTCTAAAAAAGTCGTTCTTTCGCACACATGCTCCATTTGGGCCCTAGTTGTGTCCCGAAACTTTTCAGCCCGATCGGAATATACCCAGGGGTGTCATGTGAAAATGTGTATAAAAATAGGTACTTTTTGCGTTTTAACAACATGTTAGTAACATGAGCTTTTGAGGTATCTTTTTCCATGTTTTTGAGGACGAGAAGACCGAATATGAAGTCGATTTTTACCAAAGACGCGGAAATTGAGGTTTTACCAAAGGTTCAGCTCCCAAAATTGGTTTTTTATGAGTCAAAAACCTGGAAAACTGTCTGAAATCACCATCAATTTGTACAATAACATCGGAAAAAGTGTAAACAGGTGAATCAAGACCATTAAATGCCACTACCAATGATCAAAGATGATCTTTAAAAAAAAAAGCGTACCTATATCATGTTTTGGGGGCCAAAATTGGTGGAAATCATCAGAAATAGCTATTTCAATCATTCCACATGAAAGAAACAATACATTTAACAGCCAACAAAAATCTCTAGAACTCCAATAGAATAATAAACCCATGTGACAAGGACTTTGCAGCGTTTTTGCGTTTTAGCAACATGTTGGTAACATGAGCTTTTAAGGTATCGTTTTTCATGTTTTTGGGGACGAGAAGACCGAATATGGGGTCGATTTTGACCAGAGTGTAGGAAATTGAGGTTCTACCAGATGTTCAGCTCCCGAAATTGATTTTTTATGAGTCAAAAACCTGCGAAATCGTCTGAAATCACCATCAATTTGTAGAATAATACTGGAAAAAATGTCAACAGGTGGATCAAGACGATTAAATGGTACTATCAATGATCAGAGATAATTTATAAAAAAAGAAAAAAAAAAGAAGGAGCGTACCTACCTAATTTGTGTTTTGGGGGCCAAAATTGGTGGAAACCATCAGAAATAGCCATCTCAATTATTTCACATGAAAGAAACAATAAATGAACAGCCAACATTTCTGTAGGTATGTCCAACAGAATAATAAACCTATGTGACAAGGTTTTTGCAGCGTTTTTTACTTAAATTCTGGGGGGAGCAGTGTTGTGATCGGCTGCTCCTCCTCAACTCATGTATT
Source organism: Leptopterna dolabrata (assembly GCA_954871275.1). Lineage (NCBI taxonomy): Eukaryota > Metazoa > Arthropoda > Insecta > Hemiptera > Miridae > Leptopterna > Leptopterna dolabrata. The sequence goes on along the minus strand of OX940984.1, from coordinate 12,142,769 downwards.
GTGCCAACATGAAGTACCTCAGAGTGGGGACCCCCCGACCCCCCTCTGATCATGTCAGGGGAATATAAAAGAGCCAGGGGCCACTAAATATACAACCATTCTCAATCAATCTTCCGGCCTCGTCTGTTGCTTCCTACATCACTACACTGTATTATTTCTCAAGTGTAGTAGACTTAGTTAACTGTGATTGAAGATCTCAACTAGTACTCAGTGCTTCACTCACTCAGCTGAATTCGCCACTAGATCCCTACGATAAAATAAACCTACATAACTATATAATAGATTTTACAAGGATACATAGATAGATTTTATATATATAATCGATTTTAGAATTTATGCATTCACGTACGTGCTAGTGACAATATCCGAACTGTCCTCATACACAACGTTGGTCCACCTTTTCAAAATGCTCATGAGAAGTGCATCTTCGGCTAAACTGAACTGATTCGTAGTTTTGTCGTTCATTATTTTCATTAATAATTGTAATGTAGGTACTGAATATGACCGGAAAACAATTACTTAATAAATTTCGAAATGTATCTTATCAAGATCATTGGATTCCCCAAATTTACCACATTTAAATTGGGTACCGATAAATTAATGGTTGTTGTTGGCTCAACATTGTGCTCGTACCTAGTTACAAGCATTTATGTGCAGTGTGCGAATCTTTTTGCAGCGTGAAGCCACGCAATTCGAGCCACGCAAGTTAATGTCTCCTCTTGGAAACCAGTTGCAACGTTTTGGAATCTAATAACCCCATCTTCAGTTTCACAGTAGGCATCTGGTGCAATCGGAAACGACCGTTGTAGAATAAAATGGTTTTTAAATTCATCTCTGTGCACTGGTCCATATCTGCAATGGCAACTTTTCTTTTGTAACGATCATGTGAGTCGATGGCGATTAATGTAAGAAACTATGAGCTTTTGAGAAAAATATTGGATAATTCACTAAATAATATGTGTGAAAAGAGAAATTGAGTACCTAAATGAGGGAACATGATGTGTTCGTTATTAATAGTGTAAAAAGTGCTAATATTCTGTATTTTGCTTGGTAGTTTCGAAGGTTTGTGCTGCATGACGGGAACTGTATTCAGTTGATACGTTCACTGTAGAAATTCGTATAGTCACGTACCTACTGAATACGAACCCATTTAAAATTATCTGAATACTTAAAAAGTGGTTACATTGGGTGGTGGTTCCCGCCTGGTGCCGAAGTAGTGAACGTTATAACTTAGTTTACAGCAGTTGATTCTGTAGAGCGGCCCGGAAAAACTTATCACTCGGCCGAAGCGAAGTAAGAGTTACAGTATTATTATCGGAGGTATTTTCCCCCTCGGAGATATCAAAGAAACGGCCGAACGACGAAATAGCTGGATGGGGGAAATGGTGCGAGAGTCTGAGCCCGCTTTGGTTATCGATTGTCGCTGGTTGTAGGGTTGAAAAACAGATGAAATACGACCACTGAGCGTCGAATAACATGTCGGCACCTTATCCGCAGTCCTCAATAAAAAAATTAATGCGAGGCGTCGTGATACTGTCTCGAATCGGTTTTGTAAAAATCTTCGGAGTTCTAGAAGTCGCCGGAATCAAATCTTGAGTTTCTTGCTGACAGTATAAGTGTTAACAACCGTTCCAGGTCCTATCATGGAGATCAGAGAGAGATGGAGATCTACCAAATGCGTCACCAGGGCGGGCTGGGGTGAGGGCGCTGGGATTCGAACGGACGACCTCAGCCACCGTATCCGATAATGCATACGGTGCGGGATATCACGATACGGTGAGTCGTAACACGACAGGATTATAATTGTATCTCTAAAACCCGTAAGTTCGTACGTTGTTATGCACATTTGCTGGTGGAACAGTCAGATCTTTATCATCTGACTGATAAAGGCTGATCTTTATAGCTATTCAGTTCATTAATCTGCTGCTAAATTACTTTGAGATATGGCACTTTAACTAGATGCAATTAGGTATCTATCTTTGCATCAAAAATCACATCATGTTAAGTAAAATTCGGAATAGAAGAATGGTTCCTATTGGGCTCATGAGCTTACTTAACATGATGTGATTTTTGATGCAAAGATGAATGTTGATACAATGAAAATAACAACAAATAATTAATTATTGAATACCGCGCATTTTTATGAAACTGTAAATTCCCGGGCCGGTTCCAGTACTCGATTTAAGGCTTTCGTGGGAGCTCGAGGGTAGCTGTATTGACCATAGAAAACAGTGATCTATGCAGAAGGGGCACCTATACAGGTAAATAATAAATCTTTGTAAGTAATTTGCAGCGTTGTTAGTTTTGAGGTGCGATTGCCAACGAGCACTGTTAAAAAGGGATTTCCTAACCTCTCTGTGCCTATTTTCAATCCTACGCAAGTGACCCTCCGGAAAATTGTGTGGGAGAGTGAATGCTGCTGGATATAGGAAAAGGAAGGCTTCTTGCGGATTCTTCTTCTTCTGGTTTGATTGTATGGGTTTTTGCATGTGTACCTATGTGTACCTACCTAATGGTAATGGGGGGAATGGGGCTTGTACGGTGGGGCACTTCGTACTGCCAGATATCTGCAAAACCGGTCCGCTGTTGAAGGAGGACACATCGTACGGTAGCTCCACGACATTCAGTCGAACAAGGCAGCCCAATGCACCCTCTATCAATCATTTCACCGATTTTGAGTCAGGAGCCATGCGTGCAGCTGAAAAGGTATTCCAGAAGAGTCCTGAGTCCAGAAGATCCAAAGTCGTTTCTTTTACCTGTACCAGTCAGCGTGGGGAAAGATTCAGCAGGAGTGAGGCATTGAGCACATTATGCACCCATATGATTATACTGCAGTGATTTTGACGGTTGAATGCTTGGTTTTATGATTATTAACTTACACATTATAGCATGATAACGCAATAAATTCTAGCGTTGTCACCGTACAGTATCCACCTTAATTTCTCCTCTTTGAGAGACTACCCGGTGTCCTCTTCCTCATGCCTCCTACTGTGCAAAACGTCCTCATGAAGGGAAAATAACAATGGACCGTACAGAGTGCCCTAGAATTGGTAATGGTATTCCTACCTACATATTTCAAATGCCATAATGAAATTTGTGTAACCGAATCAACCATCTTGATCATTGTAACATCACCTGTCGATCATTCCGTTGCTAGAATGTCTAATGTACAAGTTCATGATGTATTCAATGAAAGTGTGCTTCACCCTGATATTCATTGTTGGCTAACTGTATATTAGTATCAGTATTATCGATCAGACCCCGCATCACCAGTCGATCCTTCCTCTGCTAAAATAAATATTGCTCGCTATGAAAATGCCATTCCTAATCCGCCGCCATCGGCATAAATAAAGTCGACGCATCAAGATTGGTTACAGTACAGACATTTTCTGCCCTACCCCCACCATCTCGCCCCTTTGCGGCACTAAAGTTCTGACCATAAAAACACATATTCTTCCTTTTTACAATCCAAGTTGAGGGAAGCAGTATAACTCTTCCTAGTCAGCCTAAAGGGCTGTATGCGTCCTCTCCGAAATGACTTGGGTAACTATAAAGCGGCACGCTGCACACTCCGAAGTGAAGAAACCACTTTTTTCTGCCTCAAAGTGTATAATTTAATAGCAGTTTGTGTTTAACTATTTATCAGCGCTGCCTTGGTTACTTCGAGTGAAAATAAGGGGAAACGTCGGAGTGTGACCCGCCATTGACAAGTTGTGGTGCACCAATGGGCAATTCATCGTTGATCCAAAACGTGCACTTTCGGTACCCTGAATATATTTTTAACATTCCTCTTAACAATTGGAAAAACAAGAAATTGCATGTAGAGCTAAAAACATACCGGGAAAGTACAGCAGAGTCCTGCCACTCTTGATCCCTATTGTCCGGATATCTGGTTAATCTGTAAGGGATTAAAAATTAACAAACCAAAAACTAAATTAAAGTTTAGATTCTAAAATAAGAAATTTCTGTCAGTTATTTACATTCATACCATAAATTTCTTATGCAGAAATTAAGCATTTATTGTGAGAGGAGCAGGAAAACATAGATCTACGTGTAGACACATTGTGTAGTACTGGAATAGAATTACAATGAAAAGGAAAATGTGTATTTGTGAGAATAAAATGGCTAAAATATTTATCATGTGCATTTTATAGAAAATTCTGTTTAATCCAGACTTTGGATCACCGAAAGTCCGGATTAAACCGGTCCTATTCCATCGGTCCTATCCCGGACCGGATTAGTCCAGACTAGGGAGACTTTACTGTACAAATTTCGAAAGACGTGGTTGACGTCATCCGGGGAACCAGTGATGAACCTTCGTTACTAGGCAAATGCAAATGTCTGCGCCCAGCTAAAATATATATCGGTTCTTCCTAATCATGTCCTTTCTCACATATGAATTCATTTTAACTGAAAAAGTCAATACTATTCGTTCCGGTTTAATCGATTATTGTTGGCATAGTTATTATTATGGCAAATTCCTATATCCTTCGGCCCAATTGGAGCCCATGTGCTGAAATGGGGTATTTCAGGGGGTCTGGAATAGGATTTTAGTCCCAATGACATGTATTCACCGTGATAGTGTAAACACTAAGTCATATCAACTAACAAATTTTCAGCATATTAATCGTACACAATTATAATATGGCAGTGGTGAGCAGTCAAAAGCTGATCCCTTGATGCCGTGGTTCCTGTGCGTTGGAAATTGTCTTCAAGAGTTCCCATCACTACAGCATTAATGCATTGCGCTTTTTGGCTTTTTCTTTAGCATTTTTTTCTCCCGACAGCAACACAGACGTAGGTAAATACCTGCTTGCTGCTCAAAAAAACAGCATAACCTTTTGTTGTTTTATTCTCTTTATCTGCCTCTCAGGTGGTTGTAGGTACCTTCCTGCACCTTCTTCTCCCCACCTGTTATCACCAATTCAGCTGATGCTATTTACCTAGGAAGTTCAGCATTTAAACAGAGTTTAACATGATTCCCACCGTTCACGACGTTTTTGATTCAACATAATCGAAAACAAACATTTAACATAGTCGAGAAAACCATGAATACTCCTAATATTCGATTTGTGATTGATTTGTTGTAAAGGACATCGCATTGATTTACGCATTTAGTCATGCGACAGTTGATTCTGTGGCCCAGCTCGTTTTCATTTCATTTCAACTGTTCGTTACTCCGGGAAAAAGCCGTGGAAATAAAAATTTGAATAGGTTTTAGAAACTGCAGGTACTCTGGTTTATAGTGATTGTAGTGGGGTTTTCGTGCAATAGTTTAAATAAGGTGAAAGGACCCCGCACTATTTCAATGTAAAAGTGGTTTCACTGGAATGCTCCCATATTTTGCAGGGATCTAGCCCTTTGGATTCTGAGCAAAAGTCTCCATAGGCATAAACAAATTATATGACAGGATTTTGTTATTGGCCAATCAGTTTGGCCAAAAATTGAAAAACAATTTTTTCGCTAAAACACATATTCTTTTAGGTTTATCAGTCGATTTTAAGACGATTTTATTCTTGCACTTTTTTCTCAAAAATGCTTCCTTGATGAGATATTAACGGTTTAAAATCGATTTTTTGACATTTTCAATTGCTTATCTCATCAAGGAAGCATTTTAGAGAAAAGAGTGCAACAATAAAATCGACTTAAAATCAGTCAAAAAACCTAAAGAAAGCGTTTTTTGTTCAAAAAATCGTTTCCTAATTCTCGGGGGAAAAACTGGTGTGTTACTGTTCCAGTACACGCTGTATAGTTTATTTATACAAAAGTCTACGACTTTCTAAAAAAATAAACAATATCCCACTCTCGATAATCGAATGGAATAAACAGCCTTCCTACTGTTTTTTCAATTTTTCAAAAATGTTTTTCAATTTTTGGCCAAACTTTGCTTGGCCATTATTTGCTTTTCAAATACTTCTACACTCCTCACCTCTTCCCGTGGTGAAACGAACTTTTTTCGCAGTGAGGACACTATGTTTTTTAAAGGACTTTTGAGCACTTCCTCGCTCTAATAAAAACCGTACATAAACCCCACAACCGAAAATAATTGCATATCAGTTTTATTATCTTATCTCTGTTTAGTTGAAATTGAGTGCTACCTATTGGTGATGGTACAGTAGAAATCGCTTACAGTGATCGAATTGGGACCGACTGGAAACAATCACTATAAGCGACCAATCTCTATAAGCGACTTCTACTTTGTGGTGATTTTAGCCATTTTTACCGAGATTGGCGAATGTGACACCCCAGAACTGACCTAATTTTGATTAATTTTTTTTTTTTAGGAATCTTCATTAAAACCTATAGGCAGTTAGTTATCTTCTGTTTCGGATCATCGTTCAATAGGTACCACTTTTGGTGAATATATACCATTTTCAGGAGATACCCCTTTTTACCTATTTCGCCGACTTTTAACATCCAAAAACTAGAAAACTAATCACTATAACCGACCTTTTGATCACTATAACAGGCCAATTCACTGTGTGTTTACATACAGCCGATCGGGACCTGACTGTTTCTGTCCTTATATCCGACTTATTCCTTTAACCACCTTTCTACTAAGCGAATTCTACTGTATATTGTAATTGAAAATACATTAAAATCGATGAATAATGGATGATATTCGCGACAAATTTGTCATCTTTATTTTGATCACTTCCTCATATTTATGATTAATACCTATGACTGATATGGCGGGTAGTATCTAATGAATTAAGGATCAGGAGTGGCAGCCAATATTCACTGGAGAAAGAATACTGAAACTTTGATATTAATGTTAAGGGCTGAGGCACAGATCTATGTTCAGTTAGTCAACCAGGATTAACTTTGAAGGATTACAAAACCTTGGTGTTAGTCAACAGGTTGAGAAGTGATTGTAGTGCCAACTTTGGTTAGTTTGTTTAGTACTTGGGGGGGGGGGGGGGGGGGGGGGGCAAATTTAGCCTGCGTGCGAAAGAACGAATTTTTTAGACCGAAAATGTAGATATGGATTGCATGGCGGACGGACATTGCATTTTTGGAATCTACGCACCTTGAAACGTAAAAGAATAAATGTTGCGGGGGTGTTATAAAAAAATTTTGCTGAGCGAATACGTAGGTGTATTATTCGCAGAATAATAAACCAAAAGTGGTGAAGGGGGGGGGGGGGGGTCGATGTATTTGAAAAGCAAATTCGTTCTTTCGCACACAGGCTCCATTTGGGCCCTAGTTTTGTCCCAAAACTTTTCAGCCCGATCGGAGTATCCCGAAGGGTGTTATGGGTGAAAAACGCTGCAAAGTCCTTGTCACATGGGTTTATTATTCTATTTATCTTATTGGTCTACAGAAATGCCGGCTGTTTATTTATTGTTTCTTTCATGTAAATTAATTGAAATGGCTATTTCTGGTGGTTTCCACAAATTTTGGCCCTCAGAACTTGAATTAGGTACTACGCTCCTTTTTTTTTTTTTTCTTCAAATTACCCTTGATCATTGATTGTACCATTTAATCGTCTTGATCCACGTGTTGACACTTTTTCTAGTGTTATTATACAAATTGATGGTGATTTCAGACGATTTCGCAGGTTTTTGACTCATAAAAAATCAATTTTGGGAGCTGGACATCTGGTACAACCTCAATTTTCCACTCCTTGGTCAAAATCGACTTCATATTCGGTCTTCTCGTCCCCAAAAACATGGAATACTATACCTCAAAAGCTCATTTTACTAACATGTTACTAAAACACAAAAAGTACCTATTTTTATACACATGTTCACTCATAACTCCCCTGGATATATTCCGATCGGGCTGAAAAGTTTCGGGACACAACTAGGGCCCAAATGGAGCATGTGTGCGAAAGAACGATTTTTTTAGACCGAAAATGAAGCCTGTAGACGGGTCATTTTCCCAGAAAGGGCCAATCCATGTACCCTAAGATTTCAGAAAACAAAGTTGGAATTAAGTTCTGCCAAAAATCAGGGATTAACCTCACACCATACTGATTGAATTTCAATGGAAGAACACACAGTGGGGCGATTAATAAATCAATTAAAAATTAAAGAAGAAAACCTATCGGCAGAGGAAAGACACCCATGGCAGATGAGAGACTCCCATGCCCAAATCGAAGAAATTCATAGGCAGATTAAAGACATGCACTGGCAGATTAAAGACGTGATCATGTTTCATCCAAACTTTGCCCGTCAAATTTCGGTGCAAACATTAATTGTGCATAATTTTGTTTAAAAAGCTGAATTCAAATATTCTAAAAATGGGAAAAAGTAAAATAAAACAACAAAATGGAGTTTTAGTGAGCAACTCGATTTAATTTTCAATAAAATTTTAATTACAAAACAATCCAATAAAACATTTACAGTTTTAGTCACAAGTAAATTTTTGTCACAAGTAAATTTTTTGCTTAATCAAAGGAAGCAATATATATATAGTTAACTTGAACAAAAAAAAATATATATATACTTGAGGATAAGTATTCCATCCATATCTAACAGGTGGAACGTTTCATCACAAGATTCCTTTCTCTCACTACAAGTCTCCAAGTTTGAGCATAATTATTGACTTACTTGAGAGCAAAATTACTGAGTTACTTGTTTTTTGGTACCACTATTAATATCTATACAATCGACTAGTCTTGTTTCAGGAACTCAATATATATATTAAAAAAAGAAGGACAAACCCACCCAATCATAAATAAAACAAAAACACGCTACAAACCACAAAATTTGCAGCTACCACACAAATGCTATAGTGTGTGATAGATCACAAAATAAACGAAATAAATCTTGCCTAACATAGCAATGACTTTGTATCTTACGAATTGAGACTAAACAGTAACAATAAACAGACAAGGAAATTTCTCCAAGCCATTTGTGGCCTAAAAGAAACAGCTCTACAACGGAACTTGACTTGAAAAGTTAACGGTTTGCACATTACCATTAATCCAAATGAGTGAAGCAATTTCTATAGAGAACACATTCATAGAATATTATCATTGAGAACTAGTTGCTCGACGGGAAAAGTATTTATAAATGGCCCAATTAAAAGTGAGGTGGCCATTGAGTCACATTTTTTACAGCAAAATATTTGAAGCTTCAAGAAGTCATCTACCTCAGAAGATCCTTCAAGGCACGTTTCGTGGTATGCAATTTCCTGGCAAATATCACAGAAACGGCCTATTTTTTTTGTTGAGGATATGGATGGCCCACACTCGAAACAGAGTCCGCTGTCACATTTGAGGATTGTGTTGCGTTGTGAACCATCATTGTCAGAAGTTAGCTGAAAGTTTTGACTGTTGATGTAATTGGACTGAGGGGATGACTTGTGCGAATCACCACTTCCATCCAAAAAGTCGACGCCCTGAAGAACTGGAAATCCTGGGCTTAAGGTCACTTGAAGAGGGTTGGCATCACTTTTTTCCAACTCCATTGGCAAATGTCTTGAACCATCAACAGCTAGTGGCAAGGTTTGCAGATTGGTATCCAGGGGCAGAGGAAATGACGTCCTCACCTTTTTGGAACTCCGGCTTTGGAATTTGGATTTCTTTATTGTTTTTTCCTGTTTTTTGGAGCACCTCATTCTTTTATGTTTTGGCAGAGTTGTGTGAGAACCCAACTTGTATGTCTCACAGTCGAATGGACAAGAAAAGCAGCTCAGCAGGTTCATGCTCAATGCAACTTTACCCTTCTTCCACACATCCTGATGAGTCTTTAAACTTCCGGGAAACGGTTTAATGCCAAGGGGGATGGATTTTGACACTTCTGTTATTGAGGCTCCTTGAACAACTGGGTCTTTTCCTTATAGCAGTCGAGACAACCTCTGAAAAAACCAGGTCTCGTTTTCATGCATACTTTGTATTTAATCCTAGGAGGATTTCGGTTCATTAATTTGACTAATAAATTTATAAATATTTTCAGGAAAACAATAACAATAGCAATACATGGTGACATAAAATCTCCCTCGCTCTCCCACAGGAAGCTACGAAATTCGTGAAGTCAATCTTCCAAAGCGTGTTTCAGCTAAACTTATCGGTTTCTCGATCCAAAACTTGATACCAGGGGATTTTTAAGGTTGCTGAGTACAGTTCTGAGGTCAAAAAATTTGAACTTGTTTAAATTGCAATGGAAAATCCAAATTAAATCATTAACAACTTGAAAGTAGTCTTTTATCTGTCCACGCAGTCTTTTATCTGCCACCATTGCTGGCAGATCAAAGACACAAGCTCCTGGATGGTACATAGGTTTTTCGGCTTTTCTCGCGTTCTGGTGCTGTTCTTCTCGAATTTAACGATATTGCTGGAACCAGCTCGGTAAAATCTAGAACTAGAGACGAGAAAGAAAAAATAATTTCGATTTCTTACCGTTTTATAGTGGGCAGATGAAGGACAGATGCTGACTGTGACACCAGGTTTCTGAAACTGAAACCACCTCCACACGCTCCCAGATAGGATAAAGACGATTCCTGCCGTTTTCTTCAATAACGTTACATGTAACCTCACATCGCACAGTTGTAGTGAAACCGCGGGAAACGAGAATAAGCCGCAAAAATACGAAAACACAAGAAAGGCAGATGAAAGACAGAAACCTCCGGACAAGCACATTTTATCCTCCTGCTCGCTTTGTTTGCTTCTAAAAAAATCTGCGAACCCATTTTTTTCATATCTAGATATATGAAATATAGAATCCCTACAAATTTTGGTCGCTGCTTTGATCAGTGGTTCACAGTGTTCAAGCAAAGTTGACTACCTAGGGGTCCGGACATGGCAGATTAGTAGACATTTTGCTGTTTAAACTTCAAATTGTGTATTTTACAGTGAATACTTGCATATTTTATTGACTGCCCATTGTAGAGCAAAGTTGATAGTTTATGGAGCATTTTTTTTTGAAGCCCAGATCATAAATGGGCATTCGGAATCCTCTCCGGACAACGATTGTCCCTTTCTGGGAAAATGATGTGCTACGTGATACGGCGTACGGCGGACGGCGGACGGACATTGCATTTTTGGAATCTACACACCTTGAAACGGAAAGAAAAAATTTTGAGGGGGTGTTATAAAAATTTTTTGCTGAGCGAATACATAGGTGTATTATTCACAGAATAATAAACCAAAATGGGTGTAAAAATAGGGTTTTTTGGTGTTTAAATAACATGAGCTTTTGAGGTACCGTTTTCCATGTTTTTTTAGGGCGAGAAGACCAAATATGAAGTCTATTTTGACCGAAGAGTTGAAAATTGGTTCTAATGAAGTTTCAGTCTTAAATTTACGTTAAATTTTGGTCTAAAATCGTCTTTCCCCATTTGGGAACACATTTGGGTCCTAGCTGTGCTCCGAAACTTGGTAGCCCGATCGGAATACACTCAGGGGTGTTATGGCGGGAAAAATGTGTGTAAAAATAAGGTTTTTCGAGTTTTTTTTTAACGGTTTTAGTTGACATGAGCTTGTGAGTTATCGTTTTCCATGTTTTTTTTAGGGCGAGAAGACCGAATATGAAGTCGATTTTGACTAGAGAGTGAACAATTGAGGTTGTAACGGAGGTTCAGCTCCCAAAATTCATTTTGTATGAATCAGAAAACCTGGGAAATTGTCTGAAATCACCATAAATTTGTATAGTAACACTACAAGTGATATTAACAGGTGAATCAAGACTATTGAGTGGTACTGTCAATGATCAAAGGTAATTTGTCAAACATAGGAGCCTAATTCATGTTTTTGGGGGCCAAAATTGGTGGAAACCACAATGCGAGAGGATTAGTATGGAAACGGTTTGGAACTAGAGAATCTGTATTTTTCAAAAAACCTATTCAAAATTATATTTCCTCAGCTTTTTTCCGGAGTAATTAGCATTTGAAAATGATTGGTTGGGGGGGGGGGGGGGAGGAGGGGGGTTCTCCCTACCAACCATCAACTCTCCGCACAACAATCCGGGAATTGATCAGCCTAAGAGGCGTCGCGAAAATTCGTATTCAAATACTTCATGTCGAATACGGAAATCGCTCAAGAGTCCGACTGACAAGCTTAAACTCGACGGTGAATAAATCCGCGATGAGTTTACTGCATCTCTCGCCCGGTTCACCCGATGTTTCTCAGTCCGTGGATTTCCACGTCTCAACTTTCTTAACAAGAGGAAAAGAAGTGTAACTCGGGCGGTGAGAATTCGAAATAGTTTCACTGCCTCTGGCGGGGAACAATTTCCGATTTCCGACTGCTACGGGGGCTGGAAAACTGCCTCTGGCTTCTGAAATATTAAATCCAATAGAAGAAGCTTCTTTTCCTCTTTGTTCTTCTTTTTTTTCAATACTAAGAAAAAGTAACAACAGTAAAGTTGCTTCCAATGGGGTTACGGGGTCCGTTTCACATATATTGTAACCCCTCTCGCCTTCTGGTATTGCGAACCGTTATCTTTTTATGTTGCATATTATCATTACAGTGGTGCTTTCAGTCGATATCAAGGCGTTGAGTTAGTAAACCCAGAAGGTTGCCCAGTGGGCTATGCTCCTACATTTATTTTATTTTATTTTTTTTAATTAATGAAAGTAGGCTCTATTCTAAGGATTTTGAGACCAACCGCATCCTCCTAGGGTGAATAGTTATTTTTCTATGATTTTTAGCGGATTTTAAAGAAAATGAAGCCATTGCAATGGGTCCAGAATGTTCAGAACACGAATTTGAATTTTTGAACGATTTTTTATAGGCCAATACGTTTCAGAGCATTCTGAATTCATCACTAGATTTTAACAAAAATGTATACGTGTATATATATGTCACTCCAGTGATACTGACCTTGGGTACATAGTAAATTCCAAATTTCGCCAAAACTATCGTATTGCCAAAGAAAAGGATGAGATCGAAGATGAGCAATTTAAAAAAGTTCTGAGGGGGTCATATTCGAGTTTTTAGGCGCGAATAATTTATATAAAATCACTGAAAGTGGTATGAAAGGGTGAACAAAGACAGAAAAATACCATATCAGTTCATCGAATTTAACTGGGCACCTTCTGTGGTAAGCCATCGTAAGATGTGTGATTTATATTTAGCACGAAGTTTTCTTTCCATGTGAAAGTGGAAAGCTTCATGCTAAATATAAATTTGAGGTAAACTGAAGGTTTATTGGTCTCATTATTGTACATCGTGCCATTTCAGTTGTTTTTCGTAGAGAATAGGGGTCAAAATTATTTATAGGCCAATACGTTTCAGAGCATATATACATATACATATTTGTATATACATATACAAAATGTGTATGTATATATACATAATTATATGATATATAATGTCACTCCAGATAATATACATAGATAATATATAATATATGACCTTGGGTACATGATGAAAATTCAAAATTTCGCCAGAGCGTTCGCATAGCCAAACAAAAGGATGGGTTCGAAGATCAGCGATTTTAAAAAATTCTAAGGGAGTCAAGTTCGAGTTTTTAGGGGTCAAAAATCCGTAAAAACGGCTAAAATCACGAACATTTGATATAAAATCACTGAAAATGGCTTATCTGAATCGGAAAATTCAGCTTATCTGAGAAAACTTGCGGGTGGAGGGGGGGGGGGGGGAGAAAAAAAACCGGAATCAGGTAAAGCGGAAAAGTCGGAAAACCGCGACTTCCACGGCACTTGAAAGATCCGCGTGAATATGTAACCGCCTGAATACGAGAAAAGGCTCGAGAATACGGATAACGGCGTTTGTTATCGCGAGGAAAAGAAAGAAAAAGTGGGACCTCAAATATATATTTTGTCTTTTTTCGTCTCCTTCATCCTTATTTCCTCTTCTCCCTTTTGTTCTACTTCCGTTTTTCTCTCGAGTTTTCTCCGACTTAACCCCCCCTCCCCCCATCGTTCTCCCGTTCGTTCCCCGCGGGACTCCCAGGGCTGTACAAAGTTTCGTTACTTCCACGTTATATATATATTTTTTTCTTTTCTCGGAGCTACTTTCGGGAGTACGAGGTTTTCTCCAGGTACGTTTCCTTCACTCCGTATCTACTTCCGAACTACTTCTAATCTCGTTAGCCCATAGTGTGCGGGGCAAAAGGTATCAAATGCATAACGTTGGTGGGGGGGGGGGTGTTTAAAGGGTAAAGGGGGTTAACGGTAAAGCCCATTTTCTCTGTGAAGTCGAGGGGGAGAAAACGGGTTTTTATCCCCCCCCCCCCGCCCCTCCCGGATTTATGGGACCGCCTGTTTTACCGCTTTCAACCCCCAACTGACCCAATTTACTTCGCAGGTTATTGTTTTCTTGTATTTTCTACTGGTTTGTCAGCTTTCCTATTTGAATTATTGCATTTTCCATTGAAATTAATGTTTTTTTCAACCAAATTCATAGGTACTTTGACCGAATTTTTGATAAAAATGGGCTATCGCGAAGGTTCCAACATTTTCAGACGTGAATTATTAACAAACAAAAATTCGTTTCTTTCCCGTTTCGTAACATTCTGGATACGTCCCAGATTTTAACAAAAATGATTTATGTTTGTATGTAATATGTATGTAATATGTTATAGCTAACTATGTCATAACATTTATCAGATATTGTGTGTTAAACTGTCTCTGTAGACAATATCTGACCTTAACTACGAGCAAAAAATTCCAAATTATGCCAAAATGTTTGTAATGGCAAAGAAAACAAGGAGTTCGAAGATGTGCAATTTTCAGAAACAGAAAGTGAGGTTTGAGTATTTTGTCAAAAATGAGGAGTCAAAAATGGCTAAAAATAGTCAAAAATTAATATTAAGTCACCGAAGGTTGTAAGGAATGGTGGAAAAATATGTTATATCTATGTCACAACATAGTATAATTTATTATGTTGTGTGCTAGTGTCTCTGCTGCGAGGAAAACAAATTCCAAATGTCACCAAAATTTTAGTAATAGCAAACGAAAGGGAGATGAGCCATTTTCGAAAACGAAAAGTAGGTCATGTTTGAGCATTTTTGGGTCGAAAGCTCGCTTTAAAAAATAATAATAATGTAAAATAACATAATAAGATAAAAATCGTTAAAGCCTCCGCAGGTAACCAAACATCCAGGTGGAAAACCACCGTTAAGCAATTCTCTCGTGTGGTCATACTGCATGACCGGAACTATTTTATTTTATTTATTAGCGTTTTATGTATTTGAAAATTTTCAGAATGAATTTTTGAACATTTTTTAAATAGGAAAATCCGGAGATTTTAGCATATAGGTATATATATTTGTATCCCTCCAGACAATATCTGACCACATGATAAAAAACACATGATAATGGGTACATGATAAAAATTCCAGATTTCGCCAAAATGTTCATATTGCCAAACGAAAGGATGAGATCGAAGATGGGCAATTTTCAAAAATTCTAAGGGGGTACAATTTTAGATTCTAGGGTTCAAAAATTGGCAAAAACGCCTAAAATCACGAAAAAACGAGAGTGGTATGGTTTTGCGCTTTATCATGTTTTAACACAATAGCACGAATATTTCTTTGAAAATTCGCTGTTGTAGCCATGCTGCATGACTGGAACTTTTCTTTTTTTCCTCTCAATTAATTTCATATTTTTGGTTTATTATTTTCAAGAATGAACCTTTTTTCCCTCCCAATCAATTTTATATTTTTTCCTTGCGTTTATCGAACTGTTGGAGATGACTCGCCATCGCATGTGGTCCAACATTTTATGCTGCACGCGTAGTTACTTATTTAAAATGCTCTGAATCAGAAAATGATCGAGTTTTTTCCTTCAAAAACTACTAAAAACTCTCAAATTTGCTTTTAGTTATGCAAATTTGTTCGGTTACGATTTATAATGTGTGCTGTATAGTTGATCCTTCGGTCTATGTTACAGCTACTGACAGCATCGACTTGATTGTGTTATTACAATTCGTATTTTTGTTTTGTTTTACAGGTGAGTTCAAGTTTATTTCTGCTGTCCATGTTTGTGTATATCATCTCAGCCAGGTAAGGCGTATTTGAATGTTTACATATTTTTTCAATAACCTGTGCGATTATTACAATCCATAGTTGTTCATGTTTTTAGGTAGGTATTTATTCAATAATAAGTTTATCAAGTTTAAGTATTAATTGTACCCAATTGATCTGTGTACCGCTCATAATCATTCTGTGTAATAATATCTATCGTTTCATGCTCCTCGTATGCGCTCGAATGATTTGATAATGCAGCGTAAAAACAGAGTATAACGAGGCTCGGAATAATTTTAATGAAATCACGTTGATAGGGACGCTCTATGGTTTACGAACCCACGTTATTCGTTTTGGTATCAAATAACCTGTAGAACTAAGTGAAGAGAAAATGCTGAGAAAAGGTCGGTTAGGGCTGTGAATCGTCAAGGAAATCATGAAAAACCGCAGCAGGTCCGCGGCGTCTGTTATGATGTTAACTGCTAGTTACTAGGTGGGAATCGCAGAGTAATTTCGGCTAATCTGTCGACAGTACCAACTTGGGACCTGCTTTAATATAATATTAAGACTGTGCGATAGTTGAGAGCGAGAGTGAGAACTAATGAGAAAAAAATTAAGCCTATAAAACTGTGATGGAACTTCATCAGCATATTGTTGTTTGCGAGGTGACCAAGTTACTGATCAACGTCTTTAAATAAATCTGATGAAAAAATCTGCAGATCATTACACAACGGTTTATTATTTACCTGTTTAGATGCCCCTTCTGCGTAGATCACTTTTTTCTGTGGTCAGTACCCTCTAGTTCCCCCCAGGAAAGCCTTAAATCGAGTACTGGAGCCGGCCGGGATATTACAGTTTCATAAATATGCGGTGGATTCAAGAATTCTATCATATTATTTGTTGTTATTCATGAAGCATAACGTTTTTTAAAGTTACAAAAGTACCATAAGCAAAACTGCTTCATTCACGATCATGTTGACGAAGCTCTTCTATATAACTTCAGGGACTTATTGTGAACGAACGGCTGGTCGCACAATGCTCCGGGTTGTCTCAGAAAATTCGGAAGTTCGAGATCAATTTAAAAACATTAAAAAAATCAAGATAACGGCGCCCTGGAAATGTCAACCCTATTTTTCACCCCTTAGATGACAGCCAATAACGCCAAGGTTCGCGGACCAACTAGACCCCAAATAAATGGGACCTACAAACCTAATTTCTTTAATTTTGGTTCTTGGTAACTAAGAAAAGTGCGAAGTACGGCGGACGGGCAGAAATTTCGCTCAACTTCGCTTTTTTCCTTAGTTACCAAGAACCATTTATTTTATTATTATTACTTTTATCGTGGTCGATTCCAAAGGTTCGTTTTAGAAAATAATAAACCAAACTTAGCTGGGCCGCCGCTGGTAGCCCAAAACGGCCAAACCCCCTCGTCAAGTCCTTCCTTAGTGGTCAGACGCTCGAAACTCGAATAATAAGTCCGTTCTTCATCATAACAACTGGAGGGCCGATGTGATACTATGTTCATGCCACGTCAGTTTCAGACCCATTAATTTTATTAATGTATAATTGGCCATTCTGTCCAATTAGGAATACATTGAGCAGGTTTAGGCCATAATTGTTCACAATCGTTCGAATTTGGTACCTACTTAATTTGCAGAGAAATGTTGTTTTGTAAAACAAATATAAAAAACAAAGAAAACTAGGATCAGAAATACAATTTCTTTCTCATTTCTAGTATATTTTACGTTGGTACCTACCTGCGTAATGTTTAAATGAAATGTATAAATTTACCTTTCTTGGATTTTATTGTAAATTAATTTATCAGTTAACAATTAGGCCTAGAACAGTTGGAGGTGGCTGTTGAACGGAAGAGTGGGGCTGACTGATGGAGTGCAGAGGTCCCGGAAAAATGTAGATATTTGACTTTGGGCTTATTTGAGGAGGATTTAGGAATGGAGGAATTTAGGGCTGCATTTTGTCATCTAAAGAAATAGACAACCATGAACCAAAATTTGAGTGGACGGTTTTTAGTTTTCGCTTATCAATTTGAACGGTGGGGGGGAATGCCGATGTTGTACCATTCCCCATGACCGCCCTGCCACAACTGGGATTATTCCCATCCGGTCCACCCCCCCCCCCCCCTATTGTGTACCTACTAATTAACGATTCTAGTGATCAACCCCGAATTTCAAATCTGAACGTTCATTGGTATTTTTCTACAATTATGTAGTTTGATGGTAGCGAACAAACAAAAGAAGAGCAAAAACTGAATAGAAAAGCCCGTCTCCAGATGTTACATAAAACGAAAAAATAAAAATAAAATAAATAAATAATTTCCTGATTTTCATCAATGTATCAATGGTTCTGTTAATGTGATGACGTACCGAAGTCTTGTCGTGGAAGGTTATTATTATGAAACCGCCGGGTGACACGTGATTCGGACATGAGATGTTGATACAAGTAAGCGATAGCAATATAGTGACAGCCCATTAGAGAAATGCGGTCAGAGATGGCGGGCCTCAAAGCGGCCGTGATGAATGAGGGATGAAGTTGCCGAGCCAAAATGGTAACGATACAAAAACATCCGACCCGGTTAGTTAAGTCCCCTAATTAATCACTGTGGGTGTCCGCAGAAAATGGCGGGCGGTGGATGGTTAATGACTGACGGGCTTATGCCCCGCCTCGCAAATGGTGAAACCACAATGAGACATCGAGAGCCGATTTTCAAAGGAAATTCCGTTCAGTCGTTTTTATTTCTACGATTTTTAAACATTTTAAATACAGTTTGTACACAATCTGGCTCACTACGGGTAATTTTAGCGAGTTTTTCAGAACAAAAGCGCTGTTACAGTGGGTTTAGTATCTCCGGACTACCATCAACCCCTTAAGTTATTGAACAGTAAAAATTTGAATGGGAAAATCTTAATGATCTTGAACAGTTTTGTTGTTAAAAAGTTATTATTATATACATTTACCATCGTCTCCCTATTTTAGTTCATTTTATTCAATTATTCCAATTTCGAGCAATTTGTATGTTAAAAACTCTATTGAGATAGTCTAAAAATGGGTCTCTCCGTCCAGATTCACCATTGTTATCAATATTGGTTATTTTAGATAGTTTGCTATTATGACCCTCAAGCACTCGAATATTTGATCCAAATTTTGTATTCCGAAGTCGTTCTCCTCCGAAGGCTCTTCTGTGGCAGACATTTTGGTGAAATTCGGAAATGCTTTCTAGGTCCAGAGATTGATGGAACTCCTGGGTTTAAACTGTCAACACCTATGACACTTTTGGTTTATTATTTTCAATAATGAACCATTGGAATCGAGCATGAAAAAAAAAATTCTTACCCCCCCTCAAAATTTGATGGTTTACGTTTCAAGGTATGTAGAATCCAAAACTGCAATAAAAATATTTCTGTCTGTCCGCCGTACGCCGTACGCCGTACGCCGTACGGGCCACTTTTCTTAGTTACCATGAAAAAAAATTGATGAAATTCGGGTTATAGGTTCCGTTCGGCGTCTAGTTGGTCCTCGAAGCTCGACGTTACTGTGAGTCATCTCTAAGGGGTTCAAAATAGGGGTTGAAATTTTCAAAACGCCTATACCATTTTTTTACGTAAATATTTTTACGGTTTTAAATAGTTCGTGAACTTGCGAGTTTTTTAAGACCATCCGGAGCATCGTACGTCCAGCCGTTCGTTCACAGTAAGGCCCCGAAGTTTGCACCGACAGGCATTTTCGACTCCAGTGTGAATGAAATTGTATACAATTCAAACCAAATCTCGTAACCAGAGACGCGCCCACAATAGGAATTTGTGAATACGGCCAATCATTGGTAGGGATCACCTGATTATATTGGCGGAGTATGAAGTCGAGTTGGTTGTTCTGTGATATTATTTAATTTGAAAAATGATGGCTCTTTTGGAGTTTGTTGGTAGGTAGTGAAACTTGAACAAACGTTGAAGTATTATCGATGGGTAAATTATTAATACGGTAAATCATTACTCAACGGTAAATTATTACACAACGGTTCATTATACCATCTACGTAGAAGGGGCTGGAGTTTGTTGGTAGGTACTTTTGCAACTTTTTTCACTCCTCATCAACAATTTCTTTTCAGAACTTCATTATGTGTGTTTCTTTTTGTTAGGTACTGTTTGTCATCGGCAGAATTATTTTAGCAACATTTAACTCGTGATTTAGGTAGGTACCTAGTAACGAGTACGGGGTTAGGTACTAACCTACGGAGGGTCTGCGATCTACATAATATGTATAGAATAGTACATATCATATTATATAGACGGGTTATCTATACATAGAGCTGTGATCTGTAACAGAAGGGTATTCTATACAAAATAATAAACCGTTGTGCAGGGATTTGCAGCGTTTTCATATTGAAATTTAATCATTTAACTAGCTCACTTTTATTTGATCAAAATTTAAATTTATTTTTAAGTAATAACAACAGTGTCTTTGTAAGTATAAAAACTATCGAAAGCCATTTTTGAGGAAGTATCGTATAGCAGGCAGACCCCCGACCGAGTGATGCCACTTCACTAGTAATACTAATAAATAGGTAATTTGTAATACTACTAATACTAGTAAACTACTAGTAATGACGAGACCGAGTATCATACAACAATAATCAACAATAATTAACATACACATTCCTACATAGATAATAATAGATATATTCGTAGATATTGCTGAAGAATTTAAGGTTATCAACAGAGAAAAAAAAAACTGAAAGCGGCCTGCCTAATTAGTGGGTACTACAGTTAAATCCGCTTATTGCAGGCACATCGAGAAAAACTGATATATGTAAAAAGCGGCTTTGGCCATTGGTTAACCTTCGGGTTGGTTTATAAAGTAAAAAAACTCATTCAGTCGTACATACGTATGTTATTTTAATTTATCTGTAAGTATACATATTGTATTGACATACATATGTACATAGGTATGTGTCGTGGTTCCTCTAAAATCTCTACACTAACTACTCCTATGTAATATAGAAAGATTTAACCAAATAAACGAAGGGAACGACAAGCCAGGTAGCGCCAAGGGAGAAGGGTTCCTTCCATCAACCGCCATCGCTCCTCAACGGTCATAACGGCTAATTGTGGACGAGGTCCGAGGTCCGAGTGGAAACGGGCCTATATAAGCAGACCTTTTGACTCAGCTGGTCATTCGACCGATCACTCTCCGACTTGCGACTTCTCTCTCCCCTACCCTTCTCCTGCACTCGCTGCTGTGGTTCATCCGCGGGGTATTCATCTGCTGGTAGATCTGCGGGCCTTTCTCTCTCTCCTGTAGCACTCGCTGTTTTTCATCCGCGGGGTGCTAGCAAAAGACTCCTAAGGAGCACCTAATACTCGCTGTGGTTCATCCGTGGGGTATTAGTTACCTTCCTCTCTCTTTCATCTAGCACTCGCTGTGGTTCATCCGCGGGGTGCTAGCAAAAGACTCCTAAGGAGCACCTAATACTCGCTGTGGCTCATCCGTGGAGTATTAGTTACCTTCCTCTCTCTTTCATCTAGCACTCGCTGTGGTTCATCCGCGGGGTGCTAGCAAAAGACTCCTAAGGAGCACGTAAAACTCGCTGTGGTTCATCCGCGGGGTATTAGTTACCTTTCTCTCTCTTTCATCTAGCACTCGCTGTGGTTCATCCGCAGGGTGCTACCAAAAGACTCCTAAGGAGTACCTAATACTCGCTGCAGTACATCTACGGGGTATTAGTAACAGGTTCCTTCCCATCCAATCCTACCCTATCGAGGACACACCACAGTATGTATTAACAATCAAAGCATCTCGGTCAGTCACACGAAGTGGGACGTTGTCGCTATAGCTGTCATCTTCTAGCCGATGCCTTTTTGCCACTGTTCTATTATGCATGTCGTAACCGAAGTCCACATTCTCGTCACAGCAAGGAAGATTTTTGTCGATGGATCAGATTTTTCATAGTTTGTCACACGTTCTAGTACGTCAGTCATACCTTCATCGTTATCTCGTGGTAGCACTCCAAGAGCAGAAGTGCTAAACCGACAGATCTGTCTCCATTAACCGGAACGCTATCTCTGCTATGCGACCACAAACAACCTTGTTTGCATATATAATATATGTTTGTTTCTGGTTTCGGATTGGAGACCGGCGTCTCCAATAAGCAGATTCCACTGTACCTATTTGTAGAAACATCAAAAAGCTATCCGTGATTTACTGTTTTTCCATGAAGTGGAGAAATTATCTTTGTGAGAAGAACGTTACCTCACGTATAATATCTTGTTCCCTCGGGAAAGGGGACTGTACAAAATAAACGCACCGAGAAATTGATATTTCGGACAGTATATAATATATAATATTTCTAGCCTTCCTTTTCGTACAACGATACTTCAATGTCTTCAGTAATCATGTAAGTAGGCGGTAGAAATAAAAGGGGGGACGGTTTAATTAGGATCGATCGGAATAACTATCGGGTTGAATAGGTTGCGAGGAAGGATATTACTCACCTATAGGGCGCGTGGAAGCAAAATGGATAGTCCCGTCAGGTTGGTCGTGAGATTTCCTTATCTCACGCCAACTTACCTATGGACCCCCATTATAGGTACGGCCCCTTGTCCGCGCACGGCGGGTGACGGGGTCCGTCACATCTTGTAGCCTGAGAACATAACTTTTCTTCTACCTTCTTCCGGACAATATGCAAATAGATTAGAAAATCATCTAGAAAAATCAAGTTATTAATAGAAATATACCACCTAGTAAGCCAACCAAGTAAGTAACCAAGCCAGATGAAAGCGGAGGGAACACATTTTTACGTTGGCTTATAAATATTGAGCTCCCTCCATACAAGTCGCTGTCCATGTCTAGCTTCGGCCAGGGTGTAAAACGCTGAAGACAGACTGAAATTTGTGTTATACGTTTTTCTGTGGCAGTCACAAGAAGCTAACCCAAATTCGGCTTTCACATGGGGTAACTGCATTAACTTAATCCTTAGCGTTATATCCTCAGCTGAGTTAGCATTGATATGGATTAGGGGATTCCAGCCACGTAACTTGGTTATGGCTGTTCGGACTACCACACACCCAGTTCGGGCTCGATGGAATTCGTTATCCTATAACTCGGAAGGGGATGACCGCATCAAAGGCTCAGGCTGGTTTAATTCTATCAGATGAATCGCAGCGGCTCGAGTGCCCTCTCAGCCGGTAACCGAACACTTTCATCTAATTTCCTCAGAAAACAGTTTACAGGAGCTCTTGGCAGACAAAGTCGAAGTGTTTTCAGTTTTCCTTTATCGACTCACCTGACTCGCCGTTTTATAATAAAGCTGGATAAAGTGGAAGGTATGTGTATCCTGTGCTTGAACCACTCTGGCTTTGCTATGTCAAAGTTACCTAAAGTGCAACCCCTAGCGGTCATGTGATTATGTTCTAGCGTACAACCATTGGAATTTGATATAATCTGATCTCGAAGTTGATTTATAATAATCCTGATCCCACTTGATGTTATCTTCAAGCTACTTAACTAATTTCCTCTCGACACTATATGCGGGCTTTGAGTATTTTAAATAATATATTTGCGCATCCTTTGATCGTTATTGATCTTTCCAAGCCGTATTGCCGTCGCTGTCGCCGTGCGGTGATTTCAAACCCCCATAGTGATGGCGGAAGCTTTGAATGCCAAAGATGGCGCTTGAAGATAATTATTTTGTAGTTACTGAAACTAGGGGAATAGGAGATGAAACAAATCCGTATTTTTACAGATAAATCCGTAGTAATCCGTAGGTAGCTTTACGGAGAAATGTGCATGGTTGGTTTTCTCGCAGCGAGTTTCAACGGGGATTGAACTCACCGAAAGGCGCCTCTGGCGGTACACATCGTTGAACGCTGGAATCAACAGTATCCCTCTATTTTATTAATCAAACTATGTGGCAAAGTGGTGTAGAAATACTGTATGTGGGCATCTTCTGTATAACCTCAGGTTATTCAATACCTACAGGAAAGTATTGAGCAGTAAAAAAGTATCCCCTCTATTTTGTATGCCTGATTTGAATGATCAACAGCCTTCTTCACCTGTTTTCTTCTTTATGATTATTTCCAAGTAACGCAATTTTAAACGGGTGTACATCACCACCTTTTCCCACTGTTAAAAATGGTTCATCTACGCCGTAGGGGCAAATGAAGTGCAAATGAAGCCTCGTGTTTGAACAAGTTTTAGCCGCTTCGCCGCGGGCATAGGAGGCCAGCGTCGGCGGTCCGGGATTTACTCCAGGAATACGAACAAGGATTATTGCCGTACGTGATTTATCATCGAATCTCCGGGGTTTGTTGAGTAAATGTTTGACGATGAAAGTCTGATTGAAGCTCCTGAAAAAATCCATTGTCAGGCACCCGGAACGCCAAGAGTATGTCGTGAATCGCTGGGTAAGCCTGGGGTTAATGAGTTGTTTTGAAAAAATACATCTATTGTAATACCTACTTATTTATCAAAAATCAATATTTGCGATCATTTATTTACAATTTACAGTTTCCCTTATTCGGTGTGGATAATGAATTCTAACCAGTTTATTTTTTGTTTATTTCACACTTTAAATTATATGAGACCTGTTGCTCGGCGTTGATACTGATGAAGTCCCAGAGGCCAAGACAATCAATCCTGTTATCTAATATTTTGTATATAATACCAGTCCCAAACTGCCCTCTGAAGTTCGGGCGAAATCCTTCTTCTGTTCTTAAAACGTCTCAATCAGCAACTAAACCCTGGCCGTATAAACTAGTGGATTCGTTATAGTTCCGAACAAATCACTGGTTGATAAATCGCAAGGTCCCCTCATTATTAACCGGCTTCAAAAAAAAGAGGTTTCGGCCTGTTTCTGTGTTCTCTTTTCCATGTTTGTCCAGAGTTTATTCCGAAACTACTGGACCGATTTCGATGATTTCTTTTCTTTTTTTTTCAAATGAAAGATCACCCCCAGTGGGATGTAGGACTTCGAGTTCTGGTACTTTCACGGGCAATACACGATTTAACGACGGAGAACAGCCTGCAAAAGATGAGAACTGATTAATGACAGAATCAGTACTTGATTGCATGAGTACTTGATATTACTGGGCTGGTATCAAGCCAGTGCTGCATCAGTATTGGCGTTTTGGGGGGTAGCCAAAATTGTTTGTTGCGTAAGGTTTTTGCATGACTGTTAATGATACGTTGTTCACATGACTAGGTTCATGTTTGACAATTGCTGGATCAGCAGTAGGCTCGTAACTCATATATTCTCGCATCCGGGCGAGTTTGTCCCCACATTTTTGCTGATAGACAGTTTTCGGCGAATGTTAGCCATTTTCTTCCTTGCTCGAAAAAGGCCTCTTGTATTTCGCGCCAAACGGTATTTCCTCTTACGCGCGGCATCTATTTTTGGTCGACCATTTAAATTTAAAGAAACTCAGTCGTTTTGTGTGAAAATTTTATCTTCGTTAAAAGTAAAAGTTTTGAAAACCCCTGCTTGGAAAAGCACTCTAAAAATCATAAAAATTTTCATGAACGCCCTGTCGAAATTAATTTTTTTAATAATCTATTAATCGCACTAAAAGGTGGAAAAATAAACAATTCTTTCAATTAAAAAAAAAAGTCAAAAACTAAAAAGAGATGCCTTTTTGGTCGATCATTTAAATTTAAAGAAACTCAGTCGTTTTGAGTGAACATTTTTATCTTTCTAAAAAAATAGTTTTGAAAAACCTCTACTTGGAAAAACGTACTAAAAAGCTTAACATAAATTCATGAACACCTTGTCGAAATTAATTTTTTATAATGCGTTAATCGCACTAAAAAACGGAAAAATAAATATTTTTTAATTTAAAAAAAAATTGCCACAAACTAAAAAGTAAGTTGTGTAACATATTAAAAGTAAGTTGTGCAGTACAGCAAAACGTTTGAAATCGGCGCCAAATTTTAACTAAAATGTATAAAAACCGAAAACCAAGGGGTATAGTATGAAGGTAGAGCGCCGTATTGTATAGCAAGTTGAGAAACTACATAATTATATATATGTACATGGAAAACGGATAAAGGGTTCACTGAATTACTTCGCTGGCAAGGTAGATTAGTATATCTACCTACTTACGCTCCTTACTATCAATCTAGCAAAATAATTACATCTTACAAGCATAAACGCGTTGTATAACGATTATCACCACATAGCGGCTGATAGTGCAGTCAGAGTTCACTCTGCCTATATACTTATATGTTGTTACTATCGATATTCAGCTATCGCATTCGCTATTGTTATAATGATATGTACAAACCGCACGTCCATTTCATTCTGTTGTTCATATTATAGTAAAGAGTGCAATAATTTAATACCTGTTATGAAATATTAATTTAAGATTATTGCATTCGCTAAAAATACGAGTTAAAAGTGTTTAATTATAATGGGTAACTTCGGGATTAACTATACCGTAATTTTCGTTAAAATTTGGCGCCGACTTCATTTCGGTTACGTTTGTTCAGCATAAAAATTATTTTTTAGTTGGTGGCATTCTTCTATACAGCTTTTTTGAATCCGGATTTTTCTCACTCCAAGTAGTCTCAGGAATCGATCAGAGAATCATTATTTTTATGGTTTTATTTGGACAATAGAATCCAGCTACGTGTTTCCGACCGTGGCCGTGCTACGATGACCCTACTTCTTGATAAAATTCCAGTTTTATGTGGCCGTCATATATAAATTTCATGGGCTTTTTATCTGTTTTAAAAGCTGATATAAACTTCATTGTCGAACTGACTCCTCTGCATGAGATTTATTTTTGCTCTTCACAACTTTGTTCATGCCGTTCCAGTATCATCCGTAGCGCTCACCATGAAGGAGCTAATTATGTGGTTAGCCGTAACCTTTCTGGGAACTGCTTCCTGCGAACACCATGATAAGGGACGAACTGTAAGTTTATCATTGGGTATGAT
The DNA here is from genome assembly GCA_954871275.1 of Leptopterna dolabrata. NCBI lineage: Eukaryota > Metazoa > Arthropoda > Insecta > Hemiptera > Miridae > Leptopterna > Leptopterna dolabrata. The sequence continues at coordinate 12,115,947 of OX940984.1, read as the reverse complement.
TTTCATGTAATTCGGATTTCCTTGCTCCGCTGTGTCGAGATGGCTCGACTCATAGTAAGAAGCGTCCGGTTACTGTACAAGATAGCCGTTCTTCTCTTGAAACGCTGCAAATTATTACACAACGGTTTATTATTTACCTGTATGTACATGCCCCTTATGGGTAGATCACTGTTTTCTGTGGTCAGGAAAACCCTAAATCGGGTACTGTAGCCGGCCCGGGAATTACAGTTTCTTGAAAATGCGCTGTATTCAATAATTCAATCGTTAATTATTTATCGTTGTTCATGTAGCGTAACATTTGAAGACAAAGTACCTATCAACCAAATCCAAAAGAGCCATCTTTCTTCAAATGAAATAATATAACAGAACAGCCAACTCGGCTTCATAGAGTAATCCGTTATTATAATCAGGTGTTCCCTGGCAGTGATATGTGGGCCGGATTTATACCGTTTCACTCGCGATCATGTTGACGATGCTTTTCGTTGCAAACGGACGGCTGGACGGACAATGCTCCGGGTGGTCTCAAAAAATTCAGAAGTTCGAGATCAATTTAAAAACGACAAAAACGTACCCTTCTGTTGAAAGTTTTCGAGCTACGGCGTTCTGAAAATTTCAACCCCTGTTACCACTTTTCACAAAAATCGAGATCAATTTAAAAACAAAAAAATTCAAGATAGCGGTGCTCTGGAAATGTCAACCCCTATTTTTCACCCCTTAGAGATGACTGACAGTAACGTCGAGCTTCGCGAACCAACTAGACCTCAGGTGGAACCTACGAACCAACATTAATTTTGGTCCATGGTAACTAAGAAAAGTGCGAAGTACGGCGGACAGACAGAAAATTTGTTCGTTATTGAAAATAATAGATCAAAAACTGTAAATATCACTAATATTTCATCTGATTTTTTATTATATTTTTTATTTTAAAAAAATCAACATTTCTCTCGTTTTGGTTTACCGAATTGTATGCTGTACACTCAGTACAGTCGCTGTTTCGTGGGGCTTTCAGCATTTATTGAACAACGGTTCATCAGTTGCTGTGGAAGAAGAATGTGATTCAACTTATGTCGAATGTACCTACGAGTATCATTATGTGGTATAAGGCAGGTTGAACTTACAGAGTAGGTAGGTCTCTGACCCATATCTTAACTCATTCAAGTCCGCTTTAAGAATATTATATTGTATTATATTGTTGGCTACAGGTGTCTGAGATGTGTGATTCTGCACATGGGCACAATTATGTGAAGGAAAACGTCAGCATTGGAGGGACGGATACCATTCGGTTTGAGACAAAGCCTATATCAGGTGGGACCACGGTATGGGACAATTGGACTTGGTCTGAGATAGAACGTTTGTTTTCTGGGCGAACCAGAACTGCATGCTTGACCATGGGAGAACCCATCAAAATTCCAGATATCAAACTCGCTGTATTGATGAAATTAAACGCTGTCAATGGACGAATTATCGCTCTCCGAAAGATCTGCATGGATCACACGTTTATACCCAAGGTCACCTGGAAGGGCCATATCTCTTTCGTCAATCACGAACTGGATTTGTCTGGGTTGCGAGTCCGGTACGATGTCGTAGCTGAAGGTATCGACCGCACGTTCAGTTGGACTCTAGATAAGGGCAGCAGAGCCAGAATGATTTTGCTGCTCACCGTTGACGATTTCGGCACCCTTGTCCAATGACCGTCGACAAGATCGATCTCAAGCTGCATTTCCCAGGCCCGGACAGTGGCGATAAATGCGATGGCGAAAATTGAATTGAATTGATTGAATTGAAGAGATTGAAGCAAAATTGAATTGAAAATTGAGTGAAAAATAAAAATAGAAAATTGAAACAAAATTGAAAAAATCAGAAATAGTATATTGACGCTAAATTGAAACAAAAATGCAGCTAAGAGGTCTTATTAGATACTAATAGATCCTGTCGAAACCATTCCCCACTACCTGTGACTTGAATTATTATGTGCCCCGTATTTTCTGTTCAGCTATCTGGCGACCCTGATTGTAACGTGTATGATCCTACTTTAATAATAAATCGATAAGCGTAACAAAAAGCGAGGACATACCTAATAAATGTTAACGACTGACACATGAGAACTGGATTATTGAAGAGAAGCCAACGTACTAACCAGCAAATTATTATCATTCACCATGAATGGACACTCGTCAGATAGGACTAACTTTTTGCGTAGCCAGCTGTTATCATCCAGGTAAACATTCGTCATGTGATAAAGAAACCATCTGTTCAAGAGATACACTAATCATAATCAATTACGGTTCTTGTCCTTTTTGTGCTCGATGGATTTAACATTTTTTGCAGTTGATCTAATTCTACCAACTTACTTCATTACTAGTTATGTTATTTACGCTGTATTTGTTCTCTTTATATAATCTGGACTTTGCACTGGTTCACAAAACAGCTGCTTCGAATTCCGATCATAGTTGATGAATAATTCTATGGTTTTTGTCATAGCTAGTTCAGTGTTGTAACCTAATCTTGTACGGGTCCGTATGTATTGCTGTTTTTCTTCAAGGAACCATGTTGGATTCACTCGTCTAAAGGAGGTCAGCAGTGGTAAGTCAAGTACGGGCATCGGTATCGAGTAGCTATATTTTTAATTCAATCCATTTGAATTATTATTGAACCTAGTAGGTGTCTGTATATTTTAGCGAATTTTCGAAGAAAAGGAAGCTATTGTTTCAATATTTTCCCCGAATTTTAGTCACATACATACAAATTGAACAGATCAGAAGGGTTTTTTCTCGGAAAATGTGATTTTATTTTATTATTTTCAATAATGAACCTTTGGAATCGATCATGGGGAAAAAAATTAACCCCCCCCCCCCCCCTCAAAATTTGATGGTTTCGTTTCAAGATTTCTAGAATCCGACAGTCGAATAAAAAAATGTCTGTCCATTCGCCGTACGTCGTACGTCGTACTTGGACTTTTCTTAGGTACCATGAAGCAAAATTAATGAAATTTGGTTTGTAGGTCCCTTTTGGGGCCTAGTTGTTCCTCGAAGTTCGGCGTTACTGTCAGTGATCTCTAAGGGGTGAAATTCAGAACGCCGTAGCTCGAAAACTTTCAATAGAAGGTTACCTATGGTTTTTTTAACGTTTTTAAATTGATCTTGAATTGAAGAATTTTTTGAGACCACCCGGAGCATTGTACGACCAGCCGTTCGTTTGCACCGAAAAGCTTCGTCAACATGATTGTGAATGAAACGGTATGAATCCGGCCCAGATATCTTGCTAGGGATCACCCGATTATAATCGCGGATGGCTGTATGAAGTCGAGTTGGTTGTTTTTTGATGATATTTCATTTGAAAAATGATGGATCTTTTGGATTTTATTTATAGGTACTTTTGCAACTTGAACAAACGCTGAAGTATTATTGGTTAAATTATTACACAACGGTCTATTATTACACACGGTTTATTATACTATCTACGCAGAAGGGGCATTTGTACAAGTAAATTATTACACAGTGGTTTATTATTTACCTTATGCTTCATGAATGACTACAGATAATAATTAATTAGTGATTGAATCCCGCGCATTTAGGGCTTTCCTGGAGTCAGCTCGAAGGTATTGGCCGCAGAAAGCAGTGATCTACCCAGAAGGGGCATCTAGACAGGTAAATAATAAACCGTTGTGTAATAATTTGCAGCGTTTTATGTAGGATTTGGATTAAGACGTCTCCAGTAGGTATCCATATGTTCCAGAAAACATGGTTTTCGTTCTTCGAACAAAGGATGGGCATGTAAGGATCCCATGCGTGTAGTATCCATTCAGACAAAGACATTTTCATGTTTTCGACTGCACATTAAACATCGCTATTATTTTGACATTTCAGTCGAAGGTGTGAAAACAAGTTAAATTCTCATATAAGTTATGTTTTGAAGTGCGTCACCTACTATTTTTAATCGAAACCACTAACCTGCCAGTTCCCACTGCCGATTGCAGAGTGGGCAAATCTTACTGGAGGTTAAACCTATTGAGAAATTCGGTCGAATGAGTGAAAACACGTGGATGCTTTCAAAGTAGAGTGAAAACCTCTGAAATGCTCCAGAGCTTGTTTGTTTTCAACCGCTCATCTCCTCCCACTGTTTGCGTAGGACGTTTCCCGCTGGTACGAGGCCACCCGTTCGTGGCCAGGTAAGTTGTGTTGATAAGCTGTTAGCTGTTGACTTCTTGGAACATACCAAGGCTCACTCTGTTCTCTGCTGCGCAGCTTCTCTGGAAGAGGTCATATGATGGAAGGAATACTGTAGAAGTAGGAGGAATATTGTAGGAGGAAATAAACAACAGATCAATTTTTAATTTGCGGAATGGCTAGTGTCTCAAATGAGCACTGCTTGTGCTGCTTGATTTTGCCACGTTGGTTAGGTCAGTACTAAATTGATTTAATTACAGAAAATGAAGGAAATATTGAATTTTTCAAGGAAATGAGCTATAACGGCTGTTCCAAAATGTTTGGTACAGTCATGGTATTTTGAATATTTCTCAGTACGAATCAGTTTTGTGACATTCTGAATCCATCCCTATATTTCAGAATTAATACAAAAACTATTATGTGTAGGAACGTAGATGTTTCACTCCAGATTATATATTTTTTTTAATGGCTCAGTGCTTATTTATTTAGCAAAAAAATTGTTTGAGTTAGCTGTGAGGTTGGTGTAATTCTAAATTACTTAGGGGTTAGCAGCAAGGACCGTTTAGGAGCCCGAGTCAGCAGCTGTTGGACCTGTTTAGGGCCCAAAAGTTGGGTAGTTATTGAGGTCAGTTGGAAGGCCAAATTAGAATTCAGCTACGGAGGGGAGTTGGGAACCAAACTTGAGAATTTGAAGGACCTCGTTCCACCAGAGGTCCGAAAACCACAGGTTAAAAATTAGATACACTGCCAAGGACGTGACACAGAAGCTTCCTCGTGGCCTTCACAGTATGTCACCATTAAATTTTCAGAAAACTAGAAATGACCGGTTCGCCATGCTCATGACAGTAGAGCTGGGCAACCAAAAATTTAAAAAATCGTTATTTTTGGGCATTACAAAGCACGGGGGCGAAAAAGATTTAAGCGTTATTATGGAATTCCGTAGCCATAGAGAGCCATAGAAATGGTGGGCAGGAATGCTCGAAGTTTGGAATCTACGCGTGCCAGTGCCACGTGCCACTGCCTCCGCTATTCAATTATGACGAATGTCGTATGGAACCTCAAGGGACCTTACCCGCATCATCCCTGAGAGTCTGACCAAAATCTGTTCAAAATTGATGGAGTTATGACAGTAACAAGAAAATCTCGTTGGCGCCTGCGCAGAGGCTACCGTTGATTCGATCATGATGAAACTGATAGGGGACCATCTAGCGCTAAACCCACACAATTCCTGAAAATTTGATTGAAATCGGATCAGAACTGTGGAAGTTATGGCTGTGGCAAGGAAATGTGGACAGACAGACACGAAACCAAATTTGTTCAGGTGGCCCTGAAACGTAAAATGCAAGTGGAAATTTTGATTTTGGAGCCCAAAAAATTTTTCATTTCGAAAGTGAAAACAAAGCCTCCGCTGCCTTGCAGACTCGGAAGCAAAATGGGAAAAATTCAATCGTTTCGTCACTCTGATAGGGATATAAAACGCGCAATTTAGGTAGGCAGTTACAATTCGTATTATGAATATCTGGTGAATTATGGAGACGTTTTAGCGATTAGTTGAGTCGAACAGCTTTTGTAGCTCTGAGTGTAACGTCATGGGTACCCACATTGGAGAATTGAATATAGAACGTCCTGAGCGTACACTAGAATAATTTAACCTAACCGATAGACACACCACGAGCTCATTACCATCATGAATTGGCTTATTACTATTACATCTTGTCAAAAGAGACGTTCGAACTAGAAGGACATCGTATCGTATTTCATCCACAATCACATCTGAGGCTCCGATCGATCTCGCTTGTGCCAACCAGGAAAAATACGTTTTCTTATTTTAAAAAAAAAAAAAAAAAAAACCACTTGCCTTACCTACCACCTTGACCAAAGCTGGTGAAGGTGGGTGAGTCAGGGGTGTAGGACTGCATTAGGTATGCGAACACCGAGACAACGTGGGCATTGCGAATGTGGAAATCCGCTGATTTTGTTAAGTGAAGTAAAGTAAAAGTAAAGTAACAGCCATTTCAGGCTGGGGCTTTTCGTCCGACTGCCCTGCCAGCGTCGCGGACGTGATCAGCTGTCCTCCAAATGGAGGATCAGAATTTGATCTGATCATTTCGCTCTTTACTTGGCTACTCATTGCCTCGCCCCCTTGAGTGGAGAGGGGTTCGCCCAACAGCTACATGGGTCATACTTGGACGTGTCTCCACGTGTCACGGCGGTCACCCATCCAAGTACTAACCACGCTCGAGGTTTCTTAACTTCGGTGATCTCACGGGAACCGGTTTATTCCACCTGATAAGGCCGTTGGGCGTTTTGTTAAGTGAATCTAGTGAGAGAACTGGATCCGAAATTGCCTGAAGTTCAGGCTATTAGCCTGAACGGAAACTGGCAACGAGAACAAGCATTGCCGACCAACAGGTGGTAGTATGGTAGCTAGGTAGGATATTAGAAATATAGTGAAATAGATCATTCTACCAAATCCTTATATTTCCACTGTCCACTATAAAAATCAGCAGAAAGAAAGAAGAAAAAAGTTCCAGTCATGCAGCATGGCTGTGAGAGCGAATTTTCAAGGAAATGTTCGTGCTATTATGTAAAAAGGTGATATATATCGAGAAACCATGTTGTGTTCTTTCTCGTGTTTTTCAAAATTATAGTTTGTGGGAAACCGCGAATCAAAGCAACTGTAGTTTTGTTGAGTGAGATAATATACAGCATAACGCTCATGTTTACATAAATATGACGTGAGTACCTATTTAGGAACGTTTTTATACTCAAGTTCCAGCAGGATAATGAGTTAGTACTCAATTTACTCTCATTTCACCTAAGATGAGATTCATACTCATACCGAAAATAATTTCAGAACTAAAATTTCACTCGTCAGAATTCATCAGTTCGTTATATTGTGTTGGTAGGTAGCCTACCTACTCAAATTTCTCTTCCATCAGAATAGATTGGTATTGAATAATGTTTTATGAGGAGTTACATTTTTATTTTATCAGTACGTATTTCTTATTATGCCATCGCATCTTTCTCAACAGTCTTTCAACAATAAATTACTGTACTGGCAACATGCTCATTAGTTCCTCAAAGATGCCTGTCTTGTTATCGTCCTGTTCTTCGTTCTTCCTGATAAAATCATAAGTCATTCAAAAATGTTAGCGTTTAGCACTTAGTTGGTTTCCTCAACGACCAAAATACCTAATTAGTACTATTATACTGTTATTTCTACTAAATTTAGGGTATTTTCAATGTATGGTAACTCACCAAACCTCGACATCACAGGCCTTCAGTCGAGCTGCGGCATGGAAAATTATGTTTACATATTGTTTGATCATTAATGTGTTTATATTGTTCAGTTTAAAAAGAAATGAACAATTGAAATCTTAATTTTAAATTTACCAGTAGTGCGACGATTATAACTGTGCCTGTTCTCCGCCTGTTCGCTCGCCTGCGTAGAGCTCAACCCGAGTGCACTAGGCGGTTACTCGGTCGAGCTTCTCTTACCATGTAAACGCGACTATATTCTGTGAAGTGGGAAGGAAAATTCATGTAAAAATACGTAATTACAAGGGCAACATTTACTTAATTTTAATCGAGAATGTCATCCCCCCTCCCCTCCAACGTGTCAGATTCGAGTTTTCGGGGTCAAAAACGTCAATGACTTCACGAGAGGAGACGACAACGACATGGAATAATATTAATTTGAGCCCTCGGAGGATAAGCCCCTTACAAAACGGTTTACATGTGTACAATCACCTCCCCCCAACACACTGGAATCTGCCCATCACTACCTTCAAAAAGAATGTGAAGTTTTCTAATTGCTGCTGAACTCTACAACGACAAGTCTAACGCTATGACGACAAGTTTTGATTGAAAACAATTTTGACAGGCACAGACTCATTTGTTAGCTTTTTTATACCCGTTACGTTTTTATATTTTTCGTAGCCGAGGAATTTTGATTAGAGAACTCGCAACACGCTGTTTTATTGCATTTATTCATAGCTGTTATCGTTATTGTTCTTTTTGATTAATTATTTTCAATCATGAACTTTTGGAATGAAACAGATTCGTTACCCCCCCCCCCCCCATCCACCACCCTCGAAATTTGAAGGTCCGTTTCAATGTACGTAGAAACCGAAAATGGAAAACGCCGTACACCGTTCCTCATACTTCGTACTTACCTTAGTTACCATGAACCAAAATTAATGAAATTTGGTTTGTAGGTCCCATTTGGGGTCTAGCTGGTCCGCGAAGGCGTTACCGTCAGTCATCTCTAAGTGAAGAAAACTTTCAACAGAAGGATATGGGTTTTTTTAACGTTTTTAAATTAAACTAAACTAAAGCAACTTAAAGCAGCTTAAGCTTAAATTGAACTAGAGCATTTTTTGAGGCCACCCGGACATTGTACTACCAGCCGTTCGTTTGCTTCGAAATCTTCGTCGACGTGATCGTGAATGAAACGGCATACATCTGGCACAGATATCAGTGGGAACACTCATTATAATCACGGATGGCTGTATGAAATCGAATTGGTTGTTCCGTGATGGCTGTTTTGGAACTTTATGATTCATGATTTAAAAAAATAATAAATTAATGAATTATTGGATCCTGCGAATTTTTATGACTGTAATTCCCTGGCCGGCTCCAGTAATCTTGTGGGAAGCACGATGGGAAGTATTAACACGGAAAACAGTGATCTACGCAGAAGGGGCATATCTATACAGGTAAATAATAAACCGTTGTGTAGTTTTGCAGCATTTTCGGTGTATTATTTTAATGGAATTGAATGGGTTAAAAAAAAAAATATTCAACAAAAACTTTATATAACAAACATAATGATTTTTATAGAGTCTGTATACATAATACAAGTTCTAAAACTTATGTTGGTTTATGCATGTTGTGTGAATGTAATGTAGGTATTTTGTTTAAATGAAAGTAAATTCCATCCTGAGAAATTTGACATCAACCGCACTATTCTACGATGAGTACTTATTTCTTTTTCTGTGGTTTTTCAAAGTTTCCAGAAGTTCTGACGTCGTTGCCCCTCTCGCTTGGGCGGGACCCCCTGCCCGTCAGAACTTCTGGAAATTTTGAAAAATCATAGAAAAAGAACTAGTTATCATTGAACTTCTTCATGAATATCAGTTAATTTATATATATAAGTTATATTAAGGCTTCATATTGTAAAATTGACCAGTCCTGCGCATGTTGTTGTGTCAAAGGAAGCAATTTTAAATTTCAAGGTTGCCAAAAGTTATTAACTTAATTTGCTCATATATGGTCGTGCTGCAGGACTGGTTTAGGCGTTTTCCGATGGCACGAAATGGAAATCCTTCGAACTCTCCCGTTTCGGCGTTGAAAATGATTTGTTTTGGTTCCTGAAAGGCTCGACGCGAGAGTTCATTGTCATCTTTCCTGTCTCAATCACTCGGATCGGAGCCTCCACCTGCCTCTGCCTCAGGACACTGCGCGCCGCAGCCCCTGCCCAGGGCGTCCCCCTTCTGAGGCATTTCGAGCCTCCCCCACGCCCCGACCGGACGCCCAGCTGAGTCAGTCGCTCGGCGGTTGTTGCCTCGTTCTAGTCAGTGCACCCTCCCGCTCGCACTTCGCGTCGGTTATCAAAATAATCCAATTGGCGGGTTCGTCAAGTGCGTGACGGCGGTTTGTTGTTTTTGTGTGTGACGAGTTCCCCATAAATCCCTTCCGCTGGACAAACGTAAGTCGGTCGCCATTGATATTTGAATGTCAAGTTTAAAAAAATTGTTTACATTCATGTATGGACATCCGAGCAAGTTTTCGAAGTCGGTGACTGACCTATTTTTTGAAGATTTACTTCAAAAGATGTTTAAACTGATGTTTAAGGACTGGAATTATATGCTCAAAATTTGGCCAAAATATGCACTCGAAATGGGAAAAATATGCAAAATATGCACCCCAAGCAAAATTACGTTAAAAAAAAATAATATTTCTAAAATGAACTAAATTTTGCTGTGAGACGTACAGGTAGTCTATACAATATGTTCCAGTTATTATCGCGTCCTGAAAAAAAATTATAGAAAAGGATCAAGGAAGAAAATGGAATGCAAATATACACACCTTTTTTTCTCGACTATGCAATATTTACATTTATACAAAAAAAGTCACTCGCTATCACAATTGTAGCAATGGATCACAACTGATTTTCCCAAATTGTCAATCGTAAATCTCCTACGGTTGTTGCTGAGGAGCAACTTTAAGGCAGAAAACATCTCGACATCACACGACGTGATCCGTAAAAATTTCAACGCTGAGAGTTCACCTGGGGTAAGGCCAGATGAGAGGTCAGAGTGCACCCCTCAAAATTCCCCATTTTCGTTTAAAAATGCAGAAATATGCATAAAACGGCCAAAATATGCAAAAATCAACCGAAATATGCAAAATATGCTATTTAAATTTCAATTTAACACACGCTAAACGCTTCAGATACCCTCAAAACGGAAAAGTAGAACGATATACATGATAAAAAAACACATGCAAAATATGCAAATTCCAGTTCCTAATGATGTTTAAAAAGATATTATTTAAATATCTGAAAAGATTTTTAAATTAAAAACTGAAATTTGCCTCACATCTTATGAGAAAAGCCATTTTTGACAGTTGAAACAGCTTTTTTCTTTTTTTTCTTTCTTTTTTTCCTACCGTCATCATTATAGGTCAAAGAGTGTTAAATATGCCCACTAAGCTACATTATTTTCTATAAGGTCCTTCATATAGTTTACTACATTTTTAGGCAATGTTATCAGCTACGAGGACGAATGTTATCGGCCTCAAGGAGCGAATCCATTCAAATCTATTCTGGAGGACATTGGAAATATTGGCCATTTAATTAAGGAAACTATTCGTCCATGCTACTTAAAGTTCTATGCTACTTTTTGTATGCAATAAGAACTTCCTATATACTTTAATTAACGTCTTTTGGTTTATTATTTTCAATAATAAACCATTGGAATCGAGCATGAAAAAAAAAATTCTTACCCCCCTCAAAATTTGATGGTTTACGTTTCAAGGTATGTAGAATCCAAAACTGCAATAAAAATATTTCTGTCTGTCCGCCGTACGCCGTACGCCGTACGGGCCACTTTTCTTAGTTACCATGAAAAAAAATTGATGAAATTCGGGTTATAGGTTCCGTTCGGCGTCTAGTTGGTCCTCGAAGCTCGACGTTACTGTGAGTCATCTCTAAGGGGTTCAAAATAGGAGTTGAAATTTTCAAAACGCCTATACTATTTTTTTACGTAAATATTTTTACGGTTTTAAATAGTTCTTGAACTTGCGAGTTTTTTAAGAACATCCGGAGCATCGTACGTCCAGCCGTTCGTTCACAGTAAGGCCCCGAAGTTTGCACCGACAGGCATTTTCGACTCCAGTGTGAATGAAATTGTATACAATTCAAACCAAATCTCGTAACCAGAGACGCGCCCACAATAGGAATTTGTGAATACGGCCAATCATTGGTAGGGATCACCTGATTATATTGGCGGAGTATGAAGTCGAGTTGGTTGTTCTGTGATATTATTTCGCTTGAAAAATGATGGCTCTTTTGGAGTTTGTTGGTAGGTAGTGAAACTTGAACAAACGTTGAAGTATTATTGATGGGTAAATTATTACTACGGTAAATCATTACTCAACGGTAAATTATTACACAACGGTTCAGTATACCATCTACGTAGAAGGGGCTGGAGTTTGTTGGTAGGTACTTTTGCAACTTTTTTCACTCCTCATCAACAATTTCTCTTCAGAACTTCATTATGTGCGTTTCTTTTTGTTAGGTACTGTTTGTCATCGGCAGAATTATTTTAGCAACATTTAACTCGTGATTTAGGTAGGTACCTAGTAACGAGTACGGGGTTAGGTACTAACCTACGGAGGGTCTGCGATCTACATAATATGTATATAATAGAATAGTACATATCATATTATATAGAAGGGTTATCTATACATAGAGCTGTGATCTGTAACAGGAGGGTATTCTATACAAAATAATAAACCGTTGTGCAGGGATTTGCAGCGTTTTGTAATAATTGTTATCCTATTACATAGTTTTTAGGATGATTAGGCAACCTTGTAGAAAATAGTTCTATGATTTCGGGCATATAATCATCTTGCTATGCCAACTTCAGTTAAATTCCATTGATTTATGGGAATTTTAGCCAAATTGAGTGATTTGACTCCCAAAATTCTAATTTGACCCCTTCTATTGGGAGTAATATTCTTCTATTATTACTACCAGTTTTCTCTAATTTTTTGTTGCGATTTTTAGCCATCCTTACAGATTTGTACCTTGCAATTTTGACCCCCCCCCCCCCCCCCTTATATTTTTAATTTTGGACCTATTGCAATAACTTATTTCATTCGAATTCGCTAAACAGGTTCCAGTCATGCAGCATGGCTACGCGAGCCAATTTTCGAGGAACCAACTACTACCCTATAAGTACCCTCCAATTTATTAGGTTTGCTTATAGTGCAAAATGACGATCTCTCCATGTTTTGGTGAATGTTGCGAAAATTATTGGAATTCAGAGTAATGTTTAGATCGCAAACTTTGCATTTGAGACGAGAGCGAGAACTGGAACCCTAGGAAACTGTCCAGAACCTTCCTAGAAATGTATTTTTCGCCCTTCTTGCTAGTCAGCTCCTGAACATTAACCATCAAATTCTTGTTGTGGTTCATTTTTTCGCTATATCCACGCTCTTCAGTCATTTCTGGTCTTATGGATAATGATTGCTTCATAGAATGCTGTGATATTACGACTCAGCTCTTCATAATCAAGTTATGCTAGTGATATCATTCAAGATTTCCTCCTGGCTTTAGGTACTTACCTACCTCTTCCAGTAAATTGATTCATTACTACGGTTGAAAAAGATAATTATGTTCTATTGTGGGATTGATTTGTTACTTGTGCTTCAATCGATCGTTCCGCCTAGCAGTTACAATAGTGTGATGGAAACCATCACATGTGTTTATTGTTGTTTTCTGGGAAATTGTGGTTGTCCTGTTTTGGTATTGATTGCGGTAGGTTCGAAAAAATATACGAGCTCTTCATAGCGCGATTCTGGAGTGAATCTGTACAATATTACTGATTGTTTTATTGAAAGACGTGGTTGAACTTCTACGCGACACATATCCTTTTTGACTGCTCAGTACTTATCGTTATATTCATTTGCCTTCATCTGCGCCATCATCTTCACATAATTATGTTGTATGGTACTTACTACTGCCATTCCCTTTACATAATTGTTTGTGTTTGGCACTTCCAATTTGTTTTACAAATTAATTGAAATTAATTGTTCCTGTGGCTTGCGGTAGCGAAAGAATGTGACTCATAGAGCAGCCGGAGCTCGCTCATCTAATGACCAGGCGTGCTCGGAACATGACGTCATGTACGCCGCCAACCCCGTAGGCACCACACATATATAATAATATAATATATTACATGTATATAGCCTAACTGTCTATGGCACTATATATCACTGACCAAAATCGGCCGATTACTGGTCCAGTTAAGTAAACGTCTGTCTGCTGGATTGATTCAAATCTTTTTAGTATGATTCATAAATTCGACGGTATCCAAAACATTGTAGTGTAGGAGCCTACTACACTAACAGCGGCTGGAGCCGTGCTTGCGGTTGGGAGGAGCTGCAGTTAGTTTTTCCGCGCTATTTTTGTTAGTTGAGAACATGAAATACAGGAATAATCAACTTGTTTCGAATAATAAGGGGCTGTTAAGTTGAACCAGTTTTGATGGGCTTTGTATGATGAGTACCTTATCTCGAATTAGGCCTCAATCGGTTAAATAGTACCTGGTGGAACGATGGCTCATGGTGAAATAGTAGTACGAGCGGCGGAGCTCTCAAATTATTGTTATTCGACGCAGAATTTGTTCAGTTTTTCTGTAGAAAAACCCGGTTTGGTTGGACCAATGGGCGGTTTTTTGAGAAATATGCTGTTTCAGGCATAGGATCGTGGCGTAGGAGCGTGGGATATCTTTAAGTATATCCCATCAACAATTTTTGTTGAGCTAGAATCGTATTTCGACCGCTGTGTGCCTTTGAGTAGGAAATGCGTGCGTGAAGCTATCCGTGGGGCTGTGGTGTACTGTTAGCTTCCTCCTTATGTGGAGGGAGTTTTGAGGTCACCTCTTCCTCGATCGCCTTTTCAATTGGATCCCTAGACGGTTCTTGTCGTACCAGTCATTATTTTTTTCCTTTCAATACCTATCTAAATACCCATTTTTACAGTATTTAATAATAATATGTATTGATTAGTATAGTTTAACACCTTTTTTGGGGCGAGTGGTATGTCCAAACTATTTCTGGCTTCAGTATTCGCCACAAAGGGGTTCGGTTATCCATCACTGTCATGCGACGGGACAATAGAATGGTGTCAAACTCTGATTCTACTCCATAAAGAGTGTGGAATATCTTCATTGTACTTAGCCCTTAATACTAATTGTTGACCCCCAAAAATCCATATTTGACCGCTATTCTGAATGAAACAACTGAAATTGCCTTTTTCTGTCTTTATTAACCATTTCGTACCACTTTCAGTGATTTTATATCAATTGTTCGCAACTTTAGCCGTTTTTACCGATTTTTGACGCCTAAAAACTCAAATTTGACCCCCTTAGAATTTTTGAAAATTGCTCATCTTCGAACTCATCCTTCTGTTTGGCAATACGAATTATAGGGCAGTATTCAGCAATACAGTTGGAATTTTGGCGAAATTTGGAATTTTTTTCATGCACCCAAGGTCAGAATCGTCTGGAGTGACATATATATATTTATGTATATGTCAAATAAAAAGGAGCCCTAGCCCTAATCTGTGAGCGTGGTAGAATCTAAAGGTGAAAGAACCGAAAACGACACTGACGTGTATGTGGGTAATTAAATTTATTATGACGCGACTTTGACAGCGACTCAAACTGATGTTGACGTTGAAGGCAAACCAAATTATTAAATAAGACAAATTGTCGTGGGGAAGCTAGTCTCTACCAAGAGTAAAATATCAAGCACGAAACACTCCAAAATCTACTCCGTCATGGCTCGATGGCGATTGTTCATCCTTTTTTTTCTAGCCGGGGAGAAAGGCGCGAATCCCCCTGCCCGGACTCCCAACTCCAAACAGTGTTGCCATCAACTTCTCCTTCTCTTTTGAGTTGACAGCCTTGGCGGTAGCCTATCTGTCATCGGTGTTTCATGTCATGGATTCCTTCCATGTGACTCCAGCGATCCCCACGGCAACTTGTTCCTCATCAACGTCGGACTTTCCGTTTCCATTTGAATAATACGAGGTTAAGGATCAGGTAGCCGACACGGCCAATCCTGACCGGCTAGCGCCTCGCAGCCTGAAAATAAAAGCAGAAGCGGTAGACACTGACAAGTTGTGTAGCCCATTGGCAACATAAGCGTGGGCATATAAGATTCATCCATTTCACTATAATCATCTTCTTGCCCATGACCATTGCGCTATGAGCAATGATAATCTTAGTGTTGAAGATAACCAAAATTAATCAGTACGAAGTCCATACTTTCTGTTTCGTTTAATCCTAGCTGATTTCGTAAAACCATCAAATCAATTCATTTAACTATGGCTGACATTGCAGCCGACACTGGCCCTGACTACTCGGCCATACTGACTGAATTCCATAGAAAATATAAGCACAAGGCAACTGAAGTTAGTAAGCTACAAAATGTACAGCGTTGGCATTCAAATTATAGCAGAGCCAGAAAAGGTGTGAATAAGCATTACATTGCAAATATGCTGAACCCCCGTGACTTGGACCATCCAATCGTACGCACTACCGATCGTAAACAAACACCACAAGGAAGGAATGGAGGTACATTCTAAGGATGGGAAGGTGGGATAGGTCCAATCAGTGCACATACACAACCAGCCTTTTGCCATAGTACAGACAGTAAGGAACACCCAAGGCAGCGTTCAAAATATGAACCTACCGAGGGCCAGCAGAGAAAGATGGTAGTCTTGGGCAAGATCGGATACATGGACAAACAGCTTCAAGTAAGGCCTCAGACCCCATCCGTTCTGTGTACCGGCAGTCTAGCAAGGTACACAGAGGGGTCTCAGTATCGGTGTTACAGCCCAATACCAAATCCTGAGCCATCCAAAACCTAACACTGCTACAATCACCAGCAAACCTGTGAGTAACACTCAACTCACCATGGAGCAGTCGGTGCAAACTGTCCAATCCGTACGAAACGGAAACAAAACCTTTCTTCCCAGGCAATGGGATGAAGACCTGGGCGAGAAATAAAACGACCAACCTATGACTTTCGAAGGTCTTAAAACATTCGGAGAGACTCAACTCTGAACAATATATCACAACCTAGGATTTTGGATGTTGATTGTTGCTGGTACAATCCAACACCCCCGGGTGGCCACCACGGAAACAGCACCTTACAGTACAGTCCAACCGATAGCCCTCAATCCAACACAATCTTGCTGACAAGTGCGGTGCAAAACAAAAACAGTGTGGGTTGTTTACAAAGCCGTAGTGCAGTACAGTGTGTTATCAGGGGTGGCTCATACAACAATGATTAAAATGTTATCATATAATCACTTTTCTGTTAAGACCATCCGTCCCAGTAATAACATCAACATTAGATTAATCTGGGGATCATCCGTCCCGATATCTGGACATAGGCCATCATGAACAATACCAAAGTAATGGATTGAAGCGCAAGCAATAGGTAACTGAAACAACGTGATACAAAATTAATAACTTTTAATACTCAAGAAGACCAGTAGAGATAAATCAAATTTGGGAAAATATTCACCCAATTGGGACATGCATCGTGCCTTACATAAAAGTAACTGGTAGCAATGTTTAATAAACTCTGATAATTTACGTAGTGAACGCAGAATTTCACTGGCATTTGCAGATCAAATAATGACGCAGACTAACAAGAGTTTCATAAGACACGTGAAAGGTTTACAACGTAAGTTCTTTAAATTCCCTGTCATTAATGATAAAATATGGGAAGTGGGATATGAACATTCTGCAACTATGAGGACCAAAAAACATTAAAAAAAGAAACCCTTACGTCAAATAGGGGTTTAGAACCAAACAGTATAAAGAAAAGCAGGGTCATATCAAACAGCGCAAAGAAAAGTCATAAAACAAATAGGGGTTGCATGAAACAGAGTGAGCGTGCAAGTATAGGCAAAAGTAGGAACTATACAAGCGAGAAAGCACCATAAAGCAGTAAGAAACTACCCAACATACAAGAGAACCAATGTCACAATGCAGTTTACAATCATGGTCAACATAGGTATGTAGGAATCAATATTTCAAGAGTCAGGTAAATCAGAGTCAGAGTCTGTTCCATAGGGAACGAGGGCACTCTGATCAGGAACTCCACGCACATTTTCATGTGAGTATTTATAAGTTCGATTGTCTTTTAAATTTTTCAGTAAATAGCGGTCATTGTCGAGAATATCAATAATTTTGAACGGCCCTTTAAATTTAGGGTCAAGTTTGCACTGGTGACGTGGTTCGTTTTTCAACAACACCATATCACCTATCGAATGGAGTTTCACAGGGGCTTTTGATTTATCAAACCTAGCTTTGTCGTATTTGGAACGTTTGATAATATTTTGTGATGCACATTCACGAACAGAATCCAGATCACTTCGAATAGGAGGGACGATATTTGGGGATGGGGTTATCATACCAACAGGTTTTGCTATTTTACCAATCAAGATTTCTAATGGCGAGAGTCGCGTCACCGAATTTATGGTTGAATTCATGGCTAATTGGATATCACCCAAAGCCTCTTGCCAGGTCCTATCTCCCAACTCGATAGCTGTCAACATGTTTGTCAGAACTGACATCACTCTTTCACACTGACCATTAGCCCGTGAAGCTGAGACTGCTATTAAATGGAGATCTATTTGGTGCTTATCACAATAAGATCTAAAATCTTTGGATGCGAAGCATCTACCCTGATCAGCTACGATCGTAGCAGGGACCCCAAACAAGGTAATGAGCCTGTGCAGTCCGTGAATTACACTGGTAGTGTCAAGACTGGTAATATGATTTAAATGAACAAATTTAGAAAACCCATCAATAAAAACTAGACAATATTCTTTACTATCCCTTTTCCCTGTTAACTTGCCTGAAACATCAACATGAATTACCGACCATGGCACACTACCCTTAGGGATTGGATGAAGGGAGACCTGTTGTTTTCCTGATTGCGACTTAGCCACCCTGCATGTTAGGCAATTTTCACAAAATTTCTTGACGTATTTGGCCATGCCCTCGAACCAATAAAAATCTGCAGCTTTTTCCAACGTTTTTTCAGCACCGAGGTGCATAACAGATTCATGAATGTTCTGTATTACGGCATAACGCTGAAGCTTAGGGATTACAGGTAAAGTTCGGGTCTTGTGACCTCTTTGAATGGTTCTACATAAGATACCTGAGCGTAATTCGTAGGTATTTTTAACAGAGTCGGGTAGTTCATTATTTTTACATTTAACAGCTAACCCAGCGAGTTCACTATCTGATTGTTGTGCAAGTAATAGCCAATCATTAGAAAGTGTACCCAAATTAACAGCTTTTTCTTGTTCCAACCGAGCTTTGTGCGGAACCACAGACATCGGTACTTCTTTTTGACACGATTTGGGTAAACATTCAGCTACGTTAGACAATACCATAGGGTTGTTGCCATCATCATCCAAGGGGTGACGGGATAAATAATCTGCATGTTGCATGCGGCTTGCAGGGCGATACTGAATTTTGAAATCAAAAGTCTGCATAATTGACCACCAACGATGAACCCTATTGTTTAAATTTTGTTTCAAATATGAATCTTTGAGCGATTTACAATCGGTAACCACTGTAAACGAAACATCCTGCAACATAGTCTTGTAGTGTTGAAGGCTTTTGACCACAGCCATGGTCTCGAGGTCATAACTATGGTATCTCTGTTCAGCATTGTCATTTTTCTTGCTAAAATAAGCAACAACCCTGGGCTTACCGTCATAAAGATTTATAAGAATTCCAGACACTCCAATGCTACATGCGTCACAATGCAACTCGATAGGGAGAGACGGATCAAATATTGTTAGAACGGGCTCAGAAGTCAAATATTTTATCACGGTTTGTCGGGCCCTTTCGTGAATGTCATTCCAGATCAATTTTCCTTTTGATGAAAGTAATCGGTACAAAGGAGCAGCAATTTCGGAAAATTTAGGAATGAAGGAGCGGAAGTAAGAAGCCAGTCCCAAGAACTGCCTCAGAGAAGTCACAGTGGATGGTGGTGGCAACGCTACTAGGGCATCTATTTTCAAAGTGTTAGGCCGTAGTTCCCCATCCTGCACATTGTATCCTAAAAATTCAACTTGTGTTACGACAAAACGGCATTTAGTGTGATTCAGGGACACTCCCGCCTGGGTTAAAACAGTTAAAACGGTATCAAGCCGATCCAATGCCTCAAGTTCCGTGGTAGCAGCTATCATCAGGTCATCAAGGAAACAAATGACATACTGGTGCGCTAGATCCCCCAAAATGTCTAAAATTGCCCTCTGGAAGGTGGATGGAGCATTTTTGACCCCAAATGGACAGACGAGAAATTCCCATTGAGCTTCG
Organism: Leptopterna dolabrata; assembly: GCA_954871275.1. Classification (NCBI taxonomy): domain Eukaryota; kingdom Metazoa; phylum Arthropoda; class Insecta; order Hemiptera; family Miridae; genus Leptopterna; species Leptopterna dolabrata. The sequence goes on along the minus strand of OX940984.1, from coordinate 12,096,131 downwards.
GGAGTGACAAAAGCTGTCTTTTCAATAGATTCGGGATGCATCTTCATCTGATGGAATCCACTAGCGGTATCCAATACAGAGTAAAATTTGGACCCAACCAGCCTATTGATCTGGTCTTGGATCAGTGGGAGAGGCTGGTGTTCCGAAATAGTGTTATCATTTAGAAAGCGGTAATCGACAGCAAGCCTCATCTTCTGATTCTTTTTTGGCACCAAGAGTATGGGACTTGCAAAGGGGGATTGGCTACGCCTAATAAGACCGGCAGCTTCCAACTCTGCTAGATGCTCCCGTAAATACTGTTTCTGAACGTTTGACATGGGGTAAGGCTTCCTATTCACAATTTTCCCTGGGTCCTTCAACGTAATTCTAAATTCAACATTTTTCAACCGAGTTTTAGGAAACCCTGAAGTGAAAAACTCGGAATATTTACTCAAAATACTGTATAGACGAGGTTTGTTTGAACCTGATATTTCAGTTTGAGCTGAACAAAGATCAAAAATGTCTACACTCACTTCCAGATTGCCTATCAACATAGCACCTTCATTTTCGATTATATTGTCAACGAACGGGAGGCATTGGTCAGTACACTTGTCACACAGATTAGAATTTAACTCATTTTCGTTTTCAGGCCCTAAAACAGATTTTACAGATGCATTCTTAAAATTTAATTTTTCAATTTTCTTTTGTAATGATTTTGACAAATGTAAATCGAGTGGTACCAAAGTGCAACTATTTTTGGAAAGGGTTACATTAACATTCTGTTCTAATAAATCAGATCCTAAAATTAAAGAATGAGGGATTTCTACATCTTCCACTTGGTGCAAATTTATCCTAAGGTCTAAGCCATCAACAGTCACGTCGGTCAAAATCTGGCGAGGAGACACCACCAACCCGTTGCCCAGCCCCTTCAACGAAACGTTTTCAATTATTATTTTGCCTTGAAACTTATGAAATAAGGATCGAATGACCAAACTGCACTCAGCTCCTGAATCGAAATGAAAAGGGTAGGTACTACCTGAGTGATTCAGTTGACCACTTGGCGTGCGTGTGCAGAGGTTGACTCGACGTTCCTTGTTTTTTGGTGGAGCTGACTGCTGGGATTGGTTGCCCTGTGGATACTGGTTATTCCGTGGCTGTCCCGAATGGGGGTTGCCAGGTCGAGCTTGAGGGCAATCTCTCTTGTAGTGACCAACTGCACCACATCCATGGCACGCATCATTACGATGTCGGGGCTGGTTCATCTGGAACTTGGGTTTGGTGTGCGAATTCTCGCCGCATTTGCCACTGTGGTGTTGAGACCTGTAATTCGGATTTTGTGCAGAATTAGGTCCACGATATGACTGCTGGTTCACAGTGGAATTATGGGGTCTATCATGTGAACGATGGGTCTGACCATTTTGAGACTCCTTGAACTTCTTGTTAGGATACCTGTCATTCTTATCTCTATTATCATGAGGTCGTTTGGTTGACCCCTCTATCAAAGAAACATTCATATCCTTGATCAATTTTTCCCTGGTAAACGTACCAGAAGAATAGAGCAGTCTCTTCAATTTAGGTTCACTTTTAGCAAGATGCACTAAAGTTAACATAGGTAGCAACTCAGAGGTAGGTATGTTAGACAATCGAGACTCTAAAACATTCAGAATTCGTGAAGCTGTACCAACTAAATTTTCGTTCTCGGAAGGTGTTTTAGTTAAAATATCAAACAATACGGTTGCGGGTGTTTCAGTGAGACAATACTGAATTATAAATTGTTCCCTCAAATCTGGCCAAGTCATTCCGGGAGTCAGTATTTGGGAGAGCCAAGCAGCAGAAGAACCTTTGCATGCTGTTGATAATAATGAATATAGTTCAGATCCACAGCGCGGACTTTCGTGCATGATTGCATCAATCTTATTGATCCAGGAACGAACATCAAAATTATGATGATCCGGAGAAAATTGCGGAAGCTTGAACAAATAAGATTGAAACGGGTTTATTTTGGTGAGTAAATCCCCAATGGAAGAAGCAATGCTCTGACCCTGTGCTTGTAATACTCCTTGAATGGCTCCCGCTATAACCTGAGTTAAGTCCCCTTGGAATGGTATAGAAGGGGCACCCGGAATCGTATTAGCAGTTGACTGTGAGGTTTTACAAGGTTGATGGCTATTTGTTCTATCATCGGAAGAGTTATTATCGGCTTCATGATTCAGAAGAAAATTCGGAATGGAATTGTTTGAGGACCGCAGTGTGGGAAATTCCCCAGGCTTCATTGCAACAGGAATGAACGATTCCGATTGACCTGAACTTGTAGTCGCGATGGCGTCACATCGATTAGAGAACTGAACTGTAAACAAATAATTTTTTGTTTTTAAATTAAAAAACATGGCGGATAAAACAAACCTCATGTACGATTGTAGCTTTCCTATCACCATAACTTAGCCAATTCATTATTACAAAAGTAATCCCATGTAGGATAAACTCGCAAAAATATCGAAATTCTGCAAATCTGCCCTACAAGAAACAGACTCACCCGTATCATCATCTTCTTTCCGAGACAAATCCTTGGCTGCGGTTCCTTCCCCGCATGTGTTGAGTAATTTCGGCGCCTGACTTCGGTATCTTGCCACAAGACTGTCAACGTCGGATTCCGCATCTTCTTCGTCGTAACGTTCTTCACCAGATTCCTCGCGTTCCATTTCCGATGTCAAATAAAAAGGAGCCCTAGCCCTAATCTGTGAGCGTGGTAGAATCTAAAGGTGAAAGAACCGAAAACGACACTGACGTGTATGTGGGTAATTAAATTTATTATGACGCGACTTTGACAGCGACTCAAACTGATGTTGACGTTGAAGGCAAACCAAATTATTAAATAAGACAAATTGTCGTGGGGAAGCTAGTCTCTACCAAGAGTAAAATATCAAGCACGAAACACTCCAAAATCTACTCCGTCATGGCTCGATGGCGATTGTTCATCCTTTTTTTTCTAGCCGGGGAGAAAGGCGCGAATCCCCCTGCCCGGACTCCCAACTCCAAACAGTGTTGCCATCAACTTCTCCTTCTCTTTTGAGTTGACAGCCTTGGCGGTAGCCTATCTGTCATCGGTGTTTCATGTCATGGATTCCTTCCATGTGACTCCAGCGATCCCCACGGCAACTTGTTCCTCATCAACGTCGGACTTTCCGTTTCCATTTGAATAATACGAGGTTAAGGATCAGGTAGCCGACATATATATCTATATAAATAAATGTTTGTTAAAATCTAAGGATGAATTCAGTTGCTATCTGAACTGGATTCCCTTATTTAAAAAAAACATTAAAAAATTTGTTCTTAAATTTTTGGGCCCATTGCAATAACTTCATTTTCTCTGAAAATGCACTAAAAACTAAATTCTGATAATATATGACATTCAGCCGTTTGACCATGATTGTATATAGGGACACTGATAATCATCTAGATTTAAGAAGGAGAAGAAAAGAAATAATGTAAAGATGGCGTATCTCTGGCTTCCGTTCACTTCCTCCAGTTGTGTACCAGCCGACCTTCGAGGTGGCGATAGCCGTGTGAACCCGGTAGATGGCAGTCAAGTGGAGAGTCGACTGAATGGAGTCAAGAGTCTCCTCGGGAGGCCACTTCAATAGATGTTTAGCATTTCCTAGTGAACGCTCCAAACTACGACGAAACCCCCCCCCCCCCCATGATATCGATTTTTAAAATACACATTGATGAGAATCGCCAACTATGCGTGGATGCTTTGGGACGACACGACAAAAGTAATACTTGTGCATTATTTCGCAATTCCGCATTATTATTTTGTCAAATATTTATAAAATATGACGCCAATGATGGGTGGGTAGGTAGGTACTATCTACTATAATGTCCAACAACATAATTTATGATTTCAGTCTCAGATTCCACTCTCATAATAGGATAGATCCTCTTCTTCGTATTTTCAGACAAGTAGTTGAAAGTTTTTTCAGTGGACCTTTTTCAGTGGACGTGTGAATGTTGGAACGGGGTGGTTATTTCTGGGACACTGTATTAGACTACGTTCTCCAAGTCTTCAACTTGTCGCACTCCCGTAAACATTGGACACGGTAGGGCACTCCTCAACTAGATTTCTATGGATTTTCAAGAGTGTCACTAACAATTGTAATTACGAATGACAAGTTACGGTGTTTGTCTGTGGCCGTGGAAGAGACGGCGTTCCGTATGACCACAAAGCTCTGCGGAGCCCGTTATTCCCATTCGAACAGCGCTAGAATGTGCGAAACCGTATCAGCGCGAAGTCCTCGTCATTCCAACTCATTTGCTGACGCCAGTGGAAATTAAGAAGTATAGAAATTATGGAAATCGCTGGCGAGGAGCGTTGACACTGTGGAAGGAAAACTTGAAAATAATATCTTACGCGAGAAGAGCCCATTGCAATAGCATTTTCTAAAAACAACTATGCCCTCCGCATTTACACCGAGGAAATACGGTCCAGTCATATGCAGTGACCGTATGCACAGGACATTACTCCCGCCCTCCCAGTAAAATCAAGTTACACACTACCTCCAGTAGATATATGTACCTACCTTATGCACCTCTACCTACCTTTCCACTGCGTCAGCCTTCTGCCCACGAAAATCTAGTGATGGGAACGAAACCGCACAACGTTGCTAGAATAGTTGTCGAGAAAGTAGAATAACAGTTGTAAATAACAGCTTACTTTCGCCTGTTCGAATTAGGATTTAGGACAATTAAAACAGAACAGAAGAAGAAGAAGCAGCAGAAACGGACTGACCGGTCGAATGGCCTGGTACTCGGTTTCACAGCCAAATTGCATGAGCTCCTGCGGTTTTTTGAACTCCCTATACATATCTCACTGGAACGCCCGTTCAAACGCTCAATTTACCCCGGGCCCCCTCCCCCACCTTCTGACGAAACAGCTTTTTCGTATTGCGCGGTTGTTGTATGACCACGTAAAAATTAAAACGGAAAATTTTTTTGATCACATCCAAAATGAGAGGTGTTATCAACAGCCCATCAATAGTAGGCCGTTATTGATTGAGTTCATATCTTAAGAGTTGTTTCTTGAAAGAAACAGCAGCCTATTTTACAACTGTTATCGACAACTGTGTTATTCTTGGGCAACCAGCAGCCTGTTGTCCTCTTCTGAAAATAACAATAACGCCCATCAGTACGAAAATTCCTTTAATTATTTCTGCTGTCTGCTGCCATGAAAATACGAAGATTGCTTGGGGGATCGATTTTCATCGGTAGTTCGATTTCTGGGATTGATGTCGATTGGTGCTGGAGTGACTATTGGCACTGGCTAGTTTATGTTTTGATGGTTATATGTAGATCAGTGGGACGAGAAACTTTGTGATAGGGTATCACTGACCTTTTTTCAGTCCAGTTGTGTCTGTGTTATTAAAGTAAAAATTAATTTCGTGAAATCGATCATTCCCAAGGGATCGATCATTAATTGAACTTGGGAACGAACTGGATCACTCGCGATGAAATCGTGAAAACCGATTCCTAATGAGATCGGAGTTATTGAAACTAATCCTTTCTTGTTTAACTTGTGAAATTATATAGAACCATTGTGACATGATTCGTGGTACAACGATTCCCTTCACTCAAGCCATTAACCAAAAGCTCAGAACCATCACCCAGAAAATTTGTCGAAAATGTTTAGAACCATTTATTTACCACACTTTATTTAATTTCTGATAATTTACCGCAGTTCGAATTTGTGACGGATGCGACGAAAACGGACGTCGAATCATACATTCGCCAGGCTTATGTTGATGATAGCGTATGGATCACACTTTTGTCGGTTTCATTTTCAATCTTCTTTCTTTCTTCTTTTAGTTGGCTGTACGAATTTCCTTCTCAATATAGTTTTACAACCTTCTCCACCTCTGAATTTCGTTCTTTTACTTCATTTCACTCTCCGTCCCACCTGTCGTATGTTTCACGACCGGCCGTTTCACTCTTGTTCTTTCCACCGCGCCCCCTTGACCCTCCGGGTTGAAAAAATGCTTCCCTCTCTCGGATCACGTCACGGGGTATACACGGAAGGCGAGTTTTACTGGTTTCAGCCGGCTCCCCGAAGGAGATTTACCTTCACAGAGTTCAGCAACAGTTTCGGAGTTGCCACCAAGCCAGCAACAGCTAGCGGAACAACCTCCTCGTTTTAAAAGGTCATTCCACTCTTGAAACCATCCCTTATAGCTATTAGCTACGCAAAATTAGATATCAATTATTGACCTGCAACGCCACGAAATCAATCTCATCATTCATCACCCCAATCAAAACACTGTGGGCTATTTTAAAATACCTATATTGATTATGTGGTCTCCATTCGAAATAACGAGGATGAGTCCAAATTTCAACTTATTTCCTAACAATTTTGACAAAATTCATTCTCAGTTTCACGTTTTTCTCATTAAACCTTGTTCATTCAAAAGTCGCGTAAGTTTTCGTAACAAACTACTGGTGCATAAAATTTTTTGACACTCCTTGCGTACCTATTTATCAATCCTCAGACGTATTTTACGGTACCAAATGAAGTGCGTTCCACGTTAAATCAAAGTTATAGTTAAGTTCTAGTTCTGTGATGCAGCATGACCGTTTGAGCGATTTTTCGAAGTAGCTGCCCAAATTATAGCCTTTTTCATGGATTTATCCACAAATTTGAAACTCATTGCCCCTGTGATTTTGATATAGTGCTCAGTTTTTTTTTATAGTGCTAAATAGCTACATTCTCACCACCATTTTAATTTCAGTTGTCGAGTTTATAATAATTTCGGGCACTCACTTTTTGTGGGCTCTTTATTGGGGCAAAAAGGTTTATGGTTATTGAAACCATCTATTTCTTTCTGAAGCCAAACTCCTCCACTATTTCTGGTGAGTGGCGTAGTTTTTGGTGGTTATTAGCTTTTTTCCATTTTTCTCGATTTTTGACCAACAAATTGAACCCACTTGACCCACTTTTTCCCTGGACGAATATATCTGAGTGTATTTCCCTGTTTAGAGTCAGCATCCTAGAACAGTTTTGGTGACTGTTGTAATTTTGTTGACAACCTACAAAACATTAGTCTTTTTCATTTCGAGTTTCCATCCTAGATAGGCGTGTATCCACCTGTTTTATATCCGTTTTTGGTTTTTGGTTTATTATTTTCAATAATGAACCATTGGAATCGAGCATGAAAAAAAAAATTCTTACCTCCCCTCAAAATTTGATGGTTTACGTTTCAAGGTATGTAGAATCCAAAACTGCAATAAAAATATTTCTGTCTGTCCGCCGTACGCCGTACGCCGTACGGGCCACTTTTCTTAGTTACCATGAAAAAAAATTGATGGAATTCGGGTTATAGGTTCCGTTCGGCGTCTAGTTGGTCCTCGAAGCTCGACGTTACTGTGAGTCATCTCTAAGGGGTTCAAAATAGGGGTTGACATTTTCAAAACGCCTTTACCATTTTTTTACGTAAATATTTTTACGGTTTTAAATAGTTCTTGAACTTGCGAGTTTTTTAAGACCATCCGGAGCATCGTACGTCCAGCCGTTCGTTCACAGTAAGGCCCCGAAGTTTGCACCGACAGGCATTTTCGACTCCAGTGTGAATGAAATTGTATACAATTCAAACCAAATCTCGTAACCAGAGACGCGCCCACAATAGGAATTTGTGAATACGGCCAATCATTGGTAGGGATCACCTGATTATATTGGCGGAGTATGAAGTCGAGTTGGTTGTTCTGTGATATTATTTAATTTGGAAAATGATGGCTCTTTTGGAGTTTGTTGATAGGTAGTGAAACCGATTTTATTGGTGGGGTACCTATGAAGTCGAGTTGGTTGTTCTGTGATATTATTTCATTTGAAAAATGATGGCTCTATTGGAGTTTGTTGATAGGTAGTGAAACCGATTTTATTGGTGGGGTACCTATGAAGTCGAGTTGGTTGTTCTGTGATATTATTTCATTTGAAAAATGATGTGCGTTTCTTTTTGTTAGGTACTGTTTGCAATCGACAGAATTATTTTAGCAACATTTAACTCGTGATTTAGGTAGGTACCTAGTAACGAGTACGGGGTTAGGTATTAACCTACGGAGGGTGTGCGATCCGGCTGGATTTTGTTGATAGGTACTTTTGCAACTTGAACAACCGATGAAGTATTATTGATGGGTAAATTATTACACAATGGCAAATTATTACACAACGGCAAATTATTACACAATGGCAAATTATTACACAACGGCTCATCTACCCAGAAGGGGCTGGATTTTGCTGATAGGTACTTTTGCAACTTGAACAACCGTTGAAGTATTATTGATGGGTAAATTATTACATAATGGCAAATTATTACACAATGTCAGGTCAACGGCATCAGCCAAATGCCCGTTGAACCTGCCATGGAATTTCAACAGTACACCTGTGGGCAAATTATTACACAACGGTTCATTATTCTATCTCCGTAGAAGTGGAACCTATACAGGTAAATTAGTACACACATAGTAACGAGTACGGCGTTAGGTACTAACCTACGGAGGTCCGCGATCTACATAATATGTGTAGAATAGTACATAATTATGTTATATAGAAGGGTTATCTATACGGAGACCTGTGATCTGTAACAGGAGGGTATTCTGTACAAAATAATAAACCGTTGTGCAGGGATTTGCAGCGTTTTTTTTTTTTTAAATTTTGTCTAGCCAGCGTCAGATGCTGGATACGTTATATTGAAATCTAGATGTGGAATGCTCTGAAACGGATTTTTATAATAAATATTTCCAAAAATTCATGTGTCGAATAAAAATGTGTAACCCGTTGCATTCATTTTCCCCTGAAAATCATCTTAAACCGGTTCCAAGCAATAATTATCACACAATGAGAATTGATGTATACTGATAACGTGTTTGTTTGGCTCAAACGTTGATTCAGTTCTTAACGATGGGTGAAAATGGACTCTAAGGTCATCAAACTCAATCACCCGAGCTCCGACTGATCCTTGTAAATATTTATACTTAGTTTGATCTGGTCAAAACTTGAACACAAAAACAACACGAGGCGAGCGTTTGGTTTGGATTAGATAAAAACTTTCTGAGTCAGATTCTGGGTCATTCATTAATAATTGGTAGCCCTCAATTCTTCCGAGGAATTTTCCTTAGGTCGGTCAGAACCTATTAAAGAAACAACTGTCAGATGTCCAAAAATATCAGTCTGGAACCATTTTTTTAGGCTCAGTCCGTGAGGTCCGTTGAATATTTCGATCAACGGAACGCGGTATTCCCTTGTAGGTACCTACTGATCATCCCGAAGCTAAATCTCCAGAGCAGATGACCAATAGGAATACTGATATCGTCGTTTGTAGTCGCCCAACAAAACATGGAATACTCCCAAAGTTTAATCTGGTCAAGTTCCATCGCACAGTGGTGCTAAACCCCCGAAAAGCGGCAAAAACCTATCTTCTGATTATTTGCATTAAACTTGGTACGCACAAGTTTTTTGAGGTGTAGAATCCAAATCCACAGTCGGTTATTGTTTGAACACGCTTGTTTAAGAACAGTTGTTTAAACATGGGGGTAAAATTGTGGTTTTTAAGGGTAAAAAAAAGAGTAAAAATGACCAGAATCGCAAAACATTGATAAAAGCTCGCTGAAAGTAGTATGGGATCGCGATTTGAGGCAGAAAAAGACTATTTCCAATATCAATTTGCAACAAATCTAGAAATTCTAGAAAGTTTCATGTTTTTAAAAATCGGTCACCAAAAAATTCTTTAGATTGATGCAAATGCTGTTCCGGTCAATTCCAGGAGCTAAAACTTTTACGTTTCATACGATAGAATACAAGAACAGCAAGTGCGAGCGCAAAGCAACGTAAAGCACCATATTATTTAATCGAAAACCCCACCCAAAAACTAATTTAATTGCATTTTTAACATGACATTCAATAACATTCAAATAAAAGGTCAGTATTTTATATCATGTTGGGAAATATATATATATACGTAAGCATATAGGGTAGACAAATTTTTTTAATCAATCTTGATTAGCGAGTGAAATTTCATAGAAGTTAGTTTTTTTTAAAGTGATTTTCGTAAAATTTGAAATTCTACCAGAATTTTTTTTTTTTTTTAAATCACAAAACCCATATCGTCGTGAGAATCTGCTTGAAAAATAATTCGCCCGAATGACAATGGCGGCACCCGGCCATCGGTGTAAAACTAGTAGTTTTATATCGACGCACCCGGCACAGCCTTCTCCATTCCTATCGTTCGCCTGCTCGGAAAAGTTTAGGTGCTTCGGTACCTAGTGATGTGAATATTCGTTCGTGCGAGAACGCCTTGACTGTTAATACCTATCACCACCAGCAGTCGAACCTTTGCAAGCAGTCATCGATTTACCGATCTACCTGCTGCTATGTCTAAAAAGGCCTTATCGCATGTTCAATTATATTATGAAACGGTAAAATATCGCCTGCCACCGGGTTATCTTAACGTCAAACCCTCGCGGTCCCGTTTCTCTGGCTTCCATTTGTGATGGTAATGAACGACAGTTTGTTCCCTTCACATGAATATTGAGCCCACGGAGTCCCTGTCTGCAAACCAGATACTGGCCACAAACTTGATTCGTTCGTGATAAACCTTTGAATGGACAACTATAAAACAAACACTTATGAATAGATAATCCATGAGCAGCCAAACCATTTCAAATAAGTACCTATATATTTATCATGAAAATATACGTCGCAACAAGCTCAAATTTTTCTCAAATCTGATTAAATGAATTAGGTACCTTCTGTGTTGGTGAATGTGATCTTGAATCTTGGTTATCTTCATATAGCCTCTTCTCTTGCTAAATGAAATGTTTGAGATTGAATGAGAAACGAGGCGTTTTTGTGAAATTTCATCAATTTTCACAAACTTAGGCCTCATTACAGCTCGTTTTAATAATATCAGAATGAAAGTTATGATAATATCAAAAGGCGAAACAGGTGTCAAATTTTCAACATATTTTGACGATATTCTAATAGAATTGGACGCCATTAAATCTTGACCCGTAAGCGGTGCGTTCGTAGTTCCACCTATACTACTACATAATCACTAAATTGTTTCAAACCTTCATTTTATTCTAGCGTTGTTTTAGAATATTTAAAAACCAGCTATTCATGTAAATTGATCCGCTATGGTTTCGATTTCCGATTGTTCTTAGCGTTTTCTATTTATAGAACCAAAAAGGCTATTTTTTTCGCTATAAATCTATGACCTATTAGATAAGTGAGGTCTATTTTAAAACACGTGACTATCTCACCACGCTCCCAATCACATATTGATAGTGAATTATTACGAGTATAACACGTCTCTTGCTCAGTCGAGTGCAGCCAGCCTCCGCGGACGGTTTTCTTTACTTCTGAAGTTCACTTAAATTCCAACTACATTTTGTCTGTTTTGCTCCCTCTGTTTTTCTTATGGAAATTGTGCAAATTCCGTTTAACAACGTTTTCACTATCGAGAAAATTGTTGCTACTGTGGATGGTAATGTGCGCAGTGAAGATGACTTCTACCCTGACGATGGTAGGTTGATTGAAACCCATTATTTAGATATCTTTTCCGATTATGATTTATCGCAATACCGCACTGAAAAAGTACTGTTTTACCAATTACCTTGTTGGTTTGTGTTGATAGTTATCCTGGTAGTTAGATACTTTATTGATTCAATATTCTTGAGATTTGTTCTGTTTAGAAATTTAAAACTACGCACATAACTATAAAGTTCGTCACGTACCATTCAAAATCGATTATTCCATTTTCACCTGGAAATTTTGCGTGGTTTGTTCTTGACACTGTCGAAAAGTGAGTGATATTGCTCCCTAAGAAGAGGTGAGCAGGTGAGTGATGCCTACCAGTGTATAATGATGTGGTTGTATACCTACTTGCTGCATTTCGTTTTGATCATTTGGTAATATCATCCAGAGCTGCTCATGATCATAGTTAATGACTACATTATTAGTGGTTTGGGATTAATATGGTGAGATCGCCCAGCCCTGGGAAGTATGGCGTATCCCATATTAATTTCCCTAATGCATTTGTTCCGCGAATACCCACATGTGGCAATAGTGATTTGCAGTCGTTAACCATGAGGGGTCGTCGTTTTCTAATCCGCCCCTATTTCTGTCTTGTTGAGCGACATTTGCTGTTCTGTACTCGAACTCCCTGTATTAGAAGGTTTTCCATACACCGGGGACATCGCACAACAGAAAGCGATGACTAAGTAACTGGTTGAACGCGTGTAGATGAGTAATGGAATGTTGGCGCTAATGGTATCAATTGCTCCCGTGGGGGGCCAAACTGTTGTTTCTTCCAATACTCTTGGGTGGCATAGTTTTTACTTTTCTTGCCCCTTCACCGTGCATGTGGAATGAGGAATTATGGGGTGTACATTTTTCCAAATAGAAGAGCTCAACGAGAACTTTCCAAGTAGATGCTGTGAAAAGGTGTCTTTATTGAATAAAAATGTGTGTGAAGATGGTGAGAGTAGCACCACAGATCTCGCGTGTATACTGCGCAGTCGATCCTAGAGGATTTAGAGAGTGCCGAATGGTATTTTGAGATTAAAAGAGCGAAATTCCAATCCTTTCGCAACCCCCATCAAGGTTCAGTGTACAGTAGACAATTTTACTGACTTCCGAGCGGCCTATGCAACCCATTCGACTTCGAACGCACGAGTTACAGCGACAGTTTTTCCATTGTTTCCCACACAAAAACTGCCGAGAGCTACTAATGCAAACTGAACCTGATATCAGGCTTATTTTGTCTTTGTTCTCATGTTCTTCTTCTTAGTGAGGTCTTCCGCGAAATATCCCACGCCCTCTGTTTGATATATTTGTTATCGTAATCTTGTAAAATGACCTCCTGACCGTGGCATCAACCTTGGGAGCGTGAGTTGTATGATAAAAACTACCGGATATTTGCTCGTTTGGAATAAATTGGTTGTTTGTAATGTGTAGAGAACAATACCCAGTATGAATTTACCGAAAGCCTTTCAACGTGCTTTTTGTCATGCATTATCGAGCAGTCAAGGTTCGAGGCCGAAGACGCTGGAAGTCAAGAAACGATAAATACAGTTCAGATGAGGGGCAGTAGTCGGTAAACGGTTGTTGAAACAGCTGTGTTTAGCTGGTCCGAGCTGAAGGAATATTGTGAAAATCACGTTGTATCATCAATGAATAATGAAGGTCAAGTTCATTTCGCAAAGACTAGTGATTCAGTGATAGGAGGGTACGTAGACCTAAAGATATGGAATAGAGCGGTTATTGTTCGTTTCAGGTTTTCTTCTGCAATTTATTAACATCGAGGACGGTATCAATGGTCGATTATCGAAAAAGAGAATGATTCGCTGCTGTAAGAGTGTTGACTGAGTGTTGTCTGGCATTTGTATAGTATTCAGTGCTGGAGTAGATTGTATTCGTTATAATAAACTGTGTTATTACCAATAATGAAACTATTTAGATTTCGTTGATCTTTACGTCAGGCGTGGGTTTCGTGAGTTTGGCGTTGTCTGTGAAGTATGTCTTCCAAAACACCACAATATCTATAATGAGCGAATTGAAGGTGATAAATTTCCTACTTACCAAGACAGTTGAGCTCCGACTCTTTCCAGTTTGATCTTGCTGCAGTTTGATTTTTGATATTTGTAGACTCCTTAAACGTAAACTAATAAGGGTAATAAGGGTGATAGAGATCGAAGCCTGATCTAAGCACATTCATTATAAACTGTCTGCAGTATTTCTGCGATTCTATTGTACATTCTGGTGGACCTTGCCTAGATACAACCACTCAGAAGATTGCCAGCTTGCCTCAAATGACGTCAGCGTTCTTCCTCCGACCAGTTGAGTGCATTGGTTAGTTAGAAAACCGGGAGATTCCAGTGGATACTACGTTTCCATTCCTTATGCGATGAGACGTGTCAACTTCTGGCCGCAACAATATAATCGCGGGCGAGAAAAGTCTGACTCAGTGGCAACGAATAGCGCTTAGTTACGAAGGCGGGATCACACGAACAGACCGTAACGTCTAGTGACTAATGGAAGAGGTGTGTCCCTCAGATCCTTTAAAAATTGTTATACAGCTCATCCTTATTGTTAAGTGGCATTTCGCCGTACAAACTGTTTCAACTTTGTGTCGACGTATAATGTTGAATCGACTTGGGTGAGGAAGGAACAAAGGGAAACGGGGTATTGCGCACTCCATCCATTGGATAGCTATGGTAGTTATTGTATTACTGTAATACCGTGTGTGCACAGGATAGTGTTAATTGATTTCCTTCATAGGAAACGTAGGTATCGTTAGTGTATTGCGTTTCGCCACCTCCACAGCTGGATTAAACGTGGCATTAAGTATGGTATAAGGTCAAGTGTTACTTAACACTGTGACATACGAGTACATAGCCCGTTCTGAATTGGTTTTTGACTAAAACAATGGATAGAGTCACTACAATAGGTGATTTGCAATTACCCGTGGAATGTAACGTTTCTCACAAACTCCATCAACAATGTTGTAATTTTAAATTATAATCATGAGAGAAGGGTAAGTCACTCGCAGATTGATTTCCTTCGAAACCACGTGGCTTGAGATTAAAAAGAACAGTATCTACTGCCCTCCTTTCGACCATTTTGAAGGTTGTTTACAAATATCTACATTAAGGATGTTTACAAACAACTATTACATACCACTCACGCCACGCCGTTTAGAGTACCAAGTGAAACACCAGAGATGGAGCTAGGAACACCTATATTTTTATGCTGTGTGTGTACCTACTCGAACATGCTATACTGTGTATCTACTCGCGCCGACTTCAAAATGTTGGTTGTATCAGCTTTGAATAAACTACACTTGTTCAGCATACAAATCATTTGTATTAACCCGACCCTTCAGGTTTTTGCGATGGGACCCCCCGCCGAAAAGCGACAGGAAAAAGTGAGACCAAATAGTGAGACAAAAGTAGCGCGTATTTTATAAACCGATCGTTGCTAAGGAAATTCACTCTACAAAGCTGTAATTTGGTATGTAGGCTCCTTAGGACTTTAACTTGACGCTGCCCAGGCCCCGGATCAGCTGAGTTGCTCCTACAGCTAATTTCTATGCTATTCACTGTATGAAGCTGTAATTTGGCAGGTAGCGTCCTTAGGAATTACACTTTAAGCAGCGTAGGGCCGTGATCAGCTGAGTGGCTCCTAAAGCTAATTTCTATGCTATTCACTCTATGAAGCTGTAATTTGGTATGTGGGCACCTTAGGACTTTAACTTGACGCTGCCCAGGCCCCGGATCAGCTGAGTGGCTTCTAAAGCTAATTTCTATGCTATTCACTCTACGAAGCTGTAATTTGGTATGTGGGTTCCTTAGGACTTTAATTTGACACTGCCCAGGCCCTGGATCAGCTGAGTGGCTCCTAAAGCTAATTTCTATGCTATTCACTCTACGAAGCTGTAATTTGGTATGTGGGCTCCTTAGGACTTTAATTTGACACTGCCCAGGCCCTGGATCAGCTGAGTGGCTCCTAAAGCTAATTTCTATGCTATTCACTCTACGAAGCTGTAATTTGGTATGTGGGTTCCTTAGGACTTTAATTTGACACTGCCCAGGCCCTGGATCAGCTGAGTGGCTCCTAAAGCTAATTTCTATGCTATTCACTCTACGAAGCTGTAATTTGGTATGTGGGCTCCTTAGGACTTTAATTTGACACTGCCCAGGCCCCGGATCAGCTGAGTGGCTCCTAAAGCTAATTTCTATGCTATTCACTCTACGAAGCTGTAATTTGGTATGTGGGCTCCTTAGGACTTTAATTTGACACTGCCCAGGCCCCGGATCAGCTGGGTGGCTCCTAAAGCTAATTTCTATGCTATTCACTCTACGAAGCTGTAATTTGGTATGTGGGCACCTTAGGACTTTAACTTGACACTGCCCAGGCCCCGGATCAGCTGAGTGGCTCCTAAAGCTAATTTATATGCTATTAACTCTTATATGCTATGCACTCTTTGGTGCATCCTCGATAGCCTTAGCCTTACTAGAGTTCTCCGCAACTTCTGGACTACTTATTTTAGTAGTCCACTAAAATAAGTTATGTAGTTTTTCTAATCGATATTGTCAATATGACGAGTGAAGATCATATCAATAAAACAGGTTAATTTATTTTTTATCCATTAAAAAATTATTTGCACATGGATACACCGGTAAGAAACAGCCGATCTTATATAATACAGCGAGGGGGACAAAAACCTGAAGGGTCAGGTACACCACATTTTAGCCGTCAGGCTTTAAGCGGAAGTCATCCGGGGGTGCAGGGGGCGAAGCCCCCGCCGAGGCGCGCAGCGCCGAGTTTTTTACTTCTAAGTTTTATACATGTTTTTTTGGAAATCGGTTTCTTTTAGTTAATGTGTATCCCCCCCCCCCCCCCCCCCCCAGAAACAACCCTTCTGTAAACATTTACTTGCCAAAAAAAACCTCAACAGCCGCAAAAAGGATTGATATCCATTTTGCCCGCGCCGAAGTAGCATACTCGGTGCTTCCCACCTCGCTCTTGGATGTGCATTTGTGCATACAGAAAACTGTTCCTTCCCCCTCTGCTGGATACGTGTGTGTAGAAACCTGTTCCTTCCCCTTAAACCTTGAAATTTCTTTCAACGCTGTTTGACGCTGTTTGTTTCCCACAGTTGTGTTTTGACGGGATGGGTGGTGAGGGGTTATGTGCACAAAACGATGTGCAAAATTTAAACTTATTACACTGTCTAACCTACTCCTAAAAACTTCCCCCCGTGGTGTAAAAATGTGAAGGGGAGGGGGGTGGACAAATTGCACAAAAGGCACTTCGTTGGAGCATGACGACTGCGCCTGCAAAATTTCAGCTCTTAAAACCCTCTCCAACCTACTCCTAAAATATGCCTTCCCCCCAAATTGTGTCAGATGGGAGGGTGGAGGGGGAAATTGCACAAAAGGCATCCGTTATGTCTCCGAGGCTGTAGGCCTGTCAAAGAAGAAGAACAAAAACAAGAACAAATAGAATAACTTGGAAAATAGCGGTTTTCAAACTCCTATTACTCCAGCACTTCATGGTCCCGAGGGTTGAAATTTGGTACACATCCTCAGGGGCCACTTTCTCGAAAGGGTGTACGAAAAATTAACCCCGTATACTTCCAGGGGGCCGAGTTACAAAACCCCTACTTGTTCTGTCTTGTAAACAGTGTTCTTGATCGCCTCGAGTTTTTTGGTTTTTTGGCGGGCGGGCGGGAGCTTAATTCAGATTTTGGAAGGGGCTAGAAACCTCTGGTTGTTTCGGGGAGAAGGTTGAGTACGGAGTTTATAGATAACTTGAGTTGACACGTGAACCGTGGACCTCATCCATGCCAGGTCGTTGCTATGTATTCACATTTCGAGTGTTAAGGTACATACTTGTAACATCTGGATGATGCGGTGAAGGAGTAAAGAACCAAAACACAAAGACGGATCGGTTACTTGAGATATCGCCCTCGGAGACCACTCGAGACTCCGCACGTCGCGCTAAAGTACTTTTCGTGCACGGGCCCCGCGAATGGGTCTAAGCTTTGAATGTCTCAAAGGCATAATAGATGGCCTTTGATGGCGGAGGCGTTATTGATCTATGCAGAGGAAGTGTTTCGTGAGACCTAGATGTGGGAACCGATGTGCATAATACATATGGAGACGGCTAAAGAGATGTTTACCGCTGCTGGTGGAGTAAATGGCATTGCCGAGGTCACTACATTACAAGCCCTGCTAACCCGCAATACGGAGGCGCTCGCTTCAAGTCGGTTAACAGTTTTTAGCAAATTTTTTGAGGGAAAAATGATAAAAAGTAAGGCACCACTGTATGAATAGGTAGCTTATGCATTACGGGTCTTGTAGCACCTCATTCTTCATCGCCAACAAAAATCGTGATTCAAGTGAAGCTAAAACCCGTTTGTTTAGTGGGTGAGAAGAGTAATAGCTCTCGCATCGTGAGTACATCGTTAACAGTATGATTCATGTAATTAGTTCGTGCATCAGCAGACCTATGATTGGAAAGTAGTTACATGGAGCACTATGTGGGTGAATTGGACGTGGTACCTATATAATCTCAAGCAGTTACATACCCGAACTCGGTATGCACGATAGGATTTCAAGTTTGCGCATGTGCAGAGCCCTGTTGGATTCTTAGGGGACGATCCGAGAGCCTCTCTTGAGACCATGATGATGACATCCGAATCTAGAGAATAGATCCGAGGATCAAAGCGCTACAATGTTTTCTTTGTTCGCGCAGATGCTGCTCATTCCTTTTGTTTTGAAATTCATAAGGAATATCCGGTATATATTTCCAACCCTACCTCTATATACCCTCCGGTTTTTAGCGAACATTCAAAGAAAATGACGCTATTACAATATGTCCATAATTATTAGAACGTGAATTTTTGACATTTTTTAAATAGGCAAATCCGTTTCAGAGCATCCTGAATCCATCCCTAAATGTTAACAATAAAAATATACAATAATTATATATTATATTTGTATAAATGTCACTCCAGACGATATCTGTCGTTGGGTATGCGACAACAATGAGAAATTACGCCAAAACGTTCGTGTTGCCAAACAAAGGACGAGTTCGAAGATGAACAATTTTCAACAATTCTAAGGCGGTAAAATTTGAGTTTTTAGTGGTCAAAAATAGGTAAAGTTGAAATTACGAACAATTGATATAAAATAACTGAAAGTGGTATGTAAGGGTGAGTAAAGGCAGAAAAATACTGTTTCAGTTATTTTCCGTACAGAATAGAGGTCAGGTTTGAATTTTTGGGGGTCAAAAATGGTTATCAAGGGCTAAAGTCATCATTAATTCACCTGACGTTGTGTGGGATGGTGATTCACGACTGAGGGACTATTTCGATTATGGAAATATTTTTCCCAAAAAGAGAGTGGGTCATATTTGACTTCATAAGGGTCAAAAATCGGTAAAAATGACTAAAATCATGGAAAAAAAAGGACGGTAGACCTACGGTTCTACAGTTTGATAATTTAATAAAGATTAACGTTTGTTTCGCCAAAATTTCCTAAGGGGGCTACTTACCAAATTACAGCTTCATAGAGAGAATAGCATAGAAATTAGCTTTACGTGCCACTCAGCTGATCCGGGGTCTGGGGAGTGTCAAGTTAAAGTCCTAAGGTGCCCACATACCAAATTACAGCTTCATAAGGTGAATAGCATAGAAATTAGCTGTAGGAGCAACTCAGCTGATCCGGGGCCTGGGCAGCGTCCAGTTAAAGTCCTAAGGAGCCCACATACCAAATATTACAGCTTCGTAGAGTGAATAGCATAGAAATTAGCTTCAGGAGCCTATTCTAAGATTCCTATAATTTTCAGCGGAAACCATAGCCACGTGACCACCGTAGTAACATAACAACAACATGACGCTCGTGACGTGACGGTCACGTGGCTATGGTGGTCCCCTGAAAATTATAGGAATCTTAGAATAGGCTCCTGAAGCTAATTTCTATGCTATTCACTCTACGAAGCTGTAATTTGGTACGTGGGCACCTTAGGACTTTAACTTGACGCTGCCAAGGCCCCGGATCAGCTGAGTTGCTCCTAAAGCTAATTTCTATGATATTCACTCTATGAAGCTGTAATTTGGTATGTGGGCTCCTTAGGACTTTAACTTGACGCTGCCCAGGCCCCGGATCAGCTGAGTTGCTCCTAAAGCTAATTTCTATGATATTCACTCTATGAAGCTGTAATTTGGTACGTGGGCACCTTAGGACTTTAACTTGACGCTGCCAAGGCCCCGGATCAGCTGAGTTGCTCCTACAGCTAATTTCTATGCTATTCTCTCTATGAAGCTGTAATTTGATATGTGGGCACCTTACGACTTTAACTTCACACTCTACGAAGCTGTAATTTGGTATGTAGGCTCCTTAGGACTTTAACTTGATGCTGCCCTGGCCCCGGATCAGCTGAGTGGCACCTAAAGCTAATTTCTATGATATTCACTCTATGAAGCTGTAATTTGGTATGTAGCCTCCTTAGGAAATTTTGGCGAAACAAACGTTAATCTTTATTAAATGATCTAACTGTAGAGAACCGTAGGTCTACCGTCCGTTTTTTTCTTTTTTTTGGATAACGGTAGAGTTTTGTGTTGAGAGTTCACTCTGTGGAAGGCTACACGAATGGATGAAGCAGGTGTGTATCTCTTCCGTAATAATATGTACGCGCAGGCAAAAATCTCCGTCACTGAACATCTCTCTAATTCCTTCTCCACATAACACCGTGGACGCTTACGTTCCTTCAACTTGCGTTGTGATTTACGTACATACCTACTCGAGACCTACGTAATTTTATGTATTGCTAGGAAGTGGGCAGACCCTGTTGACATCCAACCTGGAGTCTTCCTGTATTATAATTGGGAAATTTAAAAAATTTTCAGGCACTCGGTGGTGGGTTTTCGGCTCCATATTCGTCGTTGTCGGTATTTGTGTACTTCGCTGGTTCAGCTTCTGATACCGTCCCGGTCGACCAATTGCTCTCGTCCGGTCCCAGTCAGATTGATGGGGGGGGGGGGGGGGGATGGATGGGAACATCCTGCGGATCCCACGAGGGCTCGTACTCCAACATCGCTCCCTTTTACACCGAGCTCAACTCACTTCTCACCGGCGATGCCTCTTGTCGGCTCTACAGAGTCCCATGCTCTTGTTTTTCGACACCCGGTCTCTTCTTCGCCGGCTCCCACGCTCTCCTACAAGAAAACCATCATTACCTCCGCATTTGCATAATCAGGCGAATGGCCGCATGACCTTGGGAACGATGGGAATCAGTGAGGATACCCCCAATTGAGATAATCTATGGAGAAAAAAAATTCCCACACGTAATATCCAGTCATAGCGAATTTTCAAAGAAATTTTGATATTGCTGTTGGTGGAAAATGCTTATTACTCGTAGTATGACTTTGGACAGATTTTTTTGAATGCAACTCTTTCAGAGCATTCTGACTCCCTCCCCTTTAAATGTACCATGTAATACATCCATGTACCTGTGTATTGTAATGACTGTTAAAATCAATCGAAATTCTAGATAAAGACAGTAAAAGTTCATTATTGAATCACAACACGAAATCAAATTTTTTTTAATACTCTGCAAATAATTACGCAACGGTTTATTATTTACCTGTGTAGATGCCCTTTTGCGTAGATCACTGTTTTCTGTGGTCAATACCTACCCTCGAGCTCCCCCAAGGAAAGCTGTAAATCGAGTACTGGGACCGGCCAGGCAATTACAGTTGCATGAATATGCAGTTTTCCACAGCCCCATCTCCCGTGACGAACCATTTCGGCCCCACGAATCCCCGTCCGGCCATTTTTGATGTACTGATCGCTGAACCTATGTAGGACTGTCGGCATATTCCCGACTTACCTAATTTGGATGATTCGTATGGCCGTAAACAACAAATAAGTAACGAAGTAGGTACCCATCAACAAAATCCAAAATACCCATCTTGTTTTGGGTCATACTTCAGGGCCTTATTGTGAACAAACGGTTAAAAAATGCCAGGTGGTATGAACAAAATGCAACTTCCTATCCTATCATATCCCCCCCCCCCAAGATGACTGACAGTAAACGTCGAGCTTCGCGGACCAACTAGACCCCAAATGGGACCTACAAACCAAATTTCATTAATTTTGGTTTAGGTAACTAAGGAACGGAGGATACGGCGGACGGACAGACCTTTTTTTCGGGTTTATTATTATGTGAGTAATACACCTGTGTATTTATTCGCTCAGCAACAAATTTGTTGAACACCCTCTCAAACGTTTTTTTACGTTTCAAGGTGCGTAGATTCCAAAAATGCAATGTCCGTCCGCCGTTCATCCATATCTACGCATCATCCATATCTACGTTTGTTTTCCTGTCTAAAAAATTCGTTCTTTCGCACACAGGCTCCACTTGGGCCCTTGTTGTGCTCTTTGCAGCCAGATCGGAACATACACAAATGTGTTTTGGTTAAGAGAGGTGTGAAAATAGGTTTTTTTTGGTGTTTTAGTAGCATGAGTTTGTTAGGTATCGTTTCCCATGTTTTTTAGGGCGAGGAGACCGAATATGAAGTCGATTTTGATCAACGAGCGAAGAATTGCGGTTCTAACAACGTTGCAAACTTAAATTTACCCTAAAATTTGGTCTCAAATCGTCGTTGCTCCGCACACAGGCTCCAGTTGAGCCCTAGTTGTGCTCTGATGCTCGGCAGCCCGATCGGAATACACCCAGAGGCTTTATGGGTGAAACATTTGTGCAAAATTAGGTATTTTTAAACTCTTCGTAAACTTCGGCTTGTGAGATACAGCCTTTCCCAAGTTATTTAGGGCGAGGGGACGAAATGTGATGTTGGTTTCAACCTAAGAGTGGAAATATGAGGTTCTAACGAAGTTTGAGCTCCAAAATTTATTTTTTCATGAGTCAAAAACTTCGGAAATTGTCTGAAATCGCCATAAATTTTTATAATAATACTAGAAGTGGTATCAACAGGTGAATCAAGACAATTAAATGGCACTATCAACGGTCAAAGATAATTTGTCAAAAATAGGAGCCTAATTCTCGTGTTTGGTGGCCAAATTTGGTGGAAACCAGCAAAAATAGCAACTTCAATAATAGTTATTGCACATTAAAGAAACAATAAATGAACAGCCAACTTTTCTTTAGGTATGTCCAGTAGAATAGTAAATCCACGTGACAAGGGCTGTGCATATTTTTCTAGTTCCGTATTTTCGAATTCAGCGTAGTTACCTTTTTAAGGCAAACCATCGTATTTTGAGGGGAGGTTAATTCTTTTTTTCTCGTGGTAGATTCCGAAGGTTAATTATTGAAAATGACACTCCACAATGGTGTCACGCCGTGCTGCATTATGATTTTGGGCACATGATGAAAAATTCCAACTTCTAATGGCAGGATAAGTTCGCAGTTGAGTCGCTTCAAAAACCCGGTGAATTCCCGTCCCATTTCAAGGTTCATTGCTATCAGTACAACCCAAATAATCCTGCGCAACGCTCGGGTCATATCTAGCCTTGGATCTGAGGAGGAATTATGATGATGAAACCAATAGAATTGTGTATGGTACGGAAATGGTGTGGTGGCGGTTGCGCGGAGGGGGGGAGGTCAGTGCTTAAGTCAAAGTCAAGTTCGTCGGCAGATTCTGATGTCGACTTAGGCGGACCGCCAACGTCAATTAAGAGGCGGAAGTCCTGCAAGGCGGCTCCTGATTGTGGCCGGACCGTCGCCTTGACACAGATCCCTGGAGGTAATCCGTATTTCAGGGTAAACGGAGCGACTGACCACCAGCTCTCATCACGCATGGGGACTGTATGGGGAGGTTTCATTCTAATATATTCATTTATTTACCTCATGTATAATAGTGTGTTCAGCATGCAACTTATTAGTACACGTGTATAATTTAAACTCAGTAAATATTCTAATAGATTTCCCCCCAATTTTGCCACTTGTCGATTCTTTGATGACAACGAATCATTCATAAACGTTCCAGTCATGCAAAATAACCTTAACGAATTTTAGATGTAAATCATTTTTGGTGAATTGAATTTTTTGTGATCTTTAGCAGCTTTTACCAATTTTAAACAATTTTTTAACCCCCAAACGCTCAAATTGATTCAACTTAGATGAATTATTTTCTGGCATCGTTTTTTGAAACTGAATTAGCCGTTTTCTGTTTCGATTCACAATTCCATATCCACGTTCGGTTATAAATATAAATTTTTGATGACTTCAGGTTATATTGGTTTTTAACCAATTGTGGCATCTCCTGAATTGACTATGTATGGATAGTTCCTCAGTTGCAGCTGAAAAAACCTTGAAATCTTAGAGTAAAATTTCTTACAGTCGCTCCAGACGTTATGGTTCGTAATTGTGACTAATTCCTGGGCGTCCTTGCAGCCATCGGACCGTCCGCCGCAAGGTGTTCGACTCCAGCGGATGAGGTTATCTTGTTTAGTCTAGCTGGCGCTGGCGATGTCGGGAGGTTGCTGTTGTTTTTTTATGGATCGACTCCTGGTTACCTTCTATATCCATCGAAGCTTTCCTAAATCAACTCCCGCCTTCCTGCGGCGGATCTTTATGGATCGTAAAACGCTCTACGTGCGGCACACACTTTGAATGAGTTATCATAGGGCTTCACGGAGTTCCCAAGATAGACTACCTACCAACTTTCTTCAGTGGATCTTGCATATTCATGTAAATGTGTTTATCGCCTCTCGTCCGATCTGTTCAGACGTTATCACGTAGGTAATCAAAATTTAGAAGGTAGTGTGGGTCATTATTACCCAATACCTGCCACACAGGTATTGATCAATGAAGCCGGACAGTCAAACCAGTTGTTAATCTATCCATATTATCATTTACTTCAAAATATCACTCAGGCGTAGTTCAGTGGACAATATGTATAATGTAATGGAGGGTAATGTAATACACATATAACAGAATGTATTGCTTTGTTTTTAAATTCAGCTTTGTAAAGTCAAATCTTAAAGTTTTTTAAATTTCCGATACCCCTCCTCATTCAACAAACCTGGCTCGTCATGTTATCCTCATAATAAATAATCATTTGTTGCTTCCTTTTATGGATTCTGGTTGGTTGGAGGATTCTAGAAAGCCAGTGAAGATGGAATTAGGTATATCATAGATTTACATCTGAATCTTGTCCTTAATTATTTTTCAAGAAACCGCTTCTGGCTAACTAGCAAAAAACTACAAGAATCCGGTCGTTTCGTTCGGCTTTCAAAACTATTACCTTCTACTAGATTACGTCTTGGTGAAATAAAATAGTCATTTATTCTACTGAATGCTTGAAATCCCGCTGGGAATCTAACTGCAGGACGAAATCGAAAAAACTTGATATCTTCGAGCTCCCGCTTGGTGTCTTGAAAACTGAACTGTTACGGTGCCATTAAATATCCCGCTGGATTTCGAAGACTGTTATTATTTATGACTGATGGTCACTGAATTCGCTATGACGAAGTAGGTTCGTCCTGCTCCTCAGTACCCGGATAGATAACGAAGTTAACGGGGCCGTACCGTACGCATCATATCTCTTTGTGACATGGTAGTTGAATTTTATTAATTGAACCAAATTAGTTATTTTCCTTTCCTGTTAACTGTAAGCAAAAGGTCTCTTTGTGGCAATTTAAACCAACTAAAATAATTTATTCAATTCTAAAATTAGTAGGTACACTCTACTGTTTTATCAACATTTTACAAGTCACCCTGAGAACAGCGAGCATTGCACTATGCCCTGTAATCATCCGGTCACCTAGTGAATGGAACTATAAATCACTATGGCACTATAAATCATACTATAATTTATTATTTATACAGGAAGGGTTGACTAGTTCCAACCTTCAGTCATCAGCTCTTGTGGTTGTGGTGAGGTGGGTAACCCACCGGGGTCAACCCGGTTGACGGCCTCCTGGTTTTCAAGAATCAGGGATTCACAACTCAAACATGATACGTACCGTAAGATCTACTAAAATATCAATATGAAAATCTGAGTGTTTGACTAGGTCCGTAATAATAATAAATGGGACATTCTCGAAATAGATTCTCGGTTTCTTCGTTGATACTGATCACAATTCGCTAGTCCAATCTTGATCCGCGCTCACCAACGGTATGAGAACGGCACACCTGCGAATCTGATTCATAAAGATCTGCCGTCACGTCGAACAAAAGGAGAGGGCGGGAACAAAGAAGTCAATGGTAGATGCCAATTTGAGATACTCTGAGCCACCTGTGAATACCAACGAGGTTCCTGGTTCATTTCGGCCGACAACTGACGTGCTGACGTGAATCTCCACCGCCCTGGTAGAATACGAATTAATCTGCTAGTAGTGGAACAGGGGCCTACGAATTTAGTATTATCACTCCTTCAGATTTATTTATTAAACATAAGCTTTGTATACAGTTTGACTCTGTTTTGGACGTGTCACAGGTAAATCACGTTGTTCAATATAATATATTTTTTGTAGTTAGCCTACGGTTTTATCGTGTATATATTCATTTATTTAAAAATTCTATACATAGGGAGCGTTGTCCCTTCCTTGTGTACAAGTAACTATAATTAAATGAACGAATGATTACATACCAAACTATATTTACAGATGCAACTATAAAGAAGGTGAATAACAGTACATTACACAATTAAGAAGAAAAAATAATATAATATACCTACATTAATTAAAATGAACATGGGCATTTGTTTGAACGAATCAGGGCATAACTTTAAGATACGAAATGAAAGCTCTGGTCATTGAGGGGAGGAAGTGAGTCTCAATAAGTCGGTGGGGGGGGGGGGGGGGGGAGATGAAAGATTAGAAGTGGGAAGAAAGCAGTGGGAAGAACAGATGTGGGAGTGAATAGAAAAAAGTATGATAAGACAGTCGAAAGATATGAAAGCTGACTATCGATGAAGTTTGTGACACGAGATTTGAAGGATCCTAAGGCAGTTAGAGACCTTAGATTTAAGGGTACACTATTCCACAATTTGGTACCCGCCACTCGGAAAGAAGTCTTGAATTTGGCACAATTGGCTTTCATCATTCTGACTGTTGAGTCGAGGAGGTGGTCAGAATTGGAATAGGCCGGAATGGTACTTTTGATTATCAAATGTGGAGGGATAGAGGAGTTTGAAGGTCATACCAAGAGTTTATGTAATAGAAATTAAATTCATAGACATATACATCAAAATTATTATTGTTCGTCGTGGTTTAGAAACTTATACAGCAAGTTTTGACCGACGAAATTCCAACTCTTGATACTCATTCGAGGAGCCATTTTCTGAGGACTAAAGAAACATTGTCGCTTAACCAAACAACACTTTTACTAGACTGATCGTCCTAACTGTAGGGAATCATCGACGACCATTTAGCTGAATCAAAGCTGATTTTGATTTATCCTCGATCCTGATCGAATGAAAGAATCAGCAGCGCCACAATCTGCTCTGCAGTTAGCTGCAGGTTTATCAACAGAAAAGACAGAGATGAAAGAAAACTCGTTAGAACTCGGCTGATCTGAGCGGACAAAGAGGAGAGAGGAATGCAAGTTGCCTTTTCGCGATCCCCTTCCAACCGTTTTGTTTTAGTTCGTTCAACCCATCCTTCAGATAATTGCGAACCGAAGGAAAAAAATTACGCCACCCGGCCTCATCTCTCACTCGAGCTATCTATAAACCTGAATAATGAGCGGAAGGAGAGCTTCTCACAAGGACCTTTTATTTTTAATACGTCCCATCTTTAATAACAATTATTTGATCGCATTTTCGAAAAACCAAAAAACTGCAGATGTCCTCCCAACATGCCGTCTGTCTTTTATGGCAGTCGTATAATGAATATTTCATAAAGGGGGAAGACTCACCGACTAGTCCTGGCATAGAAAGATCAGGTTGAGGTGGCTGCCTCCTTTTTTGCAAGCACTTAAATCCATTCAGACACGAATAAAAATAAAACATTAATATACTCGTAGGTACTCGACTAAACGAGCTGCGCGGACAGCCTACAATTAAATCCTACAACCTCTAGTTTTTAAGAATTCCATCAAAAACCTGCCATGCTCAGGCATTCCAGATCAGAATGATAACTACTTCTTTGAGCTAATATTCAAATTATGTGATGATTTAATTGTATTATAGCAACAGATAAGGAAACATTCTTTTTCGTACATAAATGATTCTCGTTCACTTTGGAAGGAACTCGGGTTAAAGCTAAGGATCACAATGAATTTGACATCGTACGTGCAAGTTTCTTGGCTCGTGTCTTGTGACCGTGATGACTCATTTGATAGGGTTCTATCAATAGCTAATTGCCGAATTCCGCTGATTTCTTACGTTCTATTTGATTGATTTTAAATAACCATCCTTGTTCTATTTTTCCTTATTGCGATTGTCGGAATAGTTCCCCTACCTTTGGGCCTCTGGTTGGTGAGTGTATTCCCGCCCGTCTTTCGTTTTTGTGCAGTTCGTCTATAATTTTGATCGCCTTGCTAATCTTATTGTTACCTATACAAATTCAGTTTTGTGTGGGTGTAGTGTTCTCTCCTCCCTAATCGCCTTTCGCTTATCATCGATCACGTCATGTCGTTCTACTCGCCTTGACGAAAGTTGAAAATCCAAGTGTGCTGTCCCCGTATAATCAGCCATTTCAGGGTGTCTGTGTCTTGAAGGACCTCGTCGAAAAAAAGGCATTGCTTCACGTACTTCCCAAGTCTCGCAAAAAAAACAGTTCGCTGCCCCTCGTTAAAAATCTGCCTGCTAGCCAGATCACCTTACCGTCACCACCGGTTCGATGCAACAGTGTGGCGGTTTGCCCTTCTGCCGTCGACCTTTATCCCTCCTCCCAACGACTTTTTCCGCCTGTATAATTCGGCTAAATATTTGTTTGATTTGGCTGTGTATTTATTTGTACATACATACTCATTTTTTTTAAATTGAAAAAAGTTATTTAATTTTTAAATTAGGAAAGTTATGGCGTCCGATTTTATTGAAGTTCAATTGCATGTCGCCGTGACAATTAAAGTGGTCGCAGTGGTGGTTTTTATCGTCAACGCCGTCATCTTAAGCTTGGATATATAGATCGATTGTAGTATATCCTAATATTAAAAAAATCATTATTTACTGAAAGTGACGGCAAGTAACATTAAAAAATACCTTGAAACGTAAACCATCAAATTTTGAGGGGGGTAAGCATTTTTTTTTCATGCTCGATTCCAATGGTTCATTATTGAAAATAATAAACCAAAAAGTCATTGTGATGAATTTAAAATTCTCATCACGGTGGCGTGGAAGGTGAGTGAGTGAATTTAGGTAAAGGAGAGAGAAGGAGGAAAAGTCGCAGGCGGCTGTAGTCAACCGAACATCTACGACTTTTGGAGGAGAGAGAGGTGGTGTGGAAGGAAGGTGAGGAAAAGTCGCAGGCGGCTGTAGTCAACCGAACATCTACGACTTTGGAGGAGAGAGAGGTGGATGAGGGAATTTCACCTAGGCGGCTGTAGTCAACCGTTCATCTAGGTGAAGGAGAGGAAAGGAGAGGTCCCTTGTCTAGGCGGCTGTATTCAACCGATCATCTAGACAAGGAGGAGGAGAGAGGAGAGAGGAGGTGAAATTCCCAGGCGGCTGTATTCAACCGATCATCTGGGAGGTAAGGTAAGAGAGAGAAGAGAGAGCTGGTTAGAGGAAGTGTCGAATGAAGCTTGAGCGCCAGGATCCGGGGTTTTATAGTACTTGGGGGCCTCTCCCTCCAGCTCCTTGCTGGGAGCTGGTAGTGGGGCCCCAGGTTGAGTAACCCTGGGTTCTGTCGCCTGTCCCCACTCATATCTTTATTTACGGAGCTTTAGTTTGGCGTTTGGATATTGGTGAGAACTTAATATGATAGGAGTGTTCCCGGGAGGGACTCACGACAGAGGTCCCCCCAGTTTGAACCAATATTGGTGCTGAAGGCGCAAGATGACAGGAGCTGAGGGCTACGGCAAACAAGAGGTGGTCGCTGAAGGCGCAAAATGACAGGAGCTGAGGGCTACGGCAAACAAGAGGAGGAGCTGAAGGCGCAAAGTGACAGGGGCTGAGGGCCGATGCAAACAGAGGTTGAGCTGAAGGCGGTCCTTAAAAACTAGTAGTAACATGGTATAGGCAGATTATAAGTAGGTAGATGATAAGTAGGTAGAATATAAGGTAGGTAACATAAGGTAGAATATAAGGTAGATGATAAGTAGGTAGAACATAAGGTAGGCAATATAAGGTAGAATATAAGGTAGAATAAGTAGAGTATAAGATATAAGGCATAAATATTGGGTGATGTGAGTGCGAGTATTTACAATGATGAGGATGGAGTATGTACAAGGGATGAACGAGTATTTACAATTGATGGATGAGTATTTACAGATGATGGAGGAGTATGTACAAAAGATGAAGGGGTATGTACAGAAGATACAGAGGTATGTACAAAAGTTGAGGGGTGCGCAAAAATGTGGTCAACATGTGGGAGGCGGTCGTGAGAGTCCGCCGTTTCCTGGGTGTGGTTAGTGTGTGGCGAGTGGTTGTGTGTGTGTGAAGTGTGTGAGTGAGGGAGGCGACCCCCTCTAACAGTCTTCACGTTAGTGAAGTCTGATAGAGGGGTCCCTTCACTGCCAGGGTGGCGGTGAAGGGGAAGAGCCGGTGGGAGCCGGTACCCGGGGCGTCGCGGAGAGAGGCGGCGACGCCGGGGTCCGGCGGGTGAAATGGAGGCGATGTGTGGCGTTGGTGGTGTAGGGCTGGGTGTGGGATTGGTGCAGTGAGAGTGGTCGGGGAGGACTGGGGCTGGTTTGCACCGTGCCAATGGCACGGTGTGGGGCTTCCCGTCAATTAACAGGGTAGCGGTGGAGTGTGTTGTGCGGATGACCTGAAAGGGCCCGGCATACAGGGGTCGGAAAGTTTTATGGATGCCGGGCTCTTTCAGGTACATGTGTGTGGTGGTGAAAAAGCGTTTGGGATATGTGGTGTCGTTTGTGGGTGTCGTGGAGTGTAGAGGCTCCCTGTTAATTGACGGGGTGTGGTTTGGGATGAATATGTCGGCCGGTAAACGTAGTGGGTCCTTAAAGGCGTTTTGTGCGGGGCTAGTTTGGTCTGAAGGACGGGCGGATGTTCGAAGGCTGAGTAAAATATAGGGGAGAGATTTTGTCCAGGAAGGGGAATTTGCTGATGTAGAAATGGCTTGTTTCAGGACCGAGTGCCACCGCTCTATTTTCCCGTTGGATTGGGGATGGTAAGGGGTAGTGTGGATTCTTTGGATCCCGAGGGAGCGTAACAATTCGGAGAAGTGGGCCGATTCAAACTGCCTCCCTTGATCGACCGTGACTGTCCGCGGACAACCGTAACGGCTAACCCATTGAGAGAGGAAAGCCGTTGCGACGGCGTCCGCGGTGATGGTGGAGAGGGGAATGCACTCCACCCAGTTGGTGGCACGATCGATCATCGTGAGGCAGTATTTCTTCCCCTCGGACGGGGGAAGGGGGCCCACTAGATCCAAATGCACATGCTCCCACGGGAGGGAGTCGGGGATTGGTTGAGGAGGGACATGCGGGTGGGCCGAGACTTTGAAGCGCTGGCACTTCTGGCACCCTAGAACCCAGTTACGAATATCTGTATTCATATGGGGCCAGAAGTACCGCGTCTTGATAAGGTCCCGGCTAGCCCGAATGCCAGGATGGTGAAGGGAGTGATAGTGGAGGAACAACTGCCTCCTCAACCCCGGTGGGACGTAAGGGCGCGGTGAGTCGGCCGTTACGTCGCACCAGAGGTCGAGGGGAGGCAGCTGTTCCAACTTGGATGCGGAAATAAGGTTGGAGAGGGCGGGGTCAGAGGTTGGATCTTGGTGGGATTTGATGGATTGAGGGGAAGGGAATGGCAGCAACTCCGCCACCGGCGCCGGGATAGGGGTGGGTCGGGAGAGTGCGTCCGCCACGCAGTTGTCGGCCCCCGGCAGATATCGTATATCAGACGTGAACTGTCCGATAAACTCGAGCTGCCGGAGGCGACGCGGGGAGGCGGACTTGCGATTTTGAAGGAGGGCGTGGGTCAGGGGCTTGTGGTCTGTAATGACAGAGAACTGCCTGCCCTCCACGAAGTCACGAAAGTGCTTTATGGCTTCGTGGATGGCGAGGAGTTCTCTGTCGAAGGTAGAGTAGTTTTTCTGGGTGGGGGATAAGGTTTTAGAAAAGAAGCCAATGGGTTGGGGGGGTGGCGCCGGTGTGCTGTTGGAGCACTGCCCCGATGGCCCAATCGGACGCATCGGTAGTGATGGAAAGGGGAGCGTGAGGGTCGGGGTGGGCTAATAGAGCGGCGTCTACTAGGTCCTGTTTGCAAATTTTGAAGGAGGCGGAAAGTTGGGGGGTCCAGGTGATGGGGCGGTTATCATTTTTTTTGGAGGGTTGGGGAATGGCGTGTATGAGTGGTTGTTGATGTTGAGCGGCGTGTTTTATGTGTCTACGGTAAAAATTGAGCATACCCAGGAAGCGGCGGAGCTCGGTGACCGTGCGGGGTTGCGGGAAGTCAATAATCGCGTGGACCTTGTCCGGGAGGGGGGTGATGCCGTCCGAGGATACTTGGTGGCCGAGGCAGCGGACGGAGGGTTGGCCGAGGACACATTTGTCTGTGTTGACTAGTAGGCCTTCGGTGGAAAAGATGTTGAGGACTTGCTGTAGGTGGGCGAGGTGTTCTTCCTGGGTCTTGGAGGCGATCAGTATATCGTCGAGAAAACAAAATACGAACGGCAGGCCTCGCAAGATACTGTCCATATACCGCTGCCAAGTTTGCGCCGCGTTCCTTAATCCGAAGCCCATCTTCACATATTCAAATAACCCGAACGGGGTAATTATAGCGGTTTTCGGGACGTCGGGGGGGTGGATGTTGATGTGATGGAACGCTCGCGAAATATCAAGGGTGGAAAAGATAGTGGCGCCATGGAGATGTGACGAAAAGTCACGCAGGTGGGGGACATTATAGAGGTCCGGTGTGGTTTTCGAGTTGAGCCGCCGGTAGTCCCCGCAGGGGCGGATATCCCCATTGGGCTTCTGGACGATGTGGAGCGGAGAAGCCCAAGGGGATTTTGAGGGGCGTATGATACCGTCGGCGATGAGTTTGTCGAAGTGTTGGCGGGTCTTCGACAACTGAAGGGGATGTAGGCGGCGGGCTTTGGCGGTGATGGGTGGTCCTGTGGTCTCAATATGGTGCTGGACAGTGGAGATGTGTGCAGAGGGGCGGCGCTGGGGACGGTAGTTGAGGAGGAGGCGTTCAAACTGTGTTGGGGGGTGGTTGATGGCGTGAATGAATCCGGGTATGGGTGTTTTGGTGGCGGGGTCGATCAGGCGCGCGTTCCGGACGTCGACCTGGAGACCGAAATAGGCAAGAAAATCGGCCCCCAGGATCGCCTTCTCCACGTCCGCCACGGTAAACTCCCACTCGTACGCGAGCCCGCTCATATGAATTGAGGAGCGGTACGTCCCGTACGAGGGGATGGTGGTACCCTTGGCGGCGTAGAGAAGCTGCCGGTAGCAGCGCGCCTGACGACGGAGGATGTTGTTGGGGAAGATCGACAGCGCCGCCCCCGTGTCCACCAGGAAAGGAACATTAGTTTTCCTGCAGCGCAGGAAAAGTCGCTGGTGGGTCGGTAGGGCGTTGTGTTTGATGGCGGAGGTAGGGACGTGTGGTGGTGGTGGCAGGTCCTCCGCGAAGGAGACGCGGGGCGGTTTGTTGCTGTTCCGGAGGGGGGGAACGGTGGGGTCTGCAGGGGGTTTGGCTGGTGTGGTAGGAGGTGGCTTCGCTCTGGTCCGGGGGGGGGGAACGGTAGCGGCCGGTTGAGTGGTGGCCGGAGGGGGTTGTGCCCTGGAGGCGGGCTTGGAGGGTCCGTTCCGAGGTGGGGGAACGGAAGCGGCGGCGTGAGTGGCGGCCGGAAGGTTGGTAGCCCTTGTGGCGGGCGGGGAGGTTCCGTTCCGAGGTGGGGGAACGGCAGCGGCGGCGGGGGTGGCGGCCGGAAGGTTGGTAGCCCTGGTGGCGGGCGGGGAGGTTCCGTTGCGGTGGTGGTGGGGTGAGGGGTTCGGCGGCGCTGTAGGCGCGGCCGGGAGGTTGGCTGCCGTGGCGGCGGCGTAGGAGGGGTAGCGTGGCTTGGTGGTGGTGGCTGTGTGAATGCGGGCGGGGGGGGGTATGTGCATGGTCCCCCCCGTGTTGGCGAGGAGGGGGGCCCGCCGGATTTACCGGCGGGCGGCTGCGTTTCCCTGCTTAGGGGCGAAGGAGCAGGGGGGTTGGCACTTGCGGGCCTCCCCACCGAAGTTTACGTGATAGAAACAACGGTGGGGGGGGTCCGCAGGGAGGTAGTCGGTCGTGGTGGGGCGGGCCGAGGTGGATGCGCGCGCAGCTGCTGGGGACCGTCCTCTGCGCTGGTGGGGAGGGGACGCGTTGCGGCGCTCGGGTGAGCGCTGGCGGCGGCGGTCGGCGGACGAGTCGCGTCGGCGATCCGCCGAAAGGGGTCGACGTCCGTCGAGGGAGGGTGCCCGGCCGCGGTCCCGGGATTGTGTGCGGTCCCGGAAAGGCGGGGGGTGGCGCGGCGTACGCACCTCACCGACGGCGGCCGCAGCGGCCAAGTCGTGCACGGTGTCCGCGAGCCGTAGGAGGGGCTCGTCGGGGCCGTCGAGATGGCTGGCTAGGGCCATCTGGACGGGGTGGGGAAGGGCACGTAACCAGAACGTGCGTGCGATGTCGGCGGTCATAATCCCCTGCAGCTGGTGTCGCAACCGTCGGTAGAGGTGGGAGGGCTTCTGGTCGCCGAGGTGTTGAGGTTGGGAGAGGGCGGCGACTCGGGCGAATTTCGACGGCTGGTAGGTGTTGATGAGGCGGCTGCGGAGGTCGTCGTACGCAGCGGCGGCGTCGGGGGAGATATCAGAGGTCTGCAGCAGGATCTCGTAGGGCAGTAGCGAAATGATCCGGGAATAACGGGTTTTCTGGCTGCGGATGTTGGCGGCCGAAAATGCTGCGTCCACTTGGAAAAACCAAAGTGCCGGGTCGTGCGTGTAGAAGGGGGGCAGCGACAGAGGGAACGCAGCGGATGCCGTCATGACGTTGGCGGCGGCTGCGGCCGTAGCGGCGGCGGCGGCGGCGTCCGATGTCGCAGAGGTCGGTGGGGAGAGCGTGGAGAAAGGGTTGTCGGCCAATGCGTTGGATGTCGCAGCGGCGGGCGGCTGCAGTGTGGCTGGTCGCAGGAGCGGC
The DNA here is from genome assembly GCA_954871275.1 of Leptopterna dolabrata. NCBI lineage: Eukaryota > Metazoa > Arthropoda > Insecta > Hemiptera > Miridae > Leptopterna > Leptopterna dolabrata. The sequence goes on along the minus strand of OX940984.1, from coordinate 12,061,347 downwards.
GGCGTCGGTGAGTTCGGGTCCATTTCTGTAACTAAAATTCAAAAGTTTGACGTGGTTTGGAATTTTGAAATTCGCAATCGGCGGGAGCGGTGGTGCGTTGAGTTGAGAGTTGAGCGGTGAGGTGCGGGCCAAGAATTGCGAATTTACACTGACTGGTTGAAATTTTGAATTTAAAATTTGGGACACCGAACTATTTGACTGGGGCGACACATGAGGTGGGAAGGTGGGAAGGAAGAAGGTTGAGTGAACGTCGGGTTCACCACTGTGATGAATTTAAAATTCTCATCACGGTGGCGTGGAAGGTGAGTGAGTGAATTTAGGTAAAGGAGAGAGAAGGAGGAAAAGTCGCAGGCGGCTGTAGTCAACCGAACATCTACGACTTTTGGAGGAGAGAGAGGTGGTGTGGAAGGAAGGTGAGGAAAAGTCGCAGGCGGCTGTAGTCAACCGAACATCTACGACTTTGGAGGAGAGAGAGGTGGATGAGGGAATTTCACCTAGGCGGCTGTAGTCAACCGTTCATCTAGGTGAAGGAGAGGAAAGGAGAGGTCCCTTGTCTAGGCGGCTGTATTCAACCGATCATCTAGACAAGGAGGAGGAGAGAGGAGAGAGGAGGTGAAATTCCCAGGCGGCTGTATTCAACCGATCATCTGGGAGGTAAGGTAAGAGAGAGAAGAGAGAGCTGGTTAGAGGAAGTGTCGAATGAAGCTTGAGCGCCAGGATCCGGGGTTTTATAGTACTTGGGGGCCTCTCCCTCCAGCTCCTTGCTGGGAGCTGGTAGTGGGGCCCCAGGTTGAGTAACCCTGGGTTCTGTCGCCTGTCCCCACTCATATCTTTATTTACGGAGCTTTAGTTTGGCGTTTGGATATTGGTGAGAACTTAATATGATAGGAGTGTTCCCGGGAGGGACTCACGACAGTCATTATTCACTGAAAATGGCGTAAGAGCATTAAAAAAAATTATTAACTGAAAATGTCGGCGTAGTAACATTAAATTTGTAAAATTGTTGGTATAACTGTTCAGTGATTCTAGCAATTTTTTGCAGATGTTTACCCTTATAAATTCATATTTGACCTACTCTTTTTTGAGAAAAATATTTCCATCATCGAAATAGTCCCTCATTCTGTCATGAATCACCATCCTGCACAACTTCAGGTGAATTAATATTGATTTTGCCCTTAATTTGACCCCCAAAAATCCATATTGGACCTCTATTCTGTATGAAAAACAACTGAAATGGTATATAAATATATATATTTGTTAAAATCTATGAACGAATTCAGATGCTGTGAAACGTATTGAAACTTTCTTAAAGTTCCAAAAATTCATGTTCTGAAAATTTTGGACCCATTGCAGTAGCTAAAATCATTATCATCTGAAAATGGCGGCGTAATGACATTCATTATTAACTAAAAATGGCGGCGTTGGCGGTTGCACTGCACGACTATGAAAGAGGCATGGCGTTCCACCAACACAGGTAGGTACCAGAAATCGGAATGTTGCAAAAGAAACCATGTTTGTCAAAATTTCCTGTCCTCATCAAAACTGCAATTAGTTGAATCTTAACATTGAGCTATTTTTTCTGATTGTGAATTTTCGCCTTGTTTCAGGGGTGGCCATGAGGGAGAAGAAAGGAGGGGCGCTGAGCCGGGTGCAGAAGTTCAAGAAGCGGCTCAGTCACAGCTTTGGCAGATTATGTATGTACATATTTCACCATTTTAAATATTATAGTAATTGTTATGGGAACGGCTAAGGGTAAATTACAATTTTTTCCCTTGACGAGCATGGGCAAAGGATTTCTTCTAACCTTATTACGTGTCTTTTCAACGTCAGTCTCTGTTTTAATTCGGCTGGGATCAATATAATATTGAATTTTGTCATGGATTTATTCTGTATTCTTGGGAATAGAATGTTTGTTCTCACAACAAAATCCTAGTATATTGTATAAATGAAAATTGTGTTTCCGAAAAATTAAATTCGTTAACTAAAAGTATAGCCGGCTTTGAAAAAACGCTTGTTTTGCCCCTGTCGTAACATTAACCTGTGATAAATAGCATTAATCTATGATTTAGTCATGTCTGTCAATTCTACACACCACGTTGTCCTTACCTAGACAGCAAGACTCACCTTTGAGCTTGCATAGGGATAATATAAATAAGTTGACCATTATTTGATGATTTACAATTTTTTGATGACATACTCAAATTTGAAAACCAAAAATAATTCCAAAACGTAAGGTGGAAAACACCCTGCTGTACAGCAATAGTATTTCAAAGTAAGCGTACATTTCCATGTCATGAATCGACTGCTTTCTTGCTGTACTCCCCTGGGTCTGCTCTCTGCTGGTTGAGACAATATTCCTCCGAAGGAATTGCAGGCTCGGTAAACTGCATCCGCCCAAGATCATCTACTTCCTTAAACATTGGGACAAAGGGCTGTCAGCTTATTTTACTACCTCCGGTTGTTTCTGCGTAAAACGACACTTGCGTTGATGCGTTTAGTTGTTTGGGGAGCTACACTCCATTTCCTCCCTTTCCCCCAGTTTGCTGAAAAACGCCTTCTTCGGCGAGGCCTGTTCACAATTGATGTAGACGCTCTCTGAGGAAGTAATGGAGCGTGGTCGTCTTGTAAAATATTCAGAGTTCAAAACTAACGTTTTTCACCCCCCCCCCCCCCCCCAGCTGGTGTTACTGTTTGCTGTTGTCAGGTAGCATCTCAACACCCTTATACCATTTGAACTGTCCTTTGACACTTAAGTATTCACTGTGACCTCGCACCACAAAGTAACCCTGCGCTTGCATAAATGTATTTCCACCGCATTCCTTTCATTCGATTTTTCCGTTAGGAGCACAATTTCACCTGTTTCGATATGGCCAGGTTCAGTGATGTTTTCCAAATGCAGTCGTCATTGAATCGCACTCCTTCTTGCACATTATTCATATTTCATCCCAATTTTCTCCAGTAAGTTGAAAACAGACACAATCAGCATCATGGTTCTTTTATTTATTCTTACTTTTCTTGGAAACTCCAGTTTTTGTAAACATGTTTTGAAAACTTATGCTTTAGTAGTATAGTATGAGTTTGAGAAATCTTATCCACATTAGCAACAAGCGCATTCCATCTCATTTAGTCTAATATTATTATTTATATGGTCCAAAAGTTAATTAATATACAGTTTTTGTTGTTCCCGTCATCTTTACATATTCAACCGTGGGACTGATACGCCAAGGCGATACGGGAAGACGGGCAAGTGAGCCTCGAGCATTCTCTACACGTGTACACGTGTAAGCATTCTTCCCATGTACGTGAACAAGTAGCACCCTATACGTGAAGAACTACACGTTACGGGAAGAGAATGCTCCAATGGTCCGTCTTCCCGTATCACCGTTTCCACGGTTGAACGAGTAAAGATGACGGGAAATACAAAAACTGTCTAATATTACTGGGGGTAGATCAATCGACCAATTCAATTCTGATCCTTTCAATGCACTGGAAAGCATAATATTGGTCTCCAATACGGCATCAATTGTTCATATTTATAGGTTAGATGTGGTTTATTGACAGAAAATTTGTGTTATCAACGCATCGTCAATGATAATAATAATCATGTCTTGTGACTAATTAATATCGTGGTCATGTTCTTGAAAGTTCATTTGCATAATATTGTTGCTTTCTGCTTCAAGTTAGATTTTGAACGAGTAATGTGTAACCTGTGATAACCTGTTCAGAACCCCTACTTATCTAATGAAAAATTTCATTAGCTTTCTTAAACGAAACGACTGTCGATTGAGTACATTATCTTGTTCAGTATCCTTCCTAGAGCCTCCTCGTGAGTGTTTGGAATTGTTGTGATTCACGTGGCAATACTCAGATATTACAGTGCACGAATTCGGTAATTGAAATAAGTACTCAGCTGTGGATCCAAGTAGGAAAGCCCATGGAATGGATTACCCTTGTCACAGTATTCCCATTAGGATATTGTAATGGAATATTGAATCTCTAGCTGAATTTCCTGTACATTATTGAGCACGGAGGAATATTCGTGATGGATTTATCTCTGAAATCAGAGACCGCCCGTCGCTCCAGAATTATTCGGATTCGGATATGAATGACCCGTGGCCCCTGCAACCAATTTAGTATCATAATAACCGCGTCACACGCATGATGGACTTCCCTGCAAGAATTCATCGCAAAGGGTGGACCTTCTTTCATAACGCAAATTGGAGCTTTTTGTGAGAGTTCCCGGTACGTTCGCGGGGAGCGCTAACGTGTAGTGGAGGGGACATCTAAACGGTGACTTGTAGACAAAGGGTTTCCGCTCGATTTGATACCTACCCGTCTTAATGCTTTGCCGTTCCCTTCGAAACCCGTCTCAACCCTGTAAGCGTTTTTCCTTCAGCCCGTTGGGGAATTACCTATCCAATCTGTTACTTTCCATGGCGACTACCCGGAAATAGGGGAAGACGCCTCCGTTGGGTCTGAGAGATCCCGTGTAGGATGCAAGGGGGTAAAAAAGACATTCCTTTTGTCAGGCTTAGGCGTAGGGGCGCCCAATTTGAAGGTCTTAACGGGATTGAATTCCCTCGGCTGCTTTTCCAGCTTCAAATTCCTTCTTCTTCGTTCTTCTTTCCGTATTTGATCCCGTATTCGTCGTTTAGAATCCGAATAATGCAGTCCGCTCTAACTTTGTTAATTCATAAGAATATTTTTGCTCTCTCTGATTATTCCGATGATCTTATAGTCAAAGGGTAAATTCCAACATTTTAGATCATTTGAGTCAGAAAAGGAGGTGTGTAAACCATGTTTCGCCCACGTGACTCCTCAGTCTTGGACGGGTAGCATGTTTGAAATAGTGGAGAGATTTATATACCTACTGTTTATATACGTTGGTGCTACGCTGTCTGATGGTGTGGCACACTTCTCGGACAGTCAAAATCGCTGATTCCCATCTATTTTGATTTGGTCCTATGGAATTCAGCTATGGGGCTGTACAGCCAAAGCAAATTTGAAAATAATTCAAACATTTCAGAATAAAGTGCTCAGAAGCATTGTAAATGCTCCCTGGTACATTAGAAACGACGTCCTCCACAGAGACTTACGCGTGGAGAGCGTCATAGCTATGTCGTTAAAAAAACAGCACGACGTTACGAGAACCGACTTCACGTGCACTCAAATACAGAAGCTCTTCAGCTACTGGACAATTCGCAACAAGTTCGGCATCTGAAAAGAACCAAACCCCTGGATCTTGGATTCTGACGTTGTAATGTAAAAAACTAGTGTGGAGCCTGCTTGTGAACATTCACCATAAAAACAATGCGTAAAGATAGTTGAAATAAATAACTAGATTGTTACTTGTAAAACTACATTTGTGTAACTAGTTGTTATATAAAAATAAATAAATAAACGCTTAAAAAAATCTATTTTGAAGAAGACGAGGTTGGTTGGACATTTTCCTGTTACTCGGGTCATTATTTGACTGAAAAATCAGCCATAAAGTCCGATAGGCCCGTGGGTTGGTCTCGTTTTTGTTTCAATCACATTCAGGTGTCTCTTCAATAGAGCATTATGATGCTGGTCATTTTACAGGCGAAGTAAAAAACACGATGGAAACTGGACGAATGTAGACTAAGTACGTTATAAAGTTTGGGGTATTGCGGTTGATAATGTTCCTTCCAGCCATAAACTATTTCTTTAATGAAGTTGTGGAAAGTTTCAAAAAATGGAAATAAAGTTGTAAACAGTTGGCATTCCACCCGAAGCACGTGTTCCAGGCCACCATTGTTCTAGGTGTAGAATGCATCGTACTCGCCGAATGTGTAATTATATCTAGTAGGTACATTGCCGTTATAAATTCCAGTGGAGTCTCCCGAACTCGTATATTATATTCGTCCTATCCATATAACTCATGATGTGAAGACTTCTATCGCGGACGTACTTTTACTGTTATCATCTTTAATTCAGTCGCACCTTCAGAACAATACGCCCATTGTTTTCTTCCCAGTGAAATAAGAACGCGAGAAAACACTCTGGAGCTTCCACTATTCCACGAACTCTCTCGAAGGTGTGCTGTATCAGATACGAATTTGATCGCCCGGAAAAAAAATCTGCAAATATTTCGTCTTCCTTGTATTTTTTCTGTACAGTACATCTGTACATCGTATCGGCTCTATACAGATACCAAGGTCAAGGATGATGATTCGGCTGACCGCAAGATTACGAGACGATCGCATTTCGTAATGCGCTTACGACTTTAGGCGCTGATGGTCGGCAAAAGTGATGGGAAAGATGAAAGTGGTCTCGTATTTTTGGAAGTCGATGCTCAAGTTCTGGCGATCGTCCCGGCCACGCAACGAGCGCGAGGCACGTTGAAACTATTAATGAGACTCAACAGGCAGCTATTTGGCATCGTTGATTTTTAGAAGGGGGGATACATTAAAACAACTCAGCCCCCTTGCACCCCAGGGTACGTCCTGGGTTCAGAGTTCTCTTGACTTATGAAAATGCACAAATCAATCCTTTAGCGAATTTTTGAAGAAAGAGGGAATTTCTCCATTATGGGAAAAATATTAGTGTTTATAATCTCTAATACTCTCGGTCCCTCTACTCTTCACATCTCTGCTGCTCCTACTTACCTTTATCGCTTGATCTGTCATTTTTTAGCATCAGTAAAATAATAGCGATTGAGAAATACCTATAATACATTTATTAGGTACTGCAGGACATGTATTAGAGATAAACAGCAGGGTATCGCTCGTCGGGAGTCATTAGCTGATCTATGAGCCTCAACCTGAAGCTCGGCATTCATAATACGTCTAGGAAAACTAATAAATTTAGCAGGTAGTCGCTTCAAACAATTTTAGGGAACTTATAATTTCAGAAGAAAACTCGGCACTTCGCGCCTCGGCAGGGGGCCAGCCCCCTGCACCCCCGGTTAGTTCTACTTAAGCCCTACCGGCTAAAATTAAAAAACATGGAACATGCTTCCTTCGACTAAGCAATATTTGGTTTTGTTTAAAACGGATGTCAAATTCGTGATCAGCTAACGCGTAGTTTGTTTTCAGTTAGGTACATCGTTATTTTCATCGGATTCGAGGGGTCTTTTAAGGGCCAATTTTTCGAGTTTTAGACGTAAACGGCTTTCTTTCATTCGTTCCGCAGCAGTTTTGACAGGTTTAGACTTACTGTTTTCGTTAGAAGCTGATTTTTCGGCGGCTTTACGTAATTTCCATTCACTTTTTCGTTCCGCAGCAGTTTTGACACGTTTAGGCTCACTAGTATCGTTAGAAGCTGATTTTTTGGCGGCTTTACGCATTTTATAATTCTTTTGACGTTCCGCACCAGTTTTAGGCTTCTTTGGTATGGTTCTTCCATCATCAGAAGTCGGTTTTCCGAATCTAGGCGTAAATATATTACTGAAATGACGAGTACATACCCCTGAAGACGTTGACGGAGGGCAATCCGGTCCAGGACACAACATCACTACTTCTTATCTTATATAATCACCGCGTCATAACAAAATATCGCATCCTTCTCAACCAAGTGACAACAAAACAAGCGGCATTGTTTACTATATCCATTTATAACATAAATAAATATAAAAGTACGACATAAATAGAAGAACAAGTATGAAAGATATGCGTCATAAATCGAGAGCTTTCCAACGAATGGAGAACGATTTTTGTCCGATGAAAACTAAAGAAGTTTCATTCCCCCAGCAACGGCTCCGTTGTAAGCGGAAATTATTAGAAAATTTCGTCACCCGATTTCGTTCCCGATAAATGTAACACTTTTTGCCAGTTAGGTCAAGGCTAAAGCATGTTCCATGCTAAAAAGACACGTGTTGAGTCTTCGAGATTAGTAAGTACAATAATAATTTGTTGAATAATCTCAACATTGCAAACCTCGTTACCGCAGAACCTTAATGTTGTTTTGTTAAATGCGGTTGATTTTTACCCGTTTTCATGTGTCCCCCCCCCCCCCTTTCTTTACAAGCCTATATATTGAATTATTGTTTATTTGTCCGAAAGGAGCATGCTGATACACAATAATTACAGTTTCACCACTCGATATTGGTAATAGAGAATATCGCACCATTAGTTGGTTGTTATACGAGTCTCGTTTTGTCCATATTGATTTTGAGACGCTGCTGTAATACATTTAGGTTGATTCGAACTGCTTTGCGCTAATATATATATATATAATATATATATCGTCTGCAGGAATCCAATTATGCAAGAAGTAATTTCTCGTTGTGGTAGCCTCAGTGATGACATCACTAGCTCATGATAGATAACACAATCGCTTATCGCTTGATAACAGTCCTATCTTTGACTGGTGGTAGTTCACTACACGGTTCCTTAATACAACGCTATACTTATCGAAACTCTATGAACCCCTTGTTTCCCTATTTAAAAAAATGCATGTACATACCTTGCGAAAGTATAACACCAATATTCCCCATACTTAGTTATGTATAGATATATTTAGATCACATATATATTATGTATTATATGTGTTTAAGAAATATATATGTTTAAAATCACATGAAACCTCTAAGCATAAATTTATAAAATGTGCATTATATGTTTGAGTAACATCAATTTGACCTAACGCAGCTGTGAAGAAGGCGTCACATACTAGTATACGTAACCAGCCCGTCGTTAGTTTCATTATGATCTAAAATAGTGAACTAGAAAGTAGTAGAGAGTGTTTTCTCTCGAATAAATTATAAAACGGCAACACAACAGAACTGGGACGCTATTTATAGAGATTTTTCCCCTTCTATTTATATTTGGGCTCGTTATTCTTTGTTGCTATTGCAGTTTATCGTCTCGCCAGGTTTTGTCACCAGACACAATGTTGCCAAGCTCGTCGTTATATCGATCATTCATACATTTCGGTTTAGCGCACATTCAGGACCAGAATAAACTACTTCATCACATCTCTCTCATCGTCTCACATTGGTTGGACACCAACTGTCTCACGTTGGCGATTTTGTTTGTAGTTATTTTTCCTCAAGGGTTGACCACCTCTCGTCCAGTCCCTAGAAAATTGGTCAAATATGGGTTTGTCGGTGGGGGGGGGGGGGGGGGGGAGGTGAAATACGGCTAAAACCCGTCAAAAATAGCTAGAAGTCACCAACTTTGAAATTTGCTCATTCTGTTTATGGTTGCACGACTTGTTTTTTTTTCTCCCCCATCTTCTTTTTTCTTCTTCTTTTTTCCTATGATTACTGGACACTTAATTTCTATGGCTGAATTGTTGGGCCTAGCTTGGAAAGGTTTGCCGAACCTGGGTTATACTTACTGGGTAACAGCGGTAGGTACTCTTGTCCAGGTATCGTCATTTGTAGATGTAAAACACATAGAACCTGTCATTACATCCATCACAACAGTATTCGCTCTGGAATCCGCGCCACTGTGTTATAGAAGAACCCATAGATCTGATCTGTTAGGTTAATCAAAAACCGTGACGGTTGAAAGGTTGAAACTGGGTCACCCGGCAGAGCAGACACCTTTTCCTGCGAGCTGAATGGAAATCAAGTGGAAAAAGGTTCCCTCGGCTCTGACTCGTCTCTCCTTTCACATTCGCCGTGAAACCTTAATGTGCCTTTTGAAACCCGCGGAGTCATTTTTCTTCGCCATTATACGAGCAGAAGGGTTTGCTTTCAGTGCCTCCTTGTTGGAAATTCACTGCAGTCAACAATAATATCCGAGCTACGGCCACTGCATCAGAATTCGAACCGCCGCCGGGAAAAACATATCGCGTAGCGTCAGTAGTCGGCGTAGTCTAGTTGTCATTGAAACATCTGTTGAGGAATCATTCCACTTGGTGCCTTTATAAGGCGATGTTTCGGCTCATGTCTTACTGACATCCTCAGGGAGAATGATGAAAACAGCGAACATGAAAATGAACAACTGTTGCTAAGTCGCAACTCGGGTGACTCCATTGCCTAGAAATAAATCGAAACGTTCTCTGTTTGTTATATAGGAAACTCGAAAGCAGGTATCCAAATCCATCAAATATTTCTTACGCGTTACCTACGTCCGAATCCTCTCAAAGTAGATGGTTCACCCAAACGATATAGACACCATGGTACCCCTTGGAAATAGTCCTTCGAAGAATCGGTCTATAGCGCCCCAACTTGGGGGAAAAAAGTTGCTCTCCGTTGAGCCACTGGTACCAGTGAATGAGTGGGGGGAAAGTAAATTCAGGAAAGGTAAGTTGTCGACACTATTCAAACACTACAAACATAATTTTTTGTATCAAAAGCCGCTTCAGTTTATTTGTTCATTTCGTCCAAATTTCAAATCCCACATGTTGCCTTTTGTTTAATTTTTCACATGCTTTTTCAATACAGCCAGTTTCACAATGTGATGTGTTATCTGACCTAAAAAATAAGACACACTAAGTACGAGTCACTTGGAGTGCTCCAGTCCACATGCCTACCCTTCATCGGGAGGGGTTGAACCAAGACTATTATAGAAGAATGAGTCGGTGAACAGGCTATAAGAGCAGCCCTCCGTACATTTTTTTTGTTTCATTCATATCAGAACTCTCGGTAGGTTTTTACTGCGATCAGACGGTCCCACTTGAGATAATGACATCGATTGTATATTATTCAGATAGCAAAAAAGTGCATGAACATGAAATTTTATGATTATAATCAGTTTGCAAACCGACAGAATTAAGAGTTGAAGTCTTGGATGTTAACTGATAAAAATTTATTGTAGGATTCAGTTATTATTTTTTGCCCAGAGCCAGAGAAGATGGGGACTCCGCACTTTATGGGAATCCGCAACTGAGTCATATTCCTATCTCATTCACAGCAACTATTACCTCACATATCGACATCTGGAAAATGCATTTTCACGCTACGCCCCCTTCCCCTTCTCAGCATCCGCAATAAGGGAAAAAGTGATGAATCGCGGGCGGTTTGTCTTGGAGCACTTGGGTCTTTCCCTTGCAACCCCACGAGATTTCGGTCCCTTCCGAACTTCCTTATCATGGGCGAAATTGATCCCCGTATATAAATTTATAGGGTCTCTGGAAGCATCGAAGGGTGAGATATTGTAAGCAATATGTAAGGATCCCTCCTGCTGGAATCCAGCTCCGTCTCCTACTATTGTTTTCTTGTTTTATGGTCAATTATTAAAGCTGCAGCTCCTTTCAGCGCTACTTATTGAAATGTTATTCCCCTCACTGCTCTTCACTCGTCTTGCCTTGACTCTTCCCTTGGGATTTTTGTTGAGCGATGCGCCTGTCATCACCTACGCCCTACATATTTCGTAACAAACTTTCGGGAATATCACGGCCTCGTTGTTTTACTTTATCGCTCTCTCACTAAAACAATAAATAAATAAATTACGTCTTAATATTCTTGACTTTGGCAAAAATATAATTTTTTATAGACAGCCGCAACTCTTCAACTTCGAGTAGTTCCCGGGTTTAGACCTTCTTTGTCGAATGCAGTGAGTGTGGCCATATCGATAAACCTCATATTTTGTCGATAAAATTAAGCTCAATATTATGCGGCAGCGCACAGTTGTTCCCTAATACAATGATCCTCTCTTCTAGTAGGTGGTGGCCTCTGCCCCCTGTAATTAGGAGTTAACTGGAATGTAGCATATTTCAGTCCCTGACCTGTCTTATGTATCTCAATGATTAATTTTACAATTTTATCTATAAAATCATTGTAGATGCCTATCTATTGCGCACTAAAAGTAGGGGCCACCAATATTTTCAATGCCGTGAAATATTTTTTGGCATTTCTTTTTGAATCTGATTTGAATTGAGGCCCTGCAAATGTTTGGAGCTAATGTTAGGAATACTGGAATTTCTCAAATGCTCAAATAGCTCATTTTCATGGTGAAGAAGCGGTTGAGTTTTCCATGTTTGGGTGGTTTGGTGATAATTCTTATTAGAATATGTGGTAATGTGTGGAATATGTGGGAATATGTGGTGGTGTCTTATTATTCAAAATGTAACTGGTTCACTTCAATATGTTACTTATCCGTCTTAGAAGAAACAATTTTATTAACAAAATGTCTTGAAGCCCGCGTTACCTAAAGAAAAAGCTGTGAAATGCTCAGGTAAACACCAGATTTGCCAACCCTATTAGCTCAAAGCAAGTCGTGAATGGTATAAAAATCCGATGCGACGTCGTAACGACTTTTCCACAACCAGAATCCGACCAAAGTGGGGAATGATTTTTGATTCGTTTCGACGTCGCCGCCCGACCTGTTGTCGGATTTGGTCGCGAACTGCGACCTAAAACCACTCATCTGGGGTAACACAGTTTCAGTCTACAATAAATTGTTCTACAATAAATTCTTCTGTACAATAATAATCATTTAGTATTAAAAACTGTATGAAGTTTTCATAAAAATATTCCACATTGGGGAATCGGGAGAAGGTGGTCAAGATAACTAAATAGGAATTATTGCATGTGAATATGTACATTTGTGAAGTTAATAAAATCATATTCGGAGAAACTTCTAAGTGAAATCATTGATTCCACTACTTTAAACGCTGCGAATTGTTACACAACGGTTTATTATTTACGTGTATATATGCCCCTTCTGCGTACATCACTGTTATCTGTGGTGGTGGAGCAGGGAAGCCTTAAGTGGAAAACTGGAGCCAGCCCGCGAATTAAAGTTTCATACAAACGCGCGGGATTCAGTAATTCAGTCATTAATTATTTGTAGTTGTTCATGAAGAATAAGGTAAATAATAAACCGTTGTGTAATAATTTTACCTGTATAGATGCCCTTTCTGCGTAGATAGTATAATAAACAGTTGTGTAATAATATACCGTTGTGTAATAATTTACCCAATAATATTTCAACGTTTGTTCGAGTTGCAAAAAGTACCTATCAACAAAATCCAACAGCCATCATTTTTCAAATGGAATAATATCACAGAACAACCAACTCGACTTCATACAGCCATCCTTGATTATAATCCGGTGCTCCCTAGCAATGATATCTGGGCTAAATGTATACAATTTGATTCACCCTCCTGTTGACGAAGCCTGTCGTTACAAACTTCGGGGCCTTACTGTGTACGAAGGGCTGGACGTACAACGCTCCGAGTGGTCTCAAAAAACTCCCAAGTTCGAGAACTATTTAAAAACGTATAAAAAAACGCTGCAAAGTCCTTGTCACAAGGGTTTATTATTCTATTGGACATACCTACAGAAAGGTTGGCTGTTCATTTATTGTTTCTTTCATGCGTAATAATCGAAATAGCTACTTCTGATGGTTTCCATTAATTTTGGCCCCCAAAACACAAATTAGGTACGCTCTTTTTTTTTTTTTTTTAACTATCTTTGATCATTGGTAGTGCCATTTAATCGTCCTGAACCACGTCTTGACACTTTTTCCAGTGTTATTATACAAACTGATGGTGATTTCAGACGATTTCCCAGGTTTTTCACTCATAAAAAATCAATTTTGGGAGCTGAACATTTGGTGGAACTCAATTTTCCTCTCTTTGGTCAAAATCGACTTCATATTCGGTCTTCTCGTCCCCAAAAACATAGAAAACGATATCTCAGAAGCTCATGTTACCAATATGTTGCTAAAACGTAAAAAGTACCTATTTTTACACACATTTTCACTCATAACACCCCTGGGTATATTCCGATCGGGCTGAAAAGTTTCGGGACACAACTAGGGCCCAAATGGAGCATGTGTGCGAAAGAACGACTTTTTTAGACCGAAAATGAAGCCTGTACACGTGATACGGCGGACGGCGGACGGCGGACGGCGTACGGCGGACGGCGTACGGCGGACGGACATTGCATTTTTGGAATCTATGCACCTTGAAACGTAAAAGAAAAAAGTTTGAGGGGGTGTTCTAAAAATTTTTTGCTGAGCGAATACATAGGTGTATTATTCACAGAATAATAAACCAAAAATGAGGTAACGGCATCCTGGAGATTCCAACCCCCATTTTTCACCCCTTAGATATGAATGACATTAACACCGAGCTTCGCGGACCAACTAGACCCCAAATGGGATCTACAAACCAAATATCATCAATTTTGGTTCATGGTAACTAATAGAAGTGCGGAGTACGGCTTACGGCGGATAGACAGACATTTTTTTATTTCATTTTCGGACTCTACATACCTTGAAAGGGAAATCATCAAATTTTGAGGGGGGTTAATTTTTTTTTTCCCATGCTCGATTCCAAAGGTTCATTATTGAAAATAATAACCAAAAACAAGTTCTGTCCAACAGTGAGACGTTTCAGAGAATTTGTTTTACATGGTGGTGTCCGTGGAAACGTTTGAGTGACATATTTGATGATTTTGATACAGCGCCTCATTGTCTATCACCAGCTCATGTGTCTATAGTCTAAAAATGTTCATAAAATTATGAAATATTACCGTGTAACCTCAAAATAATATGTTCTATCGCATGAGCCTGCACCACGAAAAACTAAAATGGATTAAAGTATAAAATGGTTGTACAAGTTTGTGTAATAACTTTGTACAAGTTCTGAACATATGTGGAAAAAAATTGCCTGTACTACACAAATCTGTATAGTAACTCCAACCGAACTTCGGAAAATCATACAAGGGTCTACAGAAATCTGTAACCCACCACAGGAATGTATGACCGTAATCAGAACGCTGTAGTTCAAAGTCTGTTGTAGTACACCACAATATCCGCCATATTTCTGAGAACGATGATGTTATAGTACGTATTCATCCAATTTTGAGCGGTTTCATGTGTGAGGTCAACAGAAATCAAGTCCTACAGTGTCATGAGCTGTTCGCTGAATATGTAGTCGATCAGAGGTTTGTTTTAAAATGTTGACCTGGTTCGTTTAAAACCAGTCAACAGGTACGAACTAAATCACTCGCGACGAAATCGTGGAAACCCATTTCAAAGAAAAACGGAGTTATTGAAAAATAGTCTATTTCCACTAATACACAAAAAACGCAAAAAACACTGTTATACCGGTTTCGGTGATCAAACCATCGTCAGTAACACACAATAACTGAAGGCATGTTGGGGAGGAGACCTTATATATAGTCACAAAGTGAAATGTGGTCGATTGGGATTGGTTGTGAAAAAGAATGGTGAAGGGAACAGAGGGAGGGTGGTCGAATCTGATTGGTTGTGAAGAAGAATGGTGAAGGGAACAAAGGAAGGGGGTCGATTCTGATTGGCCCAGGAAGAGAATGCCAAAAAGTGAAAGGAACATGAGGTGATAGGGAGGTGAAGAGTGGGGGAGAAGAGGGGTGGAACCAAGCTGTTACAGAAATGAATGCAATAATGGAGAAAAACTTAAAGGAACTACATCATTCAAAGATTTACCCAACCTATCACTCTTAATAATTTCGAATTTTTCAAGTACATCCAACATGCTCCCTTTTGGGCAAAAATGAAGATATTCAATGAACTGTCTGTCTGCAAGATCAAAATTGAAGCTATGACTGGATTCATTCAAGTGACGTGCAAAGGCCGAATCACCCTTATTATCCCTTATTACTATAGGAATATACCCTTATTATTATAGGTTTAGAGAAAGAATAAAGGAACATGAAAAAGATTTCAGGGATAATAAGGGTGATTCGGCCTTTGCACGT
Source organism: Leptopterna dolabrata (assembly GCA_954871275.1). Lineage (NCBI taxonomy): Eukaryota > Metazoa > Arthropoda > Insecta > Hemiptera > Miridae > Leptopterna > Leptopterna dolabrata. Next base: position 12,045,743 of record OX940984.1, on the reverse strand, counting down.
CACTTGAATGAATCCAGTCATAGCTTCAATTTTGATCTTGCAGACAGACAGTTCATTGAATATCTTCATTTTTGCCCAAAAGGGAGCATGTTGGATGTACTTGAAAAATTCGAAATTATTAAGAGTGATAGGTTGGGTAAATCTTTGAATGATGTAGTTCCTTTAAGTTTTTCTCCATTATTGCATTCATTTCTGTAACAGCTTGGTTCCACCCCTCTTCTCCCCCACTCTTCACCTCCCTATCACCTCATGTTCCTTTCACTTTTTGGCATTCTCTTCCTGGGCCAATCAGAATCGACCCCCTTCCTTTGTTCCCTTCACCATTCTTCTTCACAACCAATCAGATTCGACCACCCTCCCTCTGTTCCCTTCACCATTCTTTTTCACAACCAATCCCAATCGACCACATTTCACTTTGTGACTATATATATAAGGTCTCCTCCCCAACATGCCTTCAGTTATTGTGTGTTACTGACGATGGTTTGATCACCGAAACCGGTATAACAGTGTTTTTTGCGTTTTTTGTGTATTAGTGGAAATAGACTATTTTTCAATAACTCCGTTTTTCTTTTCTTTCAGTCAACAGGTTTCTGTTGATTTGTTTAATTCTAGCCATATCCCGTGTTGAAATAGGAGAGGAAATTGTGGTATTTATAATATTTACGTAGGCTGCTGAGGTGGTGCAATGGTCGGTAGTGCTACTAGCAGTACCTACTACTAGTATTCCGCTATAAAATATCAGTAACAAAGAAAGCTTTCCATTTCATTCGGTTCTTCACTAGGTCCTGGACCTAGTCCACCAGTCTAAAGGTCCACTGGTTCGTCATAGAGCATCGAATCGTTATGAAAGCGAAGCACCCGATTCCAAACGGGTAGATTCACTTTCACCGACAAGTGAACCAGACCCGACTGAGTCCCCTGTTATGTACGTGTTGTCCAGTACGCATTAAACTGTGTCATGTGCGTTTAGGTCGGTAGATAACTCGACTGTCAGCTTTTAACTTATCGCTTGAATGTAATTAACGACATCCGGAGGGTTTCATTCATAATCTCGGCGGGTCCGTCTGGCAGTAAGGCACGGCCAGGGCCTGCGCTTACAAACGGCCTTCCCAAAGCTTTTCGTGCTTTTCTACTTCCTTTAGGTGGTCGGTCGATGAATTTCAAGCGATCGACGTATTGTTTTTCTGTTCATTGTCAATGTTACGTTGTCACCAGGCAACAAATAGATACCTACTCGTAGTTCCATAATTATTGTTAAACTTTCGTCAACTAAAATACTCCTAGGAATTTTATCCGTATTTTCACCACTTAGACAGCTCATTCACTTTCGTCTTGGTGTCTGAGGACAAAGTTTTCAAATATTATTATTATTATTATTATTTCATTATTCACATGCAATGAATTACAATAAATGTTTACAATAATATTACTCCTTATACATGAAAGACTTTGGCCGGTGGGCCGTGGGAGTACGTCGTTTTATCCATATATTTTAACCTGCTTAACATGCAGGTCTAATGTGGGATTTTAATAAATGACTATAAATGGCAGTAACACTAATTAACTTAATTTGGTGAATTTGGCGTTAGTAAATTTGGTGCTAATAATAGTTGAAATATTACATAGAAAATATAGAGACTGCTCAACACAATCAATTAAGGCCACATCATATATTAAATTAATCATTCCAATAATGACAATTGTTAGAAAATAAGCAACTTCACAATAATATGACAATAAAAATAATCATGCAGATACTCATAAATAGACTAGAATACTTTCATTGAACTTGATTTTGGGGTTGCACTTAATTATAATTAAATTCCTACACAAGAAAACTACGATACGCCCAAGCCTCTTCAAAATAACCAATTAGGGCCCTCAAATCCTGGCCCTTTAACACGTCCAGAACTTCTTTTTTGTTAGAACTGCTACGTCCGAAATACTTGAGACGGTAGGGTTTCAGGATTGGGCATCTTCTTATAAAGTGTTCCATGTCCCCGTCCTTTCTCATATTGCACAATGAGCATAGCAGCACTCTACTCTCTATCCATGGCTGAGACTTGAAATAAAAAAGCTCTGCTCTGCATTTCAGGATGATGGTCACCTCCCTCAGGTCCCTATCCAAGTATGACACCGAGTGGTCTAGCTCCTTGTACAATAGGTGATACATAGCCACCCTGACTGCCAACTCAGTATCCACCTTGAATTTGTTATATAAGCCCTTGCATGATTGCTGGTAGCAGTACCGCGAAGTTTCCAGGGGCCTCCCAATTTTTACGGGTTCCAGCGTGCTCCTAGGCTAAATTATCCCATACCCTCACCCACTCTACTCTTTTTTCAATGAATCGCCAATGTTTTTTTTTAAATTCAGTGTCAATGTTAGTTTGTCACCAGGGAACAAATAGATCCCTACTCCATAATTCCACAATTGTTAAACTTTCGTCATCTAAAATACTCTTAGAAATGTTATCCATATGTTGACCACTTAGGCAGGTCATTCGCTTACGTCTTGGTGCCTGAGAACAAAGTTTTCAAATATCGCAAAGCATTTTTATTCTTTATTACCTCACTCAAACAAATATCAAGGTCATCTCTGAAAAGGATATCTCACTACGTATGCCGTGAAGGAAACTCACGCCTTAACTTGGGCCACAGACGCGTACCCTGCAGATTACGTAAATCCAAAACGTAATAGTACACAAGTCTTGTGTGGTTTGTAACAGTGTGGCTGTTCTCGATACATTTTTTTCTTCCGGTGGAGACGGGGTCGGAGGGATCGATATCCCTTTGAAATGAAATGAAGCATTCGACTTTACCTTTGGAAAGGTTTTATTACACTCAAAGAACACTAGGAACACGAATGGGTGATTTAGGATGACAACATAGTTCGATGACAACATAGGTAAACACAAACATATGATCATATGGCCAAACAGGGATTGGGGTTTAATAATAATGCGGCTCACCCTTCTTAACCAGTGATAATCTCACTGGTCTAGGAGGGGGACTCTCGAGGGTCCACCACCACTGTTACAATCTCTCACAGGTTCATGGATCACTTTTACTTAGCCCGTCCTGATATTAGGCTCCCAATATTATAAGAATGCCTAAACTAAACCCAGCATAGGGAGAATAGGTCTTGTCTGAATTTGAGAAAATTTACATGAGGCCATCCAATCCTTACCCTCCTCCAATCCTCCAATCCTTATATCAACCAAATTTCAGCCCATTTTGGCCATTTTTTTCGGATAATCTAACGCGCAAATTTTTGGTTGAACAAACTTATGAGAATGCATAGATAACCTTTTGACTGTTTGAATTCCTTTGAGCGGGGCTGTTTGGCTGTTTCATGCATTTATACCAAAATGTGTCCGAGTGTGGAAAATATTCGTAGAGTTTTCGTCCAGTGAACCAACCGCAAAGCCTGGGGATCAGACCATAAAATGTGGGAAAACGAAAAAGACAGCTTGGAGTGGAGGGGGCTGGGATTTATCCATTTACGTCGTGACGTCTGGTTCTGAAGTTGATGGATCTTCTGCCTTACGGTTCAACACGTCTCAGCCTCCGGAGGCTTCGGCAATTTAGGCTCATTCCTTTCAGCCCTTTCAGCTCGGGAGAAATACCTTCCCTCCCGCATCCGTCTAAATAGGAACCTCTTGTGTTCAACAATACACCTGCGCCCGTCGCTGATACGCCCTCACATCTGTAAGAAACTGAGGTTGGTGGAGGTGAGTAAACCAGTCTCAAAACCGGAGCAACTCGATTTCATCTGAAACCACAAGAGTTCATGTTATATGTCGGTAGGCTATGTTACTCACTTCACATACCTACCTACCTATAAATATAATATGTCGATGTATCATAGGTTTCATGGTTCATATCACTACTGCTGGACTACTCTTCGCTAGTTTGGAAGTAGATTAGGTATGTATTAAAAACTGCCGTCCTCCAGTTTGTACCATTTACATTTTGCTTCCTCACTACGGAAGGTATGGAAGCCTTGGATTCGTGATTGTGTAAAAAAAAATGTATGTCCTCCAGAATGAAGATTTTCACAACCATTTTGCGTTTCAGACATCGAGGAACGTTTTTGGTTCCGTGTCTGTGTCTGTCTGTCGTAATTCCTTGTAACGCCCATAACTGCCCGTAATAATGGTCGAAATGAACTGAAATTTGGAGGGTAGGTGCGGGTTGGGTCACAGATGGTCCCATACCAAAATCATTGAAAAATAACCGTAACTTACGTCTGCGCATGCGCAAACGTGAAATACTTGGAACGCCCATAACTACCCTTAATATTGATGAAATGAGTTCAATCTTGGAGGGTCGATCAGGAATAATACTTTAATAGTTCAACACGAATTTCATTGGAATCGTACGGTGACTTCGGTCTGCGCATGCGCGAACATGAAGTGTTGGCGATTTCCTTGTAGGTAACGCTTCCAACTACTCGAAAAATAGTTTGTTGTAGAGAGCTGAAATTTTGAGGGTACACGCGGGTTTGATCGCAGATGGTCCCATTTCAAAATCATGGAAACGTCCCATCTGCGCATGCGCAAGCGTGAAATACTTGAAACTCCCGTAACTACCTTAAATATCGTTGAAATGAGTTCAGATTTGGAGGGCCGATCAGGAATAACACTTTGATAATTGCATATGACTTTCATTCCTCTGCGCATGCGCGAACATGACATTTTGACCGTGTCCTTGTAACGCTTCTAACTACGCGAAAAATAGTCGTAGATGGCTGAAATTCTGAGGGTAGCAGTTGGTTAAACCTACCCGACTAATCTATACCTTCATGTCATTCAAGTGAGGAAGCTATACTGCCTACTCGAATTGGCAGACGTTTTTCATGATTAATGTTGTTGAATTACGCTATAAGTAGATAGTCTGGCATACAATAACTACCATGTCCTCGTGAAACTATCCCTTGTTTTCACATCATTGTCGTCATTATAGCCTTATCAACATTTAACCCCTTTTCAACGTAAGAACGGAGTTATCCAAAAATTGTCTATTTCCTCTAATATACCAGTTGTATAACATACCGGCTTCGATGATCAAACCATCGTCAGTAAACAACAACTAACTTACAATAAACTTTTCAACCCTTAATATACCTTATTAGCAGATTCCGTAGTATTCACTAGAAGTAGTTTTATAAAAATAGAGGTTGAAGAAAACAGCTAAAAAAGAAGTTGGTAATATGGTCGAATTTGTGTTAATGAAAAAAATTTCGTATCATCCAAGTTTTTCATTATCTCCCCATTCCTATCATAATTCGGAGTGTTTAAGAAATATAAAACCATGGATTTTTTAAAAACATTAAAACAAATAGGTACAGCAAATTAAAGCTGTACTGATTTTTAAAAGTCTGAATAAATTCACCAACATACTTTTTGCCCTATTCGAACTCTAAAATCATGTCATATTTTGAAAAATTACTGTTTATTTCACTCAAAATTTAAAAATGAACTATTAGCTTGAGCAGGAGGTTTGGTGGTTTGATCGATTTTGCTGACTTTCAATAACAGAACTATCTCGACTGGGCGTTGTCCGTTGTGGTCTGCACAAAGGAAGAAGTGGGCGGTGTTGAGTGGTAGTGAACATTGGTTCACCTGATAAGTTGCGCAACCGTCGCAAAGGTTAGGGACAGTAAAAGGCTGAGTGAGATCTCGTAAAAAGGGGACGAAGTGAGCGCAGACTACAGATTCGCTTTCACTTGTTATAGTCAGACAGCAGGTCCGCTTTAGAGGTCGTTTGGAACTACGAGATCCTAACAAATGATTCTGGTTTTCTCGTTGCTTTACTTGGATTTTTCCATCATCTCAGAGGCTTATCTTCCGTTGTTTAGTGAAAGGTTTTCTCAGTTATTCAAGATGTGAAATGCCCAAAATATCGACGATTAAACAGAATTGTTTGGAAGAGTTCACAAAATGCACAGGGTGAAGAAAGATCCCACTAACATGGTAAAAAAACCGCTGGAAATTATTACACTACGGCTTATTATTTACCTCCGTATATGCCGCTTCTGCGTAGATCATTTTTTTTTTTTTTTTTTTTTTTTTTTTTTTTTTTTTTTTTTTTTACAAAGTAGGCAATATATTTATTTATCCACCAGGGATGAGAGCGGCAGGGCCCAGAACGGGGCGGAATTGGGGGTGGGGCCCTGAATGGGGTGGATGAGGAGGCGGAGGTCGAGAATGCGGAGGTGACGCGGTTCGGAGGCAGGAGGACGACAGCGGTGCACCTAGCGGTTGAGTTTGTGCCGAACAGCACCCTACTCTCAATCTCTGCTTACCAGTCCCAACTGCAGAGCCGCCCCATCAGCAAAGCCAAGTATATTTTCAACGCTCCTCCACTTCTGTCGCATCCCTCGGATACACATTGAGGCAGCTCGTAAAATAGCGAATGACAGCCTTGCCCTCAACCATCCTTTCACTATGCCATCGTTTTTGCTCCATTTGTTCGCAAGACGTTCGGCCAGGACATCAATGAAACGGTTCATTTGGGGAGCCGGTACACCATCTACTGAGCACACTAACGGGGTAAATGTACAGTGGCGTTCATGACAAGCTGCAAGGTATTTCCGCTTCTTCTCTTCTTCTGCTGATGCAAGAACAGTCGTAACGGGGCGAGGAATATAGGAGGGAGCATCAGTGTCTACAACACGAACGTCAAATAATGCTTCCCTCTGCGATTCCCACACCCCGCGGCAAGACAGATCCCCTCTCAAAGCCGGAGCTCTTGCAGAAGCCGCTGTAATTAGAGGCTCTCGACAACAATTCCCCCACGCTGCATTCATGAGCTCCCCAAGAACATCCCTAACTTCGTTATGTCGTCTGGTCACCAAACCTCCCGTTTTGCAACTTAAAGCGTGTCTCAAGGAGAACGTATTGTTTCCACAACCATCACACTCCTTGGGCATGTCAATTGGAGTTCGCATGTACCGGACCGCCAATGCGTCCCTGAATTCAGATGCAGAAAGATCAAAATTGTGCTTCCTTAATGGTATTGCAGACAGCCACCCTGAAGATTTTACTTTTGACCGTTCTGATATCGCCCGACCAATTGCTCTTTTCCGATCTTCTGGGAATTCGGACAATGTAGACTGCAGCAAAGCATCTTCTGCCTCCTTTCGTCTTCTAATGCTCTACTGCTTCTATCTTGACCAAGACTCAGCAACTTTTTGTCCAAGTTCAACGCTTCATGAACAAGAGGGTCAAATCCATCTTCAGCCCACAACTGAATGCGTCTCTGAAGTAAGACTCTGACATCTTTTGCCTTTTTCACCAATCTACTCCGCTGCAGGAGAACCGCTACAAAAACCATTGTTCTCTCAGATGGATGCTCACCCCTCGCCAAGGCGGCTACTTCTTTCGCTAGTACTTCCACGAACTGATCTCCAATCGATCCGCTAGGGAGATCATATTGAAGTCCCCTCAATTGGGATATTTTTTGCCATCGTTCATACCACGTTCCGATTGGTGTTCCAGGAGAATTCAAGTACGAGGCATGGTAAACTTCTTGTAATTTGGCTTTAATAGTGGCCTCGGCCGTTTGTGTTTGCATATCAAGCGGGGTAGTTTCATGGCCTGTACTGGTGGTCAGTAGTTGGTCTCGTACACCAGCACATGCAGGTGCCCTTGCCAAGTGACCATTCAGGCTTATGAAATTCCTTCCGCATCCCTGACATCGAACCCGCCTCGATTCTTCAAGGTTAGACGTCTCAGCAGCAGATTGACGAGAATTTTCCTGATCTTCTGGCGTCACCTCATTCAGCATGTCTACACTGTCTAACTAACAAATTAAATTTAACAACAAAAACATCAAACCGTAACAAAGAAAACCGTGTCCAGAGACTGGTGGCAAGGCACCCTAACAACAACGCACGACAAATTTCTTCAAAAAGTAAAACAAAACAAAATATAAAACACGGAAACACAAGATTAACGTCCGAAAATTAAGTCCACCACTTCGTTTTAGCGAATCATCAGCCCAACTGTACCTGATGAACGTCCTTGCCTAAAAATTTCTTCCCTAATCTCACTTTTACAGGCACTTTTTAGACGATATTAGACAGGCACTTCTGCGTAGATCATTGTTTTCTGTGGTCAATACGTGCTTTCCACAGGAGAGCCCTAAATCGAATACTGGATCCAGCCGGGCAATCACATTTCATAAATACTTATGCGGTGGAATCGAGAATTCTATCATTAATAATTATTATTTGTTGTTATTCATGAAGCATAACATTTCTTCAAGTTACAAAAGTTTGTTCCATTGGAAAGTACCTATCAACTGAATTCAAAATAATCATCATTCTTCAAATGAAATAATACCTCGGTACAGCAAACTCGATTTCATTCAGTGATTATAATCAGGTGTGGATTTATGCCGTTTCATTCACGATCATGCTGACGAAGCTTTTCGGTGCAAACGAATTGCACGACGTACAATGCCCCGAGTCGTCTCAAAAAATTCTTTAGTTCGAAATCAATTTGACAACGTTAAAAAAAACCGTACCCTTCTATTAAATGTTTTTGAGCTACGGCGTTCGGGAAATTTCAACCCCTATTTTTCACGCTTTAGAGCTTTGCGGACCAGCTAGACCCCAAATCGGACTTACAAAACAAATTTAATTAATTTTGGTTCGTGGTAACTTAGGAAAGTGCGAAGTATAGTGAACGGACGGAAATATTTTATTCCATTTTTGTATTCTACATACCCCTTGAAACGGAAACCAATCCCCCCCCCCCCCCCCCATGGTCAATTTCAAAGGTTCATCATTGAAAGTAATAAACCAAAATCCTTTGTAGAATCAGAAAATTCGCGTACGCAGTGGTCATTTGTTGAATGTGTCTTTTGTGTTGAAGCCTCTCCACTGCTTTTTTTTGAACCCCATGTCGCGATTTTCCTGATATTCTTTTGATGTTTGGCTCGATGTTCTTGCTAAAAACAATTTTTGGAGCTACTGGAAATTGCTTGAATTAACTCTACCCCATCTACCTCCTCGGGATCCTATGGCGGATGAAATGAACGGAAACAGAAGCCGTACAATGAAACGACACGGTTCTGTGATTGAACGAGAATAGGTGTTTCCAGAGGCGATTGTGATTACTGCCCGATTCCAAACAATGTGGCAACGATCCTTGTCCGACAGCTCATCGAATTGGAATCCCGGCATCTTGTCTGAATGCTTTTTTGGCCACCTGATTCTGTTAGCAAACTCTCTCAGCGGAAATCGTCGAACAGAAACTCGGCTGTTCGGATGTGTTCGGAGTCTCGAGGAACCTCGTTATTTATTGATACAGGGAAGCGAGCAAGCTGTCTCGAGCCCTCCCAGCCGGGCCTGAGCCTACGAAAATCTGGGGTCCGGCGTTTATTTATTCATTCTTATCTGTGTTTTTTTCGTTCCCGAAACAATAAAATACGGGAAGGCATCGCCCATCCACTCTCATCACGCCGTCAAAGAGTTTGTTCTTCTCTGGTCTCGAAAAAATGTTGGTTTGTCGATGGGTATGATTGTGTGGCACTAACATAAAACTGAGTTCGTCATTCATCTACTTAAATAACAAACGCTCGGAAACTTTTATTCACGAAAAGATAAAACTTGCATCATTGTTCGAATCAATGATGCAAGTTTTATCTTGTTTAGTCACGCAAGGGGCGTTGAGTGGATGTGTTGTAACTTAAATTGCCGCTAGCGTATCCAATTACTGCATGTTAGTAGTACACTGGAACCAGCTTCTTGTTCTGAAAAATTACTTCATTAACGAATAATAGGAAGAGCTATAGAGCATGCTGCTAAGAAGTTCAATGAAGATAAATGTGCTATTTGGAACATTTGTACGTACGGGTCATTTTCAACAGTTTTGCACGAAAGTAGCGAAATTACTTCTCTAATTTGATTAAGTCGGTTGGGAAAAACCTTCTATTTAGGGCTCGGGACATCAGATAATTTAAACAGAACGGGGCTTCCGTGACTGTAAGTATCAGTAACTACCTCACGCTAAGGGAATGGGAACAAATTAAGTTGAACCAAGGACGGGCCGAGGTAGGTAATTAAATTGATGGGAGTGGCTTGTCAAAAATATCTTAGAGAAAAACGATACGGCTAGTTAGAGAAAAACGATATGGTGATGGAGTAATGGCATTCCATGATAGATGATCGTGGAATCCGTTGCAGCATGATTATTACCAAAGCGATAAACGTGACAATGGAATTGATGAATGGTCCTCCAGCAATATCTCTGATCATGATCTATGTCCATCGATATTATTTTTTACGGTTGCTCTTGGTATTCGTGATCGCACGATTTCTTGAATTGGTTCATGAAATATAATATTGCTACATGATCTACAATAATTAATAGTTCATAATATTAAACTACTGCCCATTCTAAATACAAGCACTAGAAATTACTTGAAAAACGCCTGTATGTTATGTAATGGTAGAAGGTGAATTAGGTAATGTGTTATCGTATTTTTAGCATAGTGAATGTGTAGATTTATTCTTATCCAGCTTAAATGAACTAGTTGATAATTTAAACAGTTCTATGGCCTCGTGTAATGGTATTGTCTTCTCTTTAGCTGAAAGTGTCAACGGCCTTTGGTGACAACATGAATGATGATAACGGTTGTAAACAAAACTATGAATAGAACTAGGAAGCGTTCGTCAAACGAGGACCGCCGCACCGTCCTGGTGTAAGCGCTGATTTTCATCTGCACAAACTTTGTCCACGAGTTGTTCCTATGCTTTCCGCTGGTCAGGACCAATCTTTGATAGTCTTCTAATTTTTGGTTAACTTTTTTGGACAGTCTTCATTTTTTAATCCTCTTGTAATACTAATATGAATGAAGTTCTTATAATACTGTTAATAAACAAAATGCTCCTCGGGATCTGACATTGTGAGTGTATTATTCCCATTAGCCATGTCAGATCCATACATCCACATCCCACTGAATAAAAATCTTTCAGAAATTCGAGTTTTAAAAATTTTGGACCGAGAACAATAGCTTCCTTTTCTTCGAAAATTCGCTAAAAGGTTCAATAGAGTTGGAATAGGTCAAGTTTGGCTCTTCCACTGATGATCTCAAATCTATACAATTCCCCGTTCCTGTCATTTCGGGTATCTACGCGAAAGTGTTTCCCGTGGGTATGCCGATACTCATTTAAAAGAAAGTCCACTGTCCAAATCAGCAATCATCAATTATGGATTATACACATGGAAGATGGGAATTTGTCCAGATATAGTCTTATCGAATATTTTTGCTCTTTCATCGACTTTCTTATTCGAGTCTGTTAAATTAAGGGAAATATTAATGATGATATTAATGATGCAACTGATAGATTCCCTAAATATGTGCTTCTGATCCCGCGATGGTTTAGAAGCCCGTATCATGATAGGAAGTCCCAGAATCGAACCTCCTTTCATAATTTATTTCCGATCGATTTCATCTGTACCTGCAAACCTACCTACCTCTGTTTATAGTAAGAATGTGTGTTAAACCTATAATTAGAACCTAACTTTTATTCATTTTCCAGGTACGTTACCGAGCCTCATTTCCTACACATGCCACTTATTCGTGAGTAGCGTAGAATAATTTCAGACAGGTGCTCGGATTTTCACTGGACTTCAAGTAGCATAATATGAAGATCAATTTGTGGTAGTTTTATATTCAAGCATCTGCGACTTTAGCCTTTAAAACACTTGTGTTAAGAACACTCAATAATAACTTTATATTTTGTTTTTACGCTTATTCAAAGCAGAAGGTGGCAGATGCAAATCCTGCATGGAGTCACGATATTTATAATATTGTTTCCTTAGATAATTTACTGGTCGCGTTTCTGATTATCCTTTGGGGGCTTCAAAGCCAAATCTCTGAAAATTCACTGGGAAACACTTAAGGAACAAAAGTAATTTCGCGGGTTAGCAAGTAGATTAGTAGAAATCAATTTGTCTCAATTCGTGACCCTGATTTAATGAGTAAAACGTTTAAATAAGTTTATTTTGTGCTATTGAACTACCTTGGGGATTCTGTTCATCGCCGAAAGTCTCTTTTCCATCCAACTCCGTGCACCGTCGACTTGGACATTTGTTTTATGAAAAGTGAAGAGTTCGCTTATCGTTATGGCCTGGCGCTCAATGGTTATGCCCGCCCTCGACTTTCAGTACATTGCACACCCTCGTGGCAAGCACCCTTCTGCCTCGTCGTTTAACCGTCGACGCTAAACACATTCAAGTCCTCGGCTAAGCACACAACTTTACCGGTTGGATCTTGGCTTCGCTTATCGCAATGCCAACGCTTCAGCTTTAGGAAGTAGGTTTGGCTCGTTGACCGGGAATCACCCATGTCCCTGTCATTAAAGTTTGAGGAAAAATTACTTGTACTAACTTCGGTGAAAAAGGAGACAGTGTGAACTTTTTGGGGACATAATATGACGTGTAATGGTAAAAACACATTTCTTTGTGACTGTTCTCTACCTGAGCAACAGTAGAACTTGACGCTAAACCGCAAAGGGCTCAGTATGACTGAATTTACACGCGTTGATGGTACTGTGCATGTTCTTTATGCAGCTTCTCATTATTTCAAAATCATAAAAATTTTCAACCGCTTCTTCCGGTGAATAATATCAAACTATGTAATTAGAAGTTGGTAGCTAATTGCATAAAGTTCCTGTCATGCGGCATGGCCGTATGAGTGAAAATCTACAAAAGAGGATTCGTGCAAAAGAATCTGACAAGAGCAGTTATGTTTGCGTAGCTCCAAAATTATGTGAGGCCTTCGAAGTGATATTTGGGCTGTCAATAATAGGTTCAGACTCAATAACAGTATCACATTAACCGTTATTCGCAAATGAAGTTACCTTGAAACAGTTATATCTACGTAGACTATATGAATCGATGACTGTTCAAAGGGCTTAACTCCAATAAGTCCAAAGTTGTGGGAAACGAGGAGAATCTGCGTGGTATCTTTGTGTGTCCTAATTTTGAAAAATGAAAATTTTTTACGTGTAGCCAATCGTTTGGGACAACTGTTGGCGGTGAAATTTGAAATTTAAAGTAAGATTCAAGTTTTGCAGAAATTCTTAAAGTTGTGGAATCCGCCGTTAATGCATTTTCAGTCAGGTTGTTGATCAGTCACTTAGCTGGCTGCTAAATTGAGGATTTTTAGGTTTCTTGGCAGGATTTAACAAAATTGATTGGCAAACGATTTATTTGAAGTAAATAGGCATAAAACGAACATAAATTAAGGTATAAAGTTGAATAAAAAATTAATGAAAAATTGAATGACAAAAATTTACAACACGTTTGCATGGAGATTTCGAAAAAAACATAATGGGATGTCAAAGCCAATGAAAACTTGACAAATTAAAATTCGAAATGAAAAAAAAATGACAAATTGACCATATTTTTGCTTATAAATTTTTTGAAAAAACATTGTGAAATTTCTTTGAAACTCAGTTTTTCCATTACTCCTCAGTTGCTGTAGCAGGGGTAGTTGGCCACTCATTGACAGTAATTCTGAAAAATTCTGCGAACTCCTCAGGATGTATTGTAGAATTTTTCCGAGTTCCGTGGTCTTAGTCTGCGAAATCGGTACGTTTCCCTTAGGGTAAGCGAACACATTCGGAAATGCGGTTTGTGCTCGCGCATTTTTCGAAAACAGAAAACAATGCTGTTTTCCATCTTGGGATGAAATGGCCGTTATCTCCCCGCGCTTTTGAGCTTCGTAAGGTGAGTTGGGGGAAGTGCAGAAATGGGGTAAGTGCAGAGTATGCCCTTGAAAAAGAAACTCTTGGGCTGACATGGATGCCCTCTAAGGGTGGTGAAGGCTACTATGTTAAAGTAACAGAAAATGTCACTAGAGTGCGCTCATACTGTTTGTAACCTTCACAGTGAGGTTATAATGTCACACATGTTTCTTCAGCTATGAACTAGAGGTGGTGCATCTTTTTTCATCCGACTCCATCCTGTCTCCTGCTTGGGATCCTGGATGACTGACTAGGTAAGCACATACTTTAAATGTTGTAGTTTCATTGTAAATATGGAATTTTGCTGTAACTTTGGTTATTTTGAAAATAATACCTACTCTGCACTTTGACCATTTTTCCCCCTTCCCGGGGGAAGTGCAGAGTAGGAAACATGGGCAAGTGGGGACCTCCACACTTCCCCCTCGTGAGTGCACCAGGTCAAGTGTGGAGTTCCACACTTCCCCCTCAATGGATGAAACCCGGTGAAGTGTGGAGTTCCACAATTCCCCCTTAGTTATGTGACTGTACTACAGAAGCAGATGTACTTGAAGTAGAATGTACTTTTTGTCTACTTGAGGAGTGTAGTTATGTCTTGTACTTGAGCACTTCTGATAGGTATTTCTTTTTTTCCAGATATTCGCTCCAATATGCCCAGAGAACGGAAGAGGACGACCCAAAAAGCTACACAGTACACCCCTGAAGAACTAGCCGAAGCTGTTAAAGAGGTGAAGGCTGGAAGAATCACAACCTACCGGGCGTCCAAATTGTATGGTATCCCTTACAATACTATAGATGCTCGTGTCAAAGGTAAAAGAGGGGTAAAATCAACAACAATGGGCCGACCTACTGCCCTTCCATCTGATGTTGAAAAAAAAATTGCTGATGGGATCAGAGAAATGGAGAAGAGTGGGCTAGGCCTGTCAAGGAAAGATGTGTTGAACCTTGTTGGAGAATATGTCCGACGAAATGGTATAAAAACACCGTTCACAGATGGGATTCCTCAATGTGACTGGTTCATTGCCTTTGCACAGCGCCACAAGTTATCACTGAAAAAACCGCAGAGTGTTGAAATAGCAAGAAGACGTTGCATTGATCCATTTCTTATACATCCTTATTTCGACTTGTTGGATGAAACAATCAAAAAGTTGGGCCTTGAAGACAAACCTAGCCTCATCTTCAACCTCGATGAATCTGGGTTTTCAAAAGATCCCTCAAAAACAAAAATTGTTGGGCAGATAGGCTATCCTGCCAAGCGCACAGTCAGTTCCCCAGGAAGGGAGAATATATCTGTTTTGCTTACCGTAAGTGCTGATGGGGGTAAGCTCCCTCCTCTTGTTCTTTTCAAGGGAAAAGATGTTTGGGACGATTGGCTTCCCTCACAGGCTTGTATTTATCCTGGTATGTCCTTTGGTGCCACACCCAATGGATGGATGGATTCCTTCAGTTTCCAACGTTTTTTCACCAAAACATTTATACCAGCACTTGGTAACGAGAGACCTGCACTGCTGATATGTGATGGTCATAAATCTCACATTTCTCTTGGTGTTGTTGAAGAGGCGAGACGTGAAAACATCACTATCTTGATTTTACCCCCTCACTCATCACACTACTTACAGCCACTGGACCTACGCGTGATGAAGAGTTTGAAAGATGCGTGGGATGTGAAACTGTTGGAATGGCAGAAACGCAACTATGGGCGGAAGTTGAAGAAGGCAGACTTTGTTTCTTTATTTTCAAAACTTTGGACTGACTTAAAACCGGAATGTATAATCTCTGGTTTCCGAAAAGGTGGGATCTGCCCCTTCAACAGGGATGTAATCCCTGAAAGCAGCTACGATCCAGCAGCACTCCGTCGCTGGAAAATGGGTCAACAGGTTGATCAGCAGAATAGCGCCAGCAATTCGTTCCAGCAAACTGAGCCCACTGCCACTTTAGAACAAGGAAACTCTGGCGATCCTACACCCACCAATTCATTGATCCCTCTTGCCTCTAGTCTACCTCCTGCCAATGCTGATTCTACAGGAGCCCCATCGTCAATCGATTGTGATGATACCCCTTCGATTCAAACCCCAACCTTCACTAACAAAACATTCCAAGAGCTACTTCTTGAAACAGTTAAAAACCAGGGAGAACAGGAGCCTTCAAAGAGAAGAAGAAGGGTGACCAAAGGTAGTACTGGGGTCATTACTTGTGATGAGTTTTTCCAGGAATTACAAAAAAAAAGAGGCTGATGAAAAAGAGCTTCAGCGACAGCAAATTTTGAAGAAAGGTGAAAGAGAGAAGAAAAAGAATGCTCCAAAACCTAACGTGAAAAAGCAGAAAAGGAAGCGAAGAAATGACAGAGCAACATCAAGTTCAGAAGAGGACAACTATAGCCTAAGAGATACAGATGATGAGGATGCGGAGGAATACATGGAGCGAATGATTCGGGAAGCAGAGGAAGAATTACAGGAAGCAGATGAAGAAAGGCAGGAAGCAGAGGAAGAAGTACAGGAAGCAGAGGAAGAAGGGGACGAAGCAGAAGAAATGGAACAGTTACCTGAAGAAACAGAAGAGTTACCAAATGAAGCAGAGCAGATGGAAGAGGAAACGGTGAGAGAAAACTCGAAAATAAATGAATTAGATTGGGTGATGGTAAAATTTGCTACAAAAAAAGCAATTAAGTATTATGTGGGCCAGGTTGTAAAATTTGAATGTGGAGATCCCATTGTCAAATGCCTGAGAAGAATCAAGTCATGTACAGCGGAATTCAAGTTTACCTTCCCTCCAAAAGATGATATAAGCTCAGTCGATGAAAGTGATGTCATTCACATTTTACCCACTCCTCGCATTGGGAGGAGAGGGGCAATTGAGTTTGAATTTGATTTTGCGAGCTTTAACCCAGAGTAAATTTGAGTAGGCAAGAGTTGTCAGTATTACTTACTTATTTCAATGTTGCATCGTTTGCAATTTAAATTTTCAAAGTTTTCTCATTTTGCAATGATAATGACAAACTATGTGATTTTCTTAGACTTAAGAACATATGTGATTTCGTATTTTTAAGAAGTTACCTAGGTACTTAATTTTTTTATAACTAAGTACAACCTCCTTATTTGGTACCTATTTTCAACCTTTAACGTACTGTAAATTTGGGTCGGTACGTAAGTAAGTACATTGTACTTAAGAGCGTTAAGTGGATTTAAATAAAGTCTTAAATTTGTTCTATTTGCCATTCAAGTATATTTTACTTAGAACTTTTATTAAAATTTTCCTACGCTACCTACATGTAAGACTGTTAAAAAGAGTGTCTAAAACGTCTCTAGAATAAAAGACTGACGGTAAAAATTAATATAATGTTTTTATTTTGATATCTATAGTTTTAAATAAAGTTTTTGAAATTTCGAATTTTGCATGTTTTTTGGGGTGTTCTCCGGACCCACGTTTTCAACTTTTCAAAACTGTGTAATTCGATCAATTTCTGTCCGACATTCAAATTTCAAAAAGCAAAAGAATCCCTGAAACCAGCTCTTTTACACAGTTACCCCGCCGCATTTTTAGATCAAACGACATGTGATTTGAAAGGCTACTCCACACTTACCCCATTAAGACAGGGTAAGTGTGGAGTACGGACAAAAACTATATAACTGCTCAGATGACTCATAATGATTTAAGAAAACCTTAATATAACAACAAAACTTGTTAAAGGATAGTCCAAGGAGTCTAATGAAAAAAAAAAAAAAAATCTAGCTGTAAAAATGAATTTCTCAGAGTCTAACAAAGTTGAACTACGCAAATTGTACTCTGCACTTCTCCCAACGCACCTTAAATGATTTTACTGCATTTTTAAATCGTGACAGTTATTTTCCTTTTTGGTCGACTTACTGTATCGAGAAAAGAGGAAGTCTTTGTGTAATATCAGGACCAGAAATCTGAGCCATAGTATTTATCATCGTTGAAATATCACCATTTTCAACAACTACTGATTTTTGGGTGTTGCTGCTGGTTATGATCAATTCTGTGGTTTTGAGAATCGAGAAAATTCAGTTTTGTCTCCCGATTTTTCGTTTAATCATTGAAAAGTCCCTGTCGCAAGGAAGGAAACTACAAGGAAGAAATGAATGATTTTCTGAAATCGACCCGTATCAACAAGGGCAAAAGAAGATATCATTAGAAGAGATATCACTCTTCTAAGCAAAAAGGGCAAAACTCCGGAAAATCGCCCCTTTAACATGCTAAGTGTGGAAAACCAGGAACTTTGTCCTGCCTGCCGGTTCTATCAACCGGAGAAGCGCTCTTTCAACGTACAACGATGCGCCATTGGTAATAGAACAGATTTCCATGAAAAACTGAAATTTTGGAGTCACGCCGTTTTAAAATTTAGCGATTCATATGTACGTGAAACTTCCCATTGTGTTTGGAACTCGAGTGACTAAGCGTGGAGGAATCCTGTGGCGATCCATCTTGGTGTAGGCAGGTACTCGTCCTGTCAAAGCCTCGGAATATTTATCGCCGCCTCGCCAACGCAGCCGGCCGCGCAGTTTTTCTCTAAAAGGGTTTCCTCCAAAAAATATTGAATAACGAAACTGATATTTTCCATCAAACCGACATTTACTCGGTGACGATGATGTTGCATAACGTTCAGTGCGGCGTGTTTATAATCCACGGAGCTCAATATTTGGCACACTTGAATGTAGTATGATCTCTGATTTTACTACTATAAAATTATTTAGTATTCAATAATTATTGACGTCCATTTCATAATGCAAATAGGCATGTATTTTGGAGTGCCAGGCTGGTGCGAGTATGTTTACTTGGCGCCGATTGTGATGTCCAAACCATAGTTGTTGTCATTAGTGCATCTGGTACATCCAACGCGCTAATTCATTATCATCATTCAGTCAAGATTATGATAGTTAGGGCTAATAATTATATTGGGATGTTGATTTATTTCACGGCCAAACTAGTCGGGAAATAGGAATTAGGAGCTCGAAGTTAGCATTTTGGTTCTTCGTAAGAGTTAACCCCACTTTTGACCGTAAAACCTCAAAATCACGCCCCATACAATCTCCTTCCCATGTTCCTCATCTCGATTTCAAACCGGGATGAAGTCACGCGGGGGAGCCATGCCTGCAACCGCAAATGAAAGATGATGTGGCGAGTCTAATGTTTAACAAAGGAAATGGGAGGTTGATTCACCGCTGCTCAGTTCCGGGAAACTGAATAAGGTCAAACCTAGAAAGTGCGACGCAAGTCTCCGCTCTGAAGTAAGATGAAGAAGTTCATTTGAACGTCCTCGATTTGAGTTGCTATCTCGTTACCAACTATCTGGATCTTAAACCCAACGGTTGGAAGCTGGAGGCCATGCGAACCGTACATTTCAAACAATTCGTCTTGGGAGTGCCTGAAGTGATTATACGAGACGTGTGGTTCCCATTGACGCCCGTGTGCCAAAACGATAATTCAAACTTTCCTTTTGACCCCTGAGGTTCGCGTGTCGCGTTATTGGCAAGGTTTCCACATTTTACGACAGTCTGTAGCCATGAACGCAGAAAATTTGGAAAAATCACCTAAAATCATGCTTACGTAGTTATAATCGAGTTGGTATCATTCGGCACGGAATATAATTGTTGTAAACTTGTCTACAAAAATGATGAACACATGATGTTGTCACATGTGTTTATTGTTCTATTGGACATACCTTAAGAAATGTTGGCTGGTTATTTATGTTTCTTTCGTGTGCAATAATTGAAATACCTATTTTTGTTGGTTTCCACCATAGTTTGGCCCCCGAAAACTCGAATTAGGCTCCTGTTTTCTGCACATTATCTTTGATCCTTTGATAGTGCCATTTAATTGTACTGATGCACCTGTTGATACTACTCCTGGTTTTATTATACAAATTATGGTGATTTCAGACAATTCAATTTTCAATTTTCAATTTCAATTTTTCACTTATTGGTCAAAATTAACTTCATATTCGGTCTTCTCGCCCTAAAAAACATGGAAAACGATACCTCACAAGCTCATGTTCACTAAAACCTCCAAGAAAAACCTCGAAGAACACTATTTTCACATCCATTTTTCCTCCATAACACACTGGATAATTCCACCGGGTTGCTGACCGGAGCACAACTAGGACTCAAATGTGTTCCCAAACGGGGACCCAAACTGTGTACGGAAGAACAATGATTTTAGGCCAAAATTCAACGTAATTTTAAAGCTGAAACTTCGTTAGAATCTCAGTTTTCCACTCTGTCAAAATTGACTTCATATTCGGTGTTCTCGCCCTAAAAAACATAGAAAACGATACCCTACAAGCATGTGTTACTGGATATGAACACCATAAAACCATATTTTTACACCCATAACACCCTTGGGTATATTCCGATCGGGCTTCAATGTTTGGGGACACCACTAGGGCCCAAATGGAGCCTGTTTGCAAAAGAACGAAATTTTTAGACCGAAAATGAAGTAGATATGAATGAAACGGCAGACCGACATTGCATTTTAGTTTATTAGTCTGTGAATAATACAACTATGTATTTGGAATCTACGCACCTTGAAACGTAAAAGAAAAAAATTTTTAGGGAGCGTTATAAAAAAATGTTGCTGAGCTAATATAGGTGTATTTTTCACGGAATAATAAACCAAAACCGGTTTGTTATCAGTTTGCCAAAGAAGTCTTGACTAAGTTGTAGGTGAAGTCCAAGTCTGGTCTAAGTTGGTAGGTACAGGAACAGATAGAAAAATAACTGTGTGGTCGCGGAAATTTGAACCACCACGAAATTTCATATAGGCATGAAGCGTATCTTAGTTTTGGCCAAAACTCCCCTTTTAGCGGTTCTAAAATTCAAAACCCATTTTTAGACATTCCCTTCAAAACCCTTCGTAAATATTATTAAACCTTTTTGGAAAGCATAACAGATTTTTCAATATTGGAAAAAATTGTAGTGTTTGTATACGATTTTCAGGATGATCACAGCTTCGGTGCAGACGTACAGTGTACATGGTATGATTTTTGTAACCTGAACACGCTACCTTCAGGTTTCATGTTTATTGCGAGGTGGTCCCATGATGTGTCTCCACATCGCACACTCGAGAGTGGTTTCGCCTTAAAAAGGATCCGGGGACAGCCCACGAGTTTCTGTTACTCTTTCTCTCATCTCATAAGTACCGTTGTCCCATCACCTGCCCGCGAGGGGATCGTGACTTTTGATTTTCAGGCCTTCATCACGTTCGGTCCCCTTCTCGAGGTGCATTGGGTAAGGGAAAAAAAAATCATCCGGTTGTGGGCGGGAATCGTGCTCGGGAACTCGACGTCGCGAGTAATTTTCGCTTGATTTCGAGCTGCAGATGAAGGGACCGCCGGGAGATATGACACGAATCGTACTTGTCGTATATGTAGGACATTTATTGCCTCTGAAGTAGATGAAACATAACTTGCCAAGCCATGGCAAGTCGGCCATGGCCTTATGGGTCGGTTCCAATTTGACTCTTTTTGTCCCCACGTAACTCGGCCCATCGAGGTCTCCGGTGTTCGTTTTTCGTACACACATTTTCTAGGGGCCTTTGAGGACGTGTATCAAATTTCAACACCTTGGACCGTCAGGTGCCGGAGTTGTGGAAGTTTGAAAATCGCAATTTTTTAAGTTTTTCTATTTCTTCTTTGACGTGGCTACAGCTTCGCAGACAAAGGAGCGAGCTGGAATTTTGCATACTCATTCGTTATGCTCCAATGAAGTGCCTTCCGTGCAGTTTGCGCCCTCTCTTCCCGCCGTTTTCCACCCATTTGGGGGAAGGGGGAGGCAGTTGTTAGGAGTAGGTTAGAGAGGGTTTGAAGAGCCGAAATTTTGCTGCCTTGTTGACTGGGGCTCCCTGAGGAAGTGTTCAAAATCTGAACCCGATCGGTTAAGTAGAAGCCGAGTTGTAACTGTTTGAAAATGCAGCAAATTATGGTCAAATAACCTAATTGACGACATCACGTTTGGAGCGTTGTAACTTTCGGCTGTTATACTTTTCTGCAGCGCTTTTTGAAGTAAGTTGAAAACAAGTTGCCCTCAAGGCAAAAAACCCTACACAGCTACACAGTGTCAAAGGAAATTTCAAAGAATAAAAGCGCTGCGAAGTCCTGGTCACTTGGATTTATTGTTCTATTGGACATACCTACAGAAACTTTGGCTGTTCATTTATTATTTCTTTCATGTAAAATAATTTAAACACCTATTTTTTATGGTTTCCACCTATTTTGGCTCCCAAAAACTTGAATTAGGCTCCTATTTTTGACAAATTATCTTTGATCATTGATAGTGCCATTTAATTGTCTTGATTCACCTGTTAATACTACTTCTAATATTGTTATACAAATTTTTGGTGATTTCAGACCATTTCCCAGGATTTTTTCTCTTACAAAATGAATTTTCGGAGCGGAACCTTCGATACAACATCAATTCTTCACTCTTTGGTCAAGATCAACTTCATTTTCAGTCTTATAGCCCTAAAATACATGGAAAACGATACCTCGCAAGCTCATGTTCACTAAAACCTTATTTTACCCCCATTGTTCACCCATAACACCCCTGGGTGTATTTTGATCGGGCTGCCGAGCTTCGGAGCACAACTAGGACCCAAATGTGTTCCCAAATGGGGACCGAACGACGAATTTAAACCAAATTTTAACATAAATTTAATGTTGAAACTTCGTTAGAGCCTCAATTTTCCACTCTTTGGTCAAAATTGACTTCATATTCGGTCTCCTCATCCTAAAAAACTTGGAAAATGATACCTCACAAGTTCATGTTACTAAAACACCAAAAAAACCTATTTTTACCCCCATTGTCCACCCTTAACACCTTGGGTATATTCCGATGGGGCTGCAAAGTTTTGGGACACAACTAGGGCCCAAGTGGAGCCTGTGTACGATCGAACGAATTTCTTAGACCGAAATTGAAGTAGATTTACATTGCAATTTGGGTTATGATTCGCTCAGCAAACAATTTTGCTTCCGAGTCTGCGAAGCAGCGGAAGCCTTGTGTTCACTTTCGTGAGCCAAAAGATTTTTGTCTTCAGAAATCAAAATTTCCACTTGCATTTTGCGTTTCAAAGCCCACTGAACAAATTTGGTTCCGTGTCTGTCGGTCTGTGAGTCTGTGAGTCTGTGAGTCTGTCCGCATTTCCTTGTTACAGCCATAACTTCCACGATTTTGAATTGATTCAGCTCAAATTTTGAGGGATGGTGCGGATAAGGCCCCTTGAGGTCCCATACAAATTTCAACATGATTGATCCAGCGGTACGCCATGCGCATGCGCTAACGTTAAATTCAACAAACACGCATAACTTTCACAATTTTGATTCAATTTCGCTCAAATTTTAAAGGGTTGTTTGGACAAGGCCTAGTGAGTTGCAGTATGAATTTCAGCATGATCGGACCCTCGGTGCGCTCTGCGCATGCGCTGGCGTGAAATAGATTCAATTTCCTTGTTACAGCCGTAGTAACCAAAGATTTCACCCAATTTCAATGTAATTCTCAGGGATTAAGTGGGTAGGGCCCATTGAGGTCCCATATAAATTTCAACATGATAGAGCCAGCGGTTCGCCCTGCGCATGCGCTCTGTCTGTCTGTCTGTCCTTCTATGCACGGCCAAACGGCTCGACGGATATCGACCAAATTTGGCACGAATATCCAGTAGGCTCCCAAGTTGTGCAACGTCGCATTTTCAATTCCCTGACCATAGCGGAACTATGGTCGACCATGGTCAACTCCTGAATGGCTTGACGGATATCGACCAAATTTGGCACGAATATCCAGTAGGCTCCCAAGTTGTGCAACGTCGCATTTTTAATTCCCTCACCATAGCGGAACTATGGTCGACCATGGTCAACTTCGTTAATTGAAATTGTAACCCCTGTTTTTTATCGCGTATTCGTAATCTACGTGAAATTCTATCTACGATCGACCCTTCGGACTACTCCCGCGGTCGACCGTAGCGCATCCATGGGCCCCTCCATGGTCGAATCCCGAATTACTCAACGGATATCGACCAAATTTGGCACCAATATCCGGTAGCCTCCCAAGTTGAACGTAGGCGCATTTTTAATTCCCTGACCATAGCGGAAATATGGTCGACCATGGTCAACTCCTGAATGGCTTGACGGATTTTGATAAAATTGGGCACAAATACCCGGTAGGCTATGGGATTTTTCCGTCGTTTGTTGGTTCCACGATACTGCGTACAGCGAATCTCGGATAGCGAGCGAAGCGAGCGGTCAGGCTAGTTATGTATAATGGACGTAATGTATTATGGAAGTCATGTTATGTATAATATGTATAATATGTATATTTCATGTAATGTTATGTAATGTTATGTTATGTAATGTAATGTTATGTAATATGTATATTTAACGTTATGTAATGTAATGTAATGTTATGTTATTTTGCTTCCGAGTCTGTTCTATTTTATAATGGGTCACTCTGATTGTGACGAGGAAGCTCCTGTGCCATCACCTTGGCAGTGTATTTATAACCCCCCCTCAAAATTTTTTATTTTACATTTCAAGGGGACTAGATTCCAAAAATGCAATGGCCGTCCGCCGTATCATCCATATCTGCCTTAATTTCGGTCTAATAAACTTGTTCTTTCGCACACAGGCTCCACTTGGGCCCTAGTTGTGTCCCGAAACTTTGCAGCCCAATCGGATTTAGCCAAGGGTGTTATGGGTGAAAAATGGGGGTAAAAATGGGAATTTTTGGTGTTTTAGTAACATGAGCTTATGCGGTTTCGTTTTATAGGGCGAGGAGACCAAATATGAAGTCGATTTTTACCAAAGAGTGAAGATTTGAGGTTGTAAGGAAGGTTCGGCTCCCACAATTTATTTTTTATGAGTCAAAAACCTGGGAAATTGTCTGGAATCACCATAAGCTTGTATAATAACGCTAAAAGTAGTATCAACAGGCGAATCAGTACAATTAACTGTTACTATAAATGATCAAAGATAATTTGTCGAAAATAGGAGCCTAATTCGTGTTTTGGGTGGGCAAAATTGGTTGAAACCGTAAAAAAATAGCCGTTTCAGGTGTTGCACATAAAGAAGCAATAAATGTATTTCCAGCATTTCTGTAGTTATGTCCAACAGAGTAATAAAACAATGTGACAAGGACTTCGCAGCGCTTTTTTTTACGTTTCGAGGTGCCAAACATTCAGTGATTCCAAACATGCAGTGTCCGTCCGCCATACGCCATGTCTACCTTTATTTTCAGTCTACAAAGTTAATTCTTTCGCAGACTGGCTCCATTTGGGCCCTAGTTGTGTCCCGAAACTTTGCAGCCCGATCGGAATTTAGCCAAGGGCCATTGGCGAAAAGTGGGTGTAAAAATCGTGTTTTTTTGGTGTTTTAGTAACATGAGCTTGTGAGGTATCGTTTTCCATGTTTTCTAGGGCGAGGAAACCGAATGCGAAGTCGAGTTTGACCACCGAGCGATGAATTGACCAGGGTCTAACAAAGTTTCAGCCTTAAATTTACCTTAAATGTTGGTCGAAATTGTCGTTCTTTCGCAAACAGGGTCCATTTGGGCCTGGTTGTGCTCCGAAGCTCGGCAGCCTGATCAGAATACACCCAGGGATGTTATGTGTTAAACATTTGCGCAAAATGAGGTATTTTTGAAGTCTGTGTAAACTTTGGCTTTTGAGGTATCCTTTCCATGTTTTTTAGAACGAAGAGACGACATATGAAGTTGATTTTGACCAAAGAGTGTAAAACAGTGATTATAACGAAGTTTCAACTCTCAAAATTCATTGTTTATAAGTCAAAAACCTGTTAAATGGTCTGGAAAATCTGTATCATAACATTAGAAGTAGTATTATCAACACAATTAAATGGCACTATCCATGATCAAAGATAATTTGTCAAAAATAGGAACCTAATTCGAGTTTTTGGGAGCCAAAATAGGTGTAAACCATCAAAAATAGCTATTTCATTATTACACACGAAAGAAACAATAAATGAACAGCCAACATTTCTGTAGGTATGTTCCATAGAATAATAAACCCATGTGACAAGGACTCTGCAGCGTTTAACAGTAAAACCGTTGGAGGGCAATCAGTGGTTAAATTTGGATTATTTGTAGTCTTTTAACGATTGATAAAGCAGTAAATGGAAGGTAAGTTGTGTAGGTCCAGTGGTCAAAACACCTATTTCATATTCGTTTTCTCCGTTTTCGCAGAAAAACATTGAATCATGGACATGTTTTTGGACGCACGAATTGACAGTACCGTAGTACTGCATAACCACATTCAACGTTTTTCCGCGAAAACGGAGAAAATTACGCTTATAATTTTTTCTTGTAAACGGAGAAATTTGGGGATTTAAGAAAGGCGTACTCAGTTGATGAGGTCCGGCCCTCACCTCGTCATTCTTACTCACCGGACCTACAGAGGCTCCTTTTCGAATTTCATCCTCTTAGGTCACACAGGAGTCAAATTAGCCTCAAGGCTGAGCAGCTGATTAGGGAGGGCCCTCACCTCGTCTCCACCGGAAGAATAGCTCGAGAACAGCCACACAGTCACAAGCTCCATTTCGAATTTCATCCTCGTAGGTCAAACAGGAATGATATTAGTCTTAGAGCTCACTCAGTTGATTAGAGACAGTCCTCACCTCGTCATTATTACTTGCCATCCTACAGAGGCTCCACTACGAATTTCATCATCGTAGGTCAAAACAGGAGTGAAATTAGCCTCCGGGCTAACTCAGCTGATATGGGAGGGTCCTCACCTCATCATTCTTACCGGTCCTACAGCGACTCCGTTCCGTATTTTATCCTTAGTAAGTCAAACAGGAAGGAAATTAGCCTTACTGTTAATCTAGTAATCGCCTTCAACAAACAGCTACCTTGCATTCTAGGACATCAGGTGTATGGAAACCAGTATTGTATATCGGTAGTGCGTTACACTTCTTGGTGTCGGTCGGAAATTTTAGATTGTCCCCCAGCCCAAAAAGTGTTAAAATTAGCTCATATCATCATGCTGTACGACTGTAAGTTAACTGGATGGGAGCTTATGGCACACTGGCGTTACCTACGCGTCGATCTCCCTCTCTCTCCCTTCGCCCTTATGCGGGTCGATTTATCGCGTTGAATACCGTAATTCCTGGTCTCGGCAAGTGCTCGCCGCCGATCAGAACGACGAGCCTCGCGACCTGCTGGTTGCTCCTGACCAGGTGTTTTATTCCTCGGCCGATCCTGAGGCACCGAGGCGCATCTTGGGACCGCGAGCCGCGGGAAAGCCGTCGATGAGTCAGAGGGTGATGGCCTTGAAGCAGCTCAAGGCCAACTCCGGCCCGCCTCTCGTCCATTGAATGACAACACCCGCACTGTTTCCACTCGATAATATCATCAGCCCTTGCCAGCCCAGCAGGTTAAAAGTTCAGATGAAACGTCACATCGGAGGATTACCTACCCACCTACCCATACCCATGTAAATGTATTGCAATCTACAGGGTGTCTCAAAAGTTGTTAACCCCCCTGCTAAAATCCTTACGTGACAAGGAAAAAAATCTTTCTTTTCGGAATCTATGTATTTTTTTGTGAGGATCTCAAATATCGTATTTTTGTGCACGTGCGCATGCGCAAAACATGCGCAATGCGCACCAACTTTCTTATTTCAAATGGGAACCCCCATTTTTTATTGCAGATTCGGATCCTACGTAAAATTTCATGAACGTTTGACTCCTCAGTTGATTTTTTTACTGCGCGCAACCCGCCTCCCTGGGCGCTCAAAGTTGCGCAAACCAACGATTGGGCCCAAAATCAGATTTTTGAAAACCCCAAGTGTGGCACATGTTTTTTCATTATTTTTCGACGCTGAATCACGCTGTGGTATCCATTTTTGAATTTTATTGGAATTTTTGAAATGGCGGCCGAAAATTCGGTTGTTTTTAGCGAAAAGTCATTTTTCGGCCGCCATTTCAAAAATTCCAATAAAATTCAAAAATGGATACCACAGCGTGATTCAGCGTCGAAAAATAATGAAAAAACATGTGCCACACTTGGGGTTTTCAAAAATCTGATTTTGGGCCCAATCGTTGGTTAAATGGCACCACCAATGATCAAAGATAATTTGAAAAAAAAAAAATTAAAAGGAGCGTACCTACCTACCTAATTTGTGTTTTGGGGGCCAAAATTGGTTGAAACCATCAGAAATAGCTATTTCCATTATTTCACATGACAGAAACAATAAATGAACAGCCAATATTTCTGTAGGTATGTCCAATAGAATAATAACCCCATGTGACAAGGACTTTGCAGCGTTTTTGAAAATTGTTCATCCTTCTGTTTGGCAAAAAGAACATTTTAGCGGAATTTGGAATTTTTGTCACGTAGGTACCTATGATCAGATATCGTCTGGAGTGACACATAAATAAATATATATAATATACGTATACATTTTTGTTAAAATCTAGGGATGAAATCAGGATGCTCTGAAACGGATTTTGGCATTGTACCTAACATTGTTAATAAAATACTTCATTATTTATCATTTAATGCCTATTAAATAGGTGTGTATTGCGTTCTAAGAGCTGGCAGTACCTACCAATCGGTAGGTGTGTTCAAGAAATCAAAATAACCTTTACGGCCAGTTGCGATTTGCAAATTAAATTTTTTCGTTGTTGTTCAAGTTCAGAAGACATTAAACCAATATTTTGTGAGTTTTTGATAATAGTATCTTTTTTATCCATGTCCATCTAATTTGGGCAAAGCTGTTTTGTGCCATTTAATGGGGCAAAGCCATGCAATTCTTTTTTTGTAATCTTAAATCAAATTTTTCCATGGATAATGATTGGATATGTGTTTGGGGTTTCCAGTAGTTAAAGGTAAGAGCCCTACCTAAAACGCAGACATTCAATTTTGAGGAAATCTACTCCTGATTGGTCACAGTGGACCAAAACCCGAAAAATCAGGGGTTTGCCCCCACCTACCCTACATACTTTTCGATATAGAAACAAGGGCTACATGTTAGCTTGCTCCTTGCTCCACGACCGATTTACATCTTGAACGGGCTGTGCCGACGTATTTTGTCCATTTTGGTATATTATTTTCAATAATAAACCTTCGGGATCGAGCAGTTTAATAATTTAAAAAAAAAACTCAAAATTCGATTGTTTCCGATTCAAGGTGCATAGACTCCAAAACTGGAATAAAAAACGCAGCAAATTATTACAAAACAGTTTATTATATTAACCTTTAGAGGCCCCTTGTGTGTACATCACTGTTTTCTGTGGTCAATAGTTACCCTCGTGCTCCCCCCAAAGTAGAGTATTGGGCCGGCCGGGGAATGACCGTTACATAAATATTCGGTGGATTGAACAGCCCTATATCGTTGATTATTTGTTGTTATTCATGAAGCATAACGTTTGTTCAAGTTACAGAAGTAGCTGCCTATCCACAAAATCCAAAATAACCTTCGCTCTTCAAATGGAATAATATCACAGAACGACCAACTCGATTTCATTCACTGCGTGATTATAATCAGGTGTTCCCTAGCGGTGATATTTGGGCCGGACATAAATTACTTACCGTATCATTCGCTATCATGTTGACGATGATTTTTTTTATGCAAACGAACGGCTGGACGTACAGTACTCCGGGTGATCTCAAAAAATCCTCAAGTTCGAGATCTGTTTAAAAATGTAAAAAAACAAAACAACATAGGATTGAAAGTTTTTGAGGAAGTTACGGCGTCCTGAAAATGTCATCCCCTATTTTTCACTCCTTAGAGATGACTTGATAGTAACGCCGAGCTTCGCGGACTAACTAGACCCCAAATTTAAAACTCATAAAATTTGGGAGGGGAGGGTATCATTTTTTCATGCTCGATTCCAAATTCATTATTCAAAATAATAAACCAAAATTTCTGTCCGTACGACGTTAGCTGACCAGTCGCCTCATATATCTGCAGTAAAACGAATGCAACATGTACGTACCCCAAGTTAGCTGTTACTGGATTGCCGTCATAGTACCGTAACCTCTATAGCAATTTCTGACAGTCCTGTGAGTGTACCCTGAAATTTGTATGCTGTGGGTCCCATTATTACCTGCGTTTTGGCACTTGCGGCGTCACTTGGCGCCATGGCTTCTCTTCCTGACGTTGTCGAGACACTAAAAACTATGCAGCAATTTGGGAAGGCTCATCGAGTTTATCCTAAAAATTTCAAGTCAAAACACCCAAAATTGTGGCTTTTAGCGCGGTACAGACCACCCCTCCTGAACTTTCATTTGGTGTCAATTTATGTTATAGCCTATGAGTAGGTTGCATTTTATCTCATTACCAAATTTAGCGTCCTATGTTAAACACAACGTAGTTATATCTGATATTGTCTACTGTCCTAGCACCTGACACTTGCATGTTGCATACACAATCCAAAGATGTGTTGTTAGTCTTGGATCACTCTGGTCGAAATGTTTAGGAGAGAGAACCTGTGATAAAGAGGGAAAGTCACTGATAACTATCGCGGATACAAGTGGAAGGATGTGTTATCTAGTCGTGGTTTGTTTGCTGTAGGGCTGATGGACGATCTCTGCCCAAAAGAGGCTTTCTCTAGTATATTCACTTCACTTCGGATGCAGCTGGTTCTTTCTGTATTCCCGTGAATGTGCATCAGCCGTTGATTTAGGTCTTGTTGGATAACATTATGTGTTGTACAATCGAGAGAATGATCATGCGATCACTGTACAGTGAGAGTTATACCATGATCTCCCGTGCTCCGGCATATGAATTAGTGACGAGTCCTTGAGAAAGCATCACAAGTTTAAAATATATCTATCGCATTCACTACATGTGCACACATATTATATTGTTGAATCAAAGTTGAAAGTAGTATGCTGCTCTGTGACTTAGTGATGTAGGTTATGCACCCTATCTCGCAAGGTTGAATGTCCTGTGGGAATGCGACCCCTATTTTTTGTGATATGTTGCGGAGTTGACCTCCAAGGTACCAAATCGTTTCAGAGACATTACGGCTGTAAAATGTACAAGATAACATTATCAATATCCTACTATTCCCCTGCATCATATCTCTAGGTTTACGCAAATCCCGCCAACGAAATGTCGTATAAATCATTTACTCACCCCAATATATTCACCTACTTGGTGACCGATCTGTTCGGTATCAGCCTTCGTTTTCACGATTTGCATTGCAAAATCCTGGTTTGCTGTGTGAGGTCAGGTAGGAATGAAAATCAGGAGAAATACGAGGTTGGTTTCCATTTTTGGTATCAGAAGACGTTTAGAAGCAAATTGATTCGAGTGAAATTATTACTGGTTCATGACTAAGCCCTAAAAACCAGTCACTGTCTGCCCTCGTTTTAAATTCGCTAAAATCCTCGAAGCACATTATTTAAAATAAATGCGTAGGTAGGTACTTTTTTGCTCTCAGGACTGAGATTTTAGCAACTTCTATGACGTTTTAGACACCGTTTGTGTGTGAATTAAGGTAAACATATTTCGAACTATTTTTTTTGTTTTCCTACCAAATTTCTGTTGTTATTCCACTTGAGCAAATTATTCCAGTGTAACTGAGAAGTTTTGTTTATGTAATTTGACCTATTGCTTGGGCCTTGTCATTGTGTCGTACCGTACCACACCACTCATTTGTAGATTATGTGTCTCTTCTCTGTCGTATCCTCGTTCCTACCTGCATTGTGAGTCTCGAGTCCATGTCAGCAAGCTAATGGGATGAATCAGTACATCACTGTTGGTCTGCCATTGAATTTGTTTCGAATTTCAATCGAAAAATGTTTACATCCAATAGTTTCCATATTTAAATTATTTGTTGATTTCCTGTTCAAAATGTTGATGGCTTCATTGACCCGAGAAATAGGACCAACTCACTTATTTACTCTGTGATAACCTTATGTGCAGGAGTTGTGTGAACCTGTGGTGAAACTGATAGCGCTATCAAGGTCAGGAACTAACCCGAATAATCCGATTGATGGTAGCGACAGCTGGTCAACTATCTGTGCTAGTCTCACCAAATCATGTTACACAATAAATTAAATTAAAAAAATGTATTGACGTGGTAGACTTCCCGCATGCTCTAAACGTGAATCATAAAGGCTCGAGTACAGGGGTCTTGTTGAATCCGAGCTAATCCACGGCTTGTTGGTTGGGATATTGTTTTTAGTTTGGACATGTTCAGTTCTGCTGACTCTTAAAAAGAGTGAAACTCAAAATTCAGGTTTTCAACTTCTTTCTAAGTCCTACCTACCTAGCCAGGGAGGTACTTAAAAATCGTTCAACTGTTACTAGCTTCCCATTGATTCGAAGAAAGACCGGGAAAACCAAACTTGATTTTTCAGTCCGGGAGACAGGTGAAGCCGAAGAATTCCAAATTACACGCAACTATGGAGCATATGGAATGGGTGGAAAATGATTTTTCCTTAGCGAATAGATTGTTTTATGCCAACAGGAAAAATAGTGACGAAACCCCTAAACAAGTGCCAAAAGGGTGGGGGACCAGAGACCCACCCTAATAAGTAAATAAGTAGGGGATTATAAAATATCACTAGCTGTCTTTGTGAATGTGTACCCTGGAATGGGCATGACGTCGACGAAATTATCTGCTGTCCCCAAAACCAGTGTTACCAGACGCTCAGATTCATCTGATTTACCTGCCTATTTTGTCCAGTAAGCCGTTTCAAACTTATTCGATTTTTTTACAGCTTTTTGGTAACCATTGTACTTGCAGAAACACCTTGTGAGCTAAAAATCACAACTTGTACATTAATGTATAACTTTATGATTATGACGTATGAACTTGCTCACTCTTTGAACCCAAATTGCTGAAACGCACTTTTCCGAAAACGTCATACACAACTCTGTTGTTTGATTCTGCATTCAATCGGTTGAATACTTGAAGGTGAAGGCGGATAGTCATACGTATCACGCTGTTGTTTGATTTACGCTCTTTATCAATATAAAACCTCCGAAGCTCTTGAGATACTCTCAGTTTCACGGTTGATCCAGTTACTTCTGCCTTAGAACCCCACCGAGATATTTTTCTCGTCGCTATATTCCGTACTTTTCTCTCTCCGGGAAATCTCTTCGAACTGAGCCGTTCTTCTCGGGTTGGCGCTTCGTATTTTCATGATGTCGCATCTTTCACTTTTTGAAAACCCCGTTGTTCATCGTGTTCTATCCCAGTGAAATACAACCAGCCCACGCTCGATCTCGTTAAAATTTGCGAGAACCCACCAGTGCCAATTCGGTTTATCTGAGTGTTTGTTTTAAATGGAAATAGAAAATGCGAAAAACATGGCTCCATTCGATTAATGGAAACATTTTGTTGCTTATATTATGTAAATATCCTATTTGTGTTGCAAACCACACATTATCCCTACTGCTGCTTTGAATAGATACTGATGATTTCGCCTACTACGTCCTACTACTAAGGCTTCGCCTTACTTTGACCTGAAGCCGTATATTTTCTTCACAATCAAGTTATGCTGATTTTGAAACCGATTTCATGACGACACCGCCACACTCGTAGAACGAGACCCGAGATAACATTACGCGTTCCTTATCCTTAATAGAAGTGCTAGGTACTCGTAGATCTATCGTTTACCTGATAGAACAAACAAATGAAATGTGTTTGTATCTACATAGCGTTCCCTGTTCTTAATATTTAAACATGTTCCCTCTTCTTAATATTTAAACATGTATGTTTCTTCATACTGTTTTCTAAATACTGTCATTGCACGGTCAATGAGTCCTTTTAGCTATCACACAGATGTTAAAGGTAAGCTTGTGAAAACTGGGAATTTTTTCAATATCCCAAATCAACTAGGTACCCCCTTTAATCAAAGAACTACGCGACATTATAATGTGTCCGCTATTCGAATGTTTCGGCTTTCGGATTGAGTTATATGATTGTATGTGGTTTTACGTTTATGAAGACGCCTTGATACTAACAAAAGTGATATTTTGTGGTGAGTCGTGCACATTCGACTGTCATTGTGTGAATTCCATCTCTGTTTTTGTGTAATCAACGAGGTCTTTCGTGGTTGAAGCCATCTTGGCTGCCTTGTTTATCCCTATCGGCCCGTGAGGCGGTAGATATCTTATTCAGACGGCTACGAACGAGTTGATATATGAAGGCCGCCTTCTTTTCATGTGACCCTACCTGCCTCTTTTCACTTCCTCCTTCCAGTCCTGACCACTGAATTAAATAGTCAAGTTATAAAGCTATATCATTCAGCGTGTAAATTATTAGATTATTGTATGGTTGTATTTTAATTAATGACAAGGACCCTTCCCACCATGGAACATTAATAGAATAGACTCTTCCATTCTGTTCTCTTATATGGCTGTAGTTCACCTCCACAACATCAAATCTGACCCCTCATGAGGACCAATATATCCCTTCGATGTATCCTGAATATTCTCAATATAGCCCTTTTGTGTTCATATTAATTTTGAAAGTATGGTACGCCCTCAAATAGCACGATAGTAGCACTCGATTTAATATAAAACTGACAGAATGATCAGAGAAAATACAACATGAACTTAACTACGTACTGCTCCTGATGGGACAACGAATTTGAGTTCCGCAGAGTTCAAATTTTGATAATTGGTACCTGCTACAATTTTTCGGCCTGAATTTGACGAGAAGGCGACAACAAACGAATTAGCAGCAACAAATTAGGTATGTAGTAGAATAAAGGTATGTAAGACTGATTAACAATAAATGGAGATAATATAACCACAAGTCCGAGGCTTCTCGGAAGAAATTATGCCAAAGACAGCCTACGTGAAAATGTCGGCCATTTGAAGCATCGTTAATGTTACCGAAAGTTGGCTGTGTTGGTTCGTATTGCAATAGTTGACAGGAACCCTGGGTGCCCATATTATGGCTAATCAAATTCAAGAGTTGGAAGCTGTTTTGTCTGCTACAAGTTTTACTCTCTGACTGTTACTCAGCTCCTAAATCCACTAAAACAATTCTTTTCAACATAGCAGACTACGAATTATGTAGTTGGGAATATGAGGTTGGTCCAGGCAGAATGAACTGTAGACGCGGAGCTAGTGAACGAAAGGGAAATCGGGACGGGCCAATATGACTGTCCATTTAGGACGTTCCCTCGTATTAGAACCGGTACTGATAACCTTGTTACACACAGACGGGTTCGTCGGATGGAAAGTGACCGGTGGGGTACCAGCCCGAGTATGAATAACCCGCGTGAGAGTGGGAACATCGGCCTGTGGTGCCAGCTTTTGTGGACGGCTGAGGTGCACTACTGGGAAAGCATGAAATCGTACTGCTTAGATCCCGTTCAAGGATGATGCAGGATGTTCCTTGAGATGAGTATCAAAATACTGAAATCAGTTAGGTCGCAGAAGAACGATGTTTGAATTTAATTCCCCCACTCTTCATCAGTCATCAGAGAAATAATGTCATCGAATAAAGTATATAAGAATACATTTATTGAAATCATTATTCACTTCCATCATAATACGTTGCATTAAGCATAACTGACATTGGTCATTGGTGCTATAACATTACGGTTCCGGTCAGTTCATCCTTTCTCAATGTCTACTCATGCTAGCCCTTTACCTGAAAGAGTGCCAGTTCGTTCTCTCCACTCCTCTGCTCCGAGGATGAACTGACACTACTGATTTTCTGACACTATCTATTAATCTTCTACAGTTCTACGCTTACCAGCACCGAAACCAATTGAAAGTGGGGAACATACCTTTTGGTTTATTATTTTCAATAATGAACCATTGGAATCGAGCATGAAAAAAAAAAATTCTTACCCCCCTCAAAATTGTATGGTTTACGTTTCAAGGTATGTAGAATCCAAAACTGCAATAAAAATATTTCTGTCTGTCCGCCGTACGCCGTACGGGCCACTTTCTTAGTTACCATGAAACAAAATTGATGAAATTCGGGTTATAGGTTCCGTTCGGGGTCTAGTTGATCCTCGAAGCTCGACGTTACTATCAGTCATCTCTAAGGGGTTCAAAATAGGGGTTGAAATTTTCAAAACGCCTATACCTTTTTTTTTAGGTGAATCTCTCTACGGTAATGGTTTTACGGTGTCTCTAAGGGGTTCAAAATAGGGGTTGAAATTTTCAAAACGCCTATACCTTCTTTTTTTTAGGTGAATCTTTTTACGGTTTTAAATAGTTCTTGAACTTAAGAGTTTTTTAAGACCACCCGGAGCATCGTACGTCCAGCCGTTCGTTCACAGTAAGGCCCCGAAGTTTGCACCGATAGGCATTTTCGACTCCAGTGTGAATGAAATTGTATACATTCAAACCAAATCTCGTTCCCAGGGACAATAGGAAATTAGCCGGAGATAAAATCATTGCTAGGGGCCACCTGATTATATTGGCGGAGTATGAAGTCGAGTTGGTTGTTCTGTGATATTATTTCATTTGAAAAATGATGGCTGTTTTGGAGTTTGTTGATAGGTAGTGAAACTTGAACAAACGTTGGGTAAATTATTACTACACGATGGTAAATCATTACTCAACGGTAAATTATTACACAGCGATTCATTATACCATCTACGTAGAAGGGGCTGGAGTTTGTTGGTAGGTACTTTTGCAACTTTTTTCACTCCTCATCAACAATTTCTTTTCAGAACTTCTTTTTGTGTGTTTCTTTTTGTTAGGTACTGTTTGTCATCGGCAGAATTATTTTAGCAACATTCAACTCGTGATTTAGGTAGGTACCTAGTACCGAGTACGGGGTTAGGTACTAACCTACGGAGGGTCTGCGATCTACATAAAATGTATAGAATAGTACATATTATATTATATAGACGGGTTATCTATACAGAGAGCTGTGATCTGCAACAGAAGGGTATTCTGTACAAAATAATAAACCGTTGTGCAGGGATTTGCAGCGTTTTCAGTCTTGTGTGTTGAGGCCTAAATTTTGCTTTGGCTCTGTGCGTAACTCTCTTTACATACGCGATACATTTTCAGTACGTAATAATTTGCGATGTCTTTCCTTGGGGTGATCAACCGCTTTTCGCTTGAGTGAATCACTAACTTGGTGGCGGTGTAAAAGCATTTTACCAACTTATCATTTTGAGTTTTCATGAACGCCGTGAACGTGGTTTTAGGGCAGCGAAACCGAGCAGTATCATCTTTCAAGTTCATGTGGTGGTTGAAATTGAAGCCGCTCACTGCTTTCATCACTTTTCCACGTTCACTGAACATTTCACTCACATTTACGCTATCCATCATAAAACACGGGTAGGTAACAGGATGGCACGACTATCCCCGGTCAACGCTCGCGGTGTACTGGTAAGGATTGTGGTGATCAGGTGATAAGGACAAACGAACCTGAATCATCGATAACACTTCGACCTACTGCTCAGCTTGTACTTTCGACCTCGACCTAGTGGTATATTCGAAACTTGGAGCCTAACACAAACTGGGAGTCTCCGTAGGATGAGCGTCACTCTTGAATGAGTACACTGTCCGGCAGCCAGTTTAGGAAACTTCGGGTCGGCTTAATCTAATTCCCGGCTTAATGACTGAACTCACATCGAGCCAAAATTACAACAGTGTACTTATTTTACAACGATATGTTTGGCCCTTGTTGTCAGGCAATCAAGTGCCAATTTCTTGTCTTTGAATTGCTATAATCCATATTGTCTGGTAAGTTCTGCTTATGAGTTTGGAAAAATAGGTTCACTGACGACAGAAATTGTACTTGAGTATTACACTTCATGTACTGCACATCCAATCCTGATAGCCTAATATAAGGCTTAGGGTTAACTAGCTGGTATATGCACATAATTTGAAAGAAATAATAATTATTACTGTAGTAAAATAGTTATTGTAAGGGTTGAGGTAGATTGGACTGTTCCGTGACTAGAAGTAGGTAACTACTCTAAGGAGAAACCTAAATCGGACGTACTCATTCTTGATGGAGTAAGGTCAAACGTTGACGCCAGGGTCAACTATACACCAACTGACGCTAACAACATGGAAATTCGCTCATGCTCAGAACTTCAATAAATTATTCGACCTGCGAAGGACATGGGAGGAGTGTTAAATAATTGTCTGAGCTTACTTTGACGCTATGTTGAACAGTGTATACCTACTTCCCTCGGTACTATCAGTACTTATAAGTACTGTAAATTGTAGTGTATGTACCGTACTTTGGTTGTGATCATTGAGTGGAAGCGTGTGCCGTAGATTCTGAGATTGTGTGAAATTTAATGACATTTTTGGCACTAGAAAATCGAATGTTCCCCTCTCTAACTACGTAGTACCTCCTTTTCAACGGACGTTCATCCATCTATCAATAGATACAGCTTATGAAACCGACATCCGTGGAAATAGCCGTGATGTATCCTCGTGTGAGAGACTTGCCCGGCGGTTTTTCACTTCTTTGGGCAAGACGTCAATAGTTCGCAATCGCCAGCTATCATCTAGAGCCAAGAGTTACTCTACTCGCAGTTTCGAAACCGACAGTAACAACGTGCATTCCAAAGGCAATCTAGATGTCTGTTTCTTATTTGTGGACATTATTCATCACCGGACTAAGTGGGTACTCTTGCTGACAATCCTCTACTCGTGTATTCTCTTCAGAATACAAAAACTGTTTGAGACGATAAATAGAAGATAATAACTTGAGTTTTATTCTGAAATAAGACCTCACTCATAATCTGTTTCCCTGAAGCGTTCGTATCTCTTATCAGTACGTGGCTAATGTCATCATGTAAAATGAATGGGTTTGGTTAATGGAACAATTGATTGATTGCCCACATCATTTTTTTTGGTCTAATTAATTTTTGTTTGATGATGTTGGGTTTCATACTTGCTACTTTCAAATAAAATTGAGAACTGCTGTTTGTGCTTGTCACACTCTCACAGTTTGCAGTAGAGTAAGTCAAGGGTCACCATGTGGATGTGTCCGCAACACAACAGTGAACGGGTTAGTAAATCAAAGAAGTGACAAATTATTATTGATGCTGATGACTGAATTGAAGAAATGAATGAATGAAATGAAGATGGGATGGAATATAGTGTCTTAACAATTGAACTGACGGTTTATTGATTCCGATTGTAAATTTCCTTTTGCCTTCCATCTTATCTCATTCCACTTACTGTGCGTCTTAGATATCTATGGAAATTTCCAAGTATCTCGACCTTCTCTGTTTACCTTCCTATAAAATTCATTCAGTTTCTTGACGATTTTCTGTTAGCGAAGCCACGCTGATCCCAATCATTCCGGAAAATTTGTGAAGCAGTTTCGTTACTAATGGTATCATCACTTCATTTCTTACAGTGAAATTATGTATCTGAAATAAATATAAATAAAATAAAATAATTGTGAAAAAATAATACTTAGGTTCATCCTCAACATTGGTCACAATATACCTACATTAAAGTGATATGTCAGTAATTAGTACTTCAAAGAAAACCAGAAAACAAACATTTCGAAATGCAGCGACCGTCTGGAGTGTACACTGCCGGGAAGGCGATTCCAGAGTTTCTATGAATGCATCTTCTACGTTTCAAGTTGCAAGTTGATTTATGTATACATACCCAGTTACAGTAAAATAGATAGACTGACCTCAAACAGATCTCTGTTTTCTTCTGTTCTTCTCTTCTGTTCCTAAATAATGTATCGTGAATAGAGTGTGTTCTTCATCTTACCAGAATTATAACCTAACGATAACTACTGAAGAACATAAGTAACAAAACAATAAATTCTATGTACAGATCTTGAGTACCTGTGAAGAAGGTTTAAGTGCTTTAGTTTAAGATCAGTTACTTCAGTTTTAGTTTATGTACTTTAGTACGACTGTAAATTCCTTTTATATGATCTCGCGCTAGTAGAACTAGTTTTAATCAACTCAGGTAGTGATAAGTTCTATTTTCTATGTATGGGACGCCATTAAAGATTTGGTTACGCGGTAAGTATGTGAAAGTAATTTGTAGAAACGATTGAACGGGTTGCCGCACGAGCGTTAAAAGTTGAGAAGTTGACCCACTCACCTGTTACAGTTCTCCATCCCACTGGTCCTCGCAATTCATTGTGTCAAATATGATTTTTGCGTTCACTGCTCTGAACGCAGCATACTGTCATAAATTATATATACGAGTTACTACCTACTATTGATGCAGACTCACTGCCGTTCAAATTGCTTACTTGCCCCACCTCCCTCCAGAGTCCCCTTTCCGTTACGGTTCAGTTGCGACCCGTTCGTTTTATAACTGCCGAAGGCGAGTCTTGTTTCTTCCTATTTCTTCTTCTGTCATTTTAAAGGTAAGAGTAACGATTTTGAATAAGGTGAGAACTTTCAATGGCATAGCAATTATTCTTTCTTGTTATATTTGAATCGTCCTATCTCCTAGACCAATCCACCAATGCAGAATACCGTCACTATTTACGGGTAACAGATGTTGGACACTCCACTCTAGCGGTGGCACACTGCTTGAATATGACTTATTGTGGACCTTTAATTAGCTCAATTTCTTCTATAAATGTTATCTCTACATTTTGTTCACATCAATCACAGGAGTCTGATCAAATTCATTCATTTGGTACTTGTGTTCTAGGTGAGTAATGGCATCTACCTAC
Source organism: Leptopterna dolabrata (assembly GCA_954871275.1). Taxonomy (NCBI): domain Eukaryota; kingdom Metazoa; phylum Arthropoda; class Insecta; order Hemiptera; family Miridae; genus Leptopterna; species Leptopterna dolabrata. The sequence goes on along the minus strand of OX940984.1, from coordinate 12,005,397 downwards.
TCCGTTTTTGTCTGTGAACTGTGATTAGGAGTTGGGTGAGTGAATCAAATTTGTATTCCTGGCATTACGACCCCGAAGTTCGACTCCTAGACGATAGCAATGTCGTCTGGCGGAGAATGTACTGTGTTTCAAACTATTACGATGAGCAGCAAACCCATCTTGCCAAATCTGATTCTTCTTGTTGAGCTGTCTGTTTTCTTCTCCGACAAAACGCTGCAAATTATTGCACAACGGTTTACCTGTATAGATGCCCATTCTGCGTAGATCACTGTTTTCTGTGTTCAATACCAGATTTTGAGGAGGAATAATAACACCCCTTCTTCGTTTTCATGCTCGATTCCAAAGGTTCGTTATTGAAAATAATAAATCAAAATCTCATACCGTCGTACTCGACCAGAAAATTTATAAAGTTGTGGTTATTCCAACTTCTACCACTTTTCTACCAGTTGTTCTACCAGATTTATTTTTCCCTTGACAGTTGTGTTCGTTTATTTTATTGCCTCGTCAGAGTCCTCATAAGGACTGCATTATGATGATCGATGATTATTCTGCAACCGTCATGTATGAAGGACATCCATTTGTACGTAATACGTAATGTAGTATGTGTTATGAACCCGTGGTTTTAGGAATGGATCTTTACATTAGTGGATGGTTATGGATTTCCTCAGTTAACTGAAACTTGCTTAAAATATAAGCTTATATATGGGAGTTTCAACCGAATTATAGTGGTATGTACTACATTGTCAACCTCTTGACGATGGCACGAAATCAGTAGAGAAGTCAACCCGTGCAATCTAGCACTTTTTTGGAGCTCGAATATCCTATTGGGTAGGTATATCGCAGAGGGGGATTGAGCGATACTAACTTGATGTACGGGCCCTTCTAAATGGACCCTTGTCCCCCTAAAAGCTTCTCATGATTAGATCAGAAGTGGAAAGGTTGATAAAGCTGGTTGGCTGAGCTCATACGAGTTTTTAAGGTTCAGCCTGGCATGCAGATCTGTACCGTGAGCGATTTAAATGGATATGGTTTGTTTTTGTTGTGTATAAATAATTAGTTGTGATGTGCGATGTAGCGGTGTAGTTTTTGACAGAGTGAGGAGAGTGACGGTGGACCCTCGAGATTCGCTCTCCTAGACCAGCGAGATTATCACCGGTTAAGAAGAGATATCGATTAGGCTTCCCCAAACGACCCCGTCTTCACCAGACCAAAAAACTACTCGAGAACTGCCACACAGTCGCAGGTTATGTACTCTTACGTATGTGATGAAATAAGTATTCATTACATGCTCCCTCCTGTTCGGAAGAAACTCGTCAAATTGTTGAGATTCTGTGACTTACTGCTGTAACTTGTTTCGCCAATGATGAAATATGAAAATTGAATGTTTGACTGCCCAGCACCAAAGGTGCCAATCGTAGGTATCTCAACTCCAAAAGGAAACGCTATTCGGTTTATCATAGATGTAATTTTTCGTTATGATTTTTACCAGGCATTATTGACCAGCCTTTGTCTTCTAAGTGCGTATATGGCGATTTGAGAAGAGCACCCAGACATCACACTGCCCATAATCAATCCTAGTCCCAGCTGAAGGGCTTTTTCAAACGACATAATTGACCAATTCGGTTTGCATTCAGGCAGCTCTATTATTGGCTCACTAAGAATGGTTTTGCATGAGGTCTGTCACTATAGCTTTCAGTGAGAACCCTGTTAAATAGCATTTCTTAAGTTTGTCTCTAATGAAATAATGCATTTTCACTCCCGAACGGCCTTGACGAAGGTGTTTCTCCGGCTATGACATAAACGTGTTTACCCGCGAGCTGCGAGCGCCGCGCCGTCGGGTCGTCCTCTCCGAATGCTAAACTCGCCTTTTGACGAGTCTTCCATTCAAATGAACTGTTCACCGATTCCCTGCCGTTTTTTCGTCTAGAAAATCCATCGCATTCCGCACCGGAGCCAGCAGCTGTCACGAACGCTAGTGCCCTCCTATCGTGGTAGATTCCACGCGTTACAGTCTGCTTACTGTTAAAATACGACTGTCTTCACACCACCGTGTTCTTCCTGTAGTACTGAACCTGTGGCCTTTTCCCGGCGTAAACTATCGCGATACTGCCGACTTCTTCGTAGTCGAAAGCTGACGAATCCCAGCCGAAATAATCGAACGATGTGGAAAAAGTCGAGAGTTACCATGTTGGAGAGGTCGACCTCCTTGAGATCTATCCGTAAGTATATTTCATATAGGTAATTACTAGGGGTAGGATTTTTATGTGTTTAAAAAAGCGAAATATTTAAATAAAAGATATATTTAATTTTTTGAACTATGGATAAAATTAACATTTTTGAAGTAAAAATAAATTGTGAAAATACTTGCCTAATACTGATGTTATTTACTAATTATAGAAAACGAAATTTTAAAAAGCTTTGAAAACGTCATCCGGAAACTAACGTATATACTTAGTAATCAATTCGAGTCAGTTTGTCTATGATTCGATTGTGGATTTCGAGGAATTTCTCACCAGAACAGAGTCCAAAATGAGTTGTCGAAGAGACCAATGTAATGCAAAATACTGTTTACACAGTTCCCTACAACCATCCGCAAATCGCGATGTTCTTCAAAACTTTGAAAAACAGTTGAAATTGAAAAGTAGGAAATTGATAATGAAATATTTGAAAATATGTGTTTCGATCAGTGCAGTATTTGAAAATATGTATATATAGAAATATGTGAAAATACGTGAAATTAAAGTGTGTTAAAACTGTTAAAATTGTCAGTATGAACACATCTAGTTGAAAGTCATGGATAGAAAAAAAAGTATGAATGCATGCGAATCCTATATCCCTAGTGATCACTTTTCTGTATCTTATACAAAGCGATTCTCAGATGTCTGACGTTAGGGGAGACTTCCCATTTGTTATAATCTCTCACAATTTCTTGACTGCCTCGTCTTCTCTATTTATTTATTTCAAGTTTCTTAATCTACTTCACGTTCGCAGTAGCCGTGGCCCACAGCAATAATGCTATTCATCTTTTGAGCTGGAAAAGAGTTGAGGGGAGAAAAAAAACCTCCTTGGGCTTTGAGAAACGTTCAGTCCAAAACAGCAGGCACAAAAACTCAAAGGTTTTGCATAAGGAAAAAATAAAATGAATAGAAATACGAATGAAAATAAAAAAACCTTCAAATGTGCAGGTTTTTGAGGAGTTTTGTGAGGTTCCAAAGATGTATCTATATCTTTCACCGATTTTGGATTTATTTGATTCGTAATACCTACAAATGCCTATGTTGACTCGGTTCCCCACTTATTTTTTGTAGAATAATCTCATTTTGAGTTTCGGTCTTATCCTTCTTCGAGACGATGTCATGTTTCTCATATTATTCACTCCTGTAATTTAATCTAGATTAATTAGGCAAATGTTCCCAAAAAAATGAAATAAATAGGAGTGCCTAATAAATTATTGGGACAGTCGGGGACCAAAATACTCATAAGCCAAAATATTGTACCTACAACAAAACTAAACGTTGTAGAATTAATGCAGTATTCTGTCGAATCGTTTAGGATCGCGATATACACCTGATGGAGCTTCTCGCCAGTTCACTGTTTACATTTCAACATCTGTTAGGATGACACACTGACCTGACTCTGACCTTACGGTCCGAAAATCGGATGCTTCCAAACGCGAATAAGAGGCCCTCGCCAAAGCCAACTTGAGACAACCTTTTCTGCGAAAGAAAAACCTTTATTTAATCGAATGGATTCGACCTCAGGCCGAACTGGGTCAGCCCCGTAGCCACTTACAGTCAGTACAAATTACACGCTGAACGAGGTCTCCGCCCCTCGGACATGCTGGGCGCCTCTACCGAACTCAGGTCACGTTTTTAGGCTCTCAAAGCTAATTCGTCCTCTATTGTGTATCGCAGTCCTTCCCTATTTCGTACCTCTTGTCGTCCACCTGAAATCCACAAACTTGATGGGTACTGGAAATATCTTGAGAAGTACCAGCCGAAACTGTCGGTAGTAGTAATCCAGGATTGGTAGGTTTGGGTGGACTGACTGCTACATCCAGGTACTTTTCCGATTTTACCGTTCCGTTCAGTACTTTGTAATTTACCAAGAACTGGAAACGTAAACTATGAATTCGGAGTTGGGTTTCTGTCCCATCATTCGTTCTTTAACATTGTTCTTGTTATCCCCTAAATGCGACAGTAAAATAAACTTCGTTGGACTTTTCGTCCCAAAACTTTTCGTCACTCGACATCCTCTGAAATCCAATTACTGCTCAGAGCTAATTGCTAACGCAGTTTGGACCTGGTGATCAGCCCGTGCCACGTAAGGGGGTCCACTGTTTGTCTTTGAGGCTAATAATGATAAATATCTACCCCGGCGTTCGCTTTACAGTACAGGACACACGCTGGCGAAGCGAAATCTCTTCAAACAAACCTATTTGTACACATCCGGCGGACGGACTATGTGCAAACACCATCATTTGTAGAGGTAGGACCTGACCGGAATTTCGAGCCACCTTCTCATGTATTTCGTGTCAATTTTGCTCTATCTTCCATACACATATGTTGCAAATTCATCATTCTCACTTGTCTCATTCATGGCTGGGTGGATTCATTTGCATCCACTGATTAGAATCCAATTATTCCTTACGAATGTCCAAAAATAGCTGTACAAATAGGATGTTGAGAGGCGATAAAACATTGCCTAGGTAGGATCTCAACTTCCAGCCTTCACGCTTAACTAAGACACGTTGCCTCACTCTATTGAGATTAGAGTAAAATTGAAATTTTAAATTGCTCTTGAGTAATGAATATGAAAAGTGCAGTGATATCGACTTGAAGCTTGGAAATAAAATTGTAAAAGCTCGGACGATATTAAATATGTATTGTACGATGTTTGTTAGGTATGTTTACTCTTATAAGCTCGAAGCAAGAAGCTCTACAAACGTTTTGTAACATTAGCGCTGTTAGCTACCGTTATTTAGCGAGGGCATTTCCAATTTAGGCGGGAAAACTATTTTAATATTATATGAAACTGTTTCGTGTTGTGGTAGCACTGATTCAAAATCCAAATCTTTAATGGAAAAAAAGAAACATTTTGGGAACCCCCTTTCTGTCTGTCTGTATATGCGTATCAGGACTTGCGTATGTTGCGATCAGAAATTGCTGCTTTGATTATAGATACCTTCCCATTTATCAGATTGAAATGTTTCTGTTCTCAGAATGCGTAAACTAGCATTCTAGCGACACTACTTATAGATTCAAAACACGCTATACCATAATATCAGTCAATCGATCGTTCATTTCACGGATTGTTAACTTGGGGATCAGCCAACTTGCTTTCTGTGGAACTCAATACCAGCTTAATACCTCAAAGATCGTGTAGCCCTTCGATCTTGATTCGAGGGCCGAATCTGAATACCTACTCCCCGAATTCAAAAGCTAATCTGGAAACCGCCCACTCGTAGGCGGAAACGTGAAAGGTGAACCTCTTATGAACAAGCACTTGAGTTTCATAGCAGCTACTCTCAGGGGGTGGATGGTTCATGAAAAAATGGTGGGAAAACGAAAAATTAAAAAATATAAATAAATAAATAAAAAAGGAAAAAACAATTATTGATGTGTTCAACTCGCCCTTCTACGTGAATAATTATTGGTCTTCACGGAAGAAAACTAACCGTCAGTCTAGAAATAAGCCTACATCACATCAAACCTTTTACATAAAATAGCAATGAAAATGATGTGAAACAAATATTAATATAGTAGTTGAACAGATTTCAGTCCTGTCGATTCGAATAAATAATACCTTTGATGGGTTCTCTGGCTTGGTTTCCTGTTTGTACATCTTCGACAAAATAGCTATGAAAAATATGGTGTAGGTAAATTGGAGGACGTGTACTTTGCACACCACTCCGAGAGTTGCTGTAGTGAAGCGTAAGTACTAATAAAACTTGTTCAACAATAATCAAGCTGGGCGTTCAAGATCGCAGCGAGCATTACAACCGGATTTCACTACGTTTGGCTTTTACCCCCCTTTTAATTTCGCTCTCTGACCATTGGAAGAGAATCAAGTGTCGACAGTAAAACAATTTGTCATTCCCCCTCCCAGCTATCTGAACTACGACTACCCTCGACCTCCATTCGACTGTAAACACAATGAAAACTCTAGTGAATTATACTTTGCAATCACGGAGCCCCTTCGGGTAATGTTATGCGTGATTTATTCCCACAGATGTGAAGTAGGGAGGGGCCTTTTTCAGTCTGCGGGTTTGTATGAATGGAAATATGGTCCACCACCCTCCTTGCAAAAACATGCGGAATTCCTCGTTCGTCTCGTTCGCGGTGATTGTTCTGTGGGATATTTCCATTGTCATGTTTTTATTTGATGCGAAGCCCAAATGAAGGAGACCAGTGCTGTACTTGCTGAGCTCGGGATGATGGGTAGGGCTTTGCTCCACCATTCTTGAACCCATAATTACGGAAATAGGTTATTAGAAACTTCTTCCTAGAAAGATCTAGAAACTTCTAGAAGCTTGTAGAATATCCGTTTAACTGATATTCCGAACTTCCTATGTACGATTTGAGGACAGGTGAATATTGATGCGAGGAGGTTATGGTGGGGCGCATCCCCATGTGGCTTGATCACTCCCGTTTTAGTGATCCTAATGCACCCGCTATCCCAAACCTGAATGAAGAATTAACCATATTACCTGCCCTTGAGGTGAGCAAGGATGACAACGGGTCCCTGCCCGGATCTGCTGAGTGAGCTCTGGGTGCAATTTCTTTCCTTTTCAGCCCACGAGACTCAAAATTGGAATGAAGCCTGCGTGGAACTACTGGGGTGACAAAGTGGGTCCCTGCCCTGATCAGCTGTGAGCTCTGAGAGCACTTTTTTCCCTTTTCAACCTGCGTGGCTCAAATTTGGAATGAAGCTTCGATGGGACTGCTGGTTGTAAGGATGACAAAATGGGTCCACGCCCTGGTCAGCGGAGTGAGCTCTGAGAGCAGTGTTTTCCCTTTCAACCTGCGAGGCTTAATTTTGGAATGAAGCCTCCCTAGGAATGCTGAGTGAGGGTGACAATTTGAGTCCACGCCATGGTCAGCGGAGTGAGCTCTGAGAGCAGTTTCTTTCCTTTTCAAACAGACTATGTTTACATTTACTCTTGGTAAATAACTTAGGTACTTGTGATAGCGATGTACGATAAGCAGGGTAAACTCTCCATGACCTGTAGTGTTCCAGCTGCATTACCCGTGCGTTGCTCGGCGAATAGGCACAACTTACAGTGCCACCATTAATGTTACCAACCTACCCACCTGGCAACATTCCCTACATCCTCTTATAACGGACGAACGGTTCATAGCACAGAAATCGTTTTGGTATCGTTGGAATCAGCGAGACAATCTCTTTCCACCACATCCTGTTACGGCGAAATGTAAACATTCTGTCGTCGTGAAGGACCACCGAGTTTACGACGAATGAGTCGGATTTTGAACAATCCATGTAGTCTGTGTTACCCGCCGGTATTTGAAGAGACCGCCGGAATAAACCGCATCAAGATCCATTCAGTCGTTTTGTCATCCACTGAAGAAACAACAACAAGTTGAGTTTTATATAAGAAGATTAAGAATATGAGATCTAAAAAAGTGTCGTGCGACAATAAGTAATTTTGAGGTACCAATGAAAAAGTGCATAATTCTGAACGCGAGCGCTGTCAGTCGGATGTTCTCGTAGCTCGCTGAAAAGAAATTGAGATAAAGAGGCCAATGCCAGGCTGGCCCCAAAATAGTTTGCGACCTCATCCGTCGGTCGACGGATTTGATACGAAAGGCAAAAAATTCGTTTCACAAGGTCCCCCCGACGCTTTCCGTGGTGGGGCATATTTGGGATTCAAATTCCCCTTGAACTGCACCGCTGTCGACCTTCTTGACTGTTTATATGAAGGTGGTAACTATTTTCATGCTTGTCAACCTCGATTTTAACGAAAAACCCCGGTCGATTTATCTTTCTCCATCCAGTAATGAGAAAGAATTCGGATGAAATTCGGAATGCAAGTTTATTGTCGGATTGCGCATGAATGCGCTCGAAACGGCTGTGCCATTATAAACAGTTGATTTTCGATTTTGAGTTCCTGTTACTACTATACTATAGTCCTATTATATTATTATTATTGGTCCTCATTGCTCCTTGTCAAACTTACTATTGATTAATGCATGAAATAAAGGAGACACCCACTGGACTGTGTGAGACTTGTAAACTTGGTCAAGTGCTTTCTCTGGTTCAAGTCAAGTAAGTAAGTAATGGTTGTTTACATAGAAATAAACCTGTGCCTTAGCATATGATTACATCCATCTGGTCTTAGCGTATCCCTAAAATTTCGTCTCCTAAGATAAAGAATTATTCGAACTAAAAATTTGTTCTACTGTCTGATGTTGGTCTAAAACCAAAGAAGTGGGAATTTTGTAAATCAGAAAATTTCCAATTTCCAGAGTCTTCCATCACTATTTTCTCTACTACTATACATATAATCCAACGTCATGAATAACAACTTAACAACCAAGTATTCCAGTACAAGTAGCTCATTTGACTGAACTCAATCCATTTTACTGTTAGTCTGCTTTGGCTTGGGTCGATCTGTCCGACAAACACTGACACAGTCCTGATCGCGACAAACTTTCATTCATCTATCAAATCCACCTCAAAACCTGTAAATTTATACTGCAATTACCACGGGCGCTGACTTTTGGCTAGACACACGGCTATGAAACACCCATCACAGCTATGAGTGTTCATTGTTTTCTCTCTCTCTTATTTCGTATTTAAATTATATAGTAATATAATTTAAAATTTAAATATGAATAATAAGTTAAATATCAAGGCTTCGTTTTCTCATTTTTTAGTTTATTATTTTCAATAAGGAACCTTTGGAATGGAGCATGAAAAAAAGAGTTTACCCCCCCCCCCCCTCAAAATTTGATGGTTTACGTTTCAAGTTACGTAGAATCCGAAAATGCAATAAAAAAAATTCTGTATGTCTTCCGTCTACCATGACCCAAATTAATGAAGTTTGGTTTGTCGGTCCCTTTTGAGGTCTAGTTGGTCCGCGAAGCTCGGCGTTACTGTCAGTCATCTCTAAGGGGTGAAAAATAGGGGTTGAAAATTTCAGAACGCCGTAGGTCAAAAACTTTCTATAGAAGGGTATGGTTTTTTTGGTTTATTTCAATTGATCTTGAACTAAAGAATTTTTTGAGACCACCCAAAGCATCCAGTACTCCATTTAGGGCTTTCCTGGAGGGAGCTCGAGGGTATTGACCACAGAAAACAGTGATGTACGCAGAAGGGGCATCTATTATACAGGTAAATAATAAACCGTTGTGTAATAATTTGCAGCGTTTTTCGATCTAACTGGGTCAGTATGCTACGTGTGTTATCAACCGTAGATACGTAACACACTATAATGCTCAACAACTACTCAACGGATCGACGTTGATATCTGTAAAACGCTAATCTTCGGCTCATAATTCTTAATCGCTGTAAGTAAACCACATAAAATCTCATCCGAGAGAGCAAACATTTCGCACAAGACAAGAGCAAATGTTTATGGGGAGAATTGAAAAAAATATTTACTTGCCAAATATGTAGTAAAAAGTCAACCCGAAGTAATTTAATTACAGAGTACATACATCTAATTTGACGGATAACTTCATCGGCGTCGGACAGGTCTAAGCTTGCTAAGCTGTTTTCTATCTGATTGATTCATTTTCTGTTATGAAATGCAGGTAGCTGTTGTATAGTATTTTGACGAATGAAGGTTCAACCTCGACAGATCACGATACCTATTTATTTGACTTCCTATCGAGAGATATCAGTAGCATTCTTTCCTCTTTTGACTGTCACTGTAGAAGATCTGGTAGTAAGGTTGATCCGTTATTAGTCGTCAGGTATCAGTCGGAGGAATTGTGGTATCTACTGAATGAGACGAATGATTTTCAACAATCGATTGTGTTTACAAGGTGTTTTCAGTACTCAGGGAGCAGTAGTTTTTACTCTCGGATAAATGAAATAGTAAATACTGATGTTACAATTGGATTTATAATCAGGGAGTTTTCAAAATAGACCGAAGTTGACATGGTGCCATTTTGGACGGAATACCTTGTATCACAGATGAAAGGAAACCTGATTGAATTTTCCAGAAGTTGAAGTTGGGTGGTCTGTGTGTATTTGGCTTAATAAAAAGGCCCAGGCATACTTTTGTAAATACGCGAAAAACCTCTTTGTCATTCCGGAGACTCGGGAGCAGTAAAAGTGATTAATCCCGAGTTTTTACCCGGACACTCAGGTTTATTACGAGCCCTGCCGCACAGCGGTGTTTCTCATCAAGGACCACACCCCTTCAGCATTATTTTGGAACTTTTTTTACACCGTTCGTTAATGTTTTCAGCCTCAAAACGTGGGCGGTTTTGGCGCACTAAACACGGAAAAAGGAGAAACAAAAACTGGGTGAGGGACGAAAAGCCAAAAAATTCCTACCCGGTCAGCAGTGTGGCCAACGGCGATGGGGGAGATTAAAAATTAAACAACCCTTCCCCTCCGACCACCCATTACCACCCTCAGAATGAGATACCAACTCCCTGGAGATCCATTAGGATTCCCACCCCAGCATCCAGGACCACAATTCGCCGACGCTCCCCGTTTAATTGGTGAATAGTGTAAAACGGACTGGGGGGAAAATTAGGGTTGAAAAGTTCAGTCCGCTTCCCTGCGTTTTGGGCGCTTGTTGATGAGGAGTTTTCTATTAAACTTTCCTCGAAACTGAACTTGAAAAAACAAAAGTTTAGGATCCCGTTTCAGGAAGGATTTTCGGATATTCATCACTTTGAAGGGCTTGTTTCTCACTCCGAAGTTATCCTAAACTTGTGTTTCTGGGTCAAGTTTTCCTACCTAATACCTGTTTAAATGAGATGTAAATTCCTTTTGTTTCGAATGATTTCATCCTGCTCGTTTTGCTGACATTCTCGAGCAAGAAGCCAGTCACATTATTCGCGCGAAACTATGAAAATTGATTCTACGTAATCTAGAACGAGACAAAACTCTGAATTATATTATGCCTAAATGAAGTATGAATAATAATTTTGTTAATAGTTTATTTGCATGTTATAATAATATTCCTTTGAATAATTCGTGCTAATTATTTGTAGGTAAAATAATTGATAATTGCACGCACAACTTCAGTCGCGCAGCATAAACATGAGGAATTTTCGAAGTACCGTCAATAGTGTTTCTGGTTATTCAATAGCAGTTTTCACCAGTTATGAGCAGTTTTTCTCCTACTTTTACTTTTTTTTTTTTAATAATATAAAACATCCTGTTTCTCCTACACTGAACTGAACTTTGAAAATTATTATCTTGATGATCATCTGTCGAACATTTTGTGGGAATTGTATATAGGAACAAAGACGATTTATCTCAATTAATTCGTCAAATATCTGTGGAATTAATTCATCTGCATGTTTGCTACCATTCCCTTCATGCATATCGACGGGAGTAATTTATTCCCCACATGGATGCCAAGGGGTGAAATACGATTCGGTGCTATTGTTCGTGTTTGTACTCTTCATACGGATTCACTGCTCAGGCTTTACATTGTTCGTGAATGATTTAGTAGTGCAATTAGCGGTCTCGGCGTCCGCCTGGATGCGGAACCTCATTAGCACCTCGTTCCATGATGTCGAATCTATTTAATTTATCAGTATCCGGGACCATCAGTGTGGTCGATAACCACTCATAACCCTACCTCAGCGCCATTAGAGCAAGTATGAATATTCATTCCGGGCCGGGCATCACGTCCAACTGCCGTACTGGCTCAAAAAATGGTTCTCGTAATGCCCCCCACCATAATCATGAAGGTTTCAATATAGTTCATAAGAGGTACATAATGTTTCTCACCTAATTTTTCCCTATTCAACAACTCAAGCCGTAGTGTGGTAACGTGTTTAAAACTATCTATTTATGGTAGTAATATGCAGAATTTCTACTCTTAAGATCCATTGCCGGAGCTTCCGAGCGCAAGAGAGCGGTATACAGCTGCTAGTGATGGTCCACCAAGCAAACCCATAAAACTCCTAGTTTATAATAATCAGGAGCGCCTCAACGTTTGGTCCCAAGCTCGTAAAATATAGCGTTTTAAAATCTCGATTGCTTGTTTCACACTTCTAGTGTTCCGTGATTCTTTAGAATCATTAAATCATCAGCATCAGCGGGCATACGTAGTACCAAGATTTAGAATTTTTAGTACCAAGGCTTACTTTTAAAAAAAAAAATGCATTAGGTACCTACGTGTTTGTAAGACACAAATGCTACGACCCTTTTATGATAACTGAATGACTTGACGTTGAATATTGAATTACATTCAGTATTATAGTGCTTTGGAAGTTTTGCCGGTCTCGATGACTTAAGATCCTATACCTGCCTATATTACAATGACTTAAGGTACCTATACCTACATATATTATAATGTATGACTCTATTGAAAATTCTGGTAGTATTATTAGTATTAGGTACCTGGTAGTATTATTAGCGTCTCGTGTAATTTATCAAATTTCCTTACTGAACAAATTCATTTTGTACCTAAATATACGGGATAGGTAGGTTCTATATCGTGTAGAATTGTCATAGAATATTGTCTCTATTTTTACACGAATAGTAGGTAGTTACTCTGTTTCAATGGATCTTACATTACCAGCATCCATTTATCACCAGAGTTCATCATAAATTTGTCTTCTGCCACTTTGTATTTTGCCTCACTATGTCACCATGTTCTATATGTCCTAATAATGTCCAGCTTTGGTAGATACTAAAATGTTCTTCATCCTGAATTTCAGTAAGTTGTTGGTTGTTGATAACTCAGTGGTTTGGGCTTGATTCTCTTTCAAAACTACTACAAGGTGGACAGAAATAATTTGTTCATTGCGCTCCGTGTAGTTAATTCCCTGCCCTTCTTTCCATCCTTCATCTGTTAGATAAAGGTCAAATAGAAACTCCCTAGTTTTCGCGAGACAGCTCTGGTCGGCTTCCCAAAGGACGAGAACCCGTTCGTCAACCTTAAAGCGAGGAAGATCCCAGTAGACTGGGATGAATTAGGATTAATGGTGCCGCAGCTTATTTCTTACCCACCCCCACTCCCTCGTCAGTCGACGCTATTACTCACTCAGCTTTATTATAATCGAGATAGATTACGGTTGTCCTTAATTAAAGTTAAAATGCTCCCTGTTGTCTTCCCAGGTTTGATGAGCCTGTTCGACCAGTTAATAGGACAAATGGGACTCGGAAGTTTCTACTTACGCTTGAGCTAGCGTTAGAAGTTTGGAGGGACAAGTACAGCCAGCTACTGGTGGTTGAGTTTCCTTTTGCGTATATTTTCTGCTACTGTACAAAGCCAGAAAGATTAGTTGGTGTGTGCAGTTCCCTCCAATTTTGAGATGTGATTCAATTTGATTTTGATTTTCGGATTTATTGGAATGGATGAACATTGGGAAAGCATAATTTGGACTTGGGCCGGGATCAAAGTTTTTTTCTCCTTCTTTTTCTTCCCGATTTTACCAAGGTATAACGGAAGTCCGGTGATTAATTTGAAAAAAAAGTGAAAAATAAAAATCTTGTCTTCGAAATTCACACTCATTTCTAGCGTTTTAGACCTTTCCGAACAAATTTGGTTCCGTTTCTGACCTTCATCTGTACGTCAATGTGTCATTCATCCAGTAATATAGTATCAGAAGCTGACAGTATCAACCAAGAAAGTCAACCACGACGAATCGTCTGGTGATATTATGACCTTGGAACCACAGCGAGAAATGAAAAGGTCAAGATATGGAGATGGTGATGTAAGGTTCATTAATTCATAAGGAGCTAGGAACTGTTGGCCTTTTAAGATGCATGAGTCACACAAACTTCCGTTCGTTGCTGACAAAGGACGCTATGAACAAGAATATCTTAGTATATCGATTAGGTATATAAATTATACATGCAGTGCATTTGAACAAGTGTTTCTGACGTTATTTAGTGGTTACGAGACCTCATCACGATATTGAAAGAGTGAACCTATACTGCCTATACTCCAAATGTCACGTTATTATAAATTAACTAGCTGGATTACTCATGCGTGGCACGGTGAACGGGAAGAAGTCCGAGTGCCAATTAATGTCTCACCTACCCACCAGGGCAGCATTCCCTGCATCCTCTTATAACGGATGACCGGTTCATCGCACAGAAATCATTTTGATGTCGTTGGAGGAATCAGCGAGAAAATCCCTTTCCGTCAAATCCTGTTTCGTCCGAAACTGTTTCCAAACGTTATGCTACCGCTTACGTCACGCCCTTAGTTACTGGGAAGTGTAAACATTCTGCCGTGAAGCACCACCGAGTTTACGATGGGGTCGGATTTTGAAAAATTCATGTAGGCTATGTTACCCGCCGGTATTTGAAGAGACCTCCAGGGAAAACCGCATCATGATCCGTCCAGTCCTTCGGCCATCCACTCAAGACATACAACGCAAATACAAAAAACGTTGAGTTTTATGTAATAAGATTCATAATTTGTGGTGAAGCGCGGTTTGAGGTAGGTAGGAGGTGATGTTGAATGAGGAGGTAAGAGAGGAGTGCGAGAGCGTATCCACGCGGTTTTCACCTCCTTGGATGCGTCTGTAGGATAGGAAAATAACCGCCCGGTTTTCACCTCGTTTGATATTGGGATAAGGAAATATCCGTGCGGTTTTCACCTCTTTGGATATTGGAAAGAGAGGAAGGGAGGATATCTGTCCGGTTTTCACCACGTTGAGAACGTAGGGTTGAGGTGAAGTGTGAGTTGATGAACAGGAGGTAAGGTAAGAGGGAGAAGGTTCTGGTTCGAGAGGCGTTGGATTAGTGTAGAGTTGGGCAAGCCGGGCGCCTTATAAAGGCGCCTCTACCCTTCCCAGGTCAACCGGCGGCTGTTGGGAGCCGTTGGAGGGAGAGCTACCTGGCCTCGTCCCTTGCACCGCGCAGCTCGACTTCTCCCTGTCTTTATTAATACAAATCTTACTTATTTACAGGAATTGTATATTGTGAGGGTACCATGACAGTATTCATGCTCGGTGCGTTTTTCGAATACAATGTACCTATTCAGTGCAACAGAATCAGAGATAATAAAGATAATCAGGGAGTTGTCGCAACCATTTCCCGAAAAACGCAACTGTAACATTTAACTCTGTTCTAGAGCAACGAACTCGATGCTAACTATCTAGCGTAAGTTTCATGAGAAAGTTACGTGTTCACCTATCTCCGGACATATATTGAAGTAATTATTTGTCTGTGATACATAATTTGTCCGTCAAGTCAACTCTTTTTGGTTTATTATTCTGTGAATAATACACCTATGTATTCGCTCAGCAAAAAATTTTTATAACACCCCCTCAAAATTTTTTCTTTTCCGTTTCAAGGTGTGTAGATTCAAAAAATGCAATGTCCGTCCGCCGTACGCCGTCCGCCGTACGCCATCCGCCGTCCGCCGTATCACGTGTACAGGCTTCATTTTTGGTCTAAAAAATTCGTTCTTTCGCACACATGCTCCATTTGGGCCCTAGTTGTGTCCCGAAACTTTTCAGCCCGATCGGAATATACCAGGGGTGTTATGAGTGAAAATGTGTGTAAAAATAGGTACTTTTTGCGTTTTAGCAACATGTTAGTAAAATGAGCTTTTGAGGTATCGTTTTTCATGTTTTTGGGGACGAGAAGACCGAATATGAAGTCGATTTTGACCAAAGACGCGGAAATTGAGGTTTTACCATTGGCTCAGCTCCCAAAATTGTTTTTTTTTAGTCAAAAACCTGGAAAACTGTCTGAAATCACCATCAATGTGTATACTAACATTAGAAAAAGTGTAAACAGCTGAATCAAGACCATTAAATCGCACTACCAATGATCAAATATGATCTGGGGGGGAAAAAAAAGTGTAGGTACCTATTTTATGTTTTGGGGGCCAAAATTGGTGGTAATCATCAGGAATAGCTAATTCAATCATTCCACATGAAAGAAACAATAAATTTAACTGCCAACAAGAATCTCTAGAACTCCAATAGAATAATAAACCCATGTGACAAGGACTTTGCAGCGTTTTCTGATACTAGCCCGTAACATAAATATTCAGTAATGGTATATACTATTATTAGTATTACTACTAGTCATTCAGTTTTGACGTGTGATTTTTTTTCCTATAGTTTTCAACAATTTCTTGAAGAACAATCGTGCCCTTTTCCTGTACAACCGTATGCACGGCTCGGTGAAACATTGGGTTCTTTGTTCAATTTTAGATACCCACAGTACTTGCGAAATATAAGGTACTTACCTTGCTCATTGCTTTTGGATGGCAATGCTGAAGATGAATAGGTACGCGAATCAAATGGAGTTCGGACTCCCAAACATACCCACCTAGACGGAACGCAAACGGCGGAAAACCTTCCCGGCTCCTGTCTTTTCACAAAATTCGGGGTAACGCGACAGCGTAGTCATGAAGATCGAATCTGGTTATTTGCGAAGAAGTTTACTTATTGTGCTACGTAGTACGTGGCACGTAGTACACGCATCTTTTCAATAGTTGCGTGGTGCTGGACAACGCAAGTCTTGAAAACGCTGAAACGTACGTCTCGAACGTAAAATTTGCGTTTACGTACTCTCTTACGGTCGTAAATTTTTGGTTGCGACAACTCTACTATTATAATACGTCGACAGAAGTAATTGTATTTCAAAGTTGTCTCGATTTGATCTTAACTATTTCATTCAGCCTTTACTCGTTGAGAAGAGAGATTTTTTTCTCTACTGCCACGACCAGCCGTGACTGTGGCGATGGTGAAAAAGGGGTCCCAATCGGGCCACCATCACACTTACTGGATCCGCAGGTCCCTAAGGTGGCGGAGACGAAATGAGAAAGAGTCCCTGTCATAAGATTGATCATTCATCCTACATACACTCTCTGGGATTACAAACCCTTTTTTCTGCAGCCTTCCCATTCAACGCTGGTTCATTGTTAGAAGTCTTTCATCCATTGATGCATATCCACTTGATGAGACAGAAACGAAGAAAACCAACTATCCACATTCTTGTTTGTAACCTTGAATCATGAAAGCAATACGTGTCAAAAGAAATTACAGTGACGTTGATTCTTTACCCTTTTTACTCTGAAACGGACGAGCGGCAGCCATTTTTTGTTATTGTTGCATTGATTTATATATGTACATCATTAATAATACAGAATGGTGTTTAGTACAAATTGTACTCCCCACGTAAGCCCAGGACTTGTGCTGTGGGTAGGAGTTGCCTTACAACCTAACTTGTCTAACACCTACAACGTAAATGGGAAAAAATATATTTATAATAAATAAATATCTGCTACATAAAAAAACTTAAGCATCTATTCTAAGGGATGAGGTATTGCTGCTTATAATGTAACTTCAAGTTTCTTTTTAAATATACTAAGCGAAGAGATTGAGCGCAAACTATCGGGCAAGTCATTAAAAAGTTTAGCCCCCCTAAAGTCATGAGCCATCTGGCCACGAACAGTTTTTCGAAAAGGTAACCTGACAGATAATGGTTTCGAGCCCTGGTGACACCCTCCTCCAGGAATTGTAACTCCTTTGTCGTACGCATTGGCACACGATTCTGGTGGGTCTTCGCTTCATTCATTGCATAACCCTGTAAACTAAGAGGTGCCCCGTCGCTTTCATTTTGGTTTATTATTTTCAATAATGAACCATTGGAATCGAGCATGAAAAAAAAAATTCTTACCCCCCCTCAAAATTTGATGGTTTACGTTTCAAGGTATGTAGAATCCAAAACTGCAATAAAAATATTTCTGTCTGTCCGCCGTACGCCGTACGCCGTACGGGCCACTTTTCTTAGTTACCATGAAAAAAAATTGATGAAATTTGGGTTATAGGTTCCGTTCGGCGTCTAGTTGGTCCTCGAAGATCGACGTTACTGTGAGTCATCTCTAAGGGGTTCAAAATAGGGGTTGAAATTTTCAAAACGCCTATACCATTTTTTTACGTAAATATTTTTACGGTTTTAAATAGTTCTTGAACTTGCGAGTTTTTTAAGACCATCCAGAGCATCGTACGTCCAGCCGTTCGTTCACAGTAAGGCCCCGAAGTTTACACCGACAGGCATTTTCGACTCCAGTGTGAATGAAATTGTATACAATTCAAACCAAATCTCGTAACCAGAGACGCGCCCACAATAGGAATTTGTGAATACGGCCAATCATTGGTAGGGATCACCTGATTATATTGGCCGAGTATGAAGTCGAGTTGGTTGTTCTGTGATATTATTTCGCTTGAAAAATGATGGCTCTTTTGGAGTTTGTTGGTAGGTAGTGAAACTTGAACAAACGTTGAAGTATTATTGATGGGTAAATATTATTACTACGGTAAATCATTACTCAACGGTAAATTATTACACAACGGTTCATTATACCATATACATACGTAGAAGGGGCTGGAGTTTGTTGGTAGGTACTTTTGCAACTTTTTTCACTCCTCATCAACAATTTCTTTTCAGAACTTCATTATGTGTGTTTCTTTTTGTTAGGTACTGTTTGTCATCGGCACAATTATTTTAGCAACATTTAACTCGTGATTTAGGTAGGTACCTAGTAACGAGTACGGGGTTAGGTACTAACCTACGGAGGGTCTGCGATCTACATAATTATGCATAGAATAGTACATATTATATTATATAGACGGGTTATCTATACATAGAGCTGTGATCTGTAACAGAAGGGTATTCTATACAAAATAATAAACCGTTGTGCAGGGATTTGCAGCGTTTTCAGTGGAGGGACACAACCAAATAAGCACAATTGCAGTTTTGCCTTTCAGCGAATTTTTAAAGAAAATTCAGCTATTGCAATGGGCCCAAAATTTTCAGAACATGAATTTTTGAAATGTTTTCACAGGAAAATCCGTTTTAGAGCATCCTGAATTCATCCTTAGATTTTAACAAAAGTGTGTGTGTGTGTGTGTGTCTGCACGCGTGCGTTCGTTCGTTTATGTGTCACTCCAGACGATATCTGACCGTGGGTACGTGATAAAAATTCCAATTTCGCCAAAATGTTCGTATTACCAAACAAAAGAATGAGTTCGAAGAGTTTTCAGAAATTCCAAGGAGGTAAAAATTCGAGTTTTTTAGGGGTCAAAAATCTGTAAAAACGGTAATACTGAAATTAAATTCAATATTAATTCACCTGACGTTTTGTGGGATTCACGACCGAGGGACTATTTCGATGATTTGGGGGGGGGGGGGGGGGGGTTGACTAAAAAAAGCTCGAAATCTGTAAAAATAACTAAAATCACGAAAGAAATTATATATAATAACTTATACGAAAAGTGGTATGGTTTCTCGCTGTTATCTTTTTACGCTATAGTGCGATTAGTTCTTTGAAAATTCGCTCTTATAGCTATGCTGCATGACTGGAACTTTTTTTTTTTTTAAATATTCAAGTCGCACATTTCTTCAGCCTATAGTGGTGCCGGACGTAGGTACTGCCTATTTTGTCTTGAAGCCCAATAGAAATAAATAAAACATCCCTAGTCAGTAGGATCATGATTACTCAATACAGTAGGTGTCCTAGAATTCTGGATGCTAGCTAAGTGTCTAAGTGATTATGTTCAAAATTCAAAAGAAATCCCATGTATTTTAGTAACGAATGTCAAATAGAGTGAATGACTCTCCATTTCGCACCGTAGAAGTACACTAACCAGGAAAACCTCCACAAACCAACTTCCCCATGCAGAGGATGTATAGAGAGACGAAGGAAGTGGAAATAGGCGGAAAAGGGCATGTAAAATTCGATTTATTCGTCTCCAGAAGGTTAATCACGAAGAGGATGAATTTTCGGACCGGTAGGTACTCATCTACATCCGCACGCGTTTCGTTATTAGCTCTTTCTTCACCGAAATGTCATTTGCCATAGCGAACACCTTTATAAATCTGGTTTCTTACCTTGTCCCCTACCCGTTTCAAGGGGTCATGACTCACTTTTTCCTGTAATTTACTCCACTACGCGTTTTATTCCGTTATAATTCTCCAGAAACTCCTTACCTTTCTCCACCAGTTTTGCCACTGTGTTTTAATAGTGGAAACTGCAGTAAAAACTGTATGTCTTTATCGTGACCCCCCAAAAACGGTGCTTTTAAGGCTCATGGATTCTTGATGGGCTACATTGCTGAAAAATTAAAAATCCTGACGTTTAAAAATGCTGGGTCAACACGAATGTTAATCTGAAAGCCTTGTGAGCGGTGAGGTAACCTCTCCAGTTATTGGTTTTATTGCTGCACATATTATACCCGACACCGTTCTCATCGCCGCTATCCGTAGGATAACCTGCACCGTGTAATGGTTCAGCTCGGTGGAGCTATTGGTCTTGCGAAAGCGTAAATATCTGAAATGGGTTCTGCAGAGACGGAAGCGGATCGTTGGAGCCAGGTGGTAGACGGGCAGGTTCTATGTAGGTAGTTTCCACCCATCACGTCGGGCGGCGGTTCATTTTCTGATTAGCTTTCCTCGACCTTTGACCTCATTAGAAGTTGGTGGAACCCAATTATGCGTCTGCGATGAGTCAACAACAGGTTAGGCACTGCCTGCTCCCTGAGGATTGATTGAGTTGGGACCTTTGGGTGTAGATAAACTTGCAGGGCTATTACTACCAAACACGCGTGCCGCACCATTGAGTCAAATTGAGATGGAGAGATAATGTCGATCTTCCGACCTGGCGAATACCGTACGTCGCCTTTTGAAAACAGAAATCCCTCATCAAGAAGGTGTGAACTTGAATATCTAAGATAACTTTCGGGGAAATCCGTCGATTTAAGATGAATCTATTGGAACTGGACTTGTTGTTAAGAAATAAAAAACGCTGCAAAGTCCTTGTCACATGGGTTTATTATTATATTGGACAGACCTACAGAAAGGTTGGCAGTTCATTAATTGTTTCTTTCATGCGTAATAATCGAAATAGCTACTTCTGATGGTTTCCATTAATTTTGGCCCCCAAAACACAAATTAGGTACGCTCTTTTTTTCTTTAAACTATCTTTGATCATTGGTAGTGCCATTTAATCGTCCTGAACCACGTCTTGACACTTTTTCCAGTGTTATTATACAAACTGATGGTGATTTCAGACGATTTCCCAGGTTTTTCACTAAAAAAAAATCAATTCTGGGAGCTGAACATTTGGTAGAACTCAATTTTCCACTCTTTGGTCAAAATCGACTTCATATTCGGTCTTCTCGTCCCCAAAAACATAGAAAACGATATCTCAGAAGCTCATGTTACCAATATGTTGCTAAAACGTAAAAAGTACCTATTTTTACACACATTTTCACTCATAACACCCCTGGGTATATTCCGATCGGGCTGAAAAGTTTCGGGACACAACTAGGGCCCAAATGGAGCATGTGTGCGGAAGAACGATTTTTTTAGACCGAAAATGAAGCCTGTACACGTGATACGGCGGACGGCGTACGGCGGACGGCGTACGGCGGACGGCGTACGGCGGACGGACATTGCATTTTTGGAATCTATGCACCTTGAAACGTAAAAGAAAAAAATTTGAGGGGGTGTTATAAAAATTTTTTGCTGAGCGAATACATAGGTGTATTATTCACAGAATAATAAACCAAAATGCAAATTATTACACAGCGGTTTGTTATTTGCCTATAGATGCCCCGTCTGTGTAGATCACTGTTTTCTGAGGTCAGTACCTCCCCTCGTGCTGAATGCAATGCTGCTTGACTGGTTCTATGTTGTTATTCATGAAGCATAACGTTTGTTCAAGTTACAAAAGTATACCTATCAACAAAATCCAAAATAACCATCATTCTTCAAATGAAATAATATCACGGAACAACCAACTCGATTTGATTCAGCCATGCTTGGTTATAATCAGGTGTTGACTGGATGTATACCGTTTCGTTCACTATCTTGTTGACGAAGCTTCTCGTTGCAAACGAACGGCCGGACGTATATTGCTCTGGGTGGCCTTAAAAAATTGTCAAGTTCGAGATCAATTTAAAACATGGTAAACGATGCCTCACAAGCTCATGTTCACTATAACATTTTTAAAAAAACCTATTTTATACCAATTTTTCACCCGTAACACCCCTGGGTGTATTCCGATCGGGCTGCCGAGCTTCGGAGCACAACTAGGACCCAAATGGAGCGTGTGTGCGAAAGAAACGATTTTAGAGCAAAATTTAGGGTAACTTTACGGCTGAAACTTCGTTAGAACCTCAATTCTTCGCTCGCTGGTCAAAATTGACTTCATATCTGTCTCTTGGCCCTAAGAAACACCGAAAACTATACCTCACAAGCTCATGTTACCATAGTTTTACAACAATATTTCACCCATAACACCCTTGGTTATACTGCGATCGGGCTGCAAACTTTCGGGAAGAAGTAGGGCCCAAATGAAGCCTGTTTGCGACAGAACGAATTTTGTTTGACCGATAATAAAGGTAGGGGGGGGGGGGGATGATGGCAGGCTGGGTAGGTTAGTGGGGATGATAAGGCGTACGGTGGACGGCGGACGTGCATTGCTTTTGGTTTATTATTCCGTGAATAATACACCTATGTATTCGCTCAGCAAAAAATTTTTATAAAACCCCCTCAAAATTTGTTCTTTTCCGTTTCAAGGTGCGTAGATTCCCAAAATGCAATGTCCGTCCTCCGTACGCCGTATCACGTGTACAGGCTTCATTTTCGGTCTAAAAAATTCGTTCTTTCGCACACACGCTCCATTTGGGCCCTAGTTGTGTCCCGAAACTTCTCAGCCCGATCGGTATATACCCAGGGGTGTTATGAGTGAAAATGTGTGTAAAAATAGGTACTTTTTGCGATTTAGCAATATGTTAGTAACATGAGCTTTTGAGGTATCGTTTTCCATGTTTTTGGGACGAGAAGACCGAATATGAAGTCAATTTTGACCAAAGAGTGGAAAATTGAGGTTCTACCAAATGTTCAGCTCCCAAAATTGATTTATCGTGAGTCAAAAACCTGGGATATCGTCTGAAATCACAATCAGTTTGTATAATAACACTAGAAAAAGTTTCAACACGTGGATCAAGACGATTAAATGGAACTACCAGTGGTCGAAGATAATTTGAAAAAAAAAAAAAAAAAGGAGCTTACCTAATTCGTGTTTTGGGGGCCAAAGATGGTGGAAACCATCAAATAGCTATTCGAATTATGTTCACGTGAAAGAAACAATAAATGAACAGCCAACATTTCTGTAGGTTTGCCCAATAGAATAATAAACCCATGTGACAAGGACTTAGCTGCGTGTTTTGGAATCTACGCACCTTGAAACGTTTAAAAAAATTGAGGGGATGTTCAAAAGTTTTTTGCTGAGCGAGAAGTATTATTCACGGAATAATAAACCAAAACCCGGTGGTCTGTAGATAAATCCATAATATTCTGTAGATCTACGTATAAATTCGGTGGGTGGGCGTGGACGAGGGAGTTCCAGCTACCAAAAGGCGCCATTGGCGGCACGCAGGTATATCCCTGTATCTCATACTCAAAGGCCACCACTCTAACCTGACGAACCCCACTATTACCACTGCGTTAATATCCAGCGTAGCTTCGCTCCGGTTGGTTGATTCCCGCAAAACGGTAGTACATGCATATATTAATGTTTGTGTATAAGGGTTTAACGTGTGTTATGTCAAACAAAACGTGTATTTTATCAAAAAATTCTTCAACGTCATTATCACTTGTTTCTTGGTTGGTGAGAGCTGGATGGGCGATTGCATTCGAATTATGTCCCAACCTATAACTCGAGCCTTGTAAGTTTTGAAAATGTAATTATTTAGGGTTTCGCATAATTGGAAAATCCTAGTTCACTGAGAAGTAGAACTAGTATTTGTAGAGCTCTTAGAAGTGGACCTTATTTATTGTAAACAGTTTCACGTATGCACCTACATAATGTTTGAGGAGAGGAGTAGGTAAAATACATAGAATTGGCGAACATTGAAAAATGAGGTTTCATCTATTTTCAAACGTATTTTTTTCCACCTAGCGTTTCTGTGCACGTACATCATGACACGAGCAAGTGAATATTCTGCCAGTGGATGTCAGTCGTGTGTAATTAGAGGGGGCTAACAAAATGCCATCACGCGCTCCCTCACTGATCCGCTAATTGCGCGATGCTAATTAACAGGTAACTAATTAGTACTACTAAACCATTATTAGGAATTTCGCGGCACGCTCTAATCCCGAGTTATGTGCGCACCTCGTGCGGTTAATGTACGGCACGGTTTAATCCAGCTTTGAATGTGCATTGCCACGCGAAATTTATCATGGCGGATCAATAGGCAAAATTGATCGCTCAAATGTTAATGAGGCTGTGCACTGTGGGGGTGCGATGAAAATGTGAAGGCCCGTTTTGCATATGAATCCGTTCTCTATCGTGGGGTGTGGGGAAGGTGGGTGAAACCGGTTGGTTCTGTCCGGGTTTCCAATGAAAACGCTAGCGTGACTCGAAATCTGATAACCTGCGGGACGGGACACCCTCGGCCAGGTTATTTCTTTCTACCCTTGTCGTACGTCTTCCATATAGCGGTGAATGTGGCTACGACCGGCGAGAACCGGATCATCCGAGAATAGGGTGGATTACGAGGGAAACCCCTGAATTTTTCACTATCATTGATTTTTTTTAATAAACATTTTCACGACCCTGGTGTAATGAAAGAAGCCTTAGAATCGAAGGCTTTATTCAGCATAAAACAATCACATAAGAACGGATTAGAACTTTGGGAAATACAAAGTTTCCTGGTAGCCAAGGACTGTAAAACAGATGATATAATAATAATAATTAGAGCTACAACACCTAGTTTGACATAGTTCGAACCGATTCATCCATCATACCGAGGAAAACGGGATACAAATTTTGATAAGTCACAACTTCCTATCTAAAAAAATAACGCAACTTCGTTTTCGGGGGTAGGTATGGGTGGCCGCTCAGTCAAATGCTTCAGAACAGGAAGTTCCTCCGAATGCGATCGTCTGATCCATAGAGAAATGACCATTTTCAGGCGGTTATCATTAACCAGGTTGGAAGAAACCTTTTGATGTTGAAATCTACTTGGATCAGTGGTCTGCGATCAACTCGTATTATTGAAGCTTGCCACTTCAAAATTGATTCTCGTAGCGATCAACTGCTGTGCTTACAACTGACTGCAAACCTCAAGACTGCACAGTGTACTTACTTATCCGTTCCAGTTGGGTAGAATTACCACAATTTTCGGTGGTTAGAACCTCGTCTAACTAAAGCTGCAATTATGTAAAATTCTTAGTTTGGTTTATCTTGCATGCTTAATTATATACTAAATTATTTTTTTCTGTTTTTTCAGGTGAGTATCTCGTTATATTTCTCGCCCTCACACATCTACAGTTGTAAGTACAACTCACCTTCTCATGTAATTACGATTTCAATCTCAGCATTTAAAGTTAGCGTTGTTGTCTGTGGGGTATAAGAGTTACAGAAAGGGATTGTTGGAACACTTAACTGTTACACTTGACTGTTTTGTTCTTGAAGTTCAAACTAGCTTATTCTCGAGTTCTCACTTTCGGATAGTAAGTTAGCGTTGACTCATAAATGGGCAAGCTGGTGCACAGAAATCGGCGAAGCATTTGCTGCAGTGCGACGGATGGCTTCTTGCCAGCTCTTTCCCAACTAATATCTCTTCCAACCACTCAAGTGAGCTGAACAGTTGATTTATGGTCCCTCTATGGTTCGGCATTGGGGAGAATCAAAGTTTGATTCGGGTAAAACTTTCGCCTCGGGTTGCGGTCTAGAATAGAGAACCAGACTCGATTCAGCCTCCGATTCTTCGAGATCTTGTCTTCCACGATATTTCTTGGATATTATGTGGTTTGCTGTTATATTTCGCTTGGATTGAGTGGAAATTACAAAGAAGTAACATAAGTCTCAAGTTGCAGTTGTTACTTGATCATGGTGCAGTTGGATTCAATGAGTCAATTTATGTTGTGTAAACCCTCCCCAAGCCAACTTCAGGTTCTCCAGAATAGCGTTACTATTTTATGAAACCTCAAGTGTGCATTTTCTCCTAATAATGTTCAAAATAATAAGCTTCTGTTACCTTAATTTTGCCTGTCCTCGATTTCAATCGTACGGTACTTACGTTACCTATGAATGCAGGCGTTGATAAATTTCGTTTGGTACAAGAGCCTATGATCCCACGTTAGTAGGTACTGTAATTACTTATCCCTACACGTAGGGACCTCGCTTTCCAAGGTCTGTATAGAGCCCCATACAGTATGGTGTATCCGTGGTCAGCGTTAAATCCCATAAGACCTCACTGCAATCCTTTAAGATCATTTCCTCCGTGACAGACCACCCCAATAATTTACCCAACGGTCTTGCAAACTGCGTGGCCCCGACACCTACTCATCGACGACTCAGACGAAAAAGATCCCAAGACCTTCTTCTTCGAGGCACCGAGGATTTGTTCTCAGTTTGACTTCAATTATTGTAGGAAAATCAATGGATTGCACGCGGACGCACGCTAAATAGGCTCGTAGCCTACTATATTCAATTTTAGCCCAATTGTAATGTTTCTCGTTTAACAATAAAATTACCTTATTTAAAAGAAAAAAAATTGTACGGCGATTTAGGGCCACCCTTGTACCTAACGAAAAACGAAAATTGAAGTATACCTACACCTCATCCGAATGTAATTCTTGATATCTCGAGCCGAGGGCGAGGAAGCGATAAGATAGGGGTTGCTGAATATTCCTCGTATACCAAATTGGAAGGTAACCGAGTTACACGATCCGGCACACACCGTCCCAACTAACTCATAATTCAATCATCCCCGAAGTGCAGAGCGCAGGGCAAGGTCGCTCCCCTGACCCCCAGTAAACGTCAATTCCGTCTATCCGGGCCCGTAAATTCGAGTGTTAATCATTTCCCTTTTAAAACCGACTCCTCCACCAACTCCCGTCGTTCACACTCGGATGTCGTTCATACCCTTTTCCTCGTGAAGATATTTTCCTCGGCTTGGACCGGAATGACTTCCCGTTCTGGATGCTGATGAGTTAATCGCCCAAATCCTCAGCCTCCTTCAGATCGGGAAGGAAACAGGAATTACAGATACGACAATCTCATTTGAGGTTCTCTGTTAAGATGAGGCTCAGAGTTGAGAAACCCGAAGACTTCGGAAAGCAAAACCTAACAGGAACACAAAGGTGCACATAGGACATAAACCATTACCTGACCTGCAGCATCAGAGATGCCTCAACCGCAAAACACCCAAAATAATCCTACCTAACTCATACACAACGTCATCTTCATCCAATTATACATCCTCAAATTTTACATGGTTGAAGTCTTTCAAGTATGAATAATAAGGAGATCTACTGTGTATGCTAAGAACGTTGTTGACGAGTCCTATCCATAGGTACCGAATCGACGAGTATAAGGGCATGGTACCAAAGAGATACCAGGAGTGGTTCATGGGTGATGTACGAGTGATTAGTTACCTTTATACAGTTTTAAGCTATACCGTTTTAAACCACAATAGCTTTATATTTCCGCCATTGCTGTCATTGAACACAAACTTAACTTGTCAAACTTGTCAACAATGTCTCTCACATACATACATAAATATCTAGGATTTATTTTAAAAAAATTATCATATTTAACTCTGAATAATACATTTTGCTGGCTAATTTGCATGATGGAAATATAGTAAAACCTTGTGGTTTGCTATTGAACTCCCGGGGGGGGTTCAACAGTGAATACTGGTAATGAGTTGGTAAATGAATACAACCATGAATTGGTATTAAGTCATGTTGGATAGGTGAATAAATATAGTCACAAGGAAGTGTAATATCACAGAATGAGGCACAGAGGCTTTGTCATTTCGATACGTGAATTCATGAGTTAATTAAAATAGGCAATCATGGGCACAGTAATAATTATTTACTTAACAAGAGATTTATTTCAAAACACAATGAATACAAATTACAAACGAAGTAACGTTCAGCGTACATTTTCAGAGAAACTTTGTTTGAACTCTTAATGAATCATTAAAACGCAATAATATAAATCACAGTCACAATGACTAGAAATGACATCCCGTCTGTCAACGAACTTGAAAAGTCACATGTTCCCTTCTCGGAATAGCTAATTACAGTCTTGTGTATATGTATATTATGCAACACGTACAGTGAGAACACTCGTATCTGCCGGATGGTGTTGGTTTTGTCTCCTTTGCTTTGATGCTCTGCCCTTCTATAAAAGCAACACAGCGCACACTACCTCACTTCTACCATCAAGGTTGAGGTTCTACTTGTGATAATTGTGCTCTTACTAGCGACCCTAAAATACACGTTTTAGTGTCGTGTGTGTGTGTTTTGTCTCTCTTACCTACCCATAAAGTCCATTCACCAGCGAATTTTCAAAACAAATAAATTGATTGTGATCAATAAAAGTTCCTGTTATTATGAAATATAGTATTTTAGGCTACTCTGTTTTGTATACAGGTAGTATATATAGTATTTTGAACGAAAATATCCATAGTAGGATAGTACTGTAGTCGATCTGGCAAACCTAGGACCATTGGAATCATCCTTCCAGTTGTCTAAACCTGTGATCTTTTCAATGAAGTTGATCAACAGCAGCTGGCGATCATATAACTGAGTTAGGAGATACTTCGCCGTAACTTCAGCCGACCCCACTTATCTCGCAGGTTAATGAATTTGAGAAAAACAACAGCTTGTTTTCTCAGCTCCATTCTTAGTGAAACTAAGCGAATTCCACCGTCAACGTTTTCAAATCTCTAGAGTGCCCCTCCTCACCCCGTACCGTTGAAAAAGTTTTTCTTCCTTCGTTTTTATTTTATTTTGTTTTTCGCTCGACCTTTCCACTCTTCTTTTTTGAGGCTTCCACACCGTATCCGTGTTGAGTTAATCTTTACAGAAGGGCTTAAGGGAGGTTTTCACTTTAAAAACCCCAAGAAGGCTTTAACTTGGTCATTTCCCTGTTGCCCCATATTCTTCCATAAAGCGAAGTGACTAAAAGCTTCGTCACTTGCCAGTGATATCTACTGCAAACACCCTGCAGATTATTACACAAATCGATTACTAGAGCCGGCCGGGCAATTACAGTTTCATAAATTAGTATGGGGTGGATTCAAGAATCCCATAATTCATTATGTGTTGTCATTCATAAAGCATAACGGTTAGTTTTTAAAAATACGAACCATATTATGTTCAAGTTACATAAGTAGGTACCTATCAACAAAATCAAAATAGGTGAAATAATATCACGGAACAACCAACTCGATTTCATACAGTCATGCGTGATTATAATCAGGTGTTCCCTAGCAATGATATCTGGTCTGGATGTAATACCGGTCATTCACGATCGTGTTGACGAAGCCAAACTTCAGGGCCTTACTGTGAACGAATGACTGGACATACAATACTCCGAGTTGTCTCAACAAATCCACAAGCTTGAGATATATTTAAAAAACGTAAAAATAACGTACCCTTCCATCAAAAGTCTCGAGCAACGGCGTCCTGGAAATGTCAACCCCTATTTTTCACCCCTTAGAGATGGTTTACAGCAACGCCGAATTTCGCGGACCAACTAGACCCCAAATGGGACCTACAAACCAAATTTAATTCATTTTGGTTCATGGTAACTAAGGAAAGTGCTAAGTACGGGTGCGGCGGCCGAACAGAAATTTTGGTTTATTATTCTCGATAATGAACCTTTGAAAATCATGGAAAAAAACCCGTCTATATAATATGATATGTACTATTCTATTATATACATATTATGTAGATCGCAGACCCTCCGTAGGTTAGTACCTAACCCCGTACTCGTTACTAGGTACCTACCTAAATCACGAGTTAAATGTTGCTAAAATAATTCTGCCAATGACAAACAGTACCTAACAAAAAGAAACACACATAATGAAGTTCTGAAAAGAAATTGTTGATGAGGAGTGAAAACGCTGCAAATCCCTGCACAAAGGTTTATTATTTTGTATAGAATACCCTTCTGTTACAGATCACAGCTCTATGTATAGATAACCCGTCTATATAATATGATATGTACTATTCTATTATATGCATATTATGTAGATCGCAGACCCTCCGTAGGTTAGTACCTAACCCCGTACTCGTTACTAGGTACCTACCTAAATCACGAGTTAAATGTTGCTAAAATAATTCTGCCGATGACAAACAGTACCTAACAAAAAGAAACACACATAATGAAGTTCTGAAAAGAAATTGTTGATGAGGAGTGAAAACAGTTGCAAAAGTACCTACCAACAAACTCCAGCCCCTTCTACGTAGATGGTATAATGAACCGTTGTGCAATAATTTACCGTTGAGTAATGATTTACCGTAGTAATAATTTACCCATCAATAATACTTCAACGTTTGTTCAAGTTTCACTACCTACCAACAAACGCCATCATTTTTCAAATTAAATAATATCACAGAACAACCAACTCGACTTCATACTCCGACAATATAATCAGGTGATCCCTACCAATGATTGGCCGTATTCACAAATTCCTATTGTGGGCGCGTCTCTGGTTACGAGATTTGGTTTGGATTGTATACAATTTCATTCACACTGGAGTCGAAAATGCCTGTCGGTGCAAACTTCGGGGCCTTACTGTGAACGAACGGCTGGACGTACGATGCTCCGGATGGTCTTAAAAAACTCGCAAGTTCAAGAACTATTTAAAACCGTAAAAATATTCACGTAAAAAAATGGTATAGGCGTTTTGAAAATTTCAACCCCTATTTTGAACTCCTTAGAGATGACTGACAGTAACGTCGAGCTTCGAGGACCAACTAGACCCCGAACGGAACCTATAACCCGAATTTCATCAATTTTCTTTCATGGTAACTAAGAAAAGTGGCCCGTACGGCGTACGGCGGACAGACAGAAATATTTCTATTGCAGTTTTGGATTCTACATACCTTGAAACGTAAACCATCAAATTTTGAGGGGGGGTAAGAATTTTTTTTTTCATGCTCGATTCCAATGGTTCATTATTGAAAATAATAAACCAAAATTATGTTTCTTTCATGTGCAGTAATTGAAATAGCTACTTTTGATGGTATCTAACACTATGAATTAGGCTCCTATTTTCTAAAAATTCTCTTTGATCCATTGATAGTGCCATTTAATTGTCTTGATTCACCTGTTGACACTACTTCTACTGTTATTATACAAATTTATGGTGTTTTCAGACAATTTCCCAGGTTTTTGACTCATAAAAATGCACTTTTGGAGGTGAACCTTCGTTACAACCTCCATTTTTCACTCTTTGGTCAAAATCAACTTCATATTCGGTCTTCTCGCCCTAAAAAAACACGGAAAACGATACCTCACAAGCTCATGCTCACTAAAAACCTGAAAAGTTCCTCGATAAACCCTGTTTTATACCCTTTTTTTCTCAAAATCCCTGGGTGTATTCCAATCCGGCTGCCGAGCTTCGGCTCACAACTAGGACCCAAATGGAGCGTGTGTGCGAACGAACGACAATTTTAGACCCAAATTTAGGTTAAATTTACGGCTGAAACTGTTAGAACCTCAATTCTTCGCTATTTGGTCAAAATTGACTTCATATCGGTCTCGTGGCCCTAAGAAACATCGAAAACTATACCTAACAAGCTCGTGTAACCCTATTTTTACAACCATTTTTCACCCATAACACCCCTGGGTATATTCCGATCGGGCTGCAAAGTTTCGGGACGCAACTAGGGCCCAAATGGAGCCGTGTACGAAAGAACCAATCTTTGTTCCGAAAATAAAGTAGATATGGATGATACGGTGGACGGCGCACGGCGGACGGACATTGCATTTTTGGAGCCTACGCACCTTGAAACGTAAAAGAAAAAATTTTGCGGGGGTGTTATACAAATTTTTTGCTGAGCGAATGCATAGGTGTGGAATGCACAGAATAATAAACCAAAACCTCGTGGTACTCGAATTTCTGTAATTATCCAGTTTATTTATAGGTACCTATTCACCTTCGCCCAGTATGATGCAATATTAATTCTGTTTTAGACAAGTGTGTGTGTGTGTGTGTTTACGAGAGTCTGGGCTTTGGCTCGATTTCTACTTATCAAAGGAAGCTACCGCAGAGAAATCACTGTGAATCAAACAGTGTAACCAAAAAAGAGAAAAATAACCACTTTGATGTGGGTATTACGACGTAGGTACCTACTCCTATTGAACTTGGCACGAATTCAGCGATATTTCGTAATTGTTGTCCCATGTGGGCCTCGAGGAGGCAGCTGCGAGGGCTATCAGTCGGGGCTGTTTTGGCGTTCGGCGGTGTACGAGGAGGTGGACGAGTGGTGTACTACAAAGGGGAGGAGTTATTGATCAAGGTTTTCAAAGGGGCCCTGCAGGGCACAAGGGCCCCTTCTTGACTTCGGCTCGACTTACCGAGAGGCCCGTCGTTATGCGGGGACGTTGGTAATTTACTTTTTTCCCCCCCTGTGTCCACCGGTTTGAAGGAACCCTCGAAAATAAACTTCGTGTCCCCTCCCCCTTCGTTGGTGAGAAAAAACATAACTGAATAAGTCAAATGAAGCGTTAAAATTGAATAGCATTTTCATAAATGTGAAGGGTGAGTATGGGGGGGGGGGGGGGGACGTTGGGATGCCACGCACGGTGGTAAATATTCATGGACACCCCCCCATCACGTCAACTATTCCGTTTTCTGTGCCTCCCCGAAAAATCCTTCTCTGCCGCCACAGGATGGGATTCCGTGACATCACATTTCACGACAACATTTAGCGAAAATAATAATATTGACAAAGACGAAGACGATCTCGCTTGACGTGCTCTATACTGAAAACTACCGTTAACCTGTAATATAATTCGCAAGTTGGTGTGCGTGCGCGCGCGCTTGTATATGTGTGCGTGTGTGTGCCGGCGGGACGGCATCAGGGCCAAACGGCTGAACGGATATTGATGAGGGTGATCGTCATTGTGATCCTGATCGCTCGGAGTATCAGTGGACCCACAGTTTTCATCATTTTTCCAATGAACTTATAGACACAGACGTAAACGTGTGAAACAGGTTCGTTCTATGAGAAATTTGTGAAACTGCCATTGTCAAGTGCGAATTTTTTGCGGCTTCACTTCGATGCCTACAGCTCAAGAGCCCGTTGTACTTAGTACATTGGGTGTTCCTGGTACATAGACTCATGACAAATTTCTTCGATATGTTCGTAATAATACAGGGTGTAACATGAGTGATGCAAAACCTCTCTCCCACGTGTTCTACATTTAATTTCCGACCAAAAGTGTCCTATAACATTTTTTTTTGCTCAGCTTGAAACCCCACTTTTTTCATTTTTACGATTTTTTTCGAGTTCCCGACCTCGTCTCACTAAAGCAGCTATAATTTCCTTAATTTAAAGAATAAATTCAAATTTGAAGATTCCGTTGGAAGGAGCGTTAAATTTACTGTCTCTCTAATGCCTAACAAAGTTTTTTTAGGAGGATTTGAGGAGTGAAAATGGAGTTTGAAAAGTGAATTTTGTCAAAATCTTAAAATCGTCTGTTTTTTCAAACGCTTGGGGATCCTATTAATTCTTGTAGCAGAATGGTGAAGGTAAGCTAAAAAATGCGCCAAAACGTCAGCTTTCCAACGGACTAATCAAAACATTTTTTGGAATTGATTTCAAGAGGGAAAATGAGGTTTGAATACGAAAAAAAGTGTTGTTTCCGGCTAAATCGTGGGTTTTTCATGAAAAATGCAACCTTTTGTGAAGTAGTGAGTTTGAGTCAGCTATGTGGTAATTTTCAAATCGAATGGTGACACCCTCACATCTTCCAGTAAGTATTTGGTCGTTATTTTCATTTTAGTCCAAGGGTGTTGGCATTACAAAGAATGGAACTATGGGAGTTAAGCGAAGATTATTGAAAGATCCGTGAGACGACTGTTGTTTGAGCACCTCTACGAATGATGGGGGTGAGTTCTTGTCTTTTTCGCTGAACATTGCTGATTCCTTCGACATACTCTTTCCTATCGATCCATTTCACCTCTTCCTTCTCGCCGTATTTTCTTTTTTCGTGTCATCATTTATTCGTTTATCATGGTCCGTTATACCACAAGCGAGTACGTAGACATGATTCAGTCGAGACCTCACTTGATTCAAAGAATTCACGAGTGTGGAGAAGAAATACGTCGGAAACCCGGACAGCTCCGAAATGCTGTCGTCGCCGTTCACAAACGAACTGGTCTCTGTATTCGCCAAAACGGAGGGCATTTTGAGCAAATAAAGGAACCCATCCCCCCACCCCGTATAAAGGGGCCGTTCTTTGTAATGCCAACACCCTTGGACTAAAATGAAAATAACGACCAAATACTTACTGGGAGATGATGTGAGGGTGTCACCATTCGATTTGAAAATCACCCCATAGTTGACTCAAAACTCACTACTTCACAAAAGGTTACATTTTTCATGAAAAACCCACGATTTAGCCGGAAACAAGACGTTTTTTCGTATTCAAACCTCCTTTTCTCTCTTGAAATCAATTCCAAAAAACGTTTTGATTAGTCCGTTGGAAAGCTGACGTTTTGGCGCATTTTTTAGCTTAGGTACCTTCACCATTTTGCTACGAGAATTAATAGGATCACCAAGCGTTTGAAAAAACAGACGATTTTAAGATTTTGACAAAATTCACTTTTCAAACTCCATTTTCACTCCTCAAATCCTCCTAAAAAAAAAACTTTGTTAGGCATTAGAGAGACAGAAAATTTAACGCTCTTTCCAATGGTATCTTTAAATTTGAATTTACTCTTTAAATTTAGGAAATTATAGCTGCTTCAATGAGACGAGGTCGGAAACTCGAAAAAAATCTTAAAAGTGAAACAAGTGGGGTTTTAAGCGGAGTAAAAAACAAATGGTATAGGACACTTTTGGTCGGAAATTAGATGTAGAACACGTGGGAGAGAGGTTTTGCATCACTCGCGTTACACCCTGTATAAGATATCCCAAGATGGGCATTTTTGGATTTCAATACTCATTGGGTATCTGTGAGTCATAATTAAATAAATAAATAAATAAATAAGTACCTTAGAATCGATCAAAAGCCCGTAAGAGGAAAACCAGACTAGAAAACCGAGGGGCCAGAAATCCTGAGGGAATAGAAATTTTTTCTCTAAATGAGTGAGTAAAAACCGATAAACAATAAATAATAGCCGACAGATGTTTTGGTAGAAACCATGCAAAAAGTTTGATAGTGAAGTATAGAATGGAAGTTAGGTCTTCAAGTGCTATGAGTATGTTACTTTGAAAGATACGGTCATGCAGGATTGAAACTAAAGTATACCTACCATTATGTTCATTAGTATGTTTTTTTCTTTCTTCAGAGTATTGGGAAGTATAGGTCGTGTTTTTGAATGGAATATTATAGGTATTTTTAGGTAGGTGTAGGTATAATTGGGTATGAAAAAAATTTGCGTTGATCTGAATTTGAACCCGGTATCTTAATAAAGCTTAAATAATAGTTCCTTAGAGACAGTGTGTTATAGAATAAAATCGTCGTTTGAGCAAATTCGGGGGCAAGTATGGCGAATGTGGTAAGACTCATTGACAGTGTCTCATGAATTTCGGTCGAAAGCTTGGCAACTGGACTAAGCTGGACAACAGGATTTTCTAAACGTGACGACGTCAACAAATCCGGTCAACTTGTCACTCTCATCACGATGTAACGTGAGTTGGGCCCAAGTGACTCCCTAAGGTAGGAGGCCAGGGGATAAACATTCCTGCGGTTTACTCGCCAGGTTCTTCAGTGGTATCCCTAACGCGGATCGAGTTTCGTCATTTCGGTGCAGAAACCGACGTAATGTTGAGGGACTGTGGAAAATCACCTCCGCACGCCTTTCAGTGGTTTCATTTCGTAGGTGCTGCAACCAGGGCAGGTGTTGCGTGAAACCGGGCGTTTTTTTTCTCTCTAACTATCCACCCTTTGAACCACGAATGATTAGCAGTGGAATTTTCAATAATTTCAAAACATAACGAATACACGAGCACGAATACACTGTCGTACGAGTGCTCTGGCAGATGACCATTAATTTAAATTCTCAGTTTCCCAAATTGTTTCTCTGAAAATTTGCTCCTCTATGCTGCATGACTATTTTAAATAATATAATTAATCAACATTAACTTTTTTTTAATGAAATTCTGTTTATTTGAATGTGGGCCTATATTTTTAGCCTACCAGATAATATATTTTGTACACTTCGAGGGGACTGAAGTTCTATGTACATGAGAAGAAAACAATATTTAATATCCTTGCGATTATTATAGTCGTTCGTACATTAGTAAAGCCACATTTTTTGAGATCCATGAGCCGTATGTCCGTAAATCCAGTTCGAAGGTAATATCCGAGTCGTCAGGACAGCAGGAGTAAATTAGGAGAAGAAACCGAGTTAACTACTTTTACACATTGTCTCCCTGAAGTAGGTAGTATAACTTAAGTATTAAGACTTAGCCCTGCTTCGAAATTATCTATATGGAAGGAAACTTTTTTACTTTCGGTCTTCCTCGATCCGGTGACTGTACATACCCCCACTATCCCATTTCCAGATACCTTGTGACAGTTCGCCGAACATGGGCTACATGTAATGGACGACCTAACACGGGATACCATTCTAGATATATCGACCACAATCCGGCATAATTTCCAACCAGAATGGGGCAGGTGGTGATCGAATTGGGATTTTTTATGGATAAAAACCAGGAAAACGTTCGTTACTGCGGTAGTTTTAAGGGTAGTTCGAGCAGATTCGTTACCTCATTAATTCACTCTATGGTCATACCGCACGACTGGAGCTCTACAGGTATATCACCAACACTACGAACCGTTCTTCTTATGCTGGCGCTCCGGGGTCCTTTCCGGCCGTTAATTTACGAAATATAATCTTCCCCGGTATTTGCTCGCGTAGGCACACAGGAAGATGCTTGAACAGTCGGGGAGAAGAGGCCTATCGGCGTCGGCACAACGCCCGCAAACAAGGAGCCAGTACGCGCCTCGGCAGCGATACTACGAGATTTATTATGAGACCTTGTTGTAGGCGGGAGCTACTTCCGAAAGGTCGGTGTACCGTGGCACCTGAATCGAAACGCAGCCATCCGAAATCGTCTGATGATTAGAGAGGCTTTAATGGAGGCAAAATGCAGAATTTGTTCGTTGCTACTGCAGTACTCCATTTCTGCCTTGAGTCTCCATTCTTTTGGTGTTTTTGAATGAGTTTTCGATGGTTTTTTAAGGTTCATTCTTTTAAGGTTTTTCTTTCTTTGAATGAGTTTTCGATGGTTTTTTAAGGTTTTTGTATTTTGACGATCATAAGCAATTTGTGCCTCTCCCCCTCCCCTTCCACCACTCCATAAAATTTGAGTAAAATCCAGGTATAGCTGAAAGTTCTACTTGCTACTTTTTGGACCCATTGCTTATTTCGATTCAAGGTGCTGTTTGCATTTAACATTAGTAAAAATGTATGCACTTTTCCGCAGGAACCTCATACGTTCTGAGAGTTTATCGGTGTGGGATTTAAAAAAATATTAAATATAAAACAGTATGCTCCACTGATGTACTACATGTGGGGGGTGTTTGAATCTGTATATAGGTAAATGATATATGGCTACAACGTGTACTAATGGCGCTACCTCCTAACGCGTGAGTTTTTGATAGCTTCCTACCGTCTTTGCTGGAACACGTATCTTTGAATTGTAGCAGCGACTTACATATGCTTGTACGAATTTACTGTTCAACTCTAAATATAGGTACCTTCCCAGTTCCAGATACTACTCCAACTTGGTTCTTCCATCCATTGTTCCTTGGAATCACTGTCACAATAGTCATAGGGGTGGGGTCTTTAATTAACTTCGCATCCACTCAGCGCTCTGTTTACTCCAAAACCTGAGACCCCTGAAAATTAAACCCTCGTCTAAACTTGAAATCTCGCACTCGAAAGTGTGCTCAAGGTATTATTGGATACCCGACGCCCCCTTTTATTTATGGGAAACTCGCAAATGAACTGCAAACCCTCTGGACCATCTGCTCGATTTGCCCAAATGATCTGGTAATCCGCTCCAATATTGACTTCCCTTTTCCGGCAGCATCTGTTGGATGCCGGAGTAGCAACGCCTCCCCTCCGCCACCATCATCGTGAGTACTTTCATCCGAACACGCAGAAACCCCTCATAAAGCAGTGCCTTTTTTCATCATTCCATGTTGAGTTCCCCAAGACTCTAAAAATACGGTTTCTAACTTCGTTCCATTTAAGTTTCCGACTCCCCCTTCTGTGTTTCACGGAAGTGGAACAGATGGAATAAGGGAAATGCATAAATAAATCATGTCCTGTCGGCGGCGGGGTATTGGTTCAATTTTTGAGGTTCCATATCATCCTGTATGTTGGGTGCAACAAAAATACTTAATAATCCTATGGAAAATTTCACGCTTATCACGAATATGCCATAATAAGGATCTTGGAATGAACGCTACCTTTCTTTTACGCTCAGCATCACTTCTTTCCAAAAAACACGCCATGAGCAATGCTCACAAAATAA
Source organism: Leptopterna dolabrata (assembly GCA_954871275.1). Taxonomy (NCBI): domain Eukaryota; kingdom Metazoa; phylum Arthropoda; class Insecta; order Hemiptera; family Miridae; genus Leptopterna; species Leptopterna dolabrata. The sequence goes on along the minus strand of OX940984.1, from coordinate 11,966,724 downwards.
GTATACAGGTACTTCGAAATAATAAGGAAATCGAATTCTGCGTTGAAAGATCTAGTTCTGCCCCGTTAAGTGTTATTTTAATGAGTTTCAAAGTTTCACGGAAAATGTAGAAAATGCCAACTCGTTATTTTTGCTAAAAATAACATAATTTCAAGGAGAGGAGAAACTGGAATTCTGGAAACAAACCCTCAGATTACAAGGAATTTGAAGTAAAAACAAAACAAATTTCAATTATTATCCAAACTGTATAGTTGTATGCATGTATGACGAATATCAATCATAGTTTGCACTTAATATACAAATGTTAGTTGGATGGTAAGTTTTGTATTACTACCAACTTGTATACTTATGCTGACCAGTCAATCCCTAAGGTCATATCAACATGACAATGAGGAGTAGGTACGTACTGATAGGTCTAGAATTGGCTGATTTTTTACTAGGATTTTTGTAAGGTATATCACTCAAATGATAACTTCTAGATGAGGGGGTCCTTTGTATTACATTTTTAGAGGAGGGGATAACCTGGAGAGAAAAAAAAAGGAAAAGAACCACTTACATGACATAGGCTGTACCCTTATAGGATATCTGCTCAAAATATTTCGTAGTTTCCCCCAAGGTGTTCAAAGTTTTGCTGACTATTTATAATAGTGTGGATGTTACAAAATTTATGAGTATTGATGAGAATAGTGTTGTCACTGTCATTTTGTAGCTAATTTCATGATCCAGTTCACAGCACACGTGCATAACTAGTCGTATCCAGTTTAATCTTAGAACAAAGCGGTGATAGAGGACGGCGTTATTAAAGCCAGGAATTGTAATTTAACCCGTTGAGGGGAACAATAACCGTGGAAGTCAGACGAAGGTCTCACGCGAAGTTCAAAAGGTCTTAGCTCTCAAGGCCCGCGGGTTACGCAAACTTACCGTAGCGAAGCCATACTAACGACGAGTACTTTATCAACGACCAAGCTCCAGCCTCATACACGACAATCTGATCTCTTTACATCTATCAGGTAGGCATGAACAGTACAAGAGGGAATGAAACTATATAACCCGAAACCGTACAACCATCAGGCTTGCGAATGCGTTTGAAGTGCATTTAGTGAAAAAAGTAACAGCGAGTTCGTCAGAGTGCACAGTGTAGGATGATTTCAATGTAGGATGATTTTCATACTTTATGCCGAATGTCTAAAGTTGCCCATCCAACAGGTGTTTGAACAGTTTGGAAGTGTAGGTTAATCTGAGTGATCCATAGTGTGAAAATACTGTAAATAAAGAACTGCATGATGTGCATGAGATTTTCAGTGAGCCTACTCATAATGAATAATGTTGGATCAATTTATATCCACGTTCGAATTTCCTAAATTTTTCGTTTTCTCACCTCCATTCCTTTGATTTGAATCCCTCCGTACTGCCGATTTGCCGATTTCCTACGTCCAGTTCAACTCACACGCTGATTCTTCGCCATTTTTCCATGGCACCCCATTTAATGGTACTTGAACGGTAGAACGATGTATTGTGCAAATTAGTTTAAACCTCTCCAAGTTCACAGAAGCCCAATCAGGCTGAGTGGAACGTAAAAAGTGTCATCAACCCCCTACATCAACCTGTAAAAGCGGCAGCTACTTTCCTTGGGAGAGAAGTTTTCCCTCCGAGTTTTTCTCAGTTGAGGCGAATGAACTCGTCGCTCTTCGGAAATTGCATGAAAAACCTTTCTCCTCGAGATTCTTTTTATTCCATTATTCCGAGGACTTCTTTTGAAGTCAAAGCCTTTGATGTGCCCAATTAGAAGTACAAAGCATGTAGGTACAACTGCGATCTATCACATTCAGAGACCTGTTTATAATGGGCGATATTTATTAGACGAATTGAACGATGAAGTAAAGAAAGCCACGCTTTCAGCAAACTACCCTAGAAACTGTTTTTCTCGAAACCTATGTACGCGTTAGGAATAAGCATTGTAGTGCGCTTTACAGCTGTAAGTGGCATTTTAAGGGAGCACATTCTGTCATACTGATCGGGTTATCAGACTGAGCATGTATATTGAATCCATATTTATGTACTTTTTGTCAATTTCTTCTTCAGGTTCCACATTCCGAACTACAGTATTTCTCTCTGTACTCATTCTTTTTTCGTGATGGATACCTACCAGGAAAAACCAATGAAACCTGAGTGAATGAACGAAGTATCTCTGCCTATTTATCATTGCGACAATGTTGGACTTTGCTGATATTTTGGAATATGAAAGATCCCTTCGATTAGTGTCTGTTATTAGTTATTCTTCGGAATGCCCTGTATCACATGGTCTCTGAAGAATGGAAAATTTTGGTTGGTGAGAACAGAGAGATTCCTCGTTTGAACCCACACATAACAGATTGTGACTGAAAATAGATTCTCTTGAACATTTCGATGTTAGTTGGTGTCCTGATTGAGGGAAAAAAATCTCTGCTTGTGGGGAGCAAGAGCCATTCTTCCGCTGCCGGTTCATAAATAATATTTGCTTTCAATCCACCCATATCCTCCCTACTCACTCCCACACAATGCCAGCTCGCCCTTTTGAGAGTAATCTGGAGCCAGCCATGAGCGGCTAACAACCTTCACCTCTTGATCCTCCACCATTGTGTAGCAGGAGTTAAGGCAGCCCCTCCTATCACGGGTAATGCGATGGGGCCACTTTTCCTACACAAAACTTCCCTTTTTTTCCCCCGCAGTGCTCGCGATAAGGATGCTGAGATACCTGCGTTGAAGGGGAGGAGACTGCAGCATCGCTGGACAGTGGAAGCATCTTCACTCTGGTTCTCCAGAGATAAGGGGGCGTTGAGTGAGGAAATTGGTCCGAGCAAATAAATAGAAATGGAACCCAGTGTTCAATGCCGGTTTTTCTTACCTGCACAAACCATCATAATACGAGTATAAAGGCGTCATTCCTATGTTATGATTGTTTATTGGTATAAACAACGGTCTAACCAATCGAATTGAAATTGGGGAGTAATTTCATATTTGTGACCTCAGAATTTGATTATTAACTGTTTAACGTCGTAAGAAAAACCCGACTGCCAATTTTCAGCCCAAAGGTCTTACCACTTGAACCCTGCAGCGCTTTGAAATTCGCGTGATGTTAGGCAACGCCCATCTGCTTTGCGAACACGAGAGCGGTGCAATGAACGAAAAGATGCATTCTACCACCACTTTTCAAGTCCCTTCTTACACCGTACCGCTTCATACACTAGCCCCAACCACTGGCTCCTTTGTATTTTGTACATTGCATCTTTTGTTTTGCATGTTTCCCCTTTCTGGAAAGCGTCACTTCGAAGCACTGATAAAATGGGGAGGTCTGTTACCTGGATGGTATGATTACGTAATAGATTTTATAGATTCTGTTGGAAATTATACAGCTTAGATTAATTTTACAGCTTAGATATTTTATGATGTAGGGCAGGTTTCCTGCTGATGGTGGATGTGATGTAGGTAATTTACATGAGTGTCTATTAAGTTTTGTTTATTTGTTCCTACAAAACATATAGCAGGCCAGGAGGTATTATAAGGGAACTTATATAATAAATTTTCTACCATTTTATTCTTCTGGACTCTTCAATTATGTAGCTGATGTCGACATCGTGCGCATTCCAACACATTCCAGCAGTCTGACGAATCATATTTGATGCGAGGAAATAAGTTAGACCACTGGTTTCCATGAGAGAATGATTATGGCCAATTCGTGTTCGATCCTATTAGGATTTCTCCGAACAGCTCCAGGTTCTCCCACGCGATTCACAATCTCCTGCCTACGTCCTGCTTGACTTTTACCTAATACCCACACTCCTACATGTCGACAGGATTACTTTGTCTTCGTGCAACAACGGATCGCGACCTTCCTAAGTACCGTCACCCAAAAACATTTCTGTGCCTATTTCTTTCGCTGCTTACGTTTAATAAACAGCAAATAATAAACCGTTTGGAAACTGCCATCATTGCTCTTCTTGTTTGTCTTTTCAGCCTTCCTCAGTATAGATATAGCTCTTAACACAAATGTAGGTGTAGTAGGTACCTCAGTTATTGTTCGTTGAATTGTGACAGCATTGATGACCCAAATCAAATAAATCAATCAAAATCTAGTACTCAAATTTGAAAATCAAAATCTTGTATTTTCTGTTTTCCTGACTGTAATGGTAGGGAAATGTTAGGTGAACATACCTTCAGCTTTTTTCAGCTGATTTCTGAGGTTACTGTCTGTTTCTCCTGACAATTTACTCATGTGATGCCGTGAACTTTCCACTTGGAGAGCTATTTTAGCTAATTAGCATCTAGATTCAGTTCATTCGGTGGAAAATAGGGTTTTGGGATTTTTGATTCGGCGGACTAGGTTTAGGGAAGCTTGCTGGGAATTTTCTGTTATGATATTGCTATGTCTTACTTTTGGTGTAGGTATTCTAGTAGTTTCTCTGATATGCAATATAAAAACTAATCATTGCAATGTATTTTTGAATCGTGAAACTATTGTTTTGTTAGTTTTTTGCTCCAAAAAAATGTTATTTCATCACCTATCAGACTTGTTCGTCTAGTTCGCTCCACCCCACCACGAACAGGAACACAAAAGCCTATCATGCTTCCAAGCGTCGAACAACAAAGTTGACAGTCGATATTATCACGGGGCGTCGCCGCTGACGGGCTACTAATTCCAAAGCCATCGGAAGCTCCATACCCGCAGCCTCGTCGTGACAAGTTGTAAACACGGGATTTCTAATATTATCGACAGGGGCCTGATGGGGAGAAAGGCATCATGTGGGAGCCAGATGTGATGGCAACCCCCCTTTTGTTTCTAAACTTCCTTTCCGCCGTCACAAACAGGCGTTTTCTATAGGAGTCCCTTCTGGAGGTGATTATTACGTGGTTTGAGTCATAAAAGGTTCTTTTATTTGGCTATCAAAGTTAGCTGTTTATTGGACGATCACGTTGGCACACGTTGGCAGGGCTTTACAGAAAAAAACTATGCACCGAAGCTGTTTAAAGGAATAGGCATGTTTCATTATTTATTTATTTATTTGGAGTAGCACGGACATAGTTGTCCATTATATAATTATGTAACAACATCGCATAATCATTATGTGTGTAGAGGGCGTATCACGATGATTGCACAGCCCCGTGCACAGAGTAGCCGTTTCGGAAAAACTTTCAGATGGCACCATCATGATTATTTTCAAAGCATAATTATTTGCAACATGAAATCTAAATTTTGAATTGGAAAAAAGCAACAACAACAAAAAAATCCTGATTCGGATTCTACGTCCAGTGTCTTGGAAACAGGTATCCGCCCGTGCATAATAATAGGCAAATAAATAAACAGATAAATTACCTATAATTGATTTTCCCAAATGAGCACACTTAGTTTCTGCGCAACTTTGATGGTTTCTGTGCACATCATTTAGCGGTATTTTCCAATTCGGAATCCTTTGTTAAAGGTGATTCCTTTTGGTTTATTATTCTCTGAATATAACATAATAATGAATAATAATGTATTCGGTTAAAAAAATTCTTTCGGAACACCCCTTCAGATTTATTTTTATTTTTGGTTTATTATTTTCAATAATGAACCATTGGAATCGAGCATGAAAAAAAAAATTCTTACCCCCCCTCAAAATTTGATGGTTTACGTTTCAAGGTATGTAGAATCCAAAACTGCAATAAAAATATTTCTGTCTGTCCGCCGTACGCCGTACGCCGTACGGGCCACTTTTCTTAGTTACCATGAAAAAAAATTGATGAAATTCGGGTTATAGGTTCCGTTCGGCGTCTAGTTGGTCCTCGAAGCTCGACGTTACTGTGAGTCATCTCTAAGGGGTTCAAAATAGGGGTTGAAAATTTCAAAACGCCTATACCATTTTTTTACGTAAATATTTTTACGGTTTTAAATAGTTCTTGAACTTGCGAGTTTTTTAAGACCATCCGGAGCATCGTACGTCCAGCCGTTCGTTCACAGTAAGGCCCCGAAGTTTGCACCGACAGGCATTTTCGACTCCAGTGTGAATGAAATTGTATACAATTCAAACCAAATCTCGTAACCAGAGACGCGCCCACAATAGGAATTTGTGAATACGGCCAATCATTGGTAGGGATCACCTGATTATATTGGCGGAGTATGAAGTCGAGTTGGATGTTCTGTGATATTATTTAATTTGAAAAATGATGGCTCTTTTGGAGTTTGTTGGTAGGTAGTGAAACTTGAACAAACGTTGAAGTATTATTGATGGGTAAATTATTACTACGGTAAATCATTACTCAACGGTAAATTATTACACAACGGTTCATTATACCATCTACGTAGAAGGGGCTGGAGTTTGTTGGTAGGTACTTTTGCAACTTTTTTCACTCCTCATCAACAATTTCTTTTCAGAACTTCATTATGTGTGTTTCTTTTTGTTAGGTACTGTTTGTCATCGGCAGAATTATTTTAGCAACATTTAATTCGTGATTTAGGTAGGTACCTAGTAACGAGTACGGGGTTAGGTACTAACCTACGGAGGTTCTGCGATCTAAATAATTATGCATAGAATAGTACATATCATATTATATAGACGGGTTATCTATACATAGAGCTGTGATCTGTAACAGAAGGGTATTCTATACAAAATAATAAACCGTTGTGCAGGGATTTGCAGCGTTTTATTTTATTTTATTTTTTCAATGTTTCAAGGTGTGTAGATTCCAAAAATACAATGTCCGTCCGTCGGTCTAAAAAAAAAACGTTCTTTCGCACACCTTTTAGGCCCAAGTCCCTTATCTCGGCAGCCCGATCGGAAGACACCCACGAGTGTTCGGGGGAGAAAAATGGGCACGAAATTAGGTATTTTTGAGGTTTTACGTGAACTTGGGCTTGTATCGCTTTCCATGTTTTTTAGGGCGACGAGACCAGATGTAAGTTGATTTTGATCACTGAGTGAAGGATTGAGTTTCTAACGATGTTGCAACTCTCCGAATTCAATATTTATGGGTCACAACCCTGTTAAAATTGCTGTAATCACCAGAAATAAGTATAGTAACACAGGAGGTAGTATTAACAGGTGGATCAGCACAACTCGATGGCAATTTCACTGATCGAAACTAACTTGTCAGAAATAGCAACCTGATATTCGAGTTAGAAACCGTCAAATTAGCTTTGTGGGTCTCTTCACAGAGCTCCCATTCGTGCCGTATTCAGTCGAGAATAATAACCCCATTTGACCCTCTTTATCATTCAATAACAGGTGTATCAAGGCAATTCAGTGGCACTTTCACTGATCGCAAATTGTTTGTCAGAAATAGCAACCTAATATTCGAGTTTAAAACCGTCAAATATAGCTCTGTGGGTCTCTTCACTGAGGTCCCAATCGTGCGAGAATAATAAACCCATGTGACTTTGCAGCGTTTTTGTTTTTGAACTGAACACTACTTGAGCAAAAACAAAAAAACGCTTTTCATTACGAGGGGAGGTCTGTAATAAAACACTGAATATTATATTAATGTAATGTGTTTTATGGAAGCGGTAAGGGAAGGATACATTTTGACAGCGTGAAGTTTAGAGGCAAATAGAGTTTCCAACGAGTGGCGACATTTTTTAAAAGAGGTACTGAAAAATTGGAACATTGAGACAAAGTGGTTGTACTTGAAATTCACGAAACGGTATGGGCTACTTTGGAAAGGGTTTTCGTAGTTGTGTTACGTTATCTAGGTGAATGATTATGGAAAGTCGATTGTTTTCGTCTTATTACTTACTTAGGTAGGTGCTTATTGGAATCTCGTTGCAACATTTTCTTGGATTTTCGGCGGTTAGGTTAGATGTAACCAGTCAGGTAAGTTAGGTATCTTATTCGTAGTTGAGAAGGGCTCGAGCAATAAGCGGGCGTAAGTACCTGTGAGGCTTCGCCGAGCAGATTCCTCGTTGAACTTTCTTCATCAGCGCCCTTCTCGGATATCCTCCCGCCCTCCGGCATTTCAATTAGGTCTTAATTTTCTTGATCGCCACCATCTCACGTTGACGACCCTTATCAGAGTGTCGGGTTCCTCCGCACACCCACGCCCATGGGGAGGACTTCCCCAGTAGATAAACAATCAGGGGTGGCAGGGGATGATGATAATAAGGATTTCAAATGCCAGGAGTGTGGAGGATGAGAACGATGTGGTAGGAAGGGGTTACCCGAGTTTATCTCTCAACTCCCAACTCCTGGTCGTCCTTGGAGATACAACTCCATCCACTATAATATTATTATACAGAAGAATCTGAAGGATTGATGCGACGGTGCGCCAGGATTTTGACGATTTTCTTCTCCACTTCTGGTTAGCTTCTAATAATACTACCCGTAGATCAGCAATAATCAGCGTGCCCCGCGACACTGGTGCTTATCGTTATCAACTGTTTTTTTCTTTCCCTATTTCCGAATTAGATACTAGGTACACTCACTAGGTATATTAGGTACTACATCAGATACTAATATACTCTTTCCCTTTTCTTCGTTATTTTCAGTGCAACAGCCAAAAGAACATTCGAAAAAGAACATCCGTAGGTAAACCTTCTACGATAAACACTTGTAACTATGATAAGCACTTGTAGAAGGCTTACCTACAAATGGGCGTTGCATTGAAGAATAAAGTCAACTTAAAAGCTGTTTTACGTCATGTTTTAAGAAGAATGTTGCATTTAATTCCATTTATCAAATTCATCGAAAAGTTCGTAGATTGAGAAAAGAAGCTCTTAGGTTCGTAGGGAGGTTTGAACTTCAGTTCGTGGTTGGCAACCCTGGGGTCAAGATAGAGTAGTAATCAAAGCGCTTTTCAGCGAACACTGAGTCCAAGCCATGTTTTGAAAAATACGTGAGGAAGCTGATCAGATCTGCGAGTAGTATTATAGAAGCTAACTATAGAATTGGAGAGGAAAATCGTATGTCCTGGAGCATGCGCACTCGTTAGGAAGCGGCATCTTCGCATCAGTCCTCCAGACTCTCCTATATTATACAAATCTTCTGATTCTTGCTTTGTAGGTATTCATTCATTCATTGTCACAGATCATCACGTATCGTGCACAGAAGGAAATATACACTAGAAGCTAACTATAGAATTGGAGAGGAAAATCGTATGTCCTGGAGCATGCGCACTCGTTAGGAAGCGGCATCTTCGCATCAGTCCTCCAGACTCTCCTATATTATACAAATCTTCTGATTCTTGCTTTGTAGGTATTCATTCATTCATTGTCACAGATCATCACGTATCGTGCACAGAAGGAAATATACACCAATCAATCCATGCTTTTGTTCAGGCTGAATCTAAAAAACTAATAACCAAAAGTTAGTGAGGCATACTTTGATTCTGGCGGTGTTTGTCACACTATAATTAACTGTGTCTTCGCGTGTTTGTTTCGCGAAAAATAATCTTCTGAATGGGCCCTACGATTTAAAATTCTGATATACTTTATTGTTGGTCCGTTGAAGATTGTAGGTTGTTGGGCCATGACGCGGGGAGTATTTCCGATAGAGCATCATCTCTAGTTCATGACATACCTACATGTCTATAGGGTCTGGGGATTCGAAGTGAAGACCTTTCAAACACGCATCTCACTACTTCCAGATGAAGTGTACGCTACGCACAGCCTAGTTCTTGTTCAGAAAAAATGAAGAAGGAATTGGTAGCAGTGTAATAATATATAAATGCATGATCGACTTATGCGGTATCTCCAGGAAATGTCTGATGTCCTATGTCCATCTCAGGTGGCAAGCATTGCTCTTTCCCCACTCAATCTTGATACCCCGAAGAGCTACGCTGTCGTGAAGTCTGTAACTAGATCTGAGGAACTATAGTCTGTACGCGGGCCTAACTGCTCGACTCCGCCTTACTTTTTGGTTAGTTACGCACTTAGTCATTTTCGAACTTCAACCTCACCCCTACGCTCCCTCTACCCTCAAGATGCCACTTTGGACTCCCCCAAACTGTGGTGTAGACGTTAAATTGACATCTCGATCTTCCTTCGCCCCTGGAGGTCCCTAGAGGTCCATATCTCCTGCCCTCAAGGTCGTTCTCGAGGATTAAGATCCAATCATCTTCCGCACAGGGGGAGACGTCAGCTGACGTCATTGTTATCAACTTATAACTCAGTTCTGACGAATGAATCACGCTCCGAGATTGGTTTCAGAATATCCAATGTAATTTTCTCCAAACTTATTTTAAAAGTTTATATTCAGTTACATTCAACACTTCCGTCATTGTTCCTTGTACGTATACCACAGCATAGAAATAATTTCCTATTTGAAGAATCCACGCTGCTTATTTTCGCAGATAATTCCGTGGCACTATTAATATTTTTTTGCATCATTAAATGTCTGGGTTTTGATGTATTGTATTCTCGTGAGGGTGAAACGTACGTGTACGGGTGTACCATGATCTCGGTCGTTTGGGTATTGTCCTGTTCTCTGACTGTGGACCGATCGATTTCGTCGTTCATTCAGCTTGCAGAACAGAGAAAATAACATTGAAATTTAATAATGCAGATTCCAACCGCATCAACGGTATTGATTAACAGCAGCTCCCAGGGGGCAGCATCGCCATTGTTTCAAGCCACTCGCCGCTCCAGCAAACATTTTATCTCAGTTGATTACTCATCCTCGGCAACCCGCGCATCTTTTGTTCGCCCGCCTGAAGGGCTCGCGATCCATTAGGCTGTTGCATAATGGAAGGGAACGGGATGAATGAACGGGGTATTTCGATTTAGGGAGGTTCCTTTATGTTATCAGAGATTCATCACATTGCCTTATTTACTAGTTTGCAGCATCGAACTGTAAGTTGTAACAGATCGGTTCACTTCTCACTTTAGCTGCTGACACAGCAGAAACGATCCTCAGCGATTCTGGGTTTCAACTTGGTACGCTCTCCTAATGAAAGTCAGATTCGGATCAATTGATTCACTGTAGGTATAGCTTATAGCCCAATATCTCATCCACAGCCTCGTGTTGAGAGACGACGAGGAAGGCGGAATCGAACAGATGGAAACTGGAACAGATGGAAATTCTCATGGATCATTCAGTGCTCCTAAGTTTTCCGTCAACCGCAATGAATAATTTGAACTATGTGATTGATAGCCTTATCGGATCGGAGCCGTTGGAAAACAAAGTTTGTTTTTGTTTACCATTCGTCAAGTCCGCCAACTCAATCACAACTTTTGTTTGCGGAAACAGAGAAAAATCCAGACGTAAACGAATGAATGTGATGAATCGCTTTAAATTTGTATGAATAATAAAGATGAAAGAATGATGGATTCATGGCAGGAAAAACTTCATGATGTCAACATGCACTCAAACTACTTTAATGAGTATTAGGGAGGTGTATAGATTTGTTCCAGTTCAATTCTCTTTTCGGTTGGCTAATGTTAGCGTGAAACTAATTACCTATGTATTAAGGCTCTAATTTTCATAATTTGAAATTAATATCGGTCTTGTGCGTATAATGAATGGCTAAGCCATTGCGTCATTTCAAATATTTGGCGTAATTTATGGATTCCCAACAACATCAAGGTTACCCAATAGGTATTTTTGCTCTCTTAACGCTACATCTAAAACTTCTTGCATAATGTGATAACTTCCTGCTTCCTCACTATTGAAGGGGGTTACTTTCTTGTGTTCATGCGAGAACCGGTAAACTGTCATGTCCTCCATCAAGAAACAAATTTGGTTCGATGTCCATCTGTCCGACTGCCTCCACCATGGGCCTCTCTTCTATACCTACTGAGCTGAAATGTTGCGGGTGTGTGCGATTTGATCCCAAGATAGTTCTGTAGAAATTGAATAAATTCAAACTGTTGCTTGTCTGCGTAAAATACGAGTACCTAACACCTTGGTGGTCCGGTTCTATCCAACAGATTATGACAAAATTTGCATGAATTTGCAGGTCGAGTTCTTAGTGATGCCGTCTGAATTACAACCTCATTGATATGTTATTAGGTCCGCGCATGCGCTAACCATGAACACATTGTCATGGCCTTATCTGCTGTTCAAATTTCCAGCGATTATGTTGGTGGGGCCCTGAATGGTTCGCTATGAGCTTCATATTGGTGGTCAAAGCTCATATTCGCATGCGTAAATTTGAAATTCTATTAAAAACATTAAAATTTTCATGAGTTTTGTCCGCATTTGATAGATAGTTGGGTCAGGGCTTGAGAAGTGCTGCTATAGTAAACAAGTTGCTACAAATTCTATGACTCACGATGTTAGGATGCTGTTCTGCTCACCCACATGGCAGACGTTCTCATTTCTCCTTACCTAATCTTCGTGAGAATAGCAACGGGCGTTGAGCAATAATCGTTCTGCTCGAAAGAACCCGTTACATGACTTTTCACCCCCTCATGTTTGGGGTAAAAAAGTGAACTTGGGAGTAGGAGATAAGGGAAGGCGACAGATCTGAGGGACCACATAACAAATGAAGACCCTTCTCCCAGCCAGGGGAACACAATTCCGTAAAGTGGCAAAGACTTCTAAGCTTTTTAGCCTCTTCAACCACCCCCCCACAAACAGCAAGGACTCCAGTGAGTTATTCAATCGGAAGTAGTAGATTAAAAGTTGGGACTTGTTTCCGTGAAAATGGTAAAGGACGACGTAGGAGTTTTCGGTAGAGGGCTGGAAAGAAGACTTAATTCGCTGTGACGGGGAGTTATGGTTGAGTTTTTCTTCAGGAAGAGCTCAAAGGAATATTGCAAGGGGGAATCCGGGGGTCGTTTCTTAGTCTTCTCGGTTTCTCAGTTGTGATAACAAAAGGCAGAAGCTGACCTGACAGCTCTTCTTCTGCTTAGCGAGAAAAAAATCACTTGTTTTTGTAACTAAAGGACATGATAATCAACTAATTCGAGTTGAATGACCGAAGAACAATAAGTAGACGAACTCAACTCAAAAACCTTTACTTTTTTGGGATTTATCGATTCTTTGTTCTCTCTAAAACACTCCGGTATCGATCCCACAACTGTGATAGTGTAGGTAGTACTCCAAATCTTGTCTTCAGCGTTGGTCGGAATTTCGCACTTATGAAACTGTGCCCATGGATGGTGTGGTAGGTGGTGTGGCATGGTTAGGTGTGTATGTGGATTATGATAAAGATCACAGAGGCTGGTATAGCTCATTAGCCTCCTGATTTTCCATTCAGTGGAGTATAGGTACTTTCCGACTCAAGGCTGTTGAATCTGGATAGACTTGAGAACTGATAGAATACCTGGTGTAAGTTCGCTGAATTAATTGTTTTTGATGGGTCGGCATTCAGTCGGCTATCCTCAAACTGATGCAACCTTGAAACGGAAGGACTTAATCTGATCTCCACTCATATCAGAGTTAACATAATACATACCTAACCGATGTTCTTTAACCTAAGCAAAGAACGAGGCTAAGAAAGAGGTTTCTGAAGATTATGATCCCTGCGTGTCTTTTCGCTCTCAAGGACGGTCCCAGATCTCCAGGCGAGAATGGAATCCTTCCAGCCAGACCAGGTACCACTTCCTACACGACATCTGGCCGCCAGAGCACCTGCTGCTCCTCCTCTAACCCCCCAGATAAACTCCTATCGCTCTCATATTTCAACACTGTAGCTGAGCTATATTTAGGTGAGCCTTTTTCGTGTAAGGAGGCAAGCATGCGTTACAAGCTGTTGCATTACAGAAATGCATCAATTGAAATCAGATCAGTTGAGTAGATCTTCATGCACTGATTGGCGTTAAGCCGGTGCCTACTTTTTGTCAGATGCAACAGCGAAACTAGATTAGGTCACGAGGTTTTCCGTTTTTCACCCTTGTAAAAACAAATATATAATCATCAGTAAAAACAAATCAAACTATCAAATCATTCATCCCTCGTGTAAATCTCAGTTTTTACTTTTAGGGTAATTCGGGCTTAACCTTCCACATTCCTATGGATGCCAGCACGAGTGTTAGGCTGTAATAGTTGGAGCAAACTTTACTGAAATCCGCTGGGTTAAATATCATTTAAATATCATTGACCATTGTAAATTCACCAGTCAAATTATATTTTGAATAGATATTATCATGCGTATTTGAAAGAAGTCGCTAGATGGGTGCGAAGCACATACAAAGGAGAATCCCTCCTTCCCTTACAGACATATCTGTCAGGGAGTGTTGTTTTTGGATAAAAAATAGTATGCCTTTCTATAGGATAATTGTTGAAAATCATGTGAGATTGTCACGATATCGTGTAAGGTACCTTATAATATTATGTGTGGTGCGGAAAGGTATTTATTGAGGGTGAGAACATTCGTATGTATATATGCGCATGGTTTAATATTGCTACCATGTAAACTCCTATCTCTGGTAAAAACAGGCCTCCGCATTTCGATTTACCCTTTGACGTCACTTACAAGACTTCCCCTCCCCCAATCACGGCTGACGGTTTGTTTTCTGGTTTGTTGGCCACCACTGGCTTTTTTTCCCCTTATCCACCAGAATCATACGAACACAGCTTTTCGATCTCAGATGGTTTTTTAAATTGAGTTCGCTCAACCAGAAATGATTCCCTACGCGAATCCCAGTCATTTCGAAGGTTTCATCGGAAAGGCTTTTGAGTCATCCGGTCGGCCGAACAAGTTTATTCCTCGAATCGAGGTGTTCCTCTATCAGTCCCCTCGGTCGCAAATAACTGTGTTTGCATCAATCAGCTGAACACCTGGTATCCTCGCATTACGCCACAGTGAAGTTATTTAGCTCAAACCTCTTTGCAATCTGGTATCATTCAACTATACCTATCTCAGATACCGCTAAACTACTGGTACCAACGAATAAGGACAATAATTTTGATCACTTCCGTGAGATTATCATTTCGATGTGATCGAGAATCAAGAAAACCCGTTACTAGCTTCCCTACCACCAATTACTATATTTTGCCGGTTGTAGAAGCTCTTACAGAAACTCGGGTGGCATTTTTCACGATATTCTTCTTTCTATTTTTGTCCCGCGAAAAACAGGTCTTAAATTAGACGATTCGAAATATCGAAGTCGTACTCGTTTCCGTGTCCGGCCAGCAGAAGATATACTGTTTATAGGTACCTACATAGTTTTTGATGCTCCGGAGACCTCATTTTGGATTTCATACACCGAGTATCAGACCCTTATCCCCTAACCTATTATATTCCGACGATTTGACATTTTGAAGGTCTACTCTACTCACTGAACCCTCAGAATTTGCTGTTTAGTTCTTGGTGTACTGGCGGCGCCGGGCAATGGAATAGCGAATTTTAATCCTTCATTTTAATCCCTCTTTATAGAGTAAAAACGGCAGGTGTTCTCTTGGGAGACTTCCATGGGAGCTGTAAAAGCTGTAAAGGAGCAGTAAAAGGCCTTCGAGCCGTTCCAGAGTTCCTAGAGTAAACGCTAATAGTAAACGCATGATAGCGAATAGAAATAATGCGAATAGGACAGACGTGAATGGGAGTGAATTAGTAGTTCAGTCGTTCGGCAGCTTCCGGAGTTGTAGCTAAGTAGCTATGTTCCGCATCACCTATACCAATAAATGCGTTATGGGGATGGTCGCATGAAATTTCGGTGTGCGAATAAATTTCGTGTGGCGTTCGTGGTGACTAACGGTAGTGTGAACCAAATTCTAATCCACAGTAAAGTGCATAACCATAGACTAGATTGTAATGTGGGATAAACACAAAATAAATACACCTTTAGCTTACCACTAATTTATTAAGTACAATGTACAATTACAAGATGGCCTACCACATAAGGGATATAAGAAAATAGACTAGATTATTTAAAATTTTATATTTTGTGATTTGCATTAATTTTATTATTGTGTTCGAGCTGAAATATAAGTAACTGATCAGTTTTTACCAACGCGTGTGCCATCTGATTCCTTACCGTAATCAAATTTAAAAATAGTAGCAAACGGTGGAGCTTTTACACATGAATAGTTGCTGGCGTTTTTACAACTGGCATTTTTAAGGAGGCTAGAGAAGGGGTGGCGCTTCCACATGGTTTTTCACTAGCACTGGCGCTTCTACTTGTCACCGATACACAGTATCAGAACCTTATCTACGGGTTCTCATCTTACGGTTCTGCATGGCACCTCTATTTGGACAAATTAACTCATTTTCAGTAGTAATAGATGACACAGGTATTTTAAGCGCACGTTGTCACTCCCTATCATCGCAATATCTTGTCTGGCGAATGAGTATGAAAATCCACGCTCCAGCCCTTCCCTTCATATCCAGCTCCGAACCTTCAGAAATCGATAGGAGAGCTCTTCTGTCCCCGAAGCCCTCAACAATAGTCTAATTTATCAACCTCTACCCCCTTCGACCCACCATTCAATGCTCGAGACCTCCGAACAACCCCCATCACCAAAAGCCTACAGCAGACATCCTACAGCTCACGGGGGTATTGTGCGAAAATATTTACGGCTCTGCAGGTTTTTTCTGCGTCCAACTCCTATCTCATCCATCAGATTCCTCGTTGTTCGCTTTATTTCACAAAATGTTTTTCCATTTCCCGTCTGCACATTACTCGTTGAATAGGGAGGCGGAAGAAGTTGGTTGTCTATTGTGAAGCCGGAGTGTTTCTGTTTACTATCGAGTTCGTCTTTGGTCAGTACCCCCCCCCCCCCCTCCCCCCCCCCCCCCAAATCTCCAATGAGTGAGACCACTAAAATGTCGTAAGGTGTGATATATGCCAATAGTTAGCCAGTCAGAATCGGAATCATTATGGTAGGATTTACTCATTAGCAAACGTGGGGTCTCAAGGGCTTTTAATTTACTCAAACCTTAATTATTTAGTGGACGCTTATCATTAATTTACGGACTTATAGGGAGATATAGGGCAGATAATGTGGAACTGGTAGAATGTCTCATATATATATATATTTTTTTTAATTGCGTTTATTCAAGAATTTTTCGCAATACAAACAGATGTACATAAAATTATAAAATAAAAAGTACATGTGCATTCGAAAACATTGCCAACAACCAATACTCTATGCTAATACCCCAAAAGAGGAAGCTCGCGCAAGGGGTATGAGTCTTTGGATCCAGCACAAAACAAAAACTTAGTACCTACTTCAATTTAGCTTCTAATGCGGAAAAATGAGGGTGTTATAATAGGTGAGTCTTCTCCATTGTTGTTGTTCTTAATAGTTGTTCCTCTGAATAGTAGACATGGACAGCAGAAAATGGATTATTTATATTTTAGTAATTCCCAGGAGTAGTCAGGAGGAGCGAAACTGTGTCTAACTATACTTAATTATTATTGTAGGGCTTCTAACGGTAGTAAAAAAAGCCATACAATTTTACATAAATCATTAGCCGGCATTGTGAAGGAGTGGAAAGACAAATTACATTTAACTACTGAACAGAGACAGAATAATTGTGTGTTCAACTTCACTGGACGAGGAAATCTGTAATCTGTAGCTGTAGAAACAGGAACATTATAATGATGTGTTCAACACTACCTAGCGATTAGGTACACTAGCAAAGCTCTCGGACTCTTCGGAAGCTTGAGGTGTGGGGTATTGGAAGCGACCGCATCTCATACATCATACGTAACAATAGTTAGGTCAACAGAAACATTAAAAAGAGCCACGATGTCAATCAACAGGTATGTTTTTGGAGCTCTGAAGGTGTTTGGCAAATATTGACGTCATGTTGGATGTTCTTAATGGTATGCAAGCCATTCAGAGTTCTGTCAGTACAGTTCAAACAACTTGGGTAACGACGGAGTAAATGATGGATGCGTGGCTCGGAGTGTGTAGGAGTCAAAGCGGTCTTGAAGAAAGTGACCTAATCAATACGACCCTCTTTTAGTCCCTAAGTGGAGGATAACAGAACGCGGATGCAGAGAAGAGATCATTCCGTGAAAGGTAAAGCTCCTTCGTGCTCTCTCCCCTGATTGACGTATTACTTCTAAGATCCCCTACTCGACTTACGTTCGGGGACAAAAAAAGAAGTACAGGTCGTTTTAAGGGCTCGTACCGACTGCTCCCCTCAGCAGCTTGAGCTCGTTCTTCCCCTTCGGTCGTCCCCTGAGGCGAAGGCACATTTGAATGTTCCAGCTCAGGATGATGCCCCGAGGGTGGACGACGAACCTTTTTGCTGGAGAGTTTTTTTTTCTGGTCGTCCGTTAGAAGGGAAAAGACCCTTAGCATGTTTGCGCTCCCTTACGATGGATCGTGTGACTTTTGTGAGGATAGCCGCCACGTGCTGTCCCCAAGAGAGCCGTTTAGGGTCTTTAATGCGCGCGGGGGTGCCCGCCACTAAGGGGGATGGAGTGTCAGAAAGAACCACCTGTGAAATGCTTCAAGTTTGAGTTCCTCGAGTTCGGATGAATGATCTAAACCTGATGCGGTTCTACAGAACTGATTTCAACGACACATTCACATTCGAAGACTTAAACGAAATAACGTAACGTATCAGTTATGGTTTTGTGATAAATACCTACCATAACCTCCATCAATTTTTAATACTAACTTTGAAGTTTTTGAACTCGAAAATCGGATTCAGCTAACCTCTTAGCTTCCCATTTTAACGAATTTTCAAAGAAAATATAGCTATTTGGCTCGTTCTAACATTTCAGAGATTCTCACTGTGATACCGGAAACCCCTCCAAAAACCGTTGCATGTATCGGATATCTAAATTAGGTATAGATTTTCAGTTGTTTGTGTATATATATTATATTATGTGTATGTCATTCCGCACGATAAGCCCCTTAATTTCCATGGTAAACATTCATTGTTGAGCAGGAAAATCTGTCTCCGTAATGGCGTGTTCATTACCCAGCCCGATCCCAGCGTTCGAAATTTTCAAATTTCTGGTCCAAAAAATCAAAACAACAACTTTTTCAGCAACATAGGCGTGTGGGGCTGAATCGATTGCAACTAGTCCCCTGGTACGTCTAATACCAGGCATACCAAATTTACAAAATTGTAGTCCGAAATCCGAAAATAAATCGTACTTCTTATGTAGGCATGTGAGGTGCCATTTACCATGTTTTTTTTTGTTTTGTTTTTCTGTCGTTGAATCGATTGCGACTAATTTCAGCACGTTCAGACTGCATCGAATTATCAAAATTATAATTTTTCTGCATGACATGGTCTCAACTCCCTGGTCCTACTCTGGTCTCAGCAAGTGCGCAGTCAGGCCGTAATAAGTGCTCTGGCAGATGACCATTAATTTACGTTCTCAATTTCCCAAACTATTTACTTGAAAACTTGCTCCTTAAGTCATACTGCATGATTGGAATTTTTCAAATATACAAAATTCTAGTTTGGCGTTCTATAACGGGAGGAATGAAAATGCACGACGTTCATGTTATGTATATGCGCCAATCGGAAGCGAGACTACTTGATGAAAAAAGTAACACATTATTAATATACTCCAAAAAGAGCTGTGGCACATTGCATGCAAGTCCAATACACACTGGTAAGTAGGTACGTAAGTTGTGTAAGGTATAAGTGTGTATCACAGTAATGTGAATAATGCTATAAACGTGGGCACGTTTTTGGAAATAATCGCATACCTACAAATTATATGTAAGTACTTGGTCCTGCACACTATGATACGGATCCTGAAGCGGCGAAGACTGTCATTCATCCAGCTTCTGACTCCCAACACATTTTTGACCAGATGTTTGAGAAACCCAAATTTTCCAATTAACAGTATATTACTGATTCCCTAGTTTTCTTGTTAGTAGTGTATAATGGTAATTCTATTCATTGTTTAAACGACCACAACTTGTCACTTTTGGTAATTATTATTTTTTCAAAAAGGAACCTTTGGAATCGAGCATGAAAAAAGTTTAACAATCTCAAATTGCCCAAAATTGAAAAAATAACGGGCTTTGAAGAAATTTGAGAGGAGAGGGTTCTGTTGGAAACGTGTATGCTTGAAGTTTCGTGGAGCTGAAAGGGGGGCCGCCCTGCATATTCATGTTTATCTTGCAGTCAGAGAGAACCTCGTAGTAACTAGGTAGGTACCTACGTAAAGGAGTGGCAGAGTCCAGCTTACCAGGATGTAAAGTTCAGTTTTGGTTTGTTTGTTTAATGACGAAGTTTGTTCGAAGTTCGTTTGTTCAATGAATAAACGTCATCCCTTTCATGTTGTTCCATCAACAGTCGTTACATCAGGCGGTGTGAAGACTGAAGGGTCGGACCCGCTCGCGCAAACGTCTGAGTCATTTGAGCGCCCTCACAGAAGGAAGGGGCCCGATAGGTGGAGTCGAGGATCGTACGCTGGGGTGGTTCCTGTCCCATGCAAATCCCCTCATCCCGAGTCGGAGCGACCCGAGCCGGAATTGAATTCCTCCCTAGCAGAGCAGAGCCGGAGTATATAAATAAGGGGATGGGCGAGCACGGGCCCTTATCAATCATGGAATCCGTGTAGGTCAAAGGGCCAAGGGCTTGGTGCTCAAATTCAGAAGGGCTACTTGATTCCTTTGCTCGGATAGCCCCTTTCATCGCTGGTGATGCTTCTGTCCTAAGAGATGAACTTTGAATGAGGTTGTAGAGCTGTATTGTAGCTGACTCGAAATTGAAAGTGCCTCAACTACGGAACACTCTGTATTAATATGCCAAGAAACACGACTGGAGGACATCATCAAGCGGAATTCTACTTGTATATCAGGTCGAGGAAAATCCAGTGTGTTGCAGGATTAGTTGAGCGAAATGTTCAAATAACGTAAACTATTTAAACTTTTACAAGCCCAAGTCCTCTCTATAAATTAATGTAATCACTCCTTTACCCACAAAAAATTGGGTGTTGGTTCAGATTACCTGCTTCCTCCAATAATATTAGATAATTTGTTGACATTTTAAACTGTTTTTATAGATTTTTGGCCTAAAAATTAAAGACACCAAATTGGACCTACTTTTTGTTTTCGAAAATTATTCATCTTCGGATTCTTCCTTTCGTATAGAACTTTTGGCTAGATGCTAGTTGAACGAAGATTATAATACGTATATTGTCACAGATAATGAAAACTTCGAAGTTGTGCAACTAATTTGGAGGGCTTTACGTTGCGGCATATCCTCTTGCAGTTATCATTAACCGATCTCTCTTTAATGCTGAATTTATTACAGACATTTCTGTCAAGTGCGAGTTGTGATGCTCTATCTGATTTTGTACCAAACGAAACCGGATCTTTATCGGACGAATCGTTTGAATGAATCGATCGAACGAAGGTTCCCCGCTGACCCTCGTCTCATTTCATTTGCAAATTTAATGTAACCTTTGCTGATTGAAGGCCATTCAACTCACTCGGGTGATACGGAGGTATCATAATTTAATTCAATTTCTCGAATGGGGCGGAGGTTGACCCTCGTGAGAATCGGACCCTTTGCAGTGCAAGCGAGCGGTGGGCAAACGGCATTATCTTCCGGAATCCATTACTCGTTGTGATTAACTAGCGCTACGTGGACCGTGTGCGAAATGGCTCACTCGATTTTACCGGAGTGTGCGGTAGGAAGCCGATAAAATGCTGTACATATCGAACTCCAGCGAGTGGGTAATTCTAGTTCGATTTTCGAGGAATTACAAGAATCATAGGAACTTCCCTGTATCGATACGACTCCTTCGTTTTGGGTCATTTTATCACCATCCCTGGATTTTAAAATTGTCTATATAAATAGGTGTATACTAGCTAATTCAGCCGCGCGTTGTACAGTGTAGTTATGGATTAGTTGAATCGAGACGTCTCCTCCCCTTCCCATAATTTACGGTCAGTGATCGACCCCAACTTACATTCAAATGAGAACTTCTTGGTGGTCATTTTGTGTGATTATTAGGAGCTTTTTCCCATCGTGGACCCATATTTACGATTCTGGTGACCTCGGATTTCAGGCCGAATTGCCCTAAGCGCGAACTTCTAGGTTTAAAAACAAAAATCGTCGAATTACGTTTCTGAAGAATGTTGTAGAATAGGCTATTTCAGGTCTTTTACGGGTTTAGGCACTTTTAGGTTCTTAGGCATTATTAGTTAGGCCGATTTCCGACGAAAAAATACGAACATTACTAAGCAAAAAGTATAAAAATTATTATTACTGAAAAGTAGCTAAAAGAAACGTAATATTTTTGTTGGCCAATATTGTTTTTGGTTACAGTCAATGACAATATAATATTTCTCCAAATATTCGACAGTGTAGTTATGGCATTTTTCCTGGAGAATCGTTCTACATGCCGAGAATGTCCTTTCAACAACACATGACGTAATGGGCACGAATTTCGTGGAGGCCACCTCAGTAGGTCCCCAAGGCAGTAATTCACGAGATATTCCCCTCCTACAAGGTCGGGGCAGATTTTCTTAATTTTGTCAAACCCTGGATCCCTGGCCAGCAGTTTTGGTTTGTTAGTTTTAATCGCGAACCTTTAGAATGGAGCATGGGGAAAACAATTTCACCCCTCCTCAAAATTTTGTGGTTTCCGTTCCACGGTATGTAGAATCCGAAAATGGAATTTAAAAAAAATTTCTGTCCGCATGCCTTAGGGCGTTACAGCGTGGCGGACGGACAGAAATTCACTTTCCTTAGTTACTATGAACAAAAATGATGAAATTTGGTTTGTAGGTCCCATTTTTGGGTTCTAGTTTTTCTGCGAAGCTCGGCGTTACTGTCAGTCTGGGTGAAAAATAGGGGTTGAAGTTTTCAGAATGTTGTAGCTCGAAAACTAGCAATAGAAGTGTATGGTTTTTTTACGTGCTTAAATTGAGCTCAAACTAAAGAATTTTTTGAGACCATCCGGAGCATTGTACGACAAGCCGTTCGTTTGAACCGAAAAGCTTCGGCTACATGACAGTGAATGAAACGGTCTAAAAATAAATCCAGCCCAGATATCATCGCTTAGGAACAGCTGATTATAGTCACGGATGGCTGTATGAAGTCTAGTTGGTTGTTCCGTGATATTATTTCATTTGAAGAATGATGGCTCTCTTGGATTTTGCTGCATGCATAACAACAAGTCATTAATGATTGAATTATTGAATCCTGCGCATTTTTATTACTGTAATTCCCGGACCGGCTCCAGTACTAGATTTAGGAGAGTAGTTATTGGCCACAGAACTCAGTGATCTACGCAGAAGGGGCATCTATGCAGTTAAATAATAAACCGCTGTGTAGTAATTTGCAGCGTTTTTTCAGTTCGCATTGTGCAGCCCGTGGACTGTAATGTGCACTGAGGAAGGCGAGTTGTGCACTATATTGTGTACTAAATTGGCGGCTTTTAACACCAAATTAATTCGCCTTTTTGTTTGAAGCAGTTTCGTTTTCATCAGAAGTAGCTGTAAAACCTCTTCAGTTTTTGAGAGGGGCTGGCCATAGTATATTGCTGCGTGTAACGTAGGCAGGTCTTCTAATACAAATTGCATTTTAGGTCTAAATTGGATTTTAGGCTAGGAAATACAATTTATGTCTTTTCATTTTGGTTTATTATTTTCAATAATGAACCATTGGAATCGAGCATGAAAAAAAAAATTCTTACCCCCCCTCAAAATTTGATGGTTTACGTTTCAAGATATGTAGAATCCAAAACTGCAATAAAAATATTTCTGTCTGTCCGCCGTACGCCGTACGCCGTACGCCGTACGGGCCACTTTTCTTAGTTACCATGAAAAAAAATTGATGAAATTCGGGTTATAGGTTCCGTTCGGCGTCTAGTTGGTCCTCGAAGCTCGACGTTACTGTGAGTCATCTCTAAGGGGTTCAAAATAGGGGTTGAAATTTTCAAAACGCCTATACCATTTTTTTACGTAAATATTTTTACGGTTTTAAATATTTCTTGAACTTGCGAGTTTTTTAAGACCATCCGGAGCATCGTACGTCCAGCCGTTCGTTCACAGTAAGGCCCCGAAGTTTGCACCGACAGGCATTTTCGACTCCAGTGTGAATGAAATTGTATACAATCCAAACCAAATCTCGTAACCAGAGACGCGCCCACAATAGGAATTTGTGAATACGGCCAATCATTGGTAGGGATCACCTGATTATATTGGCGGAGTATGAAGTCGAGTTGGTTGTTCTGTGATATTATTTAATTTGAAAAATGATGGCTCTATTGGAGTTTGTTGGTAGGTAGTGAAACTTGAACAAACGTTGAAGTATTATTGATGGGTAAATTATTACTACGGTAAATCATTACTCAACGGTAAATTATTACACAACGGTAAATTATACCATCTACGTAGAAGGGGCTGGAGTTTGTTGGTAGGTACTTTTGCAACTTTTTTCACTCCTCATCAACAATTTCTTTTCAGAACTTCATTATGTGTGTTTCTTTTTGTTAGGTACTGTTTGTCATCAGCAGAATTATTTTAGCAACATTTAACTCGTGATTTAGGTAGGTACCTAGTAACGAGTACGGGGTTAGGTACTAACCTACGGAGTGTCTGCGATCTACATAATATGCATATTATAGAATAGTACATATCATATTATATAGACGGGTTATCTATACATAGAGCTGTGATCTGTAACAGAAGGGTATTCTATACAAAATAATAAACCGTTGTGCAGGGATTTGCAGCGTTTTTATTTTAGGACCTACCGTATTTACCCACACGATTCCAGTTGACTTGATTCAGAATATTGTTGCCCCCTTTCCAATTTCGTAGAAAATAAATGAAAAAAAAAAAGATGAAAACCTACGAATCCGGTCCCCATATAAAACTACCTCGAGTTTCATTCTAATTCATGTTGGCAATTCTCGCCTTTTGAGTTCCCCCGTACAATATTCCTTCTGGGAAAAGTATGTTATCACCTGAAAATCGGTGTCCTAGTCCTGTTAAAGTGTTTAAATTAATATTAAGTGTACAATTTCATGATGAATAATGGCCGATCTGTATAGGAAAATGATTATGGTATCATTACAGCCAGTTATTTGATGTACAACTTATATCCATGACAGTGTCGCCTTCTTGTTGCAAGCCAAATCCGTTTTTCAATGTCAGAACCACTCCACTCCGCTCTTAGTTCTTCAACGTGCAGTTGATATTATTCCGCCGGCATATCACCTTTCACATCACTGGGTTGGGTCGCTTCCGTGTTCCTTATCTACAAAGGATGTCCAAGATGAACTGCCATTGTCCCTGAGATATCAAGTGCTCTTGAACCCACATTATTGTTTCCCCTCACAACAATGTGTCATCTCTACGTCGAGTGAAACACCAACATAAAAATAGGCACTCCCTTTCATTAAATCCATTCCTCTTGGAATTTCTAAATGGATGTACCCATGATTTTCATGGAAATCACAAATTAATCGGTTCGGTATAAATTGCAGTCTTTGCGTGTTGTAATAATAAAACCAGATTTATGAATGCGATTAAAAGCACTGGAAGGGTTTTTACCTCCTTTTCTCAGTTGGATTGAATTTAGGACGACTGATTATAGTTTTCTGATTGTTGTGTTTCAATTTTACTTAAGTTCTGTGTGTATGTCAATCTCTGTAGGTGCTAATAAACTTGTTTTCTTGTTTCAGGTAAGTTTGATTCCACCTGTTTGAATTTCGTAAGTTGATTATCGATTGACGTACCTACTACCTATATTAATTGTTTCATGTTCATTGTAAGGAGAGAGGTGGAATTTATGGTACCGACCAACTCATTTATACTAAGAATGCAATTTGAAAAAATGTCGTTGGCATTTCATCAAGTTTTTTAGTAGTGAAAGGGCAATATTATGTTCAAAACCATCATAATGATGTAAATGGAATATTTTGATAATACAGAGACAAGTTAGGAGTAAACTGCCTTTAATGCTTTAGATAAATAGTTTCAATCTTTTGGAAGCCAGCAGCTCGTAAATCGATGGTATAAACACAATCGTTAATGTCGGTTTCTTGAAAAATATTGATTCCAGATATAACGGTGAACTTTGCTTTTTCAGGTGGTTTCTTGTCGTAACCACTAATGTCGCTGTGTATGGTTAGAGATCCATGTTGTGGTGGTCGAGCTTTTGAAAGAACGCCAATTTTTCTGGTAACCAACACCAAACGTTTGGGGGTGTTAGTTTTCAAACGCCGTTAGCACTTCCCACTTGAGAATCACTGCTTTGGATCCATCAATGTTATTAAATATTTTCTATTTGAAACCGTCAGTTATTCAGTATTTTCTAATTTCGTGAATCTTTTATGTCTACTTTTCCAGTTATCTATTCCTTCCATTAACCATCAAAGTTATTCAATATTTTATATTTTCTTGATTATTTTATGTCTACTTTTCGAGTTATCGACTTCCCTTATCTCCAAAACTGCTTCGGAACTTTTGTTTTTCTCAGCCCGTCCCCAAAGTTTGAGGGCTCCGAAGGTAAGTTTCAGGTTCCTCCTCCCTCCCTTGTCAACACAAATCCCAAACAAACCTGAGTTTTCCGTCGGCTGAGATGTTTCTCCAGAAGTTCGAAGCGGTGTTTTCCATCTACATGTTTGTTCCTTTCTCCACAAAGAAAGAGAGTCGGATGACATGACGTATCTTACTGTACCGCCCCCTGTCGAATTCAACCCCTCAGATTGTTTGGTTTCTGTTCTCAAAACCACCCAATACTTGGAACATTCGAAATCCTTGGAAAAGCTATTTATCGTATCCCAGCCTACCTAGCGTCATTTGGGGTTTCTTGCTGAAAAGTCTTATATATTAATTGCTATGCAATTTTAACGCCGGGGGTCATGTGAAAAAAATGTCCTGTCACAATATCCTGTCACAAAAACGCGTCACGCAAAGAGGAATGTGATGAAGATGAGCACAAAGAGGAATGTGATAAAGATGAGCACAAAGAGGAATGTGATAAAGATGAGCACAAAGAGGAACGTGATAAAGATGAGCACAAAGAGGAATGTGATAAAGATGAGCACAAAGAGGAATGTGATAAAGAATTACCAACGTTATCTTTGTTACCTATGAATAACTAGTTACCTACATTCAGAAATAAATGTAAATAAATAACGTTTAAACAGAATCGTTTTATTTTTTTGTGTGTTGGTGGTGTGGGGGGGGGGGGTAAATTGCATAGCAAATTCTCCTTTGTTATACGAAGTATAAGAACACATCCTTCGGGGGTGAGGAACGGCGAAGCCGTTCCGAGGGGGCGGAGCCCCCTTTGGGGGTCCAGGGGGCTTGCCCCCTGGCGAGGCCCGAAGGGCCGAGTATATATATATATATATATATATATATATATATATATATTACTATGTTACCAGAAAAGTGTATGACCAGGCTTCAGGCATATAAACGTGGGATAGTGAGAGTTCCCTACGTAGGTACATGAGTGATTTCAAGTAAACATTCCAGCGTTAAGGCTGTTGATTATTTAAAATATGACGCCTGCTCCTGTCTTAAAATAAATAAAAGCCTGTGAAAAGAATTATATTTATTGCGACTATCACAAAAAAGGGAAGGTATTGAACTCGTGTTAGCTGTACGTATCTCACCCGCCCCAGCAGAGTCTACTAAATCCATCACGAACGAGAGAGCTAAATGCAATTAATTAAAAATCGCTTTCCCAAAAAAAACGGGCAAAAAAAACTGAGGGGGACGCTTCTGTTTAGGGCCCGAACGACAAAGTTAGCGGAAATTAATAGGCGTTTTAGCTCCTAATTAATAAGGAGCGAGATTAAATTGAAGAGGGGATGGCGTTCTGTTGGGTTCGAAGGGACGGGTTTTAGTCTACGACAAGTTGGATGGTTCGCTTGAAAAACACGTGAAATCGCGGTAGTTCGTCAACTAAAACCTCTTGGTGATTTATCGTTGTGTCAACAAGTAAGAACAAGTAAGTTGGTGAAGACTTGATTAAACGCCAAAATCGCCTCAAATGGTATAAATGTAGATGGCTGATTATAATTACACTTATTGTCGCTCTGTATTTTAAAGAAAGTTGGTATTTCTTCGACATGTAGAGTGCTTGATTGAAAAGTTCCGTGGGAAACTAGAAATCTCATCAAAGACTATCGAAGAGCAACCAACTCAATTCCATAAAAAATATGAAACATGCGCTGAAAAGATGTTTTACAGTTTGATTGTGACCCATGTTAATAATGTTCATTCTCCGGGTGGTCTCCAAATCAAAATCAACTTGCATCAACTTTACGTGTTAAACCTTTGATGAGTATATCATATTCGTGCTTTATATCAATTGTAGCAGAGTTGATTGTTGAAAGTTGTTAAAAGCGTTTTAAAGTTTTGTTGAAAGTTTTTAATTGCACGAACCAGGGATTGTCCACGATTGTCTCGTGTAAATTCCATTTGTAGGTATCCCAAAAGTGAATTTTTATCAACCACGTCTTCTAAATCACCATTTTGATAATTTTCTACTTGTTTCTGTTAGATCATTTCTCTATCTCCTGTATTTTGAATTTTTCCTATTCGTGCATTTCTTCTATTTTACTAGCGTTTACCTGATACGGTATAAATTAACATTTCGTAACCCCAAATGTCGCATAATAGACATAAATATTATGTCTATTGATAACTAAAGGACTTATTACTAAACGTTAACGTGCCGTATTAAATTTGAGAGTAGTTATATTAACAATCAGCCCAACGCGTAGTTCGCTATTACAGACCCTATCATATTATTAAATTATATAATTATACACATACATTATGCAAATTGAGGCAATTATTCCAGCGGTATATCAGCTAGATTGATTTGTAGGCCGAATCATGCATCAGTTCAGTATGTTCATTTCACTGTAGGGATTAGTGGGGCGAGTCGATCATTATATAGTTAGGTAGGTACTTGCATTTGAATTTTGCTAGCGGATTCGATACGTGAACTCGTATTCCTGTGATATTAATTTTAATGATAATGTTGATGACTGCAATACGTCGCATAAGCAGCAACAACCCGTATCTCAGCTTTTGAAGACATTTATGTCATTCATCATTCTTGGCTCAAAATTGGCCGTAGAACCGATTGCCGGGCTCGGCGATTCAGGCAATAGGACGTGCATAAATCGCCAAATTAAAATACAAAGTGTATTCACAAAATAACTCGACATAGCCTATGTCCACTAAACCCACGTGAATGGGCTGCGTCCAGTCTACGCATCTTTGTCGCAGGGGAACCTTAATTTTCTCATACATTTCATTTGTTCTTCAAATAATGTAAGATTGGATTATTACATCACAGTTCAAGTCGGCAAATCAGAAAAACAGTCGCTTCTGAGAGGCCACTAGATAGGTATTATTTTCGGAAAACGATATATAATTATCACACCCAGCTGATATCTCCATCTCCCACCTGGTTGGAACCAAAATGAATGAAATGTGGTTTGTAGGTCCCATTCGGGGTCTACTTGGTCGGCGAAGCTAGGCTTTACTGTCAGTCATCTCTAAGGGTTGAAAAATAGAGGTTGAAGTTTTCAGACCACCGTAGCTTGAACACATTCAATTGAAGGGTATGGTTTTTTTACGTTTTTAAATTGATCTCAGAATAAAGAATTTTTTGAGACTACTCGGAGCATTGTTCGACCAGCCGTTCGTTTGCATCGAAAAGCTTCGTCAACATGATCGTGAATGAAACGGTACAAATCCGGCCCAGATAATCATTGCTAGGGAGCACCTGATTATAATCACGGATGGCTGTATGAATTTGAGTTGTTTGTTCTGTCTTATTATTTCATTTGAAGAATGATGGCTCTTCAGGATTTTGTTGCTTGGTACTTTCGTAACTTGAACAAACGTTATGCTTGATGAATAGAAACCAATAAATAATCAATTATGGAAGTGTTGAATCCACCGAATATTCACGTAACTCTTATTCCCCGGCCGGCTCCAATGCTCTATTTTCATCACCTTCCTTGGAGGGAGCTCGAGGGAAGGTATTGACCACAGAAAACAGTGATCTACGCAGGTCACCGCAGTAAATAATAAACCGTTGTGTAATAATTTGCTTAGCGTTCGGTACCAAAAATGTATAACTCCATCTTATTTTGATGGCTGAACGAGGGTCAGCCTTCAAAATGTCTAGTTTTAATATCTAAATTAGCTGAGGTTTTATTATTTTTGCAGTTTAAGTATGGGTCGTGGTATCTTGACACCGAAACCCGTACAGCATATTGAGTAGTTTCGAGGGGCCTCAAAAATATAATTCGAAAACTGTTGGTTGTTCCGACAAATTGACCCACGATATATGTAATGATGAGAACCATCGGTAAGGTAGTTCGTCGGGTACTGACAGGCAGATGCCGTTGGAATCCATTTGAGTCTCTCCGTCTGATGTCTAGTGTAAATAGATTGTCATCTCGTCATAACTTCAAATTAAATTGAAGATAATTTCCTACTCAAAACCTTTGACCTGACAATGGCTCAAGTAGGTAGGAATTTCAGCTTGGTTGAAACCTTCTCATGAATGATGGTTCATCGTAGAGCTTCGACTCTGCAGAGCTAAAAGGGCTTTTCCTAGTGAATTCACTTAGTTTACAGTGACAAAGGAAAGTGACTTTGAGCTCCTCTGGTAGGCTCTTTAGAAATCCCAAGACGTCGCGAATGCTCGGCAAGTTCTTTGTTTAACTTAATTAACACGGCGGGGGACGGTTCCCTTTTCAGTTTTTGCCGAAAGGTGAGGCGTCTTAATGTTTAATTTCCTCTCGTTTAAAATAAGTTTCATTCAATATGTTTAAAATAATTTTCATGTTAACATATGTTTTTACTTACATACATATAAGGTTACCTTGTTAGCCTCTAAAATCGATAATACAATCTGAAAATCGGACGGCTTACACTTACATGATCAGTTCCGATACACTTATTTCGATTGATTTGTACACCTATTGTATTTGTACACCTATTTGTAAGCATTTTACATCATACCCACACACAACGTTCTACACTTTTTACAATGCATACAACACAATTATATCCCTAACATTTTATTTCTTATTATATTATAAATTCGAATCTCTGTGTGTCTGTCTTTCTATGCACGGCCAAACGGCTCGACGGATATCGACCAAATTTGGCACGAATATCCAGTAGGCTCCCAAGTTGTGCAATGTCGCATTTTTAATTCCCTCACCATAGCGGAACTATGGTCGACCATGGTCAACTTCGTTAATTGAAATGGTAACCCCTATTTTTTATCGCGTATTCGTAATCTACGTGAAATTCTATCTACGATCGACCCTTCGGACTACCCCCGCGGTCGACCATAGCGCATCCATGGGCCCCTCCATGGTCGAATCCCGAATTGCTCAACGGATATCGACCAAATTTGGCACCAATATCCGGCAGCCTCCCAAGTTGAACGTAGGCGCATTTTTAATTCCCTGACCATAGCGGAAGTATGGTCGACCATGGTCAACTCCTGAATGGCTTGACGGATTTTGATAAAATTGGGCACAAATACCCGGTAGGCTATGGGATTTTTCCGTCGTTTGTTGGTTCCACGATACTGCGTACAGCGAATCTCGGATAGCGAGCGAAGGGAGCGGTCAGGCTAGTATTATTATAATTGTTATATTATATATTTATGTCAAGGGAATGTGTGTGCCATTCTGTAATGCTGTAGACAAATAGTTTACAGAAAAGCACTCACACTCGCTTGTTCCTAGAGTGGATAGTGTGAAATTAATCCTGGGGGGCATATTCAATAAAAGATATATAGTGAAAATATATTATCTCTTTTGAAAACCTTCCGTGAGGGTTGTCTCCATCGGGAGGCCGTCTGTTCCAGATCTCTCCCGGGTTCGTCTATTTTGGTGAATAGCTTCCATGTATATAATATTTTCAATCAATAATCGACTTAGCTTTATGAGATCAAAAAAATGATAACGATGAATGGTCAAAACGACCGTTGTGGTAGCGGATGAACGAAGGGTGATACGCGAAATCGCTGTCAGACAAACGAGAAGTGCGAATGAAAAACTCTCTTTCAAGAAAAGACATTTAATGCCAAGATGGCCGCCAACTATCTCTCAGAAGTTACTGCTGAATACCTAGGTAGATTGAAAAGAGGTATCTGTTTAGCTTAGTGAATAGCCTTACTAGGATAGGATTACTCCAAAACTCGATAAAGGAAATCGGGCTTGAATGAAAAGTAAGCAGCTAGGTACTTCAGGAACAAACTTGACAGAGTTGGATATTATTTACTAGGGTGCTGATGAAGCCCCCCCCCCCCCTCTTCACATTATTTTCAAATCGCGAGTAAGTAGGTAAGCATCTATGTACTTCGCTATAATCACTTTTTACTTTCTTTTCTTTCTAAATAGGTATTGTAGGGATGGGCGTTTCTGTTCTTTTTGAGAAACTAAACCAAAGAGCTCATTTTTCCTGCTGCGAAGCTGTCTCTCGCAACAGAAACGATGTCGTATCACCTGTTTTTTCCCCCACAACGAAACTGTTTCTTCGTTTTGGTTTATTATTCTCTGAATAATACACCTATGTAATCGCTCAGCAAAAAATTTTTATAACACCCCCTCAAACTTTTTTCTTTTCCGTTTCAAGGTGCGTAGATTCAAAAAATGCAATGTCCGTCCGCCGTCCGCCGTACGCCGTCCGCCGTCCGCCGTATCACGTGTACAGGCTTCATTTTCGGTCTAAAAAAGTCGTTCTTTCGCACACATGCTCCATTTGGGCCCTGGTTGTGTCCCGAAACTTTTCAGCCCGATCGGAATATACCCAGGGATGTTATGAGTGAAAATGTGTGTAAAAATAGGTACTTTTTGCGTTTTAGCAACATGTTGGTAACATGAGCTTTTGAGGTATCGTTTTCCATGTTTTTGGGGACGAGAAGATCGAATATGAGGTCGATTTTGGCCAAGGAGTGGAAAATTGAAGTTGTACCAGATGTTCAGCTCCCAAAATTGATTTTGTATGAGTCAAAAACCTGCGAAATCGTCTGAAATCACCATCAGTTTGTAGAATAACACTAGAAAAAGTGTCAACACGTGGATCAAGACGATTAAATGGCACTACCAATGATCAAAGTTAATTTGAAAAAAAAAAAAAGATCGTACCTACCTAATTTGTGTTTTGGGGGCCAAAATTGGTGGAAACCATCAGAAATAGCTATTTCAATTATTTCACATGAAACAAACAATAAATGTACAGCCAACATTTTTGTGGAATAATAAACCCCATGTGACAAGGACTTTGCAGCGTTTTCCTGCTGCGAAGCTGTCTCCAGTGGAAACGGTTTCGAAACACCCGTTTTTATTCTTTTGGTTTATTATTTTCAATAATGATCCATTGGAATCGAGCATGAAAAAAAAATTCTAACCCCCCTCAAAATTTGACGGTTTACGTTTCAAGGTACATATGTAGAATCCGAAAATGCAATAAAAATATTTCTGTCTGTCCGCCGTACGCCGTACTGACCACTTTTCTTAGTTACGATAAAACAAAATTGATGAAATTCGGGTTATAGGTTCTGTTTGGGGTCTAGTTGATCCTCGAAGCTCGACGTTACTGTCAGTCATCTCTAAGGGGTCCAAAATAGGGGTTTTAATTTTCAGAACGCCTATACCTTTTTTTACATGAATCTTTTTACGGTTTTAAACAGTTGCGAGTTTTTTAAGACCACCCGGAGCATCGTACGTCCAGCCGTTTGTTCACTGTAAGCCCCGAATTTTGCACCAACAGGCATTTTCGACCGCAGGGTGAATGAAATTGTATACATTTAGCCCAAATCTCGTCACCAGGGACGCGCTAACAATCGGGAATTGGCCCGAGATAAAATCATTGCTAGGGATCACCTGATCATAATCACGGAGTATGAAGTCGAGTTGGTTGTTCTGTGATATTATTTCATCCGAAAAATGATGGCTCTTTTGGAGTTTGTTGATAGGTAGTGAAACTTGAACAAACGTTGAAGTATTATTGATATGTAAATTATTATTACACAATGGTAAATTATTACACAACGGCAAATTATTACACAACAATAAATGATTACATAACGGTAAATTATTACATAACGGTAAATTATTACACAGCGGTTCATCTACCAAGAAGGGGCTGGATTTTGTTGATCGGTACTTTTTCAACTTGACCAACCGTTGAAGTATTATTGATGGGCAAGTTATTACACAACGGTTCATCATACTTGACCAGAGGGTAGGTATTGACCACAGAAAACAGTGATCTACGCAGAAAGGACATCTATTTCACTCCACATCAACAATTTTCCTTCAGAACTTCATTATTTGCGTTTCTTTTCGCGATGTTAGTTACTGTTTGTCATCGACAGAAGGGGTATTCATGGTTCGGTAGTTTACAACGTCGAGAAGTTGTAAACGGTCGAATTCGTCGAGAAGTCGAGTGCGCGACCCTACTGAGCATGCGCGATCGAGAAGATCCGTCGAGAAGTTCGTAAACGAAATAGCAGAGTCGGAGGTATGCTAAATGGCGTCGAGATGTCGAGAAATCGTAAACTGCTAACTAAATCACCGACAGGGGCCGCTAGGAGCGCCGCATTTACGACATTTACAACTATTCGACTTCAACATTCGAGGGGGGCCTCATGGTGACCACAGTTTTCGACGTTTTCGATTTACAACATTTACGACGGTCGAGTGAACCATGAATACCCCTAGAATTATTTTAGTAACATTTAACTCGTGATTTAGGTACGTTCCTAGTAACGATTACGAGGTTAGGTGCTAACCTACGGAGGGTCTGCGATCTACATAATATGTATAGACTAGTACATATTATATCGACAGGTTATCTATACAGAGAGCTGTGTTCTGTAACAGAAGGGTATTCTGTACATAATAATAAACCGTTGTGCAGGGATTTGCAGCGTTTTTTTCCTGCAACAGAATTTTTGTTTTTTGGTTTATTATTTTCAGTAATGCACCTTTAGAGTAGACCATGACAGTTGGCGTATTGGATTATTGGTAACCTTGGGACGGAATCGTAGCAAGACCGCAGCACTTCGTTTCGTCTGTGGCCGTCCTTTTGGAACAGTTGTTTCAGGTTTTGAGAAAATGTTTCATCGTTTCTTTTCAAGAAACAGTTTCTTCGAAACACTTCCACGTTTTTTTTCCGCACATCCCTAAGGTATTGGTCTGGCTGTTCAATAACACCCTCTATCCCTCTATCCTTGGGAGAAGGGAAGTTCAAATAACTTCTATTGACTTATTGACTTCAGATTATCTGGAGAGACAGTAACCTTCACGGAAGTGACCCCCCCCCCCCCCCCCCCCCCCCCGGTGTACGTCCGAGAAATTTCCGAAAGCGTTGAAATCGCATTCTCTTCTCTTCCACTGTAAAGAATGAACACCGTCCCATTGTTTACCGCGAGCTTAGCGGTACCAGTTGATTGAAATAGGTTCTTCGGCGAAATTGTTCCCTTCTTCGTAAAGACGGGAGTTGCTTGTAACACTCAGGAGGGCCTGCGGGCATTCCTGAGTGTCCCGGATTCCTGTGAGAGTGTGAGGCACGCGACTGATGGCGACTACAATAACAGCGTTGATGGGCGAGCAACG
This sequence comes from Leptopterna dolabrata, assembly GCA_954871275.1. Lineage (NCBI taxonomy): Eukaryota > Metazoa > Arthropoda > Insecta > Hemiptera > Miridae > Leptopterna > Leptopterna dolabrata. The sequence goes on along the minus strand of OX940984.1, from coordinate 11,931,320 downwards.
GGATTCTCATCATAACAAATTTGCGGCAGTGAGCTTCACTGCGTTACCTAGTGTTGACGTATTTCGTATTGATGACTCGTTTGTGGAAGGGACTCACGAACTGGCGTTACTGTAATGGAGCGAAGCATCGATGTCCAGCGCCGGATTTAGGTTTGTTGCGGCCCTGGGCCTGTATCTATAAGCGGCCCCCTGGGTATAATAAATTCAATTATTTTATATTCTTATTATTTTAAGATGAACATAAAGGCGAGATTTAAAGATGGACATAATACCATATATGACCATATTTCTTTGTAATGTAATGTTATGTTATTTTGCTTCCGAGTCTGTTCTATTTTATAATGGGTCACTCTGATTGTGACGAGGAAGCTCCTGTGCCATCACCTTGGCAGTGTATTTTATTTATATCCCCAATTTAAAAAACGCTGCAAAGTCCTTGTCACATGGGTTTATTATTCTATTGGACATACCTACAGAAATGTTGGCTGTTTATTTATTGTTTCTTTCATGTGCAATAATTGAAATAGCTATTTCTGGTAGTTTCCACCAATTTTGGCCCCCCAAAACACGAATAAGGTACGCTCCCGATTATCTCTGATCCTTGATAGTACCATAATCGTCTTGATCCACCTGTTGACACTTTTTCCAGTGTTATTCTACAAATTGATGGTGATTTCAGACGATTTCCCAGGTTTTTGACTCATAAAAAATCAATTTTGGGAGCTGAACATCTGGTAGAACCTCAATTTCCTATTCTTTGATCAAAATCGACTTCATATTCGGTCTTCTCGTCCCCCAAAACATGAAAAACGATACCTTAAAAGCTCATGTTACCAACATGTCGCTAAAACGCAAAAAGTACCTATTTTTACACACATTTTCACTCATAACACCCCTGGGTATATTCCGATCGGGCTGAAAAGTTTCGGGACACAATTAGGGCCCAAATGGAGCATGTGTGCGAAAGAACGATTTTTTTAGACCGAAAATGAAGCCTGTACACGTGATACGGCGGACGGCGTACGGCGGACGGCGGACGGACATTGCATTTTGGTTTATTTCAGTGAATAATACACCTATGTAATCGCTCAGCAAAAAATTTTTATAACACCCCCTCAAACTTTTTTCTTTTCCGTTTCCGCCGTATCACGTGTACAGGCTTCATTTTCGATCTAAAAAAGTCGTTCTTTCGCACACATGCTCCATTTGGGCCCTAGTTGTGTCCCGAAACTTTTCAGCCCGATCGGAATATACCCAGGGGTGTTATGAGTGAAAATGTGTGTGAAAATAGGTACTTTTTGCGTTTTAGCAACATTTTGGTAACATGAGCTTTTGAGGTATCGTTTTCCATGTTTTTGGGGACGAGAAGATCGAATATGAAGTCGATTTTGGCCAAGGAGTGGAAAATTGAGGTTGTACCAGATGTTCAGCTCCCAAAATTGATTTTTTATGAGTCAAATACCTGCGAAATCACCATCAATTTGTAGAATAACACTAGAAAAAGTGTCAACACGTGGATCAAGACTACTAAATGGCACTACCAATGATCAAAGATAATTTGAAAAAAAAAAAAATCGTACCTACCTAATTTGTGTTTTGGGGGCCAAAATTGGTGGAAACCATCAGAAATAGCTATTTCAATTATTTCACATGAAACAAACAATAAATGTACAGCCAACATTTCTGTAGAATAATAAACCCCATGTGACAAGGACTTTGCAGCGTTTTGGAATCTACGCACCTTGAAACGGAAAAGAAAAAATTTTGAGGGGGTGTTATAAAAATGTTTTGCTGAGCGAATACATAGGTGTATTATTCACAGAATAATAAACCAAAAGGCAAAAAACCTCAGCCTTGCGGCCCTGGGCCGTGGCCCAGTCGGCCCATAGGTAAATCCGGCGCTGTCGATGTCCGTCCGAAGTCAGCCGTTTGGCTTGGACCTAAAACGGATGACTCAGTCGGTCACTTGAGGAGGCGAGTTCGGAGAGAACGCGTGATGGTATCATGAATGTTTCATGTCAACTCCCTTCCAGTGACGAAATATCCACTTACGGACCTTTTACTCCTCAAATGGACCGTCCTCTGTAGTGACCGTGATGTGGGGGGGGGGGGGGGGGCTGTTTATAAACAGATGCTACAACACGATAGGCCGACTCCACTCGACCAAAGATCGAGTCGAATTCTTCACGAGACACATTTCGAAGATGTCGACTGTCTCTCACAACGAATTGGTTAGTAATTCTTCATATTACAACTGTTTATTTGTATACCCTTAGGAATTATACGCAAAATTTATATTTTATGCTATTTCAATGGGCAATAATTTATCCCCCCTCCCCATTCATCTTTCCAGGTACAATATAATAATGTTTCAAAATAATAACTCTTCCCGTCAGAAAAGAAGAAACCAACAAAACTTAAAGAAAAAAAATCGATTGCGCTGGCGATAACCTCTGTGTAATAGAAATATGCGTTTAAACCTTGAACAAGGCTTTATTAAGCACAAAATACTACATGTGAAATGATTCGCAAGAAAGTGAGAGTATGAAATCGGAAGCATCCATAGTTTCCACGGGGCAACGGCCAGGTGGAAAGATATAATGGCATTATTTGGAAAGCAGTACAACTGGCTTTGCGTACCTCAAACCTCGACATTAAAGACTGGTCGATCAGGTCATACCACTGGGAGCAAAAAATATGAACCGACAGTAGTCCAAATAGAGCTGTTAGAGGCCAATCCGGACTACTCCTACATCAGATATCCAGATGGACGTGAGACTGCTGTGTCAAATAGACATCTCGCACCCATGGGAGACGATGCCTAAATTGTTATAGAGGTTTGCGTTTAAACCTTAAACGAGGCTTTAAAGCACAAAATACGACATGTGAAATGATTCGCAAGAAAGGAAAAGTATGAAATCGGAAGCGTCCATAGTTTCAACAAACACATGGGAGTTTGTAATAATTTTCATCACACCCTGTATGGGCATTACCCGTGGTAGGGGATGAGCAGTGATCGGAACGATTCAAAAACTCGCACAGAGCAACCTAATCAATGTTTTTACGGTTTCGCGTGCGCAAAAAACACGAGTTCAGCGTAGATTTGATTGTTCCACCTCTAATGTTGGTCGAAAAAAGAGCTCTTCGAATTTGCTGTTGTAGCTATTGCACTTTTTCAAATTTGTGCTTGGGCATGCGCGATTGTGCAAGTGTGGTGGGGGGAGTAACTAAGTTTTACTTCTTTTTTTCTTTTTTTTTTACTCCCCAATGAGGGTTACCAATGGGTCTGAAAAATTAACTTTATTTTCTCTAAATGAAAGTAGATTCCATCCTGAGAATTTCGGAAGCAACACCAACCGCACTGTCCTACAATAAGTAGTTTTTTTTCTATGATTTTCAAGTTCCGTGCACTGGAAGTGACGTCACACCTGTGAGGGTGTCCGGCCCAGGTGGGATGGGTTTAATGACGTCACTAGTGCACGAAACTTCATAGAAAAATCATAGGATAAAAACTGCTGATTTAGGAAAGTGCGGTTGGTATCAAAATTCTCAGGGTTTTCTCAGGATTCTCAAAATTCTCTACTTTCATTTTTTTTTTTTTAAATAAATAAATAAACTGACCTTTCTGGTTATTCCCTGTTGAGGAAACTTCTATATAACGGAAAACTCCCATTCCCTGTGTTATAAAGCGCCTATAGTAAACTAAAGCTGGGTTCACATTGACGCGTAGTCGACGTTACGGGCGTAAAGCGCGTAATCGTCGAGATATAGCCTTTGTTCCAACCTCCACCTGCGCAGAACCCACGCGCAGATCTGTAAAGTGCGTAAATACCATTCGTCTGTCTCCCTCAAAACCCTCAGTGCTGTAGATATGCCTGGAGAAATTCGAAGTCGTGCAGCAACACCATATTTATGAGCGAATTTTCAACCACAAATTATCCATGTGGTGTGGAGTAAAAATAGCCATACGAGCCCACCTCCTGTACGACTTCTCCTCAACCTATCATAATTGTCGACACCATCAGTGAAATATCGCTTGTATTGTCAACTGGTCATGAAGCACGATTTCATCGTTTTGTTTAATATCTCCCATGTTATGTTAGTACGTACTACTGTGTAGCTGCGCGTCAGGTGGTATTTGGCGCAGGCTCTACCTGGTGGTGGGGCTATGAGGCTGGCTGATGGTCCGTGGAGGTTGGGAGGTTTTTAATTTGATTTGAGGTTATAAGGGCAGGCCCTTCGCCCTCCCGACCTTCATTAGACTTTAAGGGCTTGATTACCGTTGCTTTCTCTTTCCTTCACCGTACGCTTCCCTTAGTCTTCCCCTTTTACCTCCCAAAAGAAAAAAAAGTAAGAATGGCAGTTCCAATGCACTTACACCGACACTTCCTAAACTGTACAGGTTTCCTTATTAAGGACAGCCCTTCCTCCCCACTACTTCCGTCTTATCCTTGCAACTGTTTGAATACCCTGCGCCAAACGCACTCCCCTGGGCCAATACCTTGGAATTACTTCCTAGTTTCCTCCATACATTTTCATTGTTCCCCTCCCAAAGTCGTACTGTCACTTTCAACTCCCTCTCGACCACACGAAATTAGGAGCTGAGTTCAGTAAATACTCAATATTTCAGTGGGACACTGAAGAACTGTTATACCAACAGTAGCAGCCTCAATATTGGGCCGCACTGTAATGATGTAGGTATTATACTACATGTTCCTATACATAAATTGTGTACCTGATTAGCTCCAAAACGGCATGACAATATCGAATTTTCGAAGCAACGTGAAAACTCAAGACCATCGAACATTTTGTATTGAACCGCATACCTTTACCCATACACTTGTTCAAAGAAAAACGGAGTTATTGAAAAATATTCTATTTCCACTAATACACGAAAAACGCAAAAAACACTGTTATACCGGTTTCGGTGATCAAACCATCGTCAGTAACACACAATAACTGAAGGCATATTGTGATCTTGCAGACAGACAGTTCATTGAATATCTTCATTTTTGCCCAAAAGGGAGCATGTTGGATGTACTTGAAAAATTCGAAATTATTAAGAGTGATAGGTTGGGTAAATCTTTGAATGATGTAGTTCCTTTAAGTTTTTCTCCATTATTGCATTCATTTCTGTAACAGCTTGGTTCCACCCCTCTTCCCCCCCCCCCCGCTCATCACCTCCAGATCACCTCATATTCCTTTCACTTTTTGGCATTCTCTTCATGGGCCAATCAGAATCGGCCCCCTTCCTTTGTTCCCTTCACCATTCTTCTTCACAACCAATCAGATTCGACCACCCTCCCTTTGTTCCCTTCACCATTCTTTTTCACAACCAATCCCAATCGACCACATTTCACTTTGTGACTATATATAAGGTCTCCTCTCCAATATGCCTTCAGTTATTGTGTGTTACTGACGATGGTGTGATCACCGAAACCGGTATAACAGTGTTTTTTGCGTTTTTCGTGTATTAATGGAAATAGACTATTTTTCAATAACTCCGTTTTTCTTTGAAATGGGTTTCCACGATTTCGTCGCGAGTGATTTAGTTCGCATAGACTTGTTGGTGAATTGATAAGGTAGTTTTGGTGACAGCCTTTTTCAGCGCTTTTTAGTGATTTCTGACGCTTAAAAAACTCAAATTTGACCCACTTGTTTTGTGAAACACTTTATACAGTGTATACATTACACATTATACAGTGTATACAAAAACACTTTATTTTTGGTTAATTTGGCCTATACGACGTTCATTTGGATATTTTATTATAGTTTTGGTGGTTTCAAACAAACTGGTCTCACTAAAATCAACTCAAGGTCTCTCTTTCTCTCACTATTTCACCGTAAACCCCCACCCCCACCATTCCACCGGTTCTCTGTTCGTGGTTGTTGTCATAAAACGTGGTAACATCGGGAAAAACAACAATCATTCTCATTTTTCTCCTTCAGTTGGCATTAACCATCCATGAAGTATTTATTTTTTGTTACACGATATTATCAAAATTACATTAGTATCTACAAAAATTAAATCTTGATACCAAATTCTTATATATAAGATAATCCGTTCCATCCATTCACCTATTTTCTCGGTTACTTGGGAAATGTTGAATCATGGATTTGTTTTAGGTGTCGAAGTAGTGCAGTTCACATATCCATATTTCAACGTTTTTCCGAGTAGCGGAGGAAGTAAGTAAATGAATCGTGAAAATGAACAATAAATTACTTTGATTGGATTAATACGGGTTTAATGCGTAGTGTACGTAAATTAATACTTACGTTGTTAAAGTGTTCACATTGTTTTTAAACCAAGATAACCCACTAATTACAGCCGCAGTTCGCTGGTATATTACGGGCTTTGTGATGAATCTCGTGTGACTCGCAGCTCGGATTATCCAATCTCCTCGTTATTCCATAGCCTCCCTTAACGCGCCTAGATGAAAACCGTTTGATTGATATCCGAGCTTTCATTCGATACCTGAATTTCTGGAGGGGTCGGCACGAAAAAACTTTATTGCCCCTGTCGAATGAAGGGAACTGAATTTTTACTCTCCCCAAATAATCATTCGAAGGGCAAACCTATCAATCTTTGTGATCCGAAATCCAACTCGGATCAATCACTTTGCCGGTGGGGGAAAACTACACCAGTTTGCACTCAGCATAGGGAAAGAGGAGATCAATTATACGTGAAACGCCATGTCCACGGTCATCCCATTTTCTGTCGGATTTCTCGATCTGTCAGTTTAATACTAATGGTCCTCACCCCCCCCCCCCCCCCCCCCTTGTCACCTTATTTCCCTTGTTTTGAGGGAGCTTTTGTTTAACCATTAACTCGCACCGACTTTGTAATACACTCGGTTGCATTTATTGAATCGCTCTTTGCTTTCCCTGATCTACACAAAACTTTCAGTTAAACAGGTACGGTATGACTTCATGGGCGCATTCCGTGAAGTAGTGCATTAAACCAAGTAAGAAATTCCACGTCATAAAATACTCACGTAAATTGAGGATTGTTTTTCGCGGAAAAGACGCACATTGTTGACAAATTTCGCCAGAATATCAATTATTACACAGTAGGATCCCGATATTCCGTAATATCAAGGGTCCTGACCTGTATTTCGAATTACCGGAATTTACGAGCTGTCGGAATTACAAATTCCTTATGGAAAAAAGAATTAAACTACTAGTTATCGAGTTTATTCAAATCCGTTATGTTTGTATTCAGAAACGTTATGCTAGTATATTTTTAAAAAAAGAGCGAATTTTCAAAGAAATATTCGTGCTATTGGAAAAAGATATGTTACACCTAGGGAGAAACCATACCACTCTTCGTAACATTATATAATTTTTTTCGTGACTAGCCATTTTTACCGATTTTCTGTATTTAAAGCCAAATTTGGCCCATAATTTAAAAAAAAATTTATTATCGAAATAGTCTGTCTTTGTGTCGTGAATAACCATCCCACACAACGTCAGGTGAATTACTACTCAATTTAGCCCTTAATACCAATTGATTACCCCCAGACCCATATTCCGTATGAAAAACAACTGAAATGGTCATTTTCTGTCTTTGCCTACCCTTTCATACCACTTTCAGTGATTTTATATAAATTGTTCGGGATTTTAGCAGTTTTTACCTATTTTTGACCCCTAAAAACTCAAATTTGACATTTAGAATTTTTGAAAATTGCTTATCTTCAATATCATCCTTTTTTTTGGCAGTACTGCCTGTTTGGAATGTTCTGAAAGTTTTGGACCCATTGCAGTTGCTTCATTTTCTTTGAAAATTCGCTTAACATAATTCAGGTATGTATATGAACCTACATACCTTATCGCTGCTGAAAAAGTCTTTAACTTTCTACTGAACTAGGAATGTCCGTGTACTTAACAATTGCATTGTCACGCCTCACAAGTCACAAGTGAGCAAGGAAATAGCCGAGCCCTTTACGAATTATAAGACGTTTCGGAACACCAACTTCGATTTATCTTACAAATAGCCATGATTTTCCCAAGGGACCGACTATTTACTTCGAATTATCCGGATTTTCACTTTGTTGGGATCAAGAAAAACCTAGATTCCACCGTAATTACAGTGTTCAGCAGAAACGGACAATTTGCCGATCTCCATGGCTGTCTGTATGAATAACCCGCATGATCAGCTTCAGTCATCTGCTTACATCCTCTTGGCAGACTGGAGGTCAATTGGTAAATTCTATTATTTATGACTGATCTTTCTTCATGGACCTCCAGCCCAACTGCCGAGACTGTCTCATGTTGTTAGTGAAACGGCTGTCCTATTAACCACAATTGGCGCCGCCGCATAAATATTCTCTTTCGACACCAACCGATGAAGGTCCCGACGTAAATAAGGGAATTTAGGTCTTCGGGCCTGGGTTATAACTTCTGCAGTTGAAAGAATCAGAAAGATGAACTAGGCGCAATTGAATAATTTCGGATTTATGGTCGTGCAATATTGATTCATTTCTCCCCCCTCCCCCCCAACCACCATTTGTTTTTGGCGATAGGATTCAAAAATGGTACTAATGTTGCCTGGTATTCGCGTAAGTAACTCATATTACATTTTTTTCAGAACTGAAATCAAATAAATTCTCTTGAAAAATAAAAAATTCGTCATCACTTTACAGTTTAAAACAAAACATTCGATCTGTCCAAAAATTGAAGAAGCGTGGAGTATGATCGCCGATCAAGATCCCTCAGCAAGTCTGGCAAGGATGGATTAAGCAGCGATGAGTACAATTACTGTCATTCTTCCTCATGTTTCCGGCAATGTCCTCGAATATCTCTCTAATTTCTTAACTCTTCAATTTGTTGCTAAGGGTCCTCGTATGACGAATTCCTTATCGTCAGAATATGCCCATGTGAACAGTGTAATGAATTTAGGTTGTGTTTAGTTGATATTTGCTTGGTATTACTAGTAAATACACTCAAAATCCGCTTACCAACACACATGGAAAAGTTTATTTTTTGTTTCTAACAAGCGGCTGTCTCTAAAATGCCCCTTTGACCCATGGGCTCTTATTCTGTTGAAAAAGCACACAGGCAGTTGCGGATTAATTCAAAATATTGGCCTGTTTGGAACAATTCCTCGGTAGTGTTAAGTGAAGGTGGAAGAACTTCAACATTAATATGACTTCAACACTTGGATAAGAAACTGCAGTCAAACTTGTTCGTAGTTCATAATCATGGTCATCTGGCCGTTTGAAGAATCTCATCATTCATAAACTGAGGTCTTGAAGATCCTTCATCGTTTTACCAGTTACCAACATCTTCAGTTTATCGGTTGCTGTCCCATACAACGCGTGAACAAGATTCTGGTGTTTATCTCATCTCAAGAAAACGTCAGTAATTATGTGTACTTCACGTGGACCGTATTGTCGTGGGTTTTGATGTTTGACTGCGTGCGTACACATCACACAGCAAAAGATGTTTGATCATCCTTGCAAGAGTGGTCTGAATGGTCGTTGGCGCTCTCATATCAAAATAAGAAAAACATCGCGAGGAAATTGATCTACTTCAGAGTGTTATGGATGCTCATTTTTAAATGCAAATAACTAGCTTGATTAAAATTTACTACAATAAGCGCATTGTACGTTATCACATATCCAAAAATGTCTTTCCACTCGATTTTTTTCAAAATTATGGCGGTTATGGGTATCGATGATCGCTTCAGTTGTAAGCGCTGTTTAACCAGAGTTCGCCTCGCAATCCCTTTCTGGTTGAAACGAAAAATCAAAATTTCTACTCGCCTTTTGGGTTGTAAACCTGTTGCCGAACAAATTTTCTTGCGTGTTTGTCTGTGTATCCGCAAAACCTTCTCTATATCTGTACTTGGTAGTTACAATCATGGAATATGAATGGATATTCATATTCCATTCATTCCAATCCAAAATATTCCATTCATTCCAATCCAAAATATTCCATTCATATACAATGAATGGAATATTTTTACAACTAATGTTCTTCAGGTTGTGATGACATTGGTTTCTATGCATCCGAACCAGCCCCCCCTTCAGACAGCATCAAAACTGTTCAAACAGCGTTATACACCGTTGAATGTCGGGTGACTGCCTGGAAGATGACCGGATAAAACTCCGCATTTAATTTCTTGTAATGTCCTTATTACACTTTATGTCAAATATCACTATCAAGTGAGGTCATTACAAGAAATATAAATAACAAAAACATGGAAATCAGATTATTATAATAACTGTTTCCAGTTTGTATCAGTTGATTGATACAACTGTTTACCAATTTAATTTCAAAATTTTCGCAATTGTAGGATTCCCATCTACACTACCAAGTAGTCTTCCACACTACCTTGTAGTCTTCTACATTACCAGTAGTCTTCTGCACCACCTGGCAGTCTTCTAGACACCGCAATTTTCAGTTTTATTTTTCCGATTTATTTACATTATTACATTATAACACATTATTATATTACGGGGTTCATTACTTTATTTTCTTATTGAAGTTTTTCAGCTTGAAAGAAAAATTCAGTGAGAAATTTTGTTCAAAACTCAACTTGTCCAATGTTTTTGTGCAAAACGAAATTTGTCCGTTTTTCTTTTCACAAAATATTTGTATCCATATTTTGTAAAAAAATTGTTCTAGTGACTCATCCCGTAGGCATTCGAGGAAGGAGATTACAAATAAAATTGAGAAATAAGAAGTGCAAAAGTTATGTTGGTTTGTAGTTTTTGTGGTTTCCCCGAAAATTCATCAACTGTGACAAATCTACTAGTAGATTCTACTCCAAAGAGTGGCCGTAATGAAGTGAAATTTGGAGGGAACGTGCGGGTTGGGCGTTGGATGGTCCCATTTGAATTTCATCAAAATCGTCAAGTTTTTCGTCTTCGCGTGCGCGAACGGAAGCTAACCAAGCTTGATTTCTTGTACTAATACTCTATTTCGCTCAATAATTTATATTCTGACTTCTCCTCCACCACCACATGAAGTACCTAAATGATACAGAATGATTCCTCCTTTTATAACTTTGTCCTTCGAGCTTGTTAGCCTACTCGAAACCCCCGTTGAAAAATCTGGTTGCCCGCTCTCCGTCAGGCCAAGTACCTTTCTTTGTTGCGGATGATCCTTGTGTGCATGTTGTTGTGCTCATATATCGTCTGTGTGTGCGTCTGTGTTGTATGTGCGGGAATTTCAGTCGGAAAAGGTTCGGAGCAAAAAACGGAAGGGGGAAAAATGAATAATGGATTCCCGGGGATTCTCGCGACGAGCCTACACCGCCCTGTGTACTGAGAATTATTGTTCTTGTACCAGTTTGGTTTAATCTTACTTTCCATGTTATCATTCTCAATTTTCCTCAGTTTGTCTGTTTCTCTCTCTGTCTCTGTTACAACCTTCATTTATGTATTACATTCCAGATTCAACATTACTTTCTTCTGTTTATACTACTCAAGTGTAGAAGGAAGATTTATATTTTCATGGCAAATAGAATCGGAAGATCGCGTCCATCCTCACAGTACTATGGTTACCTAAACTGTACCTAACTGCAACCTACGACTCAATGGTATTGTTTAAATGTACCTATGTAACTATTTTATTTTTCCGTACCTAATGTATTTCATTTTTAATTTATTTGTTGTTCTTGTTATAGAGCCTTCTTCTTTATGTAAGTGATGTGACACGATAAATAACGCTGCAAATCCCTACACAACGGTTTATTATTTTGTACAGAATACCCTTCTTCTACAGATCACAGCTCTCTGTATAGATAACCCGTCTATATAATATGTCCTAGTCTATATAGTCCTCAAAATTTGATGGTTTACGTTTCAAAGTATGTAGAATCCGAAATAGCAATAAAAAAATTTCTGTCTGTCCGCCATACGCCGCGCTTAGTACTTTTGTTAGTTACCATGGACCAAAATTGATGAAATTTGGTTTGTAGGTCCCATTTGGGGTCTAGTTGGTCCTCGAAGCTCGGCGTTACTGTCAGTCATCTCTAAGGGGCGAAAAATAGGGGTTGAAGTTTTCAGAACACCGTAGCTCGAAAACTTTCAATGGAAGGGTATGGTTTCCTTTTACGTTTTAAAATTGATCTTGAACTAAAGAATTTGTTGAGAACCCGGAACATTGTACGTCCAGCCATTCATTTACACCGAAAAGCTTCGTCAACATGATCGTGAATCAAACGGTATAAATCAGGCCTAGATATCATCGCTAGGGAGCACCCGATGATAATCAAGGATGGCTGTATGAAGTCGAGTTGGTTGTTCTCTTTTGAATATTGTTGATAGGTACTTTTGCAACTTGAACAAACGTTGAAGTATTATTGGGTAAATTATCAACGGTTTATTATTCTGAAGGGGCTTCTATACAGGCAAGTTATTACACAACGGTTTATTATTTACCTTATGCTTCAAGAATAACTAAAAATAATTATTGATTGAATTGTTGAATCCCGCGCATTTATTTAATTCCCAAGCCGGCTTCAGTACTCCATTTAGGGCTTTCCTGGGGTTAGCTCGAGGGTATTAACCACTGAAAACAGTGATCTATGCAGAAGGGGCATCTATACCTACAGGTAAATAATAAACCGTTGTGTAATAATTTGCAGCGTTTTTTAAAATGTATATACCTATACATACCCAGTCATTCACTTGTAAGACACTGTTATTCCTATCAACTGTATTTATGCATGTATGTACATTATGTACATATCTTTATTTTGAACACCTATGTATGTTTTACTTTGCCCGGTAATTAAATTGTGTCTTGCCTGTAATAAATACATACATACTAACAATAAAACACTTTTTTTATCCTTTTAGTTAGGTCCCTGCACCATTTTCCTCTTCAGTGTAATTTCCAAACCATATTTCTTTTGCACATGAAATATTTTATGTAATTTGTACCTACTACATATTCACTCGCCCTACCCCTCACTAAGGACCACCTCACTATATGGACCGCTTTTGGCAACCCCGAGGGTGGTCTTTTTAGCGGAGTTCGACTGCACTTATTTCTCTATTTTTGGTTTATTATTCTGTGAATAATACACCTATGTATTCGCTCAGCAAAAAAATTTTATAACACCTCAAAATTTTTTCTTTTCCGTTTCAAGGTGCGTAGATTCCAAAACGCTGCAAAGTCCTTGTCGCATGGGTTTATTATTCTACTGGACATACCTACAGAAACTTTGGCTGTTTATTTGTTGTTTCTTTCATATAAAATAATTTAAATAGCTATTTCTGGTGGTTTCCACCAATTTTGGCCCCCAAAACACGAATTAGGTACGCTCCTTTTATTTTATTTTTTTCAAATTATCTTTGATCATTGATAGTACCATTTAATCGTCTTGATCCACCTCTTGATACTTTTCCTAGTGTTATTCTACAAATTGATGGTGATTTCAGACGATTTTCCAGGTTTTTGACTTATAAAAAATCAATTTTGGGAGCTGGACATCTGGTGCAACCTCAATTTTCCACTCTTTGGTTAAAATCGACTTCATATTCGGTCTTCTCGTCCCCAAAGACATGAAAAACGATACCTCAAAAGCTCATTTTACTAACATGTTGCTAAAACTCAAAAAGTACCTATTTTTACACACATTTTCACTCATAACACCCCTGGGTATATTCCGATCGGGCTGAAAAGTTTCGGGACACAAATAGGGCCCAAATGGAGCATGTGTGCGAAAGAAAGAATTTTTTGGACCAAAAATGAAGCCTGTACAGGTGATACGGCGGACGGCGTACGGACATTGCATTTTTGGAATCTACGCACCTTGAAACGGAAAAGAAAAAATTTTGAGGGGGTGTTATAAAAATTTTTTGCTGAGCGAATACATAGGTGTGTCATTCACAGAATAATTATTATAGTGTATTATTCACAGAATAATAAACCAAAATGCAATGTCCGTCCGCCGTAATACGAGTACCGGCTTCATTTTCGGTCTAAAAAATACGTTCTTTCGCACATATGCTTCATTTGGGCCCTAGTTGTGTCCCGAAACTTTTCAGCCCGATCGGAATATTCCCAGGGGTGTTACGAGTGAAAATGTGTATAAAAATAGGTACTTTTTGCAAAGAAAAACGGAGTTATTGAAAAATAGTCTATTTCCACTAATACAAGAAAAACGCAAAACACACTGTGAAAAACGGAGTTATTGAAAAATAGTCTATTTCCACTAATACAAGAAAAACGCAAAACACACTGTGAAAAACGGAGTTATTGAAAAATAGTCTATTTCCACTAATACAAGAAAAACGCAAAACACACTGTGAACAGTATTTTTTGCGTTTTTCGTGTATTAGTGGAAAATAGACTATTTTTCAATAACTCCGTTTTTCTTTGAAATGGGTTTCCACGATTTCGTCGCGAGTGATTTAGTTCTTACTTTTTGCGTTTAGTAACATGTTAGTAACATGAGCTTTTGAGGTATCGTTTTTCATGTTTTTGGGGACGAGAAGACCGAATATGAAGTCGATTTTGACCAAAGAGTGGAAAATTGAGGTTGCACCAGATGTCCAGCTCCCAAAATTGATCTTTTATGAGTCAAAAACCTGGGAAACCGTCTGAAATCACCATCAATTTGTAGAATAACACTAGAAAAAGTATCAACAGGTGGATCAAGACGGTTAAATGGTACTATCAATGATCAAAGATAATTTGAAAAAAAAAGAAAAAAAAAGAGCGTAAGTACCTAATTCAAGTTTTGGGGGCCAAAATTGGTGGAAACCACCAGAAATAGCTATTTCAATTATTTCACATGAAACAAACAATAAATGTACAGCCAAAGTTTCTGTAGGTATGTCCAGTAGAATAATAAACCCATGTGACAAGGACTTTGCGGCGTTTTTATTTTTATTTTTGTAATATATGACACTGTAATACCAAAATGGTGGCTTGAAAGAAAGAAATTGTTATTATCATTTTAATTACATAAGGCACCTAACTACTGCACGTAAGACTGCAGCCTGCAGTGGTTATTATGAAGTTCTCATGCTACTCGTAATTATGTAAGGTCAGGTTATTACAGTCCGTAATCCTTTGAAATAATTAACAATCCTGTGCAGTTCTGATAACTTAATTGGATCTCTGAGGTAATTGGCCCCGTAATACGAACCCCCCCTCATTCGTTGCGTAGAAAATGCCTCCGAGGATTACAAAGGTAACGCTCCGCCCAAACGAACCGTTTTCCCCCCGCCCCGGCCGAATCTGGAAAATAATCGGCCGATCGCCCGGAAAACGGTTTAGTGTTATTAGGAAACCACCGGAAATCGGTCACCTCCGCCCGCGGGGGAAACCCCATTTTCTCCGTCCCGGGGAAAAAATTGGGAGGGGGGTATATCGAGTGAGAAATGACTTGCAAGCGTGTCTGTGTCTGTGTGTGTATGCATGTGTCTGTATGTGTCTGTGCGCCTTTCTGTGTCTGCCTGTTGTATGCCTGTGTGGGACGACTTGGGAAGGTGGAGTTCGGGTGGCTGGAACGTGAGCGCTGGGGGTTTTCAATCATCCCCCACCACCACCCATCCACACCGCCACACCTGTGCGGGGTAATCCCCATGTAATCCCCCCACCCCCACCCCCTCAAAAATTGTAATCCTCCTTACCCGTTAATCTCGGGTAATGAAGAACCCAGTGGATGTGTCCCCCGAGGTCGTTCGAAATCCCTTATTTGGCGTGAACTTGATCAAATACCAACTTTGTTTCCCTTAAATACTAACAAATTATTTAAGTTAGCCTTGAACTTATTATCATTATGTTTATATATATATATATATATATATATATATATATATATAAAATTGTTTAGCCAACATTTCGGTTCGTTATTTTTCAATAATGCACCTTTGGAATCGAGCATTAAAAAAAAAAATGCTGCAAATCCCTGCACAACGGTTTATTATTTTGTGCAGAATACCCTTCTGTTACAGATCACAGCTCTCTGTGTAGATAACCCGTCTATATAATATAATATGTACTATTCTATACATATTATGTAGATCGCAGTACCTAACCCCTTACTCGTTACTAGGTACCTATTAAAATCACGAGTTGAATGTTGCTAAAATAATTCTGTGGATGACAAACAGTAACTGAAACGACAAAAAGAAACGCAAATAATGAAGTTCTGGACGAAAATTGTTGATGTGGAGTGAAATAGATGCCCCTTCTGAGTACATCGCTGTTTTCTGTGGTCAATACCTACCCTCTGGTCAAGTGTAATGAACCGTTGTGTAATAACTTGCCCATCAATAATACTTCAACGGTTGGTCAAGTTGCAAAAGTACCGATCAACAAAATCCAGCCTCTTCTTGGTAGATGAACCGTTGTGTAATAATTTACCGTTATGTAATAATTTGGCGTTGTGCAATAATTTGCCATTGGGTAATAATTTACCGTTGTGTAATAATTTACCCATCAATAATACTTCAACGTTTGTTCAAGTTTCAGAAGTACCTACCAACAAAATCCAATGGTCTGTCACTTGTCAAATGAAATAATATCGCAGAACAAACAACTCGACTTCATACAGCCATCCGTGATTATAATCAGGTGCTCCCTAGTGATGATATCCGGGCCGGATTTATACCGATTGATTCACGATCGTGTTGACGAAGCTTTTTGGTGCACACGAACAGCTGGACGTGCAATGCTCCGGGCGGTCTCAAAAAATTGTTTAGCTCAAGACAAATTTAATAACGTAAAAAAACCATACCCTTCCTACGGCGTTCTGAAAATTTCACCCCCTATTTTGAACCCCTTAGAAATGACTGACAGTAACGTCGAGCTTCGAGGACCAACTAGACCCCGAACGGAACCTATAACCCGAATTTCATCAATTTTTTTTCATGGTAACTAAGAAAAGTGGTCAGTACGGCGTACGGCGGACAGACAGAAATATTTTTATTGCATTTTCGGATTCTACATAGAAACGTAAACCATCTAATTTTGAGGAGGGTGCGTTAAAATGTTTTTTCAAGCTCGATTCCAAAGGTTCATTATTGAAAATAATAAACCAAAATTGCCCAATCCCCAAAAATTTTATGGTTTCCGTTTCAAGGTACGTATCATCCGAGAATGGAATTTAAAAAAATTTTGGTCCTTCCGCCGTACCTTTCTTAGTTACCGTGAACCATAATTTATTAGTGTCATTTTGTTTGTGAGTCCCATTCGGGGACCTGCTTGCACAGAAAAGCTTCGTCAACATGATCGTGAATGAAACGGTATAAATCCGGTAGTTATTGTTTGTTACTGACGATGGTTTGGTCACCGAAACCGGTATAACAGTCTTTTTCGAGTTTTTTCCGTTTATTAGTAGAAAAAGACTATTTTGGTTTATTATTTTCAATAATGAACCATTGGAATCGAGCATGAAAAAAAAATTCTTACCCCCCCTCAAAATTTGATGGTTTACGTTTCAAGGTATGTAGAATCCAAAACTGCAATAAAAATATTTCTGTCTGTCCGCCGTACGCCGTACGCCGTACGGGCCACTTTTCTTAGTTACCATGAAAAAAAATTGATGAAATTCGGGTTATAGGTTCCGTTCGGCGTCTAGTTGGTCCTCGAAGCTGGACGTTACTGTGAGTCATCTCTAAGGGGTTCAAAATAGGGGTTGAAATTTTCAAAACGCCTATACCATTTTTTTACGTAAATATTTTTACGGTTTTAAATAGTTCTTGAACTTGCGAGTTTTTTAAGACCATCCGGAGCATCGTACGTCCAGCCGTTCGTTCACAGTAAGGCCCCGAAGTTTGCACCGACAGGCATTTTCGACTCCAGTGTGAATGAAATTGTATACAATTCAAACCAAATCTCGTAACCAGAGACGCGCCCACAATAGGAATTTGTGAATACGGCCAATCATTGGTAGGGATCACCTGATTATATTGGCGGAGTATGAAATCGAGTTGGTTGTTCTGTGATATTATTTAATTTGAAAAATGATGGCTCTATTGGAGTTTGTTGGTAGGTAGTGAAACTTGAACAAACGTTGAAGTATTATTGATGGGTAAATTATTACTACGGTAAATCATTACTCAACGGTAAATTATTACACAACGGTTCATTATACCATCTACGTAGAAGGGGCTGGAGTTTGTTGGTAGGTACTTTTGCAACTTTTTTCACTCCTCATCAACAATTTCTTTTCAGAACTTCATTATGTGTGTTTCTTTTTGTTAGGTACTGTTTGTCATCGGCAGAATTATTTTAGCAACATTTAACTCGTGATTTAGGTAGGTACCTAGTAACGAGTACGGGGTTAGGTACTAACCTACGGAGGGTCTGCGATCTACATATGTGTAGAATAGTACATATCATATTATATAGACGGGTTATCTATACATAGAGCTGTGATCTGTAACAGAAGGGTATTCTATACAAAATAATAAACCGTTGTGCAGGGATTTGCAGCGTTTTTTTCAATAATTTCGTTTTTCTTTGAGATGGGTTTCCACGATTTCGTCGCGAGTGATTTAGTTCGTACTATTGAAGCACATGTAGGTACATGTAAATAATTCCTCGGAGTTCGGATTTCCTATAACTAAATTATCCGACTCACATGACACGGTAGTAAATTGAGCCGTTCTGTTATTTACAATTTCAGTTCTTTAGTTTACATTTCAGCATTCAGATTTTCAAACCTGAAATTCAGAAATAATTATTCAACTGAATAAAATGCTCCTTTTTTTCAAAACATTAGTGATAACGGTGATAAATTTTGTTGGCCTTGGAGTCTAGTAGGAACTTTATTATACAACGTTTCAGCCCAACAACTGTGGGAATTATCGGATCGTTTCATCCTGTTATGGGTGAGTACATATTATTATTGCCTCTAGTAAAATGATCATGGACTTCATTAATTTTTAGCCATTTTTACTTATTGCCATGTGCATATTTTAAACATTCTCTGATGTAGATGCAAGGAAGTGTGAGCATACCCCGAGTAACAAAGTTCCTACAATCATCTCGGTAGCCCAACCTGGCTGTTATACGAATACTGCTACGAGTACATCGCTATCGAACACCTGATTGTAATCACGGATGGCTGAATTAAATCGAGTTTTGTTCCGTAATATTATTTCATCTAAAGAATGATTGTTATTTCGGATTGTATTGGACTTTTGTAACTTGAACGAACGTCATGGCTTCATGAATAGCAACGAATATTCAGTACCTAACTTATGTATTATTCATAAAACTATATTTGCCTCGCCGGCTCCAATACCCGCTTTTCGTCTTCCTGAGGGAGGGTAGGTATTGATCGCAGAAAACAGTGATCTACGCAGAAGGATAAATTAAAAACTGGTTTATTATTACTAATAATTTACAGGGTTTTTATTATTCAAACTTGCTTATTGCACCACATAACCTTCTAAAATTTTCTCCAATTTCATTGAATTTATTCTAGTTTTTGGGAATTCTTAACAGAACTAATTTTTGATCATTTTGGAGATACAATATTTGCAGTGCCCGTGAAACAGCGTGTATCGTCTCAAGTCATTGTCACAATTTGAAGTAATTTATGGTGATTTTAAGCGATTTTTGGCTCGCAAAATCTAAAATTTGACCCATTTTACCTCAACTATCTTAACTCGTAGGCACTGTTTGTATGGATCAAAACTTGTTATCAATATTTGAAACACTTCTCATAATCAGTTTTGCTAAAATTTTGCATAGTAAATCTTTGATGACAATACGTGTATCATTCATAATAAACAAACATTAATTAAATTCCTTATATAGTAATCACTGCTAACTAACTAAAAAATGTATTGTTCCCGGGTAGCATAAAAATTTATTAAAAGATTTTCTAAACACTAAAAAGATAAAGAACAATAAATAATAGGTACCTAGATAAACATTTAAAAACAACTCTATAAATGCACTAAAATGAGGAAAATAACGTTGCCTGGTTATCCATGAAATACAACCAGTATCAGGAAAAAATGAATTATGGCATTAGTGACTATGAACAAAAGCGTGGAACCATGAAAATGTTAATTTATAGTGAATTAGCACTCCAACTTTTGTCACTGGTATAATGTGGTTCAACTTCATACCAATTCGTTTATTTTTCCCTAATGCTTGTAGTACTTTTTGGAGAACGCTTATATATTCAAACGCACTCCGTTATAGTGCATTTAAATATATAAGCGTGGTTCTTAGAAGGTTTTTTAAATTTATTTTTGTTTGTCTTTAAACAGTGTTTATCCGTACTTACCTTTCTTTTTATATGATAACTAGCTGGATTACCCGTGCGTTGCACGGTGAACAGGAAGAACTTCGAGTGCCAGTATTTCACCTACCCACCAGGCAACATTCCCTGCATCCTCTTGTAACGGACGAACGGTTCATCGCACAGAATTCGTTTTGGTGTCGTTGGAATCAGCGAGAAAAATCTCTTCCCGTCAAATCCTGTTTCGTCCGAAACCGCTTCTGAAAGTTATACTACCGCTTACGTCACGCCCTTCGTGACGGGGAAATGTAAACATTCTGTCGTCGTGAAGGACCGCGGAGTTTACGATGGAGTCGGATTTTGAAAAATTCGTTTAGTCTGTGTTGTTTTGAAGAGACCGCCGGAAAAAAACCGCATCAGATCCATTCAGTCATTTGGCCATCCACTCAAGGCACTTACAAACGTCCAGACAAACATTTAAAAAAAATTAATGTTCGGTACTGAAAAACGCTGCAAATTATAACACAATGGTTTATTACTTACCTGTATGAATGCCCTTTCTGCGTCGATCACGGTTTTCTGTGGTCAATACCTACCCTCAAGCTCACCCCGGGAGAGCCCTAAATGGAGTACTGGAGACGGCCCAGTTTCATAAAAATGCTCAGGATTCAATAGTTCAGTCATTAATAATTATTTGTTGTTATTCATGAAGCATAACGTTTGGTCAAGTTACAAAAATAGGTACCCGTAAAAAAAATTTCCATTGTTCAAATGAAATAATACCACAAAACAACCAACTCGACTTCATACAGCCATCCGTGACTATAATAAGGTGGTCCATAGCAATGGTATCCGGGCCGGATTTGTACCGTTCCATTCACGATCGTGTTGACGGTGCAAACCAACGGCTGGACGTACAATGCTCCGGCTGGTCTCAAAAAATTCTTTAGTTCGAGATCAATTTAAAAACGTGAAAAACCATAACCATCTGCTGAAAGTTTTCGAGCTACGGCGTTATGAAAATTTCAGCACCTTAGAGATGACTGACAGTAACGCCGAGCTTCGCTGACCAACTAGACCCCAAATGGGACCTATAAACCAATTTCATTAATTTTGGTTCATGGTACCTAAGGAAACTGCGAACTACGTTGGACGGACAGAAATTGTGTGTTCCATTTTCGGATTCTAAAGTACCTTTGGTCGGAAACCATCAAATTTTGAGGAAGTTTGCAATTTTTTTATTTCATGCTCGGTTGCAAATGTTCATTATTGAAATTAATAAACCAAAATTTGGACCCATTCCAATGGCATATTTATTTCGAAAACTCGCTCACGATTGGTGTTATAAGTGGGATTTGACTTTGAAATCTCAACGTTGGACCCCAAACTGTCCCATCCCGTCAGCAAACTCAGTGAGCGGGTTTTGGGACTGGGATTATCGCAGCTATGATAAACGAGCTCCGATAACAACCTCAGTGTCCGACGGCTTCCGACGACGTGTTATCGCCGTTCCCAGTTCATCCGAGAGCAACTACCGACATTTCGCTGTAAGCAGCGGGATTTTCCACGGTTCCCCCATTTCCGCCGCCAGGGTCCGAGCAGTTTATTTATCACTGGGCCGGATAACGGAACGAAATTAATTTCACTGTGAGACCCATACAAATTGAAAACACCGCTTTCCGCTATAACGAAGGGCGCGTGAGATAGCTGCTGGCACAATTATAGTGGCTCAATTCTCTCCAGCGATTATTACATGTTTGCTATTTAACCGCAATTTTATGTCTTCACAATTAAATTCCGGTGTGGAGGTTGCCGCACAATACTTCCATTTTCTTCATAATAGTATGGGTACAATTTTGGTCCGAATCCGTAAGCGTGCATATAAATCTCTTTCAAACATTTTCTGACACCACATCAACGTCATTTAGCTATAGTAAACCTGGAAAAAGCCTATTAATCTGTTGCTGTCAGTGAGCCAAATCAAATGCGATCGAGCTCAAATCAGTAGGCATGATCTCAATATCCTAACGGCCATTTTGGTACCAACCACACCAATTTTGGTCCAGTTTTACGTCGAAAAATTAGATAACCCGCCATAACTTCCTCATTTTTCCACCTAGATAGCTCGATCTCATCTCAAATTGAAGAGTTTAACGAGCGGAACAAAACACAAAGTAAATGCGAAAAACACTCTATTGTGAAGAAGTTTAATAACCATTGGAAAGTCCAACATACATCCTTACGGAGGGGAAAACCGTCTGGAAACTCATTTAGAGCACTTCTGAACGAGATTCCATGGTTTTCTCGAACACCTATTTTTCACGGTATCGTCATACTTCCATTCCTATAAATATAATAGCAACACGGAAGTAAAACGACGTCTCGTCTATCAGCGAACTTGAAAAGGAAATGTCTGTGTTTCCTTTCTCCATAATATTGGACTTCGGAATATCTAATTACAGTCTTGCGTATGTAGTGTGCAACACGTACAGTGTAAACACTCGTTTCTGCTGGATGGTGTTAGTGTTACCTCCTATGCTTTGATACTCTGCCCTTCCATAAAAAGCCATAAAAAAAACAGCGCACAGCAGCTGCCTCACTTCTAGCATCAAGGTAGATGTTCTAGTGATAGGCTCTAACTAGCGACCCTAAAATACCCGTTTTACTGTCGGTAATTCTTACCTACCTAGAAGTCCTCCCACCAGTGAATTTTCAAGACTAATAAATTTATTGTGCTCAATAAAAGTTCCTATTTATTAGAAAATATAGTATTTTGGGCTACTCCGTTTTTATACAGGTAGTATATATAGTATTTTGAACAAAAATATCGATAGTAGGATAGGTACTATAAATTATAGTCGATCTGGCAACCCTAGGACCATTGGGGTCATCCTTCCAGTTGTCTAACCCTGTGATAATTTTAATGAATTAGGCCATCCGCAGCTGGCGATCATATAACTGATTTAGGATACATTTCGCCATCAATTCAGCCGACTCCGTCATCTCTTTAGTTAACGAATTGGAGAAAACAGCTTGTTTTCTCACCTCTATGCAGCCATCTCTTACCCCATATTTCCTTCCCTAACCGTCTGTACCTATCCCTCGCCATCTTTACCGTCTTTAACCGTCTTTCCTTCCTTAGCCATCTCTACCCATCCCTCGCCATATTTACCATCGCGAAACCAAAAATGTTCAAAAAGTTCTCAAACGCCAAAAACGTGTGGAAATGTTAGTTTCCGAGTACAAAACTGCATTCCTCCCAGAAGTGATGAGGCTTCCGCTACCTTGGTAGACTCGGAAGCTCTGAATCTCATTCGCGCATTCCAACCTCGTCTTCTTCTGTTCAGGAAAAACGTGAGCAGATATCAACTTCTTTCCTGAGGCAAATTCTCTATATTAACAGAGCAGACAGTGGAAGCCGAACAAACGGTAATCCGGATCCCGCTTCCTCTTCTGCTTGTTTTCGTCTTACCTTGACGTTATTTTCTCTGGGCGTAATCTCCTTGGAGCAAGGAGGATGAGAGGAGGTGAAATGCTCAGTAATTTCAGAGCAAGACGCTCGTGTGGATCAAAGGAATTAGCTCCATTCTCAGGCGCCCTCCTTGTTACGAATGGTAGACGTGCTGTATTTTGTTGTCATTTTCGAGCGAAGCGTTGAATAACACAAGTTGTCGTGATTATTCAGCCAGCCAACAAATTTATTTCACGTAAATAATGCTCTCGTATTGGACTTTCTACGAAGTTTTGATTGGTTTTTCAGTGAGGAGCGCTAATTGGATTAGAAACAATAGACGTTCCAATTTCTACTGACTTAACGTTATGACCCTCAAATATAACGTTACGTTTGAGTGTCCATGGTGCGAGCCGCCATGGTGGGTCGGGTCCGGGTTTGGCTGGAGCTCCGTAGCTTGGCCGCAATGTACCAACACAAGAGGCGTGTGGCCGTTGCTTAGTATTAATGTGAGCACTAATAGTTGGCAGCAGTCTCGTAGTTCTGGCGGATTCTACGTTAGACTCCTCTGTGTATCGCTATACTGCAAAACCGCTTTCTGTCGATTTTGGCGGATTTTCGAACGACGTTTATCTCTAATGATAGCTCTCAGCAGTCTCAGCTGTGGTTCCTGAACTGGAAATTGTGCGGTTTTAGAATAGACACTGTTGATTGTTCCTAATGTTGATTATCATTTCTCGAAACTGGTGAGTTTGAAGCAATTCATTGTGATGGGACACATTTTTCGACGTAACGTGCGAGTTGTACTCTACCAAGTACACTGCGTCATAACCACTGAAAATTTTCAACAAGTATCAAGGATTTTATATGTGCGCTAGCGCATTAACTACGATTGCTATTAACCCGGCCCTATAAAAATACTATAGCACCGATTCTGTTGGACCTTTTGGAGATTTCATCGTATTCAGTCGAGTAGAACCATCGACATGGCGTTATATTTCAATCCCGATGGAACTTTCAACAGTTTTCATGATCCCTTAAAATCCCGTCAAATCCGATTCGATTCTGTGTTTTCATAGCTTAGGAATTGCCAGAGATTTCTGGATTGCTTAAACGACCCGTAAAGTTCCAATAGGACGAGCCGTCTGTGAAAAGTTTAAAATCGGGTTTTTGCTCAGTAAAACAGTTCTCTTCTTAAAAAACTTGCTTTTACATTTAAACCGCTTTGTCAAAAGTCACATTCCCAGACAGGCGTTTTTATGATAGTAGGATGAGCCGCTCGGTCGTTATTGTTGGTTGCGATTGCGATGGAGGCTGAGGTCGACTGTTCGAATCCCAGCGGCCCCATCGTCCCAACCCAGGGTGGGGCTTTGGGTTGATTTAAGCGAAATTGTTGAGAAACCAATTTCTATGCCTGTGAGAGATGTAAGATTCTCAGGCTAGCCGGGGATGGCTAATTTGCTCTTTCACTTTTTGGTTCATTATTGAAAATAATGAACCAAAAAGTGAAAGAAAATTTGGTACTTTCCGTTCCAAGGTACGTAGAATCCGAAAATTGAATAAAAAAATGTCTGTCCTTCCGGCGTACTCCGAATTTTCCTTAGTCACCATGAACCAAAATTGATGAAATTTGGTTTATGGGTCCCATTGGGGTGAAAAATAGGGGTTGACATTTCCAATAGAACTTTCAATAACTTTCAATAGAAGGGTATAGAGTTTTTTACGTTTTTGATCACGAAATTGAGAATTTTTTGAGACCACCCGGGGCATTGTACGTCGAGCCATTCGTTTGCACCGAAAAGCTTGGTCAACATAATTATATCATTGCTGTTTATAATGATATTGCGATATCATTTCTAGAGACCTCCTGATTATAATCATGCATAGCTGAACGAAATTAAGTTGGTTGTTCTGTGAGATTATTCCATTTGAAGAATTGTGGCTCTTTCGATTTTGTTGATAGGTACTTCTGTAACTTGAAAAAATTTATATTATGCTTCATGAATAACAAAAAAATAAGAATACTGCGCAATTTTATGAAACTCTAAACCCCGGGCCAGCTCTAGTACTCGATTTAGGCTTTCCTGGGGGGAGCACGAGGGTAGGTATTGATCACAGAAAACTGGTCTACTCAGACGGTCAGCTTATACAGGTAGATAATGAACCATTGTGTAATAGTTGCCAGCGTTTTTATTTGAGTGAAGAATAATGAAAATGTTGCGTAGTGTTACTCTTGCATAAGCTGATCGTGTCCGTGTCCTGTTGAAACGTAAAGTTCCTGTTTTTCTCTTACTTGTTTATTCAGATTTCTTTTAAACTTTAGGAAGGAAGAATGAAGTGATGTATTTCGTATCAATTTTCTATTAAAGGTTCCCCAGAACAGGTGAAGCGGAGGCAGATAACGCTGCACACTTGAGGCGCACACTTGAATGCCTGTAGGCGGCGCCGAAATTCACCACTTTACGGTCCATTGTCTTTTCCCACACTTCACCCCATCGCCATCGACCCTTGCGGCTCAACCACTTTTCCTCACTTGGGAGCTTCCTTTCCCCCCAAAGTAAAAAGCATTTTCGGGTACAGTGTTATCATCTTCCCTTCCGACTTTTCTGACGCGGAGTTTTCACGGGCCTCCTGCGATCTGGCAGGAGATCACATCCGGCGCCTTCAAAGACGCGTTTTTTTCCCCTCTGCATTCTCCCTCGTGCCTGAAGTCGAGGGTTGGCGATACGACGCGTCAGGGATGACGTTGTTGACAGGTGTTCGATAAAACGCCAATTCCGAGCAAATCAGCAAATCCGATGTCCTAATCAAGAGGGCTTTTCATGAAATTCGAGTTGCAATTGGAATGATTTGATTTAAAAGAGAGCTGGTTCCCCTCTGTCCTCTGCATGGCTCTTGATTAGTTTGACGTCGGCATTTGTCTGGCGCAACAAAGGGTTGATGTTAGCAGTTCTTTACCCGATTCAAACACTTCCTTTTGTTGATAAGTAGGGACTGGAATATATGCACACAATTTGGCCAGAATACGCACTCGAAATGGGCAAAATATGCACCCCAAGCAAAATTATGAGTGGAGGGTCTCGCTTTGTGGTTAGATAGAGTTCTGCTTTGAGGTTATCGGCAAGTTTTATTACAGGCATCACCCAGTATACTTTTTCTAGGCTGATCAATGCATCCATATGAGTACTATGACCTTGGAAAACGTTCAAGTCATTGCTCGCACGAGTGAGAACTAACTCTTGAGCTACTCCAGTCACTACCCGATTTTCATCTTCAAAAAAACCCATCCAATAACGCAGAGGTATGCAAACATTAAAGGTTCCTTCTGATGTGCAAACGGAGTCGGGGGCATACAAACTCGTATTTAGTTGGTATTTGAAAATTAGAGGGAAAGAGCATTTGAAAAATTGGCGGGAACCAGTTAAGGAGGAATTTACATGGATACTGTAGCTTGACTTCATCCATGGGTCATAAATCACTTTATAACATCCATGGAAATGGTGTTTAGGAGGCTATGGCATCACATCAGCTGAGGCCGTGACGTCAGAGGACATGACGTCAGCGACCTTCTTATCAGTGTTATCAGATAACGTCAAGGTCGAATTTGCGGTGGAACGCCCCTTTTACCCCTACTATTATGTTTAAAAGAATTTTAGAATATTTCTAAAATGTACACACTTTTTTTCTCGATTGTTCAATATTTACATTTATACAAAAAAGTCACTCGCTATCACAGTTATAGCACTGGATCACAATTGATTTTTCCAAATTGTTAACCGTAAATCTCCTGCGGTTGTCGCTGAGGAGCAGCTTTAAGGCAGAAAACGACCTCTTGGCATTACAGGACACGATGATTAAAAATTGCAGTGCTAACTGTTCACCTGGGATAAGGCCAGATGAGAGTTCAGAGTGCACCCCTCTCAAAATTGTTTATACCTCCAGTAAAAAAGGCCATCCGGGATTTAGCTGTAGGACAGAATCCAGCTTCTTCCTGGACACAGCCTCGCCTGCTTCACCTGGCCAGTTAGCGCTTTCCTCTTGTACATTCTGAACTGCCTACCAGGTACACGGATTAAACTGAGGATGGCCTAAGAATATCCGTGACCCCTTTTCAGAAACACATATATCCTGGATTTGGAGAACGGAATGTCAAAAAATAGGGAAATTCTCCGATTTCGATTATAAATGCAGAAATATGCACAAAGCGGCCAAAATATGCAAAAATCTCCAAAATCGAACAAAATAAAATTATGCTATTTAAATGTCACTTTAACACACGCTAAACGCTTCAGATACCCTCAAAACGGAAAAGTAGAACGATAAAAAACACATATGCAAAATATGCAAATTGCAGTCCCTATTGATAAGCGCTAACCAAAAATCTGACTAACCGATTCATTTTCTCATATTCCACCTTTATTCTTAGAATCTTCTATCCCAGTCCGAAATTTCAGACCCACAATATCTGACTATGGCTACACCAAGCTTTAAAAAAAAATGTCCAACTTTTGAGCATTTGAAACGACAAAAGAAATGATACGTTCGAAGATGGAAAATTTACTGAAGGGTGTGTCAGATTTGAGGGTTTATGGGCGCTGACATAATCTATAAGATAATCTATCTACCTAGTAATATGGTACAATAAGCATTCAAATAAGTGACAAAAACGTTTTGAGAAGATCAGTTGTTGACATTTTGTTTCATACGGTCAATAACTGCTGAATGTGAATAATGCAGTGGTTTGAAGGGTTGGTCAACTAGAGACTTTGAAACTTTGCTTACATTTTCTTGCTGCATGACGGAAGGTCCGGGGAAGCATGTTTGGTACACGGTTTATTGAGTGTCAGCCTCCTAGATCGGGATGATAGGAACTGCCTTCACGTTGGTGTGTTCAAAACGCATCGCGGATCTTTCATTTTCTCTAAATCGATTATTAATACTAGCTGCCCCGTTGGGAGTGAAAACGTGCGCGTGCTCATGCGTTTTGGTGCGGTGAAACCTCATTCGGGCGGATGATTGTCCGTAAGTTATTAATGAACGTCGGGCCAGCGCAGGGCCGAGGGTCCCCTGGGCGCATGAATTTTATATGGAACTTCCTTCACGAAGGCGTTGGAGTCGCTGGAGCTGAAGTAACATTCGTTGCACGGATTCACCCAACTGAACCCAGTAAAAGCTTCATCACACGAACGGAATTCAATGTTGTAGTTCACCGAAACTGAGTATTGTGTAGTATCCATGCGAGCTCCAGCGTCTGATACGAGTACTTCAGAGCAGACAACCCATAGGAATTGAGAACGTGGGCCGCCTTTTGATATTCGGGTGACGGCATTGGCGACTGACTGAGTTTATTAACGAATCTGCACAAAATTTAGGCCCACTCTTGCAATATGCACAGATGTAAAAATATTCATAAGATCATCACACTAAGGTTTTATATTTAATAAGCAAACAAAAATTAATTGAAATTACATGAGAACATAAATAATACATCTCAAGGGTACACTTCTCATTTAAATAATTTTATCGAATTTTACAGTATTGCAAAAAATGAAAGTTGAATATTACCTTGTATGCAGGATAAATACCTACCTACACTGTATATCCAAGTAAAATTTCTGGTGGTTTGAGTGTGTTCGTGCTAGGGTTTTCAGTTTGTATACAGTTTAGAGATTTTAAATTTCAAGACCATTTTGATTATTATTTCTCGTTGTTTTTTGTGTTTTGTGGTTTCGTTGTTTTGTGTTAAAACTCGCATATTCCTCCATTTTTGTGGACGACACAAAATTGAATACCCTCCAACTCGCCGTTGCGACAGCAAGTGGCGCCACAGCGGCTCCAATTCCTAATGGTCATCTGCACCTGAAGGTTAAGGTTACTGTATTTAGCCTTAATGGCAGATGTAGAGGAGATCCTTTGAACAACGAGCAGTGAAACTGTTCGAGCCGAAAAAAAATATTACCTTTGGAACGAAGTGTGATGAGGCAAAACTCAGTTGAGTCGCAAAGCTCAACCCCGGTTGTGTTTCGCACAGTGTAACAGGGTTCAAGAGGGAATAATACATTATCAACATGCTCAAGGCGTCTAATTAGGAAGTGTAGCCGTCATGAAGAATATTCCCATGTTCCTTAAAACCATAATGTGCTAATTAACCTACCGTTTAGTGAAAAACTGCTGCAGAAAAAACACGTAACAGTAATGGTTATGTTGTACAAATACAGGTAAAAAGCGGAGGGGTTTCTCGTACACCTTTTATTGCCGTTTGAAATATATTATTCACAAATCATGCCTGTACGCCGGGGAAGAAAAACTGTGGGACCTGTGAGTAATATGCATCAATCATAAAAACATTAATTAACTGATTAAGAAATTGAAAATAAGCTGACATTTCGCATAGTGATATATCTTCGGTGACAGTACAAGAATCATTCAGAAAAACACAATACATCAACTAACTAACCTTCTTTGAAAGTAAAATATCTCCTAACGCCCAACGCTTTTATTTTTAGCTATAAAAAATTCCTAGTGTTCCCGGATAGTATAAAAATATATTATTATTATTGCATTGTGTAAAGACCAAAAATTGTTGAAAAATGGTTTAAATATTAAAAAAATTTTAAAGCCATGTTTTCAAAACGGACTGAAAAGTATAAAATAATTTCCCGTCGCCATAAAAAGAAAATCGTGGGGCACTTGGAATAGGTGATATAGAATCTCTGCTTCATGCACTCCTTACTACCACATGCGCCCCACGCTTATCTATTTGTGGCAACGAGAAATGATTTTATACTTTTCAGTCCGTTTTAAGAACGTGGCTTTTAAGAATGTTTTCAATCTAAATAATTTTAAACGTATAATCAATAAAGAGTCGAACGACCCATCTGCTGTTTCGTGAAGGTGCATTTCCCGAATCACCGAGCACATCATGTTTCCCCAATGTTTTAGCGAATTTTAAAAGAAAATGAAGCTATTGCAATGGGTCCAAAATTTTTAGAACATAAATTTCTGGGTTTTTGTAGGCAAATTCGTTTCAGAGCATTCTGAATTCACCCCTAGATTTTAACAAAACTGTATGTATACAGGGTGTCTTCTATCCAATGGATCACCCCCCTAAAATCGCCAAAATGAGGGTAAACGAAAAATTTTTTTTTTGAATCTTCATATTTTTTTGCGAGGATTCCAAAAATGAAAAAATTTTGCTGCGCGCAATTGCGCAACTATGCGCAACTGACACCAACTTTCTTATTTCAAATGGGAACCCCCCTTTTTTATTGCAAATTCGGATTCTACGCAAAATTTCATGAACTTTTGACCCCTCAATCGATTTTTTTGACCGCGCGCAACCCATTCAACGAGCATGCAAATTTGTTGAAATACCAAATTGCGCAAAATATGGTGTCATGTAAACCCCAAGTGTGGTACATGAATTTCCATTGTTTTTCAACGCTGATTCACGTGGTGCTGTCAGTTTTGAGATTTAACTCACTTTTTATCGATATTATGCCCATAACCTATGTTATTCGGTGAAATATTACAGTTTTTCCGAAGTACCAACTTTGGCAGTAGATTTATTTTTCCTCACCCTTTCGAAACACGGGCTTGGAACCGGCTTTGGCGGGTTTAAAAATAAATCTACTGCCAAGGTTGGTACTTCGGAAAAACTGTAATATTTCACCGAATAACATAGGTTATGGGCATAATATCGATAAAAAGTGAGTTAAATCTCAAAACTGACAGCACCACGTGAATCAGCGTTGAAAAACAATGGAAATTCATGTACCACACTTGGGGTTTACATGACACCATATTTTGCGCAATTTGGTATTTCAACAAATTTGCATGCTCGTTGAATGGGTTGCGCGCGGTCAAAAAAATCGATTGAGGGGTCAAAAGTTCATGAAATTTTGCGTAGAATCCGAATTTGCAATAAAAAAGGGGGGTTCCCATTTGAAATAAGAAAGTTGGTGTCAGTTGCGCATAGTTGCGCAATTGCGCGCAGCAAAATTTTTTCATTTTTGAAATCCTCGCAAAAAAATATGAAGATTCAAAAAAAAAATTTTCGTTTACCCTCATTTTGGCGATTTTAGGGGGGTGATCCATTGGATAGAAGACACCCTGTATATAAGCAATTTTCAAAAATTCTGAGGGAGTTAAATTTGAGTTTTTAGGGGTCAAAAATCGCTAATAACTGCTTAAATTGCCAACAATTTCTATACAACCACTGGACATGGTATGAAAGGGTGAGTAAAGGCAGAAAAAGACCATTACAGTTGTTTTTCATACAGAATAGGGGTCAAATTTGGATTTCTTGGGGGGTCAAAAAATGTTATTAATCAATATTAATTCACGTGACGTTGTGTTGGACGTTGATTCACGACGGAGGAACTATTTAGATGATAAAAATATTTTTCTCTAAAATAGTGGCTCGAATTTGACTGTATAAGAGTCAAAAATCGGTAAAAATTGCTGAAACCACCAAAAATGTATAATTTTACGAAAAGTGGTATGATTTCTCGTTATGTCATCTTTTACACAATAGCACGAAGATTTCTTTGAAAATACGCTCTTATAACCATGCTGCATGACTGGAACTTATTTTTCCCAAGTTGTACCTACTTAATTTTGTATCTATTGATGAATGTTGTTAGTATGTGAAGATGTATCGAGGTAACACTGTATGGGCTGGTAGGCTTTGTAAAACCCAGCACCTTTTGATACTCAGCGCTCAACATTTTCATCTTTTACTAACTAAAGTTGAGGGGAGGCAGTAATACTCTCACCGGAAATTTTAATATCACATAGGAGCAAAGTTCTCTTGCGTGAATGCGTCTAACTGCGCGAAAATTGCCTTAATTTTGAAGTCGTCCTTTTTTACGCTGTTTGAACTTCTCGGCATGAGGGATTCCGGTGTGAAGGGAATCGTCCGTCAAAGGTAATTTTAGGTTCTGAGCGGAGTAAACCG
Source organism: Leptopterna dolabrata (assembly GCA_954871275.1). Classification (NCBI taxonomy): domain Eukaryota; kingdom Metazoa; phylum Arthropoda; class Insecta; order Hemiptera; family Miridae; genus Leptopterna; species Leptopterna dolabrata. Next base: position 11,898,740 of record OX940984.1, on the reverse strand, counting down.
GATTGGAATGCGCTGAGGTGCCGCGTTATTACATTTTCCGTCTGAAGGGTCTTAAACGCGTGAGTTTGTGTACACGTGTTGGTATATAAAGCGATTTCAACAATCGTTTGAGAAAGTTCAGACTCAACACCTGCCGTATTGTGGTGACTTCGGCGATTATCGAAACTGAACAAACTTCAAAGTGCCGCTCGTGTCCGCTGTTCGAAGGTTGCTGTGCATTATTTCTACGATGAAGCCAAGAGTATTTCATCCGAGATCAGAGGTACGTCCATCACGATGAGGCCAAGGTCGTCTTTATGGGAAACACTTAGCTAAAACCAACCTTACCCTCTACTCAGACCAAAGTGACTTCCCCTGCTGCTCTCTAACCGTCAAGGGAGATTGATCTGAGCCCAATGAGGATGAACCATTTGTGTTAGTCGGAAATCGTCGATTTATCTTCAGCGGTGCCTGACGGTGGGAACGACGAAAATAGAGCAAGATATTTCTGTTCGAGAAAATAATAAATAAATGAATATAAATAATTACTTAGTACTCTTACGAAAAAACTACCAAAAATATTGTTCAAGTAAGGAATTGTAAATTCGAGGAATAAAAGTTCTGTAAAAACAAAAAATAATGAATGATTGGTGATGAGTATGGGTAGGCATCTCCTAGTCCAAGCTACTTACTATACTATACGGTTTTATGAACCATCTGTCCCTACTCGCAGAAATATTGTGTACCCAAACTTTTAAATAGGAAACCCGCGTATTCAGGCTAGGTACATGGTAAAATTCATTGACCACCCATTTTTTAATAAAATCGCTTGAAGTAGGTAGGCAATATGGTGTTCTTTATTATGAATCACAACATTTTTAGCCAGCGAATGAACAATTTTCTTGAACACCTGGATTTTTGATCCCGTTGATCTTCATATTCGGTTGTTACAACAACAAAAAAGGTGTAAAACTGTTGTTTTACAAACATGCCTCTTAATTGCAACCTGAAATGAAGTAGGTCTTCTTTTTTACATGTTGTCGATTTTTTTTTTTTTTAATAAATATTGTTGTTTATCTGGCATTGGAACAGCCATAGTATGATTGAAGAATTATTTAAATATCAAAGCAAAATAAATCAAACTGAAATATTACATTCATAAAAATAGTTGTAAATTTCTGAATATAGTTAGGCATTATTAGAACTTGAAAATGTGTAATTGACTGGTTGAAAAGTTAAATGTATTACTAATGCTATAAAATAGAACGTCTCGTTCACAGTAAAATAGAGGGAATTCCTCAATTCATTTAATTTAACTGCACACCTTCTGCGGTAAGCCATCGTACGTCTTATAGTACTAACTAAGACAAATAAACCTTCCGTTTACCACAAATTTACATCTAAGCACGAAGTTTCATGAGTTTTTTCATGGTTTTGTGTGCCTGAGGATTCTCAGAACCTGAGTGAAAAGCTTCGTACTTAAATATAAATTTGTGGTAATCGGATGGTTTATTTGTCTTGTTATTGTACTTCGTAATAGGGCATAACTGTGTGCTCCAGTGTACCTATTTGAACTCATTTATCGATTAACTTTGTCGATTTTAACTCATTTCAAAGTGTCGTTCGCTTCATTATTTTTCAAACGTTTCAAACTGTCAGTGTTTCTGAGGTCATTCGGTTTTTCCATGGATATTTCTTAAGGCTGGGGGCCATTCCAAAAGTTGCGTGATACAAAAAAACTCGGCGCGCCGCGCCTCGCCAGGGGGCAAGCCCCCTGGACCCCCAGTTACCTCTATTTACATACTTCGGACGAAATTATAGAAACACAGAATGTGTTTTAGCTCACGCGTTTCACATAAACCGCAACTCAGCTGATCCGAGGCCTGGGCAGCGTCAAGTTTAAGTCCTAAGGTGCCCACATACCAAATTACAGCTTCGTAGAGTGAATATCATAGAAATTAGCTTTAGGAGCAACTCAGCTGATCCGGTGCCTGGGCAGCGTCAAGTTAAAGTCCTAAGAAGCCCACATACCAAATTACAGCTTCGTAGAGTGAATATCATAGAAATTAGCTTTAAGAGCATCTCAGCTGATCCGGGGCCTGGGCAGCCTTCAAGTTAAAGTCCTAAGGATCCCACATACCATTTTACAGCTTCGTAGAGTGAATATCATAGAAATTAGCTTTAGGAGCAACTCAGCTGATCCAGGGCCTGGGCAGCGTCAACTTAAACTCCTAAGGTGCCCACATACCAAATTACAGCTTCGTAGAGTGAATATCATAGAAATTAGCTTTAGGAGCAACTCAGCTGATCCGGGGCCTGGGCAGCGTCAACTTAAACTCCTAAGGTGCCCACATACCAAATTACAGCTTCGTAGAGTGAATATCATAGAAATTAGCTTTAGGAGCAACTCAGCTGATCCGGGGCCTGGGCAGCGTCAAGTTAAAGTCCTAAGGAGCCCACATACCAAATTACAGCTTCGTAGAGTGAATATCATAGTAATTAGCTTTAGGAGCAACTCAGCTGATCCGGGGCCTGGGCAGCCTTCAAGTTAAAGTCCTAAGGTGCCCAGATACCAAATTACAGCTTCGTAGAGTGAATAACATAGAAATTAGCTTTAGAAGCCAATCAGCTGATCCGGGGCCTGGGCAGCGTCAAGTTAAAGTCCTAAGGAGCCCACATACCAAATTACAGCTTCGTAGAGTGAATATCATAGAAATTAGCTTTAGGAGCAACTCAGCTGATCCGGGGCCTGGGCAGCGTCAAGTTAAAGTCCTAAGGAGCCCACATACCAAATTACAGCTTCGTAGAGTGAATATCATAGTAATTAGCTTTAGGAGCAACTCAGCTGATCCGGGGCCTGGGCAGCCTTCAAGTTAAAGTCCTAAGGTGCCCAGATACCAAATTACAGCTTCGTAGAGTGAATAACATAGAAATTAGCTTTAGAAGCCAATCAGCTGATCCGGGGCCTGGGCAGCGTCAAGTTAAAGTCCTAAGGAGCCCACATACCAAATTACTGCTTCGTAGAGTTAATATCATAGAAATTAGCTTTAGGAGCAACTCAGCTGATCCGGGGCCTGGGCAGCGTCAAGTTAAAGTCCTAAGGTGCCCAGATACCAAATTACAGCTTCGTAGAGTGAATAACATAGAAATTAGCTTTAGGAGCCACTCAGCTGATCCGGGGCCTGGGCAGCGTCAAGTTGAAGTCCTAAGGAGCCCACATACCAAATTACAGCTTCGTAGAGTTAATATCATAGAAATTAGCTTAAGGAGCAACTCAGCTGATCCGGGGCCTGGGCAGCGTCAAGTTCTTATAAACCGAAGGACGATTCGCGAACGACTGAAACTCCGATTTACATAAATAAAATTACTCACTTCAAACGGGTTTGTCGCAATAAACATCTGGTGATATGTTTATTGGTTGTCATGTTAATGTCACACATTTCGTTCCCATCCCGCGTTCCATTTTCGACTAGTTAGTCCATGGCTAAAACACATTCTGTGTTAAAAGTGACGTTTTTTGGCGCAATTCCCGTGGTGGTAGAGACTTGAAATTTGGCATGTCGCCTCCTTAGGACTTACACTTTAAGCAGCATAGGCTCAGCTGAGTGGCTCCTGAAGCTAATTTCTATGCTATTCACTGTATGAAGCTGTAATTTGGTGGGTAGCCTCCTTAGGACTTTAACTTGACACTGCCCAGGCCCCGAATCAGCTGAGTTGCTCCTACAGCTAATTTCTATGCTATTCACTCCATGAAGCTGTAATTTGGTAGGTAGGCTCCTTAGGACTTTAACTTCAACAACAAGGAGTAACACCTGTATTGATGCTGTTTTCACACGCCATATCGAGTATATATGTACATCCTAGGAATTACATTTCATATTTTTCATACCACACACCTTTACTCAGCATTTGTGATGTATCAATCCCTACATGTAGTGCATGTGGTTAGAATAAATCAAAATAATATTTACTCCGTGTAGTTTACTTTTTTTCATGACTTTAATCATCTATCACTCTATGCAAATTACTTAATTTCTCCCTTACTGCGAAAAACAGACATATCCATGATCAGATGTTTTTCCCAATAAGGGAGTAATTTGGGGGTTTTTGGAGAAGAAAAATCAACGAAACAACGCTAGCCATAGAAAAACACGTGTTTTTTGGAAGCTGGGCTAACTGTGGACTTCGATTTTTCATGAAAAAGAAGGTATAAAGGTTTCTTCGGTTTTGTAAAACGCCTGCTGCCTACAACTGGCATCCTACTTCGAGTTTGCTGACTGACTTGACGGGCAGAACATGCACACGGGACGACAACGCTTGTCCAACGATGTGAGCCACCCATTGGACAACCGAGCGGGCGTTAGTTACCGGTTGTTGAATATTTGAATGTAGTATCACTCCCCGTTTTACGTTAGATCTCCTCAACTCGAGGGCCGATTTGGAAATGGAAGTTCGATGCTTCATCACGAAGTGCAGCGGCCCGACACGGAAGCAAAAAGCCCGGAAGCGTTTCCGATTAATCTCCTCGCCGATGGTGCTGCCTCTTATACTGAGTTTCTCCTAACCCTTCCTCACCGCCGTGCAGAGTTCTTCCCTCGTCCCCCTGGACGCACTGATGAAAAACAGGCGTCATTTCATTGTAACTGATAATGTACTCCTCTGTCATCCTTCACGCCCCCCCAGGGAGCCTTCTTCTCGCGTAGGGTTAAACGTTCTCTCGGAACAAGGAAATAAGCGGCCTTTCCAAAAAAACGAAAACAAAAAAAAACTCGAGATGGGTCGTAATTGTTCTTGGCAGAATAATCCTCGTCACCCGTCTGTTAGAGGTCTTTCTACTCATCTCAGACAACAGTTGGCGTAGTTGATCCCGCTTAGTCCTTTTTCTTTCGTATAATGATTTTAGCAAATGATTCGTATTTTCCCAGAGAAACGAGTTGTTGCCTTGGTATAATCATCATAGTTGATTTTTCTTTGGAATTTGATGGTCCTCCATTTTTTCCGCTCAGCTGATTTGCGAGCTCAGTTTTTTTTTATCCAAATGGTTCGGGAGTTCACTCAGGTGATTAGGGAGCTCAAATGTTACGACTTCTCCCAGAGAAATTAAAAACGTCCTGGTTTTGGTTGTATATCAATCAGAAATACTGATTTTCCGCTAGGTGCATGGACCTACAGCCGAAAACCCGTTCGTAGGTGTGTTACACAATGGGGTATTCCGTTCTATTTAAAAAAAAAAAATTTTCAAAGTACCTTGCCTTGGGTTAACGAAAATCGAGTCCATTCGCTGGGGAATTGTTCGCATGAAATTAGGAAGACAAATGAAAATCGGAAATTTGAAAAAAAAGGCGGGCATACGGTGGGCGTGTGACGTAGGCGTAGGAGAGCCTAAAGGCCGGTATGGATATTTGAATATCACAGGGAAGCATCCATGCAAGCCCAGGCGCGGAAGGTTAAATCGTTGTTACCGAGCTGTGCAGGTTGTCCACGTTTCGTGTTTCACTCTGTTTTGTTTTTGTCGCTTGTTCTTGACGATTTTCTTCCCGTACTTAATAGTGAAAGTGTGGGTTGCCGGTTGGTAACCGCTTTCCAGCGTATTTTGTGTCTTTTTTTGTCCTTCGCTGACATTTCAACATTAATACGCACAAAATACTGAACGGGTAAAGATAAAACACAGAAAAATAAACAGCAAAACGAGGTTGGACGATAAAGTGACGTTAACGGGACTTATGCGCTCTCATGTGAAACATGGATACTAGTGGTATAGCGTCCATGCATGTCACTGACCTCTGTCGTGACGTAGACGTAGGAGCTGTAGGAGCCGCGCCCACTTTCGAATTCCCTTTTGTTTCTTTTGCATTATCTTTCACCCTATACTAATGAATGACGTTTTCAAGCACGTTACATACTTTTTATATTCCCTTCAGCTGAAAACTGCCAACCAACATCCTATTTTCAGACCCACTGGAATACCCCATTATGTAACCACTCTTCCATTCTCAGGTATGGTGCAGGGAAAAGGGAAATTAAAAAATAACAAAATCCATATCTTTAGCCAAGCGTTCGAGGGCGCAAGGCTCACATCCAAAAGAAATTTATTGTAAAACAAAATTTAAAAAAAATCGAAGAGTCGTAGTCCATAGGTCAGGTTTGAGGTTTTTTTCGGACTGCTGGTACTGCCGAATTCAGTCCGGAAGCCGCGAGCGTTATCTAAGTAAGGGCAGACTTGAAGGAAGCAGCATGGAAAACGTTTTTCATCGTATTCCTGAAAATCTGCTGTTTATACTTGGTTTTTGACATTTTCGTGTCTTTACTTTTGGCACACAAACTCGAAAAGCGTTACCAAAAAGCGACAGGAAAACGCGTTATGCACCATTTCTGATGATTTTCGCTTACAACCGAATCGTTTCTACGGAACGTCATGTTTGCCATTTTTCGTCGTACAAAAATCGTTCACCACTCGTTGGAATCGTGTGATTTTATTGAATTTTTTCTTGTTAACCGTAGCCCCGTACCTTGCGCGGTAGCTGAGCTGAGCATGATGAAAAAATGTGGGTAAACAAGGTAGTCAGCAACATAGACAATGAAGAAAATCATTGTTTACTAGTATCGAATGTGGTAACCTTGCCCCAGTATGTAACCCGGATCTTGGTAACCTCGCAACCCGTAAATGGTTCCGTAAATTATCTCTAAATTGTTGTATTTCCTTTCAAGTCCTGAACAGCGTAACAATTTATTTTCTAATGATGAAGATAAAACAAGCGAGAATGATTCTTTAGTTACCTACCTAAGCTTGCGATACAACATGAAAATGTCTCACTGTGTTGCGGACTTGAACGCAAGCGTTTCTTTGTCGGTGGTGTCTGGATAGAAAGTTTTTAGGGGGATCCAGCAATGTTGAAAATAATAAAACAAAATTAAAATTTTGCGGTTTGAGGGGAGTCAGCTCAATTCTGAATGCTGAAAGTAAACCAAAATTACAGTTTTGCGGTTTTTAGAGACAATTGTCAGTATCAGGAACATACATGGGGTTAATCTAGGGCTGCCATCTCTGTGCGAGGGACTGCGGGATAATATAAGCTGAAATTCGCGACTTTTCAGGACGGACTATCCCAAAAATTGGGACGTAGGTATAAAAAATCACAACAAAACCATGTTTTGTTGTAGCGTTTGTGTGTAATACAAACTTGAAAAAAAATACAATTTTTGAGGATTTGTTACATTTTAAGCCACAATTCTGGCCCTAAAACTCATCAAAACTGCTAAGCCGTCACACACACAGACTCGTGAATTATATAATCCAGGATGATTTGATGATCAGAAATTAATGATTTGTTTCTCCCTAGCATGCCCTTTCCATCAACGACATCTGATGTAAGGCACACTCAAAACCTCCACTGCTGGGGCTATCATTAAAAATCGTTATCCCTGAAACTGTGAAAGATCGTGGTACAAGGGCAGTAACTTTGAAAAATTAATAAAGTTTTCCAAAACTTGATTTTGGTTTTTCGAGTATTTCAAGTGGCAAAATTGTACATCATTTTAAAAATCGCCCGTTCACATGATAATGTTTTTATTAGCACGTTTTTGATTTGGTTATAAAACTACGAACCTGTCGCTACAAACGCGCCCAACAGCAAACGACGAGTAACATCATTTTATGTAGTCGTCGCTGAGGGCCACCAGCCCTGGAACAATCGGAGCGGTGAATTGCCCGGATGCTGTGTCAAAAGGAACAGGAGACAGATTGTTGGAGATGTGTCCGCCGATAGAGCAGAGGGCCGTTTCCCCGCCGATATTCCAGACAGACTACTTCCTCGCTTTCATACACAAGCAATATCGAACCGTATAACCCTCATCCAGTGCGATCATTTGAGAACGAATTTAAAGTGAGTTATTATCGTCGAAGGAAGTATTTATTTGCTCGAAAACTGCCTGCCTGTCGTCTTAGACGAGTCTCATTGTACCCGAAGAAGTGCCTATCACCTCACTGCCTAGTTTTTACCTCTTTGCCCAACCCAGAGGGTTACGTATTCAGGGAGTAGAGTAAAAAACGCTGCAAAGTCCTTGTCACATGGGTTTATTATTCTACTGGACACACCTACAGAAATGTTGGCTGTTTTAATACTGTTTTTTTAATGTGGAATAACTGAAAGCGATATTTCTGATGGTTTCCACCAATTTTGGCTCCCAAAACACGAATTAGGTACGCTCCTTTTTTTTCTTCAAATTATCTTTAATCATAGGTAGTGCCGTTTAATGTCTTGATTCACCTGTTGACACTTTTTCTAGTGTTATTATACAAATTGATGGTGATTTCAGACATTTCCCTGGTTTTTGACTCATAAAAAATCAATTTTGGGAGCGGAACCCTCGTTACAACCTCAATTTTCCACTCTTTGGTCAAAATTGACTTCATATTCCGTCTTCTCGTCCCAAAAAACATGGAAACCGATACCACCGAAGATCATGTTACTAAAACACAAAAATACCTATTTTTATACCCTTTTTCACTCATAAAACCCCTGGGTATATTCCGATCTGGCTGCTAAGTTTCGGGACCCAACTAGGGCCCAAATGGAGCCTGTGTGCGAAATAAGGAATTTTTTAGACCAAAAATGAAGCCGGTATTCACAGAATAATAAACCAAAATGTAGTGTTTTTCTGCGTGGAGAAGGAGAAAAAAATGGAACTCACCAAGTTGTTTCATCATGTGTTAGATAGACAGATGGGTGCCACATAGTCTGTACTGAGAAAAAATGACGTCAACACGCCTCTGAATCGCAAATAATTTTGAGTAACTGATATGTTGTATATATATTGTGTAGTATATACAGTATAGTATAATACTAGTAGGTATATATATTATAATACTACACTATATATTATATAGTATATGCTATATAATATGATATACTATATATTATATATAGTATGACTTAGGTATATAGTATAGTACAATAGACTTGTAGTGCAGTCTGCAGTATCGATTAATGAAAAACAGATAGATATAGATCTCTGAGCCTGTTCAATGGTGATTAGTTCGGAATCCATCCGAAAAGGAGCAGTCGATGCCAGCTTCTCGCAGATCCACCCTGGTACGACTGGGCTCATCCAGTGAGGGTGTCCTATTCGTCCTATCTCCCCCAGCAGGCCACTCGACTCATTATGACAGGCTGATGAGCCCACATCCTCGCTCTCTAACGCCATCAATCAATCGTCCTGGCAGTGAGCCTGTAGACGGACAATGAAGGGATCGGGGCACAATGCGCTCGGCCTGACAATGACAGGTCCATCGCGAGCCGAGTGAGATGTGAAGCTGGAGGCTGCGCCTGGTTCTGTTCATTGGGAGCCGCGGATACTCAACACGCACGACCTCGGAGTTATGCGGGTCTGCGCAGATGGAAGTAATCTCCTTATCAGTTCTGTAACTCTCACTCTTTATTATCCAAATTAAAATTTTGAATCAATCCCCTTATACTTATTCATACCTACGCAAACAGAAAAAAAAATCGGCGTACCTATCTAAGATTTTGTGAGATCGACTAGAACGCTTTCGATTCATCATCACGTTTCTACACTGTTATTATTCAATTTTCATCATATACTTGACCTCTTGTGTTGTTGAATCTCCCAAATCTACTTAAATCTCCCAAATCTCTGTAGTTATCTCAAAGTGATTTACGAGCATATATGTTTTTAATCAAATCTCTGTAGTTGTCTTGAATCTGCTAGAGCGCTTCATCTTGTAACATCCAGGACTAAGGGCGGTATTCATAGTCCTGACTTAAGTAAAAATAATACTTTACTTCTGAAAGTAAAATAATTTCTTAAGGAAATGCTTTATCTGATTTCGCTTTCATAGACATTACTCCCCGAAGTAAAGAAAAATCTTTACTTAATCTTTTACTTTATAAAATTAAGAAAAATCTTTATTTAAGTCAAAATTTTTCCCAACTCTCTGGTTTGAGCTTAAGTTGGCAGTTCTGGCAGGGTGTGTGTTTTTGTTTAGTTATATGTCCTCGCCTATTAGCCGTGCCGTTCTGTCGGTTTTCCGTTGTTGTGAACGCCGTTGTCCAGCATCCTCTCTGTGTCAGGACAAGTAAACTGTGGAGCAAGTAGGTAACCTTTATTTTGAGAACTTCTATAATACACTACTTGGTGCTCGCGTTTAGCGGTGCTGACGTGCATTTACTTCTCCCTTTCCCTTCTGTATTACTCCTCCCTTCTTTTCCCTCCTTCTTCCCTTTTGTTTTTACTCACTCTTTAACTTTTTTAGTTATCCTTAATATAAATTACGTTCTTACTGTAGTTCCTTGGTTTGCCTTTTCAGTGAAATCAACTACCAATTGGTCTTAGAAAAAAAGAAATAATTGGGTTTTATCCTACTTTTGGTCAGGCAGAATCTTATTAGTAGGCAAAGTCAATAAAGTTAGTCAATAATGAACAAATCGAAAACGTTTGGAACAATTTTTGATGAACTATCAAAATCGATGGCAAACTCCCGGCTCACGTTAGGATTACTTCGAAGAGTGAATATTTACAAAATGCAAAGGAAATTGATAAACAAAGTCCTTGTCACATGGGTTTATTATTCTATTGGACTTACCTACAGAAATTTTGGCTGTTCATTAATAGTTTCGTTAATGTGAAATAATTGAAATAGCTATTTCTGAATGTTTCCACCAATTTTGGCCCCCAAAACACAAATTAGGTACGCTACTTTTTTTTCAAATTATTTTTGATCATTGGCAGTGCCATTTAAATTGCCTTGATTCACCTGTTGACACTTTTTCTAGTGTTATTATACAAACTGATGGTGATTTCAGACAGTTTCCCAGGTTTTTGGCTCATAAAAAATCAATTTTAGGAGCAGAACCTTTGGTAGAAGCTTAGTTTTCCACTCTGGTCAAAATCGACTTCATATTCGTCTTTTCGTCCCACAAAAACATAGAAACCGATACTGAAAAGCTCGTTTTCGAAAAGCTCTAAAACACAAAAAATACCAATTTTCATACACATTTTCGCTCATAACACCCCTGGGTATATTCCGATCGGGTTGCAAAGTTTCGGGACACAACTAGGGCCCAGATGGAGCCTGTGTGCGAAAGAACGAATTTTTTAGACCGAAAATGAAGCCGGTATGCATCACCCGCATGCTCTCCGTTACATCGAACTCGTCATCCCACTCATCAAAGTCAAACAACATTTCGTAATCCATGGTATCAAAACAAACAAAAAACCCGAACAATTAGGAAAAGAAATAAAAATGCCGAGAATGATGACACTGAAAAGATGACATAAATGAAAAGAGAACAGTGCAAACGATCAATAAGGAAATGCTTAAGGTACCTTTCGACGTACCTCAGTTTTTTCCACTTATTTAGGCCAAAAAGTAAAGATTTTTCTGTACTTATTGTCTATGAAATAGGAATAAAGGAAATGCTAAAGGAAGACTTAAGCATTTCCTTTATCACTGACTATGAATAGCCCAAGTGGACGTTGCTTCCTTATTTGTTCCCTTAAGCATTTACTTTAATTAAAGTGAGGACTATGAATACCGCCCTAAACGTCTCAGTGAGGCAGACAGCAATTCCACTCATGACATTCCTGCCTGTCTCACTCAGACGTTTTGTCCTGGAGTTTGAGTGGACTGTGACAGCCAGAAGGCTGTAGAAAGCTCCTCATTAAAATATTTCAAGTTGAAATACTGTAGAAGTCGCTTATAGTGTTCGAATTGGGACTGAACGGAAACAATCACTATACGCGGCCAATCTCTATATAAGCGACTTCTACTGTATGTACTTTGTGGTGATTTCATTTTTACCGATATTGGCGAACTGTGACCCCCAAAATTGACCTTTTTTTATTTTTTATTTTTTTAGGAAGTTTTTATCAAAACCGATAAAGTTATCTTCTGTTTCGGGTCATAATTCAATACCGATTCGTGAATATATGCTAGTTTTCGAAGATTTCAGCCAGTTTTACATATTTTGTCGACTTTTTACCCCCAAAATTCAAAAACTGGTCGCTATAACCGGCCTTTTCATCACTACAACAGATCAATTCCCTGTGTGTGTACACACAGCCGATCGGGACCTGACTGTTCCTATCCTTATATCCGACTTGTTCCTTTAACCGCCTTTCTTCTAAGCGACTTCTACTGTAATTTGATTTTTATTGTCGAATCCCCCACCTGATCGAAAAAAGAAAATTCCGAAAAAATAAATCGTGTTCATGTTTCTCGTGTTTTTTTTTCTTCTTCTTCTTCAAATTAGTACATTATTTGTATCGTACATTTCTTTATTAACTCAACCTTAACTACTTCATTGTCACATTGTATTTGTTATACCTACATGTGCGTTATAGGATTACAGGAAAATTATATCCCCAGTATGTACAACGGTCCGTGTTAGGGGAATGAACAGTAGTTGGACTTCTAGCTAATATGTCTGATAGCTAAAATCGTACTGGTTTCTTCAACTAGAATAGTGATTCTCGTTTATTGTAATATTGGCACCTAACTTGTAGAAATATTTGATGTTGTAATCAGTTTGTTGTTTGTTGTTCATTGTTATCTACTGTTGAGAATACTAATCAAAATCAATGCATTTCCATATTTCAGTATAGTAGTACACCTTACTAATTTTTTTAAAATTTTGTTGTTTGGGTTCGTTTGAGTTATTATTTTTATCTTAAATTCTTTTTTCCGTCTTCGTTTTAAATATTTTGACTTTACCTACTTGACCTATCCTCTTTCGATTTGAACATTTTCGCTTTAGAAATAAACCTTTTAAACGGACGGTTTTTTTCTTACAAGAATTTTTACCACATTTCCATTTTTCCAGGGAACCTGCTAACCCATCTCTTCCGCCTCAAAATTCCCCTGCTTTCGTTCTGTTATTAGTCTCATAATCATGGTAGACACACCTCGAAGGTGACCGTATGCCCCACATATTGGCGAGTAGTAGACGAGGCGGATGAGAATGGAAATACCTAACCATTAGATAGTAAAATATCTCCTTCCATCTTTCAGGACAGCTAAGGTTCGTTTCTCGTTTCCTCGTCACAGGGATCCATTCAATCCTCTAACGGCTCCTCGTCTGCTCCTGCCAGCCTATTGAACCTGTCTATTCATCCCTGAACACCTCCATATTTCAAATTTCCCCCATATCGGCATTTCAATTCGTCCGTCTTCACTTCGCCCGATCTTCACATCCCATCCTCCCAACCTTCGCCTCTTGAACCCCTCAGCGAAACCGCGTAGAGAAAACGGATTTTCCGCTTCCTCGTTATAAATTAGGGTGTCATCAGCATTTTTTTCGCCTTCTCCCCGGAGTCCTCCGACGACAAAAGGATTCTCTGAGCCGGTTTTTTTTTCACGGCGGTAGATAAAGTCATTTTTCCGTCCATCGTACGAGGTCATATCAGCCTCGTTGAGTGGAATGATCGCTATTTATAAGAACCGGCGAGTCTTTTATACTCGGGGTTGGTACGCGCCATTTTTCATGAGATTTTGTAAAGATATCTTCCACCTCGTTCATGCTTCACCTGTAACGAGCGGAGGGGTTTTGAGGGAATTATTGAATTAATTTTGATAGAAAGTGCGAATCAGGTAGGCGAACAACACAATAAAGTCAATTCTTTATCGACGACGAAAACGTGGTCAGTCCAGTTTGAGTTATTAGTAAGTAGTTAAGTAGTTAAATGATCATCTTAGGTATTGATAAAATTTTTATTCCGTCGTTCAGTTCAGAATAAATTATCAGCAGTTGATTCCAAAGTTGTTCTTTTCCGTCGCATGCTGTTTGAAGACTACCATCGCCACAATTTTTCACCGTTTGCTTGTATAGCTCTAAGGACTGTAGAAGGAGGACTATACAAGCACTGAGGACGAATTATCCGAATTTATACAAGCACTGAGGACGAATTATCCGAATTTATACAAGCACTGAGGACGAATTATCTGAATTTATACAAGCACTGAGGACTAAATAAGCCATTGCGATAAGCGATTGTGTCATGGTCGTACCTATGTACGCCTATGTAGGCCTGATGAAATGCGACATACTATGTACCTACATACTGACAATGGGTTATTTTCGGAATTAAAAAACTCGGCGCGCGCAAGAGGACTCCTCGGATGTTCTCTACTTAAAGCCTAGGCTAAAACTATAAAAACCTGGAACATGCTTTAGCTCCCTGGTTGTTTTTAATAGTACATAATTAAAGCGTAATAGTAAAAAGGAAGGAACAGTAATTATCATAGTAACAACAGTAACCTGTTTACTACGACCTCGCTCTACCTATAAACGAAGCTCGCCAGCAACAAGCGGTCATATAGTAGGCGTAACGAAAGTTGTTTACAGTTCATTAACCACTTGGCGTATAACTCAGCTTCCTTTGTTCTTATAGCGGTCTGGGCAGCATGGTAATGTTTTGGCATAAATTAAGAGATTTCCAACGTGTGGAGAACGATTTACATGGGATGCAAATTGAAAGAGTTACATTTCCCTAACAACGATTGGGTTGTATTAATTTTATACCGGAAAATTCATCCGAAGTATGCGCAACTTTGGTGTCACATTTTCGTAACACAATTTTGTAACGTTTTCCGGCAGTTGGGTCATGGATAAGTCATGTTCCATGTTAAAAATCACTGCCGTCCTATGTTTGATACCTTAAACCAGTGGTTCCCAACCTTTTGTGGCCCATCTCCCCTTTCTGGAGATTGACTAACACCTATCGCCCCCCTTTTCATTTTCATTATATGCCTAATTTTAATTTGAAGTAAAGTGTCAATAATAAAGCAGTTTTACCATTTTAAACTTTATTACCGTATATAAAAACAGCCAAAGCAGTTTTATCCGGTCACTCTTAAATAAAATAGACAAAAAATTAAAATGTACATTCTTTACAGATCTTTAAGAACAAAGAAGTGAAATAATTAACAAGATCATTGACGTACATTTAAAAAACAGGAGTACATTTTTTCATTTTTAAATAGGAATCTGAAAAAAATAAGAAAGTTGACAGTTAAAATTTGAAAAAAATAAATGGAAGTTTGAAAACTTTGTTATTATTTTATTTTACCTTTTCAATGGCTGCCTTGTGCTTGCTTGAATATCTGGTTTTATGTTCGTCAAGTTCAGGCGCAAGTATCCTTTGAGACAAATTTCCAACTTGTTTCTATGTTTTGTGAGGAGCTGGACAACAGAACTAAATCCTTTTTCAACTAAATATGTTGACGGGAACGAGATGAGAAGTGGCTCAGTTTTTTCCCCACAGTTGTGGATAAGTGTCCATAAGCTTCACCCAGGCTAACTCGTAACCGCTCTGCTTCAAAGTGATTTTCGCCTCAGAGTCATACTTCAGATCTAGAAACTCCGTCTGCAAGGAGTTATCAAGCTTATCCACAGCTTCAAACGAAAATGGATCTAGAATCCAATCCGGAATTTTTGTAACTTGGTAAAATCTTCAAATCTTGATTCCATGTCAGTTTTTAACTGGTCAAGGTGATCAGTAAAAATTAGGATTTTGTCTTCTGGGAGTTCAGGAGTCTCGTTATCTGACACTGAACCCTTTTTAAGGGTCGGAAACTGAATCAGCTCTTTACGGCCAATATTTACCTTATGAATATCTAACTTGGCGATGAATGATGAAATAATTCTGCGGAGAGTGGAGTGAACTCGCCGGCTGAGACCAGCCAGTGACTCGTGCTACCCGACAACTTCTACTGTACAGTACTATTTTAATTTTTCCCCCTTTGAATACTCATCGCCCCCTAATCGCCCCCTAATTGCCCCCTAATCGCCCCCCTCTTATTTATCGCCCCCCTGATAACCCAAATCGCCCACTTGGGGGCGATCGCCCCTAGGTTGGGAACCACTGCCTTAAACCCTATGCATAATGGACGCCTGCCTGCGACGGACACATTTTTCGGTTCCGTGCGTGTCCGTTACTGATAGGTTTCACTGTAACATGGATTCCTATAATCTGAATGGCAGATGGGTGGGAAATTGAGGGAAGACGGCCAGATTATGGCAAATGTTTATGAGTGAATTTAAATTGCGTCAGCGAACTTCATACACGCTGTACTGTATGCCTCAAGAATTATTTAGTTATATTGCGCACACTATCTACCTATTTTAGTACATTATTTTCGGTAATGAACCTTTGGAATCGAGCATGCATTTTTTTTTTCACCCTCCCTCAAAATTTCATGGTTTCTATGTCAAGGTACATAGATTCCGAAAATGAATAAAAAAATGCCTTTCCATCCGCCGTACTTCGCACTTGCCTCAGTTACCGTGAGCCAAAATGATTGGAATTTGTTTTATAGGTCCCATTTCGGGTCTAGTTGGTCCGCAAAGCTCGGCTTTGCTGTCAGTCACCTTGAAGGGGTGAAAAATAGGGGTTGACATTTTCAGTACGCCGTTGCCTGAAAACTTTCAGTAGAAGGGTATGGTTTTTTTGTACGTTTTAAAATTGATCTCGGACTAAGCAATTTTTTGAGACCACCCGGAGCATTGTACGACCAGCCGTTCGTTTGCACCAAAGCTTCGTTAACATGTTCGTGAATGAAACGGTATAAACCCGGCCCAGACATCGTTGCAAGGGAACACTGATTATAATCACGGATGGCTGAATGAAATCGAGTTGGTTTTTCCGTGATATTATTTCATTTGAAGAATTGTGGTTATTTTGGATTTTGTTGAAAGGTACTTTTGTAACTTGAACAACCGTTATGCTTCATTAATACAACAAATAATCAGTGGTAGAATTTTTGATTTACACCATATATTTATGTAATTGTCATTTCCCGGCCGGCTGCAGTACTCGGTTTTTGACTTACTGTTGGGGGGGGGGGGGCACGAGGGTAGCTTATTGACCATAGAAAACACGATCTACGCAGAAGGGGCATATATATAGGTGAATAATAAGCCGTAGTAACTTGCAGATTTTTTTCGTTATTTTTATAAATAAATTGCCTATTGAAAAAGGAAGTGAGATTATCCATGTAATTTCTGGTAGAACCCAAATGTGCAACAAAGAATGAATGGTTCCATTTGAAATTAATTGAGTTGGTGACGCATTAATGTCTGATGAGGGTTTCCATTTTGAAATTAAGCAAGTTAGTGATACGTTAATTTCTGATTCTACAACGTAAGTAATTAGCGCGTTGTTCAATTTAAATGTTGCTAGGGAATTTAATGACCCGGGGGGTTATTAGGTGAGTTCTATGTCTTTATGTTGTGAAATACGTGGCCTACTCCACTTCTAATCGGACCATTTCCAGCCTCAACGACCTTATTCCGAGCGGGAGCAGAACAAAAGACCTCTCAGCCTTTATTGCGGTCCCTTAATCCAACTTTACCTCCGTCCCAGATGCAACTCGATGCGAATTTACTGAGTAGAAACACACTGATAAGCCCGATAGCGGCTAACCTTGCTGTAGTCTTAGAGCTCCATGATTACAAGTTGCCTCGAAGTCGCTGTAGGTACAGTTGCAGCCGTAATAGAGCGTATTTGGACTTGGGCAACTGAGATTTGAAATCTGGGCTTGGGCGCTACCGAAATTTAGAACAAGGAAATGTGATTATTGTTAACTGCTGGACGAACCGTGCGTTGCACGGGCTTCTATGGTACGGCTGTCTTGATACTGACCGCAGTGTATCTGCCACACTCGGGGTCGTATGTACGAGTACATACGTTCCTTTAGCCAATGACATTTGAAAGCAACCCTTTGTGCTCAGTTTTACGAATATTCCTTTACGTTAATGAAGTTCATTTGTAGGAAGTTGCTTCCGTGGGAGTTCCTTTAATCGTAAGGTTGACTCAACCAACGAAGGGTTTTGCTCCCATTTTCCAATGAAGAAGAGGATGACAACGGAATAGCAGATAGCAGGAGGAAGGTGCACGTGGCAACCCTTGTGCACACTAGAGTTAGTTACACAACATTTTCCTTCTTATAAATATTGTTTCAGACTAAATTAAAGATTTCTCTTGTTTCAAAAGTTATAGTTGTCAATTTAAAATAAGTTTTTTTCTGAATTAAAACTACATTTTTCTTTGAAAACGAAAAAGCTGTACTTCATTCAAAATTGAGAAACCTAACTCTGATTATAAAATGGAATTTCAAATGATAAAATCATTCTAATCGTGGAAAATCTAATATGAAGGGGGAAATTTATAGGTAGATAAAAAATTGTCCCGGAGTAGGTAAACGACCTATTGTAAGTAATAAGTGTTATGTCGTCACATTTCTGGGGTACGCGTTCCTTTAATAGGTTTGAGTAAAGTCAGTTAACCCTATAAAATGCAGTTTCGCCAGAGGTAGCCTTTCATGTTACAGAGGTTACCTTTCCATAGTGGAGGCTTGACAATTTTTTTATATACATTATATCATTTTCCATTTTAATTAAGCCTTTTGCAAAATGAATAAAAACTTTTGCCAAATGAATACTGAATGTAACCTCATGCGAAAAACTTGATGTGGAAAGAAAAAGCACATCATAAATCGGCGGGTAACTCATTTTTTACGTTCCAGTACCTTCTGAGAGATATTGCAATCGAAGGTATTGACACGTAACAAATTATTTTCCCACCGATTTGTACCAGTTTATGACGTGCGTGTTTCCCCATCCATTTTCTCGCATGAGGTTTAATTCAGTTGGCAAAAGGTTTTATTCAGTTTGCGGAGGTTCAATTCATTTTGTAAAAGGTTTAATTAAAAAGGAAAAATACTATTTAAATGGTGCCCTAGGAAGCTGCACTTCCTAGTATCTAACTGTCCTATTTTTTAAGTTACGATACTGTGATGAATTTAAAATTCTCATCACGGTGGCGTGGAAGGTGAGTGAGTGAATTTAGGTAAGGAGAGAGAAGGAGGAAAAATCGCAGGCGGCTGTAGTCAACCGAACATCTACGACTTTTGGAGGAGAGAGAGAGGTGGTGTGGAAAGAAGGTGAGGAAAAGTCGCAGGCGGCTGTAGTCAACCGAACATCTACGACTTTGGAGGAGAGAGAGGTGGATGAGGGAATTTCACCTAGGCGGCTGTAGTCAACCGTTCATCTAGGTGAAGGAGAGGAAAGGAGAGGTCCCTTGTCTAGGCGGCTGTATTCAACCGATCATCTAGACAAGGAGGAGGAGAGAGGAGAGAGGAGGTGAAATTCCCAGGCGGCTGTATTCAACCGATCATCTGGGAGGTAAGGTAAGAGAGAGAAGAGAGAGCTGGTTAGAGGAAGTGTCGAATGAAGCTTGAGCGCCAGGATCCGGGGTTTTATAGTACTTGGGGGCCTCTCCCTCCAGCTCCTTGCTGGGAGCTGGTAGTGGGGCCCCAGGTTGAGTAACCCTGGGTTCTGTCGCCTGTCCCCACTCATATCTTTATTTACGGAGCTTTAGTTTGGCGTTTGGATATTGGTGAGAACTTAATAGGATAGGAGTGTTCCCGGGAGGGACTCACGACAGAGGTCCCCCCAGTTTGAACCAATATTGGTGCTGAAGGCGCAAGATGACAGGAGCTGAGGGCTACGGCAAACAAGAGGTGGTCGCTGAAGGCGCAAAATGACAGGAGCTGAGGGCTACGGCAAACAAGAGGAGGAGCTGAAGGCGCAAAGTGACAGGGGCTGAGGGCCGATGCAAACAGAGGTTGAGCTGAAGGCGGTCCTTAAAAACTAGTAGTAACATGGTAGATTATAAGTAGGTAGATGATAAGTAGGTAGAACATAAGGTAGGTAACATAAGGTAGAATATAAGGTAGATGATAAGTAGGTAGAACATAAGGTAGGCAATATAAGGTAGAATATAAGGTAGAATAAGTAGGATGAGATGGCGAGAGTATATACAGTATGATGGGAGCAGTGGTCAGGATCCCTAAACATGTGGCATTTAGGGAAGTGATCGGCAAGGGTGAGATGAGGAGGATGAACAATATTTACAAGGTGAAAGTGAGCGGCAAGGGCGAGATGAGGAGGGTGAACAATATTTACAATAACGATATTTACAATGTGAAAGCGAGCGGCAAGGGCGAGATGAGGAGGATGAACAATATTTACAAACATGATATTTACAATATGTACAATATTTACAACCTTCGTGCAAATTCGGGGAACAAAGCGGAACGGGGTGACGGGAATCCGCCGATTCCTGGGTGCGTGTAGGGTGTGGTGTGTGACAGTGAGTGTGTGAGTGAGGTGTGTGTGCAGTGTGAGGGGAGGTGGGTGATGGGGAAGATGGGTGCCACCCTCTAACAGTCTTTACGTTCGTGAAGGCTGATAGAGGGGTCCCTTCACTGCCAGGGTGGCGGTGAAGGGGGATAGCTGTTGGGAGCCGGTACCCGGGACGTCGCGGAGCGAGGCGACGACGTCGGGGTCCGTCGGTTGAGACGGAGGTGATGTGTGTTGTGTGTGGTGTGTGGGTGGGCGGGGGATTGGTGTGGTGTGATTGGTCGGGGAGGACTGGGGCTGGTTTGCACCGTGCCAATGGCACGGTGTGGGGCTTTCCGTCAATCAACAGGGTAGCGGTGGATGGTGTCGAGCGGATGACCTGAAAGGGCCCGGCATACAGGGGTTGAAAAGTTTTATGCATGCCGGGCTCTTTCAGGTACATGTGTGTGGCGGTGAAGAAGCGTTTGGGGTAAGAGGTGTCGTTTGTGGGTGTTGTGGAGTGTAGTGGTTCCCTGTTAATTGACGGTGTGTGATTTGGGGTGAAAATGTCGGCTGGTAGACGTAGTGGGTCTTTAAATGCGTTTTGTGCGGGGCTGGTTTGGTCTGAAGGACGGGCTGAAGTGCGTAGGCTGAGTAAAATGTAGGGGAGGGATTTAGTCCAGGAAGGGGAATTTGTTGAAGTAGAAATGGCCTGTTTCAGGACCGAGTGCCACCGCTCTATTTTCCCGTTGGATTGGGGATGGTATGGGGTAGTGTGGATTTTGTGGATGCCGAGGGAACGTAGTAAATCGGAAAAGTGGGCGGACTCAAACTGCCTCCCTTGATCGACCGTGACTGTCCGCGGACAACCGTAACGGCTAACCCATTGAGAGAGGAAAGCCGTTGCGACGGTGTCCGCGGTGATATTTGAGAGTGGTATGCATTCCACCCAGTTGGTGGCACGGTCGATCATCGTGAGGCAGTATTTTTTCCCCTCGGACGGGGGAAGGGGGCCCACTAAATCCAGATGAACATGTTCCCACGGTAGGGAGTCGGGAATGGTTTGAGGTGGGACATGGGGGTGGGCCGAGACCTTAAACCGCTGGCACTTCTGGCACCCCAGAACCCAGTTACGAATATCTGTGTTCATGTGGGGCCAGAAGTACCGCGTCTTGATAAGGTCCCGGCTAGCCCGAATGCCAGGATGGTGAAGGGAGTGATAGTGGAGGAACAACTGCCGCCTCAGCTCCGGTGGGACGTAAGGGCGCGGTGTATCGGCCGTTACGTCGCACCAGAGGTCGAGGGGCGGCAGCTGTTCCAATTTGGAGGCGGAAATGAGATTGGAGAGGGCGGGGTCGGAATGTGGAGTTTGCTTTGATTTTAGGATTTGTGGTGAAGGGAAGGGCAGTAACTCCGCCACCGGCGCGGGGGTAGGGGTGGGTCGGGATAGCGCGTCCGCCACGCAGTTGTCGGCCCCCGGCAAGTAGCGGATATCGGACGTAAATTGCCCGATAAACTCGAGTTGCCGAGGCGACGCGGGGAGGCGGATTTGCGGTTCTGTAGGAGGGCGTGGGTCAGGGGCTTGTGGTCAGTGACGACAGAGAACTGCCTGCCCTCCACGAAGTCACGAAAGTGCTTTATGGCTTCGTGGATGGCGAGGAGTTCTCTGTCGAACGTGGAGTAATTTTTTTGGGTGGGGGATAGCGTTTTGGAAAAGAAGCCTAGGGGTTGGGGGGTGGCGCCGGTGTGCTGATGGAGCACTGCCCCGATGGCCCAGTCGGACGCATCGGTGGTGATGGATAAGGGGGCGTGAGGATCGGGATGGGCCAATAGAGCGGCGTCTACTAGGTCCTGTTTGCAAATTTTGAAGGAGGAGATGAGTTGGGGGGTCCAGGTAATGGGGCGGTTGTCATTTTTTTTGGAGGGTTGGGGAATGGCGTGTATGAGTGGTTGTTGATGTTGTGCTGCGTGTTTGATGTGTCTGCGGTAAAAGTTTAACATACCCAGGAAGCGGCGGAGTTCCGTCACGGTGCGGGGTTGCGGGAAGTCACTAATGGCGTGGACTTTGTCTGCGAGGGGTTTGATGCCCTCGGATGAAACGTGGTGGCCGAGGCAGCGGACGGAGGGTTGGCCGAGAACGCACTTGTCTGTGTTTACCAGGAGGCCTTCGGAGGAGAAGATGTCAAGGATCTGTTGGAGATGGCGGAGGTGTTCTTCCGGCGTCCTGGAGGCCACCAGGACGTCGTCGAGGAAGCAAAAGACGAACGGTAGGCCTCGCAGGATGCTGTCCATATAGCGCTGCCAAGTCTGTGCAGCGTTCCTCAACCCGAAGCCCATCTTAACATACTCGAAAAGTCCGAACGGGGTAATGATGGCGGTTTTCTGGACATCGGGGGGGTGAATGTTGATGTGGTGGAATGCCCGTGAAATGTCGAGGGTAGAGAAGATATTAGCGCCATGGAGGTGCGACGAGAAGTCCCGTAGGTGGGGAACATTATAAAGGTCCGGCGTGGTTTTTGAATTGAGTCGCCGGTAGTCCCCGCAGGGGCGGATATCCCCATTGGGCTTCTGCACGATGTGGAGTGGAGAAGCCCAAGGGGATTTTGAGGGGCGGACGATGCCGTCGGCTATGAGTTTATTAAAATGTTGTCGGGCTTTAGATAGTTGCAGGGGGTGGAGTCGTCGGGCTTTCGCTGTGATGGGGGGGCCGGAAGTCTCAATGTGGTGTTGAATGGTGGAGATGTGGGCAGAGGGGCGGCGCTGGGGGCGGTAGTTGAGGAGGAGGCGTTCAAATTGCGTGGGGGGGTGGTTGATGGCATGGATGAATCCGGGGATGGGTGTTTTTGTGGCGGGGTCAATCAGGCGCGCGTTCCGGACGTCGACCTGGAGACCGAAATATGCGAGAAAATCGGCCCCCAGGATCGCCTTCTCCACGTCCGCCACGGTAAACTCCCACTCGTACGCGAGCCCGCTCATATAAACAGAGGAGCGGTACGTCCCGTACGAGGGGATGGTGGTACCGTTGGCGGCGTAGAGAAGCTGCCGGTAGCAGCGCGCCTGACGACGGAGGATGTTGTTGGGAAATATTGATAGCGCCGCCCCCGTGTCCACCAAGAAAGGTACATTGGTTTTCCTGCAGCGCAGGAAAAGTCGCTGGTGGGTCGGGAGGGCGTTGGGTATAATTGCGGAGGTAGGTACATGTGTCGGCGTTGGCTGGTCCGCCGCGAAGGAGACGCGAGGCGGTTTCTTGTCGTTCCGGAGGGGGGGAACGGTGGAGTCTGCAGGGGGGCTGGCCAGTTTGGTAGGAGGAGGCTTCGCCTTGTTCCGGGGAGGGGGAACGGTAGTGGCGGGCTGAGTGGTGGCCGGAGGGGGTTGTGCCCTGGAGGCGGGCGGGGAGGTTCCGTTCCGTGGTGGGGAAACGGACGCGGCGGCGTGAGTGGCGGCCGGGAGGTTGTCTGCCCTGTTGGCGGGCGTGGAGGGGCCGTTCCGAGGTGGGGGAACGGTAGCGGCGGCGTGAGTGGCGGCCGGAAGGTTGGTTGCCCTGGTGGCGGGCGGGGAGGGGTTGTTCCGTTTGTGGTGGGGTGAGGGATTTGGCGGCGCTGCAGGCGCGGCCGGGAGGTTGGCAGCCGTGGCGGCGGCGTAGGAGGGGTAGCGTGGCTTGGTGGTGGTGGCTGTGTGAATGCGGGCGGGGGGGGTATGTGCATGGTCCCCCCCGTGTTGGCGAGGAGGGGGGCCCGCCGGATTTACCGGCGGGCGTCTGCGTTTCCCTGCTTAGGGGCGAAGGAGCAGGGGGGTTGGCACTTGCGGGCCTCCCCACCGAAGTTTACGTGATAGAAACAACGGTTGGGGTGGTCCGCAGGTAGGTAGGCGGAGTTGGTGGGGCGGGCGGAGTTTGATGCGCGCGCAGCTGCTGGGGATCGACCTCTGCGCTGGCGGGGAGGGGATGCGTTGCGGCGCTCGGGTGAGCGCTGGCGGCGGCGGTCGGCGGACGAGTCGCGTCGGCGATCCGCCGAAAGTGGTCGACGGCCGTCGAGGGAGGGTGCCCGGCCGCGGTCCCGGGATTTTGTGCGGTCCCGGAAAGGCGGGGGGTGGCGCGGCGTACGCACCTCACTGACGGCGGCCGCAGCGGCCAAGTCGTGCACGGTGTCCGCGAGGCGCAGGAGGGGCTCGTCGGGACCGTCGAGATGGCTGGCCAGGGCCATCTGGATGGGGTGGGGAAGGGCACGTAACCAGAACGTGCGTGCGATGTCGGCGGTCATAATCCCCTGCAGCTGGTGTCGCAGCCGCCGGTAGAGGTGGGAGGGCTTCTGGTCGCCGAGGTGTTGAGGTTGGGAGAGGGCGGCGACTCGGGCGATTTTCGACGGCTGGTAGGTGTTGATGAGGCGGCTGCGGAGGTCGTCGTACGCAGCGGCGGCGTCGGGGGAGATATCAGAGGTCTGCAGCAGGATCTCGTAGGGCAGTAACGAAATGATCCGGGAATATCGAGTTTTCTGGCTGCGGATGTTGGCGGCCGAAAACGCTGCGTCTACTTGGAAAAACCAGAGCGCCGGGTCGTGCGTGTAGAAGGGGGGCAGCGACAGAGGGAACGCAGCGGACGCCGTCATGACGTTGGCGGCGGCTGCGGCCGTAGCGGCGGCGGCGGCGGCGGCGGTGTCCGATGACGCAGAGGTCGGTGGGGAGAGCGTGGAGAAAGGGTTGTCGGCCAATGCGTCGGATGTCGCAGCGGCGGGCGGCTGCAGTGTGGCTGGTCGCAGGAGCGGCGGCGTCGGTGAGTTCGGGTCCATTTCTGTAAATAAAATTCAAAAATTTGACGTGGTTTTGAATTTTGAAATTCGCAATCGGCGGGAGCGGTGGTGCGTTGAGTTGAGAGTTGAGCGGTGAGGTTTGGGCCAAGAATTGCGAATTTACACTGACTGGTTGAAATTTTGAATTTAAAATTTGGGACACCGAACTATTTGACTGGGGCGACACATGAGGTGGGAAGGTGGGAAGGAAGAAGGTTGAGTGAACGTCGGGTTCACCACTGTGATGAATTTAAAATTCTCATCACGGTGGCGTGGAAGGTGAGTGAGTGAATTTAGGTAAGGAGAGAGAAGGAGGAAAAATCGCAGGCGGCTGTAGTCAACCGAACATCTACGACTTTTGGAGGAGAGAGAGAGGTGGTGTGGAAAGAAGGTGAGGAAAAGTCGCAGGCGGCTGTAGTCAACCGAACATCTACGACTTTGGAGGAGAGAGAGGTGGATGAGGGAATTTCACCTAGGCGGCTGTAGTCAACCGTTCATCTAGGTGAAGGAGAGGAAAGGAGAGGTCCCTTGTCTAGGCGGCTGTATTCAACCGATCATCTAGACAAGGAGGAGGAGAGAGGAGAGAGGAGGTGAAATTCCCAGGCGGCTGTATTCAACCGATCATCTGGGAGGTAAGGTAAGAGAGAGAAGAGAGAGCTGGTTAGAGGAAGTGTCGAATGAAGCTTGAGCGCCAGGATCCGGGGTTTTATAGTACTTGGGGGCCTCTCCCTCCAGCTCCTTGCTGGGAGCTGGTAGTGGGGCCCCAGGTTGAGTAACCCTGGGTTCTGTCGCCTGTCCCCACTCATATCTTTATTTACGGAGCTTTAGTTTGGCGTTTGGATATTGGTGAGAACTTAATAGGATAGGAGTGTTCCCGGGAGGGACTCACGACAGATACATTGGTATGTAAACAGTAATTGAGAATTGATTT
The DNA here is from genome assembly GCA_954871275.1 of Leptopterna dolabrata. Classification (NCBI taxonomy): domain Eukaryota; kingdom Metazoa; phylum Arthropoda; class Insecta; order Hemiptera; family Miridae; genus Leptopterna; species Leptopterna dolabrata. Next base: position 11,872,905 of record OX940984.1, on the reverse strand, counting down.
TTCGGAAAAAAATAATATATATTACTGCTCCATGAAACAACAAAATTACCAATAACAAAACGTGATTTAAAAAAATATATATAAATGTTAAGCTGCATATAATAATATATAACCTAAGCCCAAGCTATGCCTAAGCCATAGCCTAAGCTGTATATAATAATCTATATAGCTTAATTCGAATGTGATTTGTAATACCATTGCTTAAACTTAGTAGACGGAGACCAAACCGTTCCACTTAAAAGGCTATGATTTAATAGTTTCGTGCTATAGCGTGTCTCACCCGGTACTCAGTTTTAGGTTGCATCATTACCTTCCAGTGATATGCAGGTAAAATAGTCCATTAGTCTTCATCGTGGGCCGGACGTGAAAATGGTGGTGCATCACAGTTGATGCACTTACAGCAGATCGCCGCAATCCCTAATCCAGTAATCAGCGGTAGTGCCGTCGTATCGCCGTCGTGTCGACGGGTTACGACCACCCTGGGCCGGAGATGACGGGTTTCCAAGTCCCCTTTGCCGCAGTCAAGGTGAATATCATCAAGATAAGTGGCCAGCGACTCAGACCGCAGCAAAATGAGTGGAGGGGAGGGGGCTGTCATTGTCAGTGGGTGGTTTTGAGGTAGAGGAATGATGCTCGTGTCTCGGCCTAATGCTTAATATCCGCCCACGTGTCCTACGCCTGCTGAATCTAAACGAAATATCATTAAATCTTCCTAATAAACTTTGCACTCATATATAGCTTATCCAACTCAAAATAAACATTTTCCAAAACAAAATTATCACTTTCCAAAACAAAATAAACATTTTACAAACCAAAATAAACTCTTGCAAAACAAACATTTTCCCAATCAAAATAATTGCACTCTCCAAAACAAAACAAAAATTTTCTAACTCAAACACTTTCCAAAGCAAAATAAACATTTTCCAACTCAAAATAAACGGTTTCCGAAGCTAAATAGGTATTTTCCAACTCTCCAAAGCAAAATAAACATTTTCCAAGCCAAAATAAACACTTTCCAAAACAAAACAAACATTTTCCCAATCAAAATAAACTTTTTCCAAAACAAAACAAAAATTTTCTAACTCAAAAACTTTCCAAAGCAAACCAACATTTTCCAACTCAAACGGTTTCCGAAGCTAAATAGGTATTTTCCAACTCTCCAAAGCAAAATAAACATTTTCCAAACCAAAATAAACACTTTCCAAAACAAGATAAAAATTTTTACAAACAAAAATTAACGCTTCCAAAACAAACATTTTCCCTATCAAAATAAACACTTTCCAAAACAAAACAAACATTTTCAAACTCAAAACAATTTCCAAAGCAAAATAAGCATTTTCCAAAGCAGAATAAACATTACAACATTCAGTGAAAATAATAACTCAGGAGACGGAAATGTTCGTTGAGAGAAAGGATAATGTTGTGCCTATCCGTCAGAGAACGCTGGATTTGCGAAGAGAATTCGCTTTAACGTTTTAGAGTTGGGGCACCACAAGGTAGAGATAAACTTGTATTCGTAGACGAATCCGGTTTCGATCTCCATACGAGTATATGCGGTGATCAGGCCAGATCGAGAGTAAACACGAGGGCAGTTGTTAAACTTTCGACCGTAAGGGGCCGGAACGTTTCCCTTATATACGAGTACTTGCTATTAATACTCAACGGGTTGTCCATTACAATGTAATAACCTCTGGGACTACACTACCTGAGTGAATATTGGGTGATATTAGGTATTTTGGCGCTTACCCCCGTTTTGCAATACACTATTGAGAAAAACCGTGTTTTGCATTCAGGGGGAAAGCGCAGAAAACATTACGAGGATATTTCATGCGGCTCTAAAACCTCAGTAAAATGCAAGAGCACCTATAGAAACATGTACACCCACTTTATCTAAGATGAAAAAAACCACCATAGCGACGACAGCAGCATTCTAACGCTGAAAAACTTTGATCGGCGATTCCCAAAAGTTTGCGTGGTGTTGGTTGCCCCCTGTTTAAATAAATCGTTCCATATGAGAATGAGGCACGTCACACCATTTGCTCAGAGTTCATTTCACTGATTAATTACAAGATACCGCTAATAATGGGGCCATCAATGGCAGATGTCGGAATGTGTACGAAATTGGATCCAAGCGTTTGATTTGACTTGATTCAAACTCCAATATTTCGGGGAGACTAAATTCAAAAACGGCAGACAGAATTCCCTTAACGAACACTGGAGAGACGTGTAAAAATAAAAGTTCCCTGGCAAGTCACACTATCTACTCGGGGTTCATATTTGGTTCACTATGAGGAGTACCCATGACTTCTGCGCGAGTCTGCAAGGCAGCGGAAGCTTAGTTTTCACCTTCGAAATGAAAAATTTTTGTGTGCTCCAAAATCAAAATTTCCACTTGCATTTTGCGTTTCAAGGCCTCCTGAACAAATTTGGTTTCGTGTCTGTCTGTCCACATTCCCTTGCCATAGCCATAACTTCCACAATTTCCATCCGATTTCAATCAAATTTTCAGGAATTGTGTGGGTTTGGTGCTAGATGGTTTCAGATCAGTTTCATCATGATCAAATCAACGGTAGCCTCTGCGCAGGCGCCAACGAGATTTTCTTGTTACTGTCATAACTCCATCAATTTTGAACGGATTTTGGTCAGATTTTCAGGGATGATGCGGGTAAGGTCCCTTGAGGTCCCATACGACATTCATCATGATTGAATCATCGGTGGCAGTGGCACGTGGCACTGGCACCGCGTAAATTCCAAACGTCGAGCATTCCACACCATAGAACTATTATATACCTGGAAGGGTCTCTGCGTTGACGAATGAAATGACGGGCTCCGCACCCTGCTCAGCTGGTGCTAAATTCTCTCCTGTTCCCCTAGGAAGTTGAAATTTGATAGGGACTCTTTGCCTTCTCAGTTCTATACGTGGACTAATTACTTTATCTTAAAGCATGAATACTAACTTCGAATTAGGTACCCTTTTTAAGTAGCAGTTAAATAATTCTGTTAATTAATCTGAATCTCTATGTTAATTAATTTGAATCTTTATGTATGAAAATTTAATGGTGACATACTGTGAAGGCCACGAGGAAGCTTCTGTGCCATGTCCTTGGCAGTGTATTTTTTGTTCTGCTTCCTCACTACCGGAAGATAGGAAAGGCTTCGATTCGTGATGGAGTAAAAATAATTTGTCTTCCGAAATCAAAATTTCCACTATCGTTCTGCGTTTCAGACATCAAGGAACATTTTTGGTTCCGCCTGTCTGTCTGTAGTCAGTTCCGTCGCGCCCATAACTACCCGAAATAATGATCGAAGTGGAAGAAAAAATTTGGAGGGTAGGTTCGGGTTGGGTCACAGATGGTCCCTCACCAAAATCATTGAGAAAGTAACTTTCATCTGCGCATGCGCAAAAGTGAACTACTTGAAACTCCCTTAAGTACCTATTGTTGAAATGAGTTCAAAATTGGAGGGTCGATAGGGATATTACTTTTATAGTTCCAATTTCATTGGAATCATACTGTAACTTTCGTCTGCGCATGCACGAACATGAAATGTTGACCATTTCCTTGTAACGATTCTAACTATGCGAGAAATAGAGACATTGACAAGATGTCAAGCTCGTCTAATCTTTTTGAATCGCCCCAAAACTGTATGTCTAAAATGTAGACACAGCAAGTGACTTGACTTGGGTATAACTTGGCTATTTGTTGTCTGTCGACGGTTTGTCATCCCCATCATGTCTACCATTATTTTCCCCCATCATTACTGCTGTTGCCAGTCGCAATGAATCCGGGGCAGATTTTGTTGTGTTATTCTTTTTTATGTCATTAATTTGTTGGTGTTATTGTTTTTGTTTTGATTTATTTTTCATGTTCATGTTTGTTTTTGAGGAATCACTTGTTGTATTGAAGTATTTACGGTTATTTTCCATTCTTTTTCATACTCTTGTTTCTGTTATGCTGACATCTATACTTTTGTAATTGGTTTTGCCCGTAATCTTCAAACAAGTGGTGTTGTTACTTCTTTGAAATTATTTAAATTCATTTATATAATGAGAATTTGCTGATTCACAAATTTATTAGTCTCGTCCTAAGATCAAACGAACGACGGCTCCAAATTCAAGCTATCCGCATTTCTTCTCATTCTTCCATTCTCCAACACGAACTCTCATGCGAGCCTGAATCCTGAATCGAGCTCATTTAAAAGTTGTTTATGAACTTTACAGCGTGCGGTACGGATTCGGGACTTCTCAAACTTGTTTACGAAAATTATAATGTAATAACATGTTCACGAGCCTTCATAAGTGGTGGGGGGGACCCTCTTATAGGAATCCGTACCTCTCTCCCGCCATCAAAATGAATAATTTCCATAATAAATCCGGGTGGAAGTGAGTCTATATTGAAATATCTTTCATAACGACCGCTGTTGAGGGTGTTTCCCCAGGAAAGGGGTAGCGAGGCTACAAATTTAGATTCGAAGAGAGAGGAAAGGTGAATTTACATGATATTAGTGAGAAGGTTTCCAGTGGTGGAGGGGGTATCGGGGGGCCATAATTCCTGACTCTAATGCTTTTACCCCCTCCATCGCCTCCCGGTGACCCGCTAGCATGTCCGACCCTCCAGCGGCATAGCATAAGCAGATGGAAGGGGTTTTCTTGGGGTACGAGATCCCTTTACGCGTTTTCCTTACCTTCGCCCTTCCTTAGACCGGCGAGTAATTTATTGAAGCAGTTAACTTTCAATTGCAGTCGCCATCCCGGTCCCCCTCGGCGAGCCAGACGGTTTGGGCTGTATATTAATGAGCTTCTGTTTCAGGCAGCATCTCTGCAACTGTTTACCAAACCTTTCCACGAGAGAATTGAAGAGCCATAAAGTTTGCGATGAAGAATAAAAATTTTCGTTCGATTCAGATCATGTGGCGAATATTAATCATCAGTACAATTTTTCTGGACACAGTTCCTATTTATGCTACTCCTGTACGCAGCTGGTTATGGCACATCTTGTTTGTGGTCGTGTGTCCGTTTAGTAGTAATAGCTTGCACAGTTAGTTGTCTTATATCGCTTTTCCTAACTGAATTCAACGTTTTCCAAATTGAAATAAACGTTTTCCAAAATGAATTCATCATTATCCAAATTGAATTCAACATCTCGCAAGATTCTAAAAGAACCGCTGCAAATTATTACACAACGGTTTATTATTTACCTGTATATATGCCCCTTCTGCGTAGATCACAGTTTTCTGTAGTCAATTCCCTCGAGCTCCATCCAGGAAAGCCCTGAATATGAATGGAGTACTGGAGCCGGCTCGGGAATTGAAATTTTATACAAATGCGCGGGATTCAATAATTCAATCATTAATTATTTGTATTTATTCATGAAGCATAAGGTAAATAATAAACCGTTGTGTAATTTACCCGAATAGATGCCCCTTCTGCGCAGATAGTATAATAAACCGTTGTGTAATAATTTAATAATTGCCCAATAATAATAAACCGTTGTGTAATAATTTAATAATTGCCCAATAATACTCCAACGTTTGTTCAAGTTGCAAAAGTACCCCTATCAATAAAATCCAAAAGATCCACCATTTTGGTTTATTATTTTCAATAATGAACCATTGGAATCGAGCATGAAAAAAAAAACTCTTACCCCCCCTCAAAATTTGATGGTTTACGTTTCAAGGTATGTAGAATCCAAAACTGCAATAAAAATATTTCTGTCTGTCCGCCGTACGCCGTACGGGCCACTTTTCTTAGTTACCATGAAAGAAAATTGATGAAATTCGGGTTATAGGTTCCGTTCGCTGTCTAGTTGGTCCTCGAAGCTCGACGTTACTGTGAGTCATCTCTAAGGGGTTCAAAATAGGGGTTGAAATTTTCAAAACGCCTATACCATTTTTTTACATGAATATTTTTACGGTTTTAAATAGTTCTTGAACTTGCGAGTTTTTTAAGACCATCCGGAGCGTCGTACGTCCAGCCGTTCGTTCACAGTAAGGCCCCGAAGTTTGCACCGACAGGCATTTTCGACTCCAGTGTGAATGAAATTGTATACAATTCAAACCAAATCTCGTAACCAGAGACGCGCCCACAATAGGAATTTGTGAATACGGCCAATCATTGGTAGGGATCACCTGATTATATTGGCGGAGTATGAAGTCGAGTTGGTTGTTCTGTGATATTATTTAATTTGAAAAATGATGGCTCTCTTGGAGTTTGTTGGTAGGTAGTGAAACTTGAACAAACGTTGAAGTATTATTGATGGGTAAATTATTACTACGGTAAATCATTACTCAACGGTAAATTATTACACAACGGTTCATTATACCATCTACGTAGAAGGGGCTGGAGTTTGTTGGTAGGTACTTTCGCAACTTTTTTCACTCCTCATCAACAATTTCTTTTCAGAACTTCATTATGTGTGTTTCTTTTTGTTAGGTACTGTTTGTCATCGGCAGAATTATTTTAGCAACATTTAACTCGTGATTTAGGTAGGTACCTAGTAACGAGTACGGGGTTAGGTACTAACCTAAGGAGGGTCTGCGATCTACATAATATGTATAGAATAGTACATATCATATTATATAGACGGGTTATCTATACATAGAGCTGTGATCTGTAACGGAAGGGTATTCTATACAAAATAATAAACCGTTGTGCAGGGATTTGCAGCGTTTTTCAAATGAAATAATATCACAGAACAACCAACTCGACTTCATACAGCCATCCGTGATTATAATCAGGTGCTCCCTAGCGATGATATCTGGGCCGGATTTATACCGTTTGATTCACGATCATGTTGACGAAGGTTTTCGGTGCAAACGAACGGCCAGCAATGCTCCAGGTGGTCTCAAAAAATTCTTTAGTTCAAGATCAATATAAAAACATTAAAAAACCCTTCTATTGAAAGTTTTTGAACTACGGCGTTCTGAAAATTTCAGCCCCTATTTTTCACCCCTTAGAGATGACTGACAGTAACGCCGAGCTTCGAGGACCAACTAGACCCCAACGGGACCTGCAAATCAAATTTCATTAATTTCGGTTCTTGGTGACTAAGAAAAGTGCTAAGTACGACGTACGGCGTACGCGGACAGACAGAGATTTTTAATGCATTTTCGGATTCTACGTACCTTGAAGCGTAAACCATCAAATTTTGTGTGGTGGGGGGGTGGGGGGGTAAAAAAAGTTTCGAACTCAGTTGAAAAGGTTCATTATTGAAAATAATAAACTATAAGACTCAAAATAAGTTTACAATTAGGTAAGTCCTAGTCATAATATTGTAATAGTCCTGAAAACAGTAGTTGTTTTTCCAAATAATGAAAGCTCACGAATGTCGCAATTTGAGTTATTAAAAGAAACTCGCAAGAGCAAACAACCAAAAAAAGAAAGTTGCATGAACTGTCCATTTTAAACGTTGTGGCAAAGGTACAGTTGTCTTTTCTTGCTGTCGCGTGGGAGGATCGGAAACAACTATTCTGTAGAGACTATTAAGCGCAGACTGTAAAAACCAAGTTCTCCCTTCGGTATATTGAAATATAAATTCGGTTTGGAAAACTTTGAATTCTATTTGAAAAATGTAGAATTCAATTTGAAAAATGTTGAATTCAATTTGTAAAATGTTGGATTCAATTTGGAAAATGTTGTTTTCAATTTGGAAAACGGTTGAATTCAATTTGGAAAACGTTGGATTCAATTTTGAAAATGTTGAATCAATTGAAGGGCTATAAATTGCAGAGGTGTTAGTGCTTGTAAAATACTGTCCCCATTCCTAGAATTTACATACGAACCAAAGCAAACCTTGTAATCCGAAATTCTTTAGCGGCCCAACTTCAGCTGGTTCAGCTCTAAAATCTAGTTCAGCAGTGATAATAGGCTTCGGCCATTTCTGTGGAGCCGTAAGGTGGCATGATGGACAACTTTTCTGCTTCGAGATGTTGCTGACGGTAGAAGAATGAAACCATTAGGTATAATCTCATTTTCCCCTACTCTGGGCGTCTTTTAGGAGCTTCGAGGTTTATTTTCAGCCGAGGAAAATCGTCAGCAGCAATAAAAACTCGGTTTCCCCATTATCGTCACGTACTTTCACTAATGTAAAAACACTTCACTCGGCCCTGAAGTCGTCTTTCGAGCCGCGAAAAAAAAGAGGGAACCATTATCGGAAGGATTTGAAATTCAAACGCGCCGTTTTGCAGGGAGCTTACCGATCTCATGAAACCCGGAAAAACTTCAGGTGGGTTAGTTTGGGCGAACTGTTGTTTTTTAAATCGTTGTTTTATTCAAAAGTTACCATCCAAAGAGGTTTCGGACGGTGGAGGGGCGCCGGAGAGTTAAATTATTCAAACTAATTGGTGATTGTGATTTCCCTCGTTCAAAAACGGTGATAACTGAGAACTGAACTCAAGGGTCCTTTCCAGTTTAGCTACGGGGAAATCACATGTTTTAGGTCTTTCGAATTTAACGGGGAAAACACCTTTTTATGGAAAGCGGTTTGATGGAAGGAGGAATTTCTGGGACACCCTTTATCTAAATGGAAATTACGTTGATAGTTATTAATAGTCTAGGTGAAGGATGGGGATCTTGAGGTTCGTTCGAGAAATAAGTTCATCAATAAGTCAATCATGTATACTTATATCAAACATCATCTGCATCATCCACAATTTCCAGTCCACAAACAACAACAACATCTGCAACTTTATAGCATCCGTATTGTTACTATAATCCGTATTGTTAATATCCTCCTTATCTTTGCGCATCCACTGTCACCATTATTATAACAATTTCTTTATTATTATAAGGTAACATCGATGTTAATAAATTAAATAATCACAATTCACCAGCCGTCCATAATTATAGTCATCAATGGGAACAACTGCACATGATACCTAAGGTACCCTACGTTTGTATTGCATTTTACAGCAATTTCCCTATATTTGTATTGCATTTCACCTAATTCTGTTTTGCTTTTGTACTGCATTTTTATTTGCAATTTGTTTTATTTTCCATAGTTGCTAAAAATTCCCAACATTCCTTTTCGAACAACATTCAATTTCATTATATAGCTATCACCATCTATCACCATAACTGGCACTGACTGAAATATTCTTAAGTGTAACATTCCTGTTTCGGTTCATTCTTGTAGCCCTGAAGATGAAGTACAAATATATCGAAACGTCGGCCTAAAACCATCTGAACTTATTTCTCGACCGAACCTCAAGATCCCCATCCTTCACCTAGTCTGAACATCAACGGTCAAAAACCCGAATCTCCTGTTATTAATAGTAATATCTCTTCACTGTGAGAAGCGCCAAAAATGTGGAATATCTATAAGTTGATGAGGCACCTAGTTATTGATAATCCAACCACAATAAATTGCATTCGAGGAATTGTAAGTGTTAAATCATCCATTTAATTTATAGCTAGATTTATTCAGTGATATAAACATATCATCAATCACAACTGAACCAGAGATTCGTTTGTTGTTGTGTTTTTATTTCTCTCGTAGCGTTTGTTTGAGTTATTAGATCGACAACATCAAGATTTTTTTTTTCTCTGTATTATATTTGGCGCGTTTAATTTCCATCAGTTGCGAAGAAAAAAGATTCCATAACAGAAATTATTCTGAGTGAGATCGATGGTATATTTATAGCCGGAAAGAGGGTGAAGTCCGAATCCTTTGGGGGTGAAACAGAGGAATAACTCGCTTTTACGATAACAGCCTTTTCAGAACGGTTTCATTATCTGTATGAAGCCAGACCCCCCCCCCCCCCGCCCTCCCTTCCATTAATCATTGGATTTATCATTTCCCCCCGCTCTTTCCACTAAGGCTGGCTCATTTGAAGAGCTACGAGAGAGGAATCTACTCGAGGCTGTGCTGAAGGTCTGGCTCTCAGGACTAACTGTTGTAATTGAAGGGGCAACCCCCCCTCTCGATTGGATTTATCGCTTGTGATTTGTCCGTGGGCCAAAATACGAATCGATACCCCCACCGCGAAGGCCGAGCCGGAAGTGTCAGGTTGTGCGCGCGTGTGTGAGTCTGATTGCAATCGCTCACCCTCCTAACGCCACACACACACAACCGAAGAACAACAAGGGACTTTTTTCCTTCACGCTTTTCCACGTTTCTATCGAAATCCTCTTCATTCTTCCTTGTGCTGGTCAGTCACATTATTACTGTGATTCGAACTCATCGCATTCGGGAGCACCTTCGTTGGAAATTGTTGGAGCATGACTTATTATCGACGCCTCAACATCTTTTGTAGGTTGCGCGAAGTTGTGCTTATGCAGGTAAATGTGAGCCTGATTACATACCAAAGTACCAAGTGCCAGTACCACTTTGCTACGAACTGTCAGCGGTCTTGTATACACACGAATGTATAACATAACTCTCAACATGGATTGATAACATCGCAACTGTAGTGAATGCATAGGTGACTTACATTCACTACTGGAGGTGCGAGGATAGGTTATGTCCGGTTTGGTTATAGTGTGAGACTACTACCATGCCCGGAATCTTTTAGGTAGGTGCCTGGTTTGGTTATAGAGCAGAGTCTACCACTATGCCCAGGATCTTTTCGGAGGCGTTGCCTGGTTTGGTTATAGAACAGAGTCTACCACCATGCCCAGGATCTTTTGGGAGGCTAAGGCCCGGTTTGGTTATAGCACAGAGGCTACCACCATGCCCGGGATCTTTTCGGAGGCGTTGCCTGGTTTGGTTATAGAACAGAGTCTACCACCATGCCCAGGATCTTTTGGGAGGCTTTGCCCGGTTTGGTTATAGCACAGAGGCTACCACCATGCCCGGGATCTTTTCGGAGGCGTTGCCTGGTTTGGTTATAGAGCAGAGTCTACCACCATGCCCAGGATCTTTTAGGGAGATGTGCCTGGTTTGGTTATAGTGTGAGGCTACCACCATGCCCAGGATCTTTTGGGAGGCTTTGCCCGGTTTGGTTATAGCACAGAGCCTACCACCATGCCCGGGATCTTTTAGGTAGGTGCCTGGTTTGGTTATAGAGCAGAGTCTACCACCATGCCCAGGATCTTTTAGGTAGGTGCCTGGATTGGTTATAGAGCAGAGTCTACCACTATGCCCAGGATCTTTTCGGAGGCGTTGCCTGGTTTGGTTATAGAGCAGAGTCTACCACCATGCCCAGGATCTTTTAGGGAGATGTGCCTGGTTTGGTTATAGTGTGAGGCTACCACCATGCCCAGGATCTTTTGGGAGGCTTTGCCCGGTTTGGTTATAGCACAGAGCCTACCACCATGCCCGGGATCTTTTAGGTAGGTGCCTGGTTTGGTTATAGAGCAGAGTCTACCACTATGCCCAGGATCTTTTCGGAGGCGTTGCCTGGTTTGGTTATAGAGCAGAGTCTACCACCATGCCCAGGATCTTTTAGGATGCTGTGCCTGGTTTGGTTATAGTGCGAGGCTACCACCATGCCCAGGATCTTTTGGGAGGCTTTGCCCGGTTTGGTTATAGCTCAGAGGCTACCACCATGCCCGGGATCTTTTAGGTAAGGAGAAGGAGAGGAGGAGTGAGGAGAGAGAGTAGTCAGCGACTAGAGGAGATCGTAGAATGGTTGGAAAGGCGAAGGAGGCGAGTTTTTATAGCCCTTAGGGCTATCTCCCTCCATCCTCCATACTGTTGGAGGATGGTGGGGATCCCCTCTAGGTTCCTCGGTCTCCTGCATCTTCCGTCCCCACTTCTGTGTTTATTAGCGAGATCTTAATTTTACAGGGAGTGGTTCTGGGAGTGGTTCTGGGAGCGACAGCAACTATTTATGAGGGTTTTCTCCCCTCGCCCACTTCTCAGTCGCAGTTTGGTTTGGATCCTCTGAATTCTTCTTTGTAATGTGGTTCCCTGTTGCTGGTCAAGATTATTAAGATCTCTTCAGCTCTAGTTGACTAATTACCCAATAAAATCCATAAAATGTGGCACTTAGTTTTTGCGTTGGTGGTGATGGAGGAGTGAGTTACCGCTCCATTCTCTCTTAAAGTAAGTAATAGTACCACAACTTGATATGTAGTTACAGAAAGCAAACTTCGTCTGTTGCAATATTCCGACCCTCCATACAAACTCAACCGAATACGAGCAAGTGTACGACAATATTAACCGTATTATCTCAAAGTACAACCATCCAACCATATCTGTAAGTCTTCACTCTACAGTTCCAATTGACTGTACTGAATAAAGAGAATTAATTAAATCTGACATTTCTTTTAGGAAAGAGATTCAATAGGGTGTGCGCGTGGGTCACAAAAGCGGTTTATATTATTTTTTTAATGAAAGTAGATTCCATTCTGAAGACTTCGACACCAACCGCACGGTCCTACAAAAAATGTTCTTTTTTTATGGTCTTTCAAAATTTCCGGAAGTTCTGACGTCACAGGGGGTCCCGCCCAAGCGAGAGGGGTGCGGTGACGTCAGAACTTGCATAAATTTTGAAAAATCATAGAAAAAGAATTACTTATCGTAGGACAGTGCGGTTGGTGTCCAAATTCTCAGGATGTAACCTACTTTAATTTTAAAAAATAAAATAAATATTTGCACATACCCCATTGCTGTTGCTTGGAGATCGTGAACCGCTTGTTCTCGAGGCAGGAGTTGTACAAGGAAGTGTCCTAGGTATATACTCTTATGGGGTCAACACGTTTCTGTGCTCAAAAATATAAAACCTCCACCCACGTTTCTGTTTATAGACGTCCATTACAATTAGATTGATCTCATCATGTCATTCCTTTCCCTTCACTCTCAAAAATCTATTGTGGTCCAAGGCACGTAACACATCCCTTTCTTCCCTATGTACCTACCTATAAATTCTAACCCAACACTTTTTTTTTGTTTCAGGTGAGTTTTCAACACCCATTTGCAGGTTTTCCGTCAGTTTCGTGAGTTGTCACATAACATTATTTTCGTACGCTTCTTTCAGCTACATTTTTTTTTTAACGTAAAAATTTGATCATAATTATTTCGGAAAAAATAGATTTATTATATTGTGAATGAGAGAATAGTAAATATATTATTGTATGCTTTAAACAATTAACCGCATTTGAATCAGTTTTATCTGACGTTTAATTGATTGTGCTGTAAAATTCAAACCGTAGGTATCCACGAACCTACCTAACCATATATGTGCACTGCTCTAATCGTCACTCTTACTTCATCCAGCTCTTTCGATTTAAGTTATTGTTGATTCCATAATGTCAAGTGTGGTAGCTAAAGGCAGTAGATAATATTCAAGTTCGGTGGTTTTATTTGTGCGTTAGTGCGCAATCCATTTTCCTCTTACCACAGTTCGATGTTAGGTACCTAACAATTGATTTTTTAATTGTTACTTGTAAGAGAAATGTAAGGGTCGTATGGCTTTTGAAAGTTGCTTTATTATTTACAAAATCATTCAAATACGCCCTGTCCCCTTTCGATCATTGTTTTAATTAGTGTCTATATCTCACGTCCCCTACCGAAAAAACAATGGATGCCGAAACGAAAAATCAATGTCGGTAATGCGGGCGCCCCTATATACATATATATTGTTTGGGGGGGCCAAGATGATGTCAGAGCCGGTAGGGTGGTTTTGAACACTAACTACCAACAGTGGCGGGGGAGTTAGAAAAATAGCAGAGGGGTTACCATAGTGGGGAGTGGGTATTAAAAAAAGGTCTTAATTCCTTCCAGGGAGTGGCGACTATCGGTAGGGGAAAGATCGTTTGTAACTCCGGCCAAGTCTGCGAGGGCAAACATAATGTTTCTAGCGGTGCATAAAATTGGAATTCCCTTCGAAAACATCTGCGAGAGTAATTTCTAGTGATGTTTTGTCCGTTGGTCAATTTCGCCGTACAGTATGTTACGATTTGATCGGCATTTTCGGAAAATGATCGACCTGATAGGCCAAGCGACCCGATACCGAGTCAGCGCTTCAAAACAGCAAGTCCGTGAGTGGCTGCTACCCAGCGCCTACGCAAATGTGGGTCCAATGGGCCTGAACTGTGTCTGGAAATTTATTTAGGAATTTTTCACTTCGAGGGAGGGTGAAAAGTACCTACGTAAAGGGTGCAGTAAGGGAATTCTTTGAGAGAGAGAAAGAATCCATTTATTGGCATATGAAAAAAGAAAAGTGAACTCATCGGTTCTACCAAAACGGAAAAAGTAAAACGCTGCAAATCCCTGCACAACGGTTTATTATTTTGTATAGAATACCCTTCTGTTACAGATCACAGCTCTATGTATAGATAACCCGTCTGTATAATAATATGTACTAGTCTATACATGCTATGTGAATCGCAGACAGCGTTGGCCAATAGAATTGCAGAACCATTTCGGACCATGCCAATGCGCACCATACCAATTAGACAATTCGAAATGAATTCCAATTCAAATTAATTTGAATTCCAAATTAATTTGAATTCAAATTAATTAATTCCAATCCAATTAATGAATTCCAATTCAATTAATGAATTCCAATTCGAAATCGATTGAATAAATTGATTGATTGATGGAATCGAGCGCTTCCCTGGTGACGAGCGCACAATGCCAATAATTAGGCAATTCGAAAAAAATTCCAATTCAAATTAAAGTCCAATTCATTATACCAATATTGACAATTCTAAGTGAACTCCTATTGCAATTGAAAAAACTTTGCCAATTTTGGCGAATGTGGAGTTATGTTTATATGATTAATGTGTCGGGAATTTAGATGGGGATGTTAGGTAGAGTGGTGAGTAGTGGTCCAATTGCAATTTCAATATTAAATTTATTTTTATTAACATAATTTTGCCAATTTTGGCGAATGTGGAGTGTATGTTTATAGGATTAATGTGTCGGGAATTTAGATGGGGATGTTAGGTAGATTGGTGAGCAGTGGCCAATTGCAATTGAAAATCTAAGTGAATTCCAATTGCAATTGAAAACACAATGCCAATTAGGCAATTCGAAAAAATTCCAATTCAAATTAAAGTTCAATTCAGTATACCAATATTTACAATTCTAAGTGAATTCCAATTGCAATTGAAAAAATTGATTGATTGATTGTTCGATTGATTGAATAAATTGATTGATTGATTGAATCTAGCGCGTCCCTGGTGACGAGAGTGTATACAATTTCATTCACCCTGGTGTCGAAAATGCCTGTCGGTGAAAACTTCGGGGCCTTACTGTGAACGAACGGCTGGACGTACGATGCTGCGGGTGGTCTTAAACGACTCCCAAGTTCGAGAACTATTTAAAACCGTAAAAAAATTCACGTAAAACAAAGGTATAGGCGTTTTGAAAATTTCAACCCCTATTTTGAACCCCTTAGAGATGACTGACAGTAACGTCGAGCTTCGAGGACCAACTAGACCCCGAACGGAACCTATAACCCGAATTTCATCAATTTTTATTCATGGTAACTAAGCAAAGTGGCCCGTACGGCGTACGGCGGACAGACAGAAATATTTTTATTGCAGTTTTGGATTCTACATACCTTGAAACGTAAACCATCAAATTTTGAGGGGGGGTAAGAATTTTTTTTTCATGCTCGATTCCAATGGTTCATTATTGAAAATAATAAACCAAAATTTACTCAATATTTATGAAAATTTCCCTCCTTTCTTTTAACCCTGGATTTTTCCACGTTGGGTCCCGGGGGATATTTGAGGGACATTTTTCTCGAAAGCTGTTAATTGTAGGATTGAAACAACCGTTAGTCCACGTCGTCAGCTTCGACTGATCGCAAATGGAACATGAAACATGAGTTGAAACAGCACAAATTTCCTCGAGGGTTTTAAACTTATAAAACCCGTAGTGTAATAAGTACAGTATTATAATTGCAGAATTTGATAGCCTGCACAGAACCTCGGTTATAAAGCAGTTCTTGCTGATGGAAATCTTATATTGCTGAGGTTGGCAGCTCTGGTATGGGGCAGGTTGGAAGTGCAAGTACTAAATGTACCTGATTCGAGACCTCTCGGACTGTAAGAAAGCAAAATACCTATTTTAGTACGTATCCGAAATGCGCAGTGTCTGAATGACTGCGGAACGTGGGCGCTATAAGATGTGATGGTGTACATCAGTATCCATACTGGTCCATCTCTTCTCTGTGTGCTGCCCCGTTTAGTCGCCAACGTTACTTCATTCAATTTCTTTTACTTTATTCTGTCTTGCCTAGTTATGGTAAATATCAAGGAAGTTGTAGTATGTACACTGGAACTGGACACCACTGTTTCCAGTTTCAAGTTATGTTCTATGTAGTATTCATCTGCGGTTCTGTACAGGAGTACGTCACAGTTTCGCCTTTTTCCAAACTCCCTATTTCTGTTTTGTTCCTCCAATCTCGTGTCAGTTATTTTCGATCCCTAGCATAGTAAAT